>CM053770.1:396574135-396732530 GCA_028658325.1 Potorous gilbertii | reverse complement strand
TTTGATTTGTTATATGATTTCTTCCATTTATTTTAGTACGACTACATAGCATGACTATAATGAAAATGTGCTCAATAGGAAAGTATATGTAGAACCTGTACAGAATTGTACGCTGTCATGGGGAGGGAGGGAGGTAGCAGGGGGAAGGTGCAGGGGTGGGGGTGGGGGATAAAACCTTAATTTTAAGGAAGTGATTGTAGAACATTCATAAATAAATAAATAAATAGATAGATAGATAGATAAATAAATAAATAATGAGTGTAAATAGCAATTGTTTTCTGGTCAGGCCAGAAAGTTTGAGGGTCTTCCCTTCTCAGATTTTTTTGTAAGGGTAAATCAGGCTGCCTTTTATCTCAATTCTTACCTAGTCCTTAGGCATTGAATGGGTGTTGCCTCAGACAAACTGAGACTCGGGAAAAGACCTGAATTTAATAAGGCCAAGGTTACTCACTACATCCCTGTATACAGCCAGTCCTCTATTTTTGTCTTGCCACTGGACTTGGAAATTTGGAAATTTCTAGCCCAAAGGAGGCACTTAATATTGATTAATTTCAAAGTCTCTAAGTTCAAAACAAATTTATTTTCTTACCCCTAAAACCCATCCCTTTTCCTAATTTCCCTACTTTTGTTTTCTCATTTTGTGCCACAACTAAACCTGTTTAAGGCCCAGGCTAAAACACTAGGTTAGTTATATTTTACTGTTCAGCCTTCATTCTCTAAGAGTAGTAATGACATCATAGGCTGATATCTTCTTGTGCAAGTGATTTATGTGGGGCATAGCTGCACAAAATCAGCCTCATACTTTCCAAGTAATATTCAATAGGCAGTTAGTTGGTGATATGGGGCTAGAACTTTAGAACAGAGTATAAATCTAGCAATCATCTGCATAGAAATGATAATTGAATTTGTGAGAGTTGGTCAGATCACTGAGAGAGTGTAGTAGAGACAGTGAAAAGAAAATGACCCAGGACAGAGCTCTAGTGCACGGTCTCACCACGGAGTAGAGTGCCGAGGAAGAGCCAACTAAGGAGATATAGGATTCGTCAGATAGAAGATTAGTGGTATCAATCCAGGAAAGGGAAAGTATCCTGAAAGAAGAGCTTGGTTAACAGAGTAAACAGCTACCCCGCAGTCAAGTGTGAGGACTGAGAAGAGGTCCTTGAACCGATTAGTCAGACGTTCATTAGCAACTAAAACAGTTTCATTCTTCAAGCTGGTGCGGCTGGGAGTCCGATTATCAAGGATTGAGAAGTGAATGGGAGATAACAAACTGGAGGCAAAGTAGTGCAGATCTCTTTTCTAGAAAAATTTGGCTATAAAAGAGGAGTTTTAAAGGACTTGTTCTAAGAAATGGTAGGGTTTGTGTGGGGGGTGTGTTTGTGTGTGTGTTTGTGTTTTTAATGGAGGAAAAACACTGGCTGTAGGGAAAGAACCAATGGATAAAGAGATTTAAGATTAGAAAAACAACGGGGGATTTGAATGGGGCAAGCTCCTTGAGGTTACCAGAGTGGATGGGATCAAGGGCAAAAGTAGAGGGGTGGAGGGTGGGGGTGACCTTGGCAAGAAGGGCCACCTCTTCCTCAGAAACTGGAGCAAAGAAGGAGAGAATAAAGAATGATGTTGAGAGGACTTGAGGTATAGAATGGAGGTGAGCAGATGATCCAATACATATGATGTTCCGCACTGGAGTACTGTGGCTGCTGCCTACTTTCCTTCCCAGACTCCATGCCTTCCTTGCAAAAATAATATAGACATAGATATGGTTTATTTATTATATCATATGGAAAGTTTATTATATATGATATATTGTTTTTTGTTATTTATTATAAACATATGTTATATACATGAATATATATGCAATGAAATGTTTATATAATATAAAAATATATATTATAAACATTAACTTAATCGTCACAGGAACCCTGGGAAATTATTACTCATATTTTACAGATGAGGCAACTGAGGCAGACAGAGGTTAAAGAATTAGACCAGGATCCCATAACTAGTAAGCATCTGAAGCAGGATTTGAATTAAGGTCTTCCTGATTCCAAGTCCAACATTCTAGTCACTGCCCTGTCTTTCAACCCCACTTTGAAGCTCTGAGCACTCAGGGTATTTTACATTCCTTAAAGATGGGGTCATTTTTGGTACATAGAATTCACAGCTGGGCCAACACAAGCACTTGGCCCAGGCACAGGGTTCTGAGAAAGCACAGATATCATCAGAGAAGGAGGTCTGGATACGGAAATGAGAAACATGTCCCCATAGCAAAAGGCAGATGAAAAGGCAGGGCTCAGACACTGCTTACGGGCTGCTGTCTTCTTGGGCACAAATGTAAATCACTAGGCTTCTTCCTCTTTTGTCTGTGCTCCCTTTCCTGTGCTGTGCCTTTCGCTAGTCCTTGGGGGCTGGCTCTGGGACATAAATGCTCTGGTCAGAGCACTTTGGCAGATCTTCTAACAAGGGGGCCTTAGGAAATTTCCCTGGCCCAGCTGTGGTGAGCTTCTCAATGACTCCACAGGGTGGCTGGGACAGAAAGTTAGCTGTAAGCTGACTTGCCCACTGGATTGTGAATGAAGTCATTAAAAATGGGAAACAGCAAAGCAGCCTCCTAGAGACAGTGATCATGACAGCAGAGTTCAGTGAAGGAAAACATGGGAAGGAAAGGGCTTGGTGCCAGAGCTTAGGTCAATGGAAGACTTCCCAGGATAGTGTTTGGACTTTGTCTCTCCCAGGCAGAATCTCATCATTGTAGCTCATCATTGTGACCGAAAAACTACAGAAATTTCATTGCATATACCCAGAGTTCCCCAAAGAAGATCTCTTTGATTTTGAGAATAGATACTAAGCTTTCAGGAACAAAAGTCAGGGGAGGACAGAGGTAGGGGTGCAACTCCAGTCTTTATGCAATTGGCACATTATTTGGAAAATGTCCCAATGTTTTCCTGAAGAGCTGGTGTGCTAAATTCAGGAAGGAAGGGAAACAGAATGCTATGTCCTCACGACAGAATCTTTCCCTTTCATTTGAAGCAAGACACTTGAAAAATGAGATTCTCTCCTCATTTATCACAGAATTGGACTTTCCTTCTTCCGTGGAGATCACCAAACCCCGAAAAGATATCACTTTTTTCAATAAAAGCCAAGTACCTTAGAAGCCAGATTTCAAATGGAAAAAAATAGTTTGCAATCTTTCTAGTCTATACTCAGGAGATTTTTTCAGGCCTTTCTTACCTTACTTCTTATGACAGATGGTTTTTCATAGCTCTTATTTTTTTTTGCTGAGTTTGAAGAAATATTCCTATGGTTAGTAGTCTTTAGTTTAATAGTCCTTAGATTAAAGTCTGTTGCTGGATCCATGTTCAAAGCCTTTCCATCTTGGTAGGTCCTTTTTCAAGAACAAAAGGTCACTTCTTTACCACAATGAGATGACCAGCAGTAAGGTAGTGTGGTTCAATGAATAGTGCCTCTATTTAGAGTCAGAAAAAAAACAGGCTTCAAGTCCTAGTTCAGGCATTTGTTGGCTTTCTGACCTGGGGTCACTTAACTTCTCTGGGCCTCAACTTCCTAATCTGTAAGATGAGGAAGCTGATGTCCCCTAAGATTTCTTCTAGCTTTAGCTCTATGATCCTGTGACTTTTTGTGGAGATAGAACAGCAATAGACAATAGTATTTAAACCAATTTTCTCTATTACACCAGAGAGAGAATTGGCACCACATTGACAGGAGATATTAACCTTTGGCCTGGTCCTTTACTATGCACCTACTATGTGCAAGAGGCAGCTAGATGGCTCAGTGACTAGAATGTCAGATCTGGAGTCAGGAAGACCTGAGTTCAAATGCGGCCTCAGATGCTCACTAGCTGGGTGAGCCCTGGGTAAGTCACTTAACCTCTGCCTTAATCCACTGGAGAAGGTAATGACAAACCAGTCGAGCATCCTTGCTAAGAAAACCTTATATGGGGGTCTTAGTGACTAAGAGTAGGACATGACTAAACAATAACGTGCGTGGCCCTATGCACTGGCACTGGGGATACAAAGGAAAACAAAAATTAGTCCCTGCCCTCAATGAACTTATATAGTCTAATGGGGAGGACACCATGTAAAATATTACATTATCAAGGTATACACAGGATAAATAGGAAATAACCTCAGAGGGAAGGCACCAGTATTAAGGGGGAATCAGAAAATATTTCTTGCAGAAGGTTGGATTTTAACAGGACCTGAGGAAATCAAGAAAGTCCAGAGGTGATGTGAGAGAGCCTTCCAAGCATGGAGGTAGCCAGTGATAATGAATTGTCCAGTTCAAAGAACAGTAAGGAGGCCAGCGTCCCTACGTAGAGGGGCATTGGATGTGAGAAGGCTGGAAAGGTAGGAAAGTGCTTTAAGTTATTTTTCAATATTTTTGCTGATGTACAGGTATAGGACAAAAAATCCTTTTCAGACTTTTGTTGGGCATATCTTCATAGAAAGGGGCTGGAAATTCTGTTGTTCTGGGAGCAAAGACTTTGTCCCAAGTGTTTGGTGTGTCTCAGTGCCTTTCCCCAGCCCCCCACAACCAATCTGAGAGAAGAAAGAAACATATGATTTTATAAACTGGGGGCCTGAGACCCTCAGATTTGTCTGCTAATTATCAAGTAAAGGATTATTACCTGGTCTAGTCTTCTGAGAATGAAAATAGAGAAAGTATATGGAAAATCACCATAAATTGAAATAGGTCTCTGACTGAAAGGCCTTTTCTTCTTCTCCTGGACAAGAAAGAGGAATCCAAAGAAAAGAGTAACTCTAAGGGCATTAGAGGCTGAGTTGAACTGCTTTTTGTTTTAAAGATCTTGGCATCTCAGGCTGCAGATTTTCTACCAATGGAGAAAAAAAAAAGCATTGGTAGCTTAACTGACAGATGAGATTGGGGTTTTTGTTGTGTGCTGGTGCCTTGACAAGGATTTCTGTTTTTTTCAGAAAGGACTGGAAAAACATATGTATATATTATATAATATATATTATATTATATATATATAATATATATTATATTATATATATAATATATATAGTTGCCACATCTCATGCAATGTCCCTGCACAACTGTCTCTTGAGTCTATTTTCTCCTCTCACGCTCTTAAGTCTTCATATTTTCTCACCTGAAACATTACAATAGGCCTTTAACTATTCTCTCTTTCTCTGCTTTCTCTCCTTCCCAAACCACCCTCCATAGAACTGCCAAGGTAGTCTTCCTAATGTGTAGATCTGAACACTTCACTCCTGTTCAAAGATTTTGATAGTTCCCTTTTTACTCTAGGATAAAATAAAAATTGGCCCATCTCCATGTATTTGCAAAGTCCATCTGCAATTTTCCTCTTTCTTTCCTCTTAAAATCCTTCTCTTATGTGAGGTTTAGCTCAGATACTAACTCCTCCATGAAGTCTTTCCAGTTGCCCTAACAAAAAGCTGTTGGGAACTATCCTTTGTTTCTATCACACTTTACCTTGTATTGTACTTATCTGGCTACATGAATTTTTTTCTTGATAGAATGTATGTGTATGTGTTTGTCCTTCATTGCTGAAGAAGACCATGCCATCAGAGAAATAATGACATGACTTGCACTTGACTTTGTTTTTGAGTGATGGAGGGTGTGCAGGTCACCAGCCTCACTTCTCCTCCAGAGCCATCTGAATCCAGTGACCAGAGATTCATCAAAATGACTAGAGATGACCCAGGATGAGGCAATTGGGGTTAAGTGACTTGCCCAAGGTCACACAGCTAGTGAGTGTCAAGTGTCTGAGGTGAGATATGAACTCAGGTTCTCCTGACTCCTGCACTGGTGCTCTATCCACTGCACCACCTAGTTGTCCCCATCTTGATAGAATATAAGCTCGCTCAAGGCAGGAACTGCTTTATTTTTGGTTTTGTATTTTCAGATTTTAAGACTACTTTCAAAAGCTATCAAGTATGGCAGAGAGGAATTATGGAAGAAAGCACTGATTCCCATCTTTGTTTAATAACAACAATAAAAATGTGTTGCAAACCACAGGGTAATTTAATACACTATTTGTAATATTCATTTATTCATTTATTTACTGCTTAAGGCACCATTAAAGAATTTTTAGCTCAAGCCCATGGACCATTGTAGCCAACCTGTATCAAGTCACCATTGGACAGGGATGCTAGCCTTGGAGTCAGGAATAACTGGATTTATGTCTGGCCTTTTATGCATACAGTGTGACCTTGGGTAAACCTCTACTCCTAAAATATACTTACTTGTCAATTGTATATGATCTAACACTTTATTAACTTTCCTTCATTCACTTAATATTGCTTCCATCCTACTGTGTCTATATCCTGGGCGGGCCTGTATAGGTCACCCTTTCTTATACTAAGAGCTCCCAGAAAGCAGAGACTCTGTCTGGAGCTCCTTTTGCTCAGCATCTTGTCTAAATAGACACTTAGAGCCTGCTTTTGGATGATTAATAGGAGGAGCAAAGAGTATGATGGCAATCTACTTTCTAACTTCCATATTCCTTTAAAAGCTGTTAATCAAACTTTCACCTAGCATGGTTTTGATATACTGTAATTAGAGGGTTTTCCTTTTTCATTAAGGTTGATGTAAAAAATTATTCCATTGCTCTCTATTTTAATCACCACCAGTCTGGTGTAGTTTACTTGAAAAAAAAATGCTCTTTGACTCTTAAAAAAATACAGATCAAAACACTAAAGAGCTTACAGCAAACCATTAATGTACTTCTGCTATTAGCTCAGGTTACTCAGAATCCTTTCAAAGACAAACTCTAATGATTCCTTAGTGGCATTAGAGAAGACACGGAAACAACCTTATCAGGCTTACTGTCTCCCACTGAAACTCTACACAGCAGGGAAGGGAAGGATGATAGGTCAAAGGGGTTGAAGCTATAGTGAAAAAGATTAATATTAATGGATTAGATATCAAATTAGCTGCTCTTCTTTTGCCTGCAGCTGATGTTTTGAGGGTACAGGATCTCCAGGGACCTGAAGCTTCAGTGGCTATAACAAACACATCCAATCACCACTTAGAATGAGAGATTTTTCCCAGTTCTCAGGCTCCTAAGGATAAAAATGCCTAGCATTCTAGCTGGGTTTATTCATGCATCTCACAGCAGATTTTCTTCCCAGATTGGTTGCCTTCTGACAATGTCTGCTAATATCGTAAACAAACTGTATGAAAAATACAATGGTATACGTTTCAAGTTAGTGTCTTTCATTTCCATTCATTTCTCCATTATTTTTTAAAAGCACAGATGTCCCCTTCAGGGTGAGGGCTGAGGGGTGTGACTACAGCAAGCATTGATAGAGAAAAATTGTTTCGTAACTCATTCAGGACAAATTTACTATTTTGGAGTGTGTGTCTCATTTTTGTCTTTGTACCCCCCCCCCATCTACCACAATGCCTTGAAGACACAATAATTTTTGTTGATTACTTGCTTGTGCATGTAAATGAATGTATATAACCTGATGTAATAGGAAGATCAGGTTTCTTGTTTCACGACTTTCTTTTTTATTGACCTTAAAACCCACCTGAGGCCTGAGTTTCTGTTTTGTTCTTTCAGACTGATGCTCAGAGTTTTTGGAAGTGAGTTTTGCTCTCAGGGATAAAGGGAGAGTATGAAAAATCAGGCTACTGGGATGTTTTCTGCCTTCTGTTTCAGGGAGAGAAGATTTGTGCAAACGTGCCCAGAAAAATCCAATAATTGGCATGTTTGACAAACTACAACTTCAATGAGCAATCTGTGTGGTTCTGGAAGAAGGTGCAGCAGGGGTTAGGCGTGTATGAGGTGGAGGTGGAGATTATATGTCTCCAAACTGTCTGTTCTATGGACCAGAGCATCACAGATCCTGGAAAAGATATTCTTCAAAGCCATAACTTTCCTAGGCAGGGTGTCCAAGTGGCCTGCCACAGAACTAGAATGTTGCTTTACCCCTTAGCTTATTTATAAAACATAAACTGGAGGATAAAATCCTTTGATAATCCAACGAACAGACACTGATGAGGGGCAGTGATATACCCATAGTTAGGTACAGCGATTAAGCAGTGATCAGGGAGATGGGGAAAATAACCTGCTGCTTTATCTTTGTTCTTTTATATAATGTCAACCTGAAAAGTTTACTATTCAAATCCTAGAAGTCAGGGAGTCTTTCAAAGAATCTCCCCCAGTGCTCTGCAGAGCTCCAAGGAAAGCTATATTAGAAAAAACCTTGAGTCTGTTCCCTTAGAGATGAGATCATAGATTGATCCCCACAACTGGGTACTTTGTCTAGAGCACTTTGTCTAGAGCACTTTGCTTGAGTAGGATTGTTGTTGGTTTTGGTTTTTTTTTTTTTAGCCGATCAGAATCCAGTAGTCCCCTTGTAATAAAGGACAGCACAGTGTAACAACCAGACACTTTGGCCATTCCTTATTTCATCATAGCATAGGTAGTCCTTGCTTCAGAGGGCATCTTTGGATATGGGCTGTGTCAGAGCAAACTGACATCCTCCCGGTGCCCTTTCTGACTCTCTGGGTTGGGCTTTTACTCTTGGAAACACAGGCAATGATTGCAGAGGGTTGGGAGTGTGGCAGAGGAAAGCTCCCCTTTTATCCTCAACCCCCAAATAAGACATTGACCCTTAAAAGTCACCTCTTTTTGCAGTCTGACCACCCTGTCTCCTTAAAGGATGATGCTGTTGTAGAGGCTAGGTTGTGAGCACAGAGAGGAAAGGATAGAATAGGGGAGAAAAGGCAATATGTCATATTAAGAAGAGTACTGAATATGGATTTGATTCCCAGCTAAGCTGTTTGAAACCTCCATGACTTTGGGTAGTTACTTAACCTTACTGGGCCTCAGTTTCCACATCCATAATTAA
Source organism: Potorous gilbertii (assembly GCA_028658325.1). NCBI lineage: Eukaryota > Metazoa > Chordata > Mammalia > Diprotodontia > Potoroidae > Potorous > Potorous gilbertii. The sequence goes on along the minus strand of CM053770.1, from coordinate 396,723,663 downwards.
GGAAGTTGAACTAAATGACATCTCAGATCCGTTGACCCAATGAACAGAACCTAAAGGAAAGATTTCTGAAGCCCTGGTTTGACTGAAATATGACAAGGATCCTGTCTTCCTTCATCTCCTTTAGGATCCCGCACGGCTGCCTCTCGGTAAGTGGTTTTTGATTGATTGCCTGGCAGTAACACTAGCAAGATGATATCCTCATTAACTAACTGTAGAGCCAGGAAAAAAGAACCCACAAACCCAAGGCAGATTGTCAGGCTTGTTGCCAATCGTCTTAAAGCACAGAGAATAACCCCAACTTCTGACTGATATCATTGCCAGATCAGAGTAGTTGTGGAAACGGGAGGAGGCAGGGTTACCCAAGATTCTAATGAGACTGACAGCTTATTAGTCATCAGCTGTTTCTTTTTGTTGTTTCCATTCTGCCTCTATTTATTTATTTTTATTTTTATTTCTCTCCTCATTTATCAGAATACTTTGGTACAGGATCTTGAGTATGTCTTTGAAGTGATTAACTCCATCTTTTGGGAAAGCAAAATCACTGCCACCATCCCCTTACCTCCTTCTGTGGGTACGTGCCTTCACCCTCAGCTTTTCATCAGCCTTTTATGTGTTGTCTTGCTCCATTTGAATGAAAAGTCCTTGAATGCAGGGGTTATCTTTTTTTTATTTGTATTTGTATCCTCAGGGCTGGGCACAGTGTTGGGCACATAGCTAGAGCTTAATAAATGCTTGTTGACTGCCTACTGTAGAACTGAACAGTACACTGTGCTAGTCCTTTTCTAGGGAGGGGGTGTATCTTGTTAACACAGTAGTTGCTATGTGTAACTTATCTTTGGAACATTTAAGTCTCAATTATGAATGTTGACTCAATGATTTCACATTGAATTCTTTTAACTCCTCTCAACTAAGAGTTCACTTACCCCATACTGTGTTGTCCATGCCTCCTCTCTCAGTTCAGTTCACTTCAGTAAAATAAGGAGTACAAAGATGTTCTATTCAGAAAGCCTGGGTAAATGGAAGTCGTGAAACTGGTAGTCTAGATCAGAGAGAAATGCATCAAATGCTTGTTATTTCTTAACTATCCCTCTTGTTCGGAGATTGATGCTTGGCATCTTGGTGCAAGGGAAGTAAGAAGATACGGGTTTTAGCCCCAGTTCCACAGCTCACTAGCTGTGTGACTTTAGAAGAATTTCTCAGAGCTTTATTTTTTCCATCTGGAGTATGAGTAAAACAATCCTTCTACCCACCTCAAAGACTTGTTGTAAGGAAAGTGCTTTTCAAACCTTCAATCCCTCAGTAAATATGAGCTATTGATAACTATCAACAATCTCTTGTATAAATATCAAGTATTATTGTTAGAAACTGCATTGTTTCTTCACAAATATAGGAGACTCAGTTCAATCACAATTTGATAGGATTGGATTCTGCTGGGGGAAGCTTTCACATGTTTGAGGTTGCATTGGTACAGGGAACTTTAAATGAAGAAAGCTCTCTATACTACAATTTAGGCTCAAGAGAATTGGGGATGGGGGGCTGATTTGTCCCTAGTCAGGCAGCCCATGCCTGTCAAAGAAGGGACTCAAATTCAGCTCTTCCTTACTCCAAGAATGACTTTCTATATGCTACTCTCTCCATTTGACAAAAATGTTTGATAAATCAATTCCATCTCAGGCTATTTGTTAAAATATTCCTCGATTTCATGTGAACATTTCTCAGGTAGTGGAAAATTTCCAGTTTTTAAGACTAGACCTCTTATTTCATTGGCATAAGCAATGGCCCATAAGGAAATTCCCTATACCAAGGCAGATCAGCACTAGCTCTGCAATTTACAGTTTTACCAAGTTGCTTGGGGGCACTGAGAAGCTTGGTAACTTGCCAGGGTCACACAGCTGGTATTTATCCCAGATAATATATACAGGTCTTTCTGATCCCTAGATTGACTCTATATCCATATTTCCTCTCAGGATTTCAGAATATATTATTCTTTAATGAATAGTCCAAATTTTAGGATTTTTGTTTGCATCCACACTCATTAAATTACCAGTGAAAACAATGGGAATTTTGTTAGAATGTACAACAATGAGAACTTGTCTTATATAGAAGGTCGTCACTGACACAATCTTATTCACATTCTGTTTTTGCTTTGTGGTGCTCTGGCCTCTGGATTCCCCTGGCACTCATCTATCCCACTTTCATCCCCCAGATTTTCTATTTTCCTATGCAAAGGCTACCACTCTTATTTAGAATTATGCCATTCCAATGACTGACTAGGCTCTTTCATTACTGTTCCTAGAATACTGGAATTAGGGAAAAGGTAGAGCACTAGGACCCACCATGGATTCAATTTAATTGACTAGCTGTGCAGGTGTAGGGTACTAGACAGTCTCTTCTTTCACTTTGTACTCTCTAAATTACTCAACTACCAGATTCTACACTCAAACTCATCTGCAAAGTACTACAGATCCCTACTGGAAAAGAGTGAGATGGAAATTTTCAATTGATATAATCACAGATAAACTGTATTAACAAGGTGTTAATTGTGTGTTATCCTTTCTATAAATATGAACATTTCTTTGGTTGAGTTGCAGGGTGAGAATCATTGGCTAGGCTGAAGATCAACCATTCCCCTTGGGGCTCTAAAGAGCCTAGCCCTGGAGTCAGTCAAGTATTTTGAGAATTTGTTTATTCTAGAGACTTGAACAGAGAGAGAGTAGTCTGGAAGTAAGGAAAAGGTTCTTTACTTTTGGAGGAACAGGAGGGGCTTTTCTCTTTCCCCCAAACCATAGTAACAGAGTCTAGCAAAAGAATTATGCAGCAGTTGGAGAAGAAATTTGAGAAACAGTTGTGGAGAAGCAGCTTCAACGATCATGACCTCCTGATAGCAGAGGGTGAGTTATAGACTCAAAGTGACCTTCTTTATATCCATGCTGCCTGGCACATAGTAGGTACTTAATGTTGTGGGTTTTGTCCTTTGTTTTTCAAAGAGGACCAGTGTCATCACAGGTTAATGTCTTGATTTATGAATTAATTGGATTTAAGTAAGGCAGAGTTGCACAAAGTCTTACTTTTGGAGTTTCTGAAATCCAATGGCAAGAAGAAAGTCAGGATGACTGGTGATGGCCTGGGATACAGTGGATGACCTTGGCATTTTTGATGTCTGACCAAGCTCTAAGTGTTCATAGCACCTGCTTTTCAGTCACCTGCATGATCATTGGAGCAAATTGATTTCTGATTCTGCTGGGGGAAGCTTTCACATGTTTGGGGTAGGCATTCCCCTAACTCGTCAATAGGTTTGAGGCGTGTTGGTTACACCTAATCTGATTTGGTCATCTGTGAAGACAGTTTTAGGAGTATGGCCACTACCTATGCATCAATTTCTTAGAGTCACAGATGAGAGTTGGGTGAAAGGTGGACAGCAAAGGTGGACAGCAAAGGTGGATGAACAGTCCTGAAAAGGGCTTGACCAGCCCTCACACCAGAGGTAGTCCTCCCAGAATAGCTCATCCTCTCAGGGAGAAATCTGGGAGGTACTTAATAAATGTTTGTTGACTGCGACTGTCAGGAGAATCACTGTGCCTTATAAGGATCAGACCCTGAGAGTCCGACTAAACAATTTTGCCAGCAGAGAGGTGGGGGTGGGGTTTTACCTGCCTTTCTCACAGATTGTGTGTATTTCTGGGAGAGTGCACATGAGGTTTCGAGGGGTAATATTTTGTTGTTACTGTTCCTACTCCACCATCTTAGTAAATGCCTTTGCTAAGCACTATTTGTCTTAACAGCTGTTTAAGGGAAAGCACACACTTGTGTGTGTGTGTGTGTGTGTGTGTGTGTGTGTGTGTAGATGGTCAGAGCTAAAATTTTAGGAGTAGCAAACCACAGGGTATCTAAGAACCAGTGAAATTAGTTGCCAGACTCCAAAGAAATAACCCAGAGGGGATGCTATATTTCTCTTTAATCTCTTTCTTCACAGGTTCCTACTATTATCCATTTGACACACAACCATACCACTGATCTCTGTACCCTTAATAACTTCAGACATGCTGTCACATGTGCCCTCAGGTTAGTTTTCTAGTCATGCCTAATTAACAACTATAGGCAACCTTGAGCCTTCTTCTACTTGGGTGCACAGCTATTATTCACCTTTCAAGCTGTATTAGTTTTGACATACACAGAAAAAGCTAGTGCCTGATGCATAAAGAGGTGTACACTCCCTCTACAGAACTCCCCCTTACTTGACTGGGAACTGTATGCCAGTTGCTAAAGGACCTGTTAAACTTTCCTTTATTCTTTTCTTTGGCAGATTACTTGGGACATTATCTAACTCTAACATTTTAAGAAAGAATCATTAGATCATAGATAAAGAATTAGAAGGTCATCTAGGCCAACTCTCTCATTTTACAGATGAAGACTCTAAGGGGCAAAGAAGTTAAGTGACCCAAATTTCTCATGCAAATATTAAATGTAAGGCCCTGACTCCAAACCCAGCACCCTTTAACCTACACCTCACTGTAAGTGATAGGTTTTGGATAAAAACAAAAAGACCAAACCAAACCAAAGTTTCAATTAGTTATTCTCGGCTTTCATCCAATCATCATCCAAGAGATCATGGAGTGCTCCAAGTGGCCAGGCACTGATTATACCAGCCCCAGGGAGAGCTCTCAAAGTAGTAAAAGTCCCTTCACTAGAGGAGTTTCTGGTCTCAGTAGGGAATGAAATTCAGCACACATTAAGCAATTACTAAACAATTCCAAGAAGATATAAGATCTATGGAACTGGTTTACAGAGAATGTGCACTTTTGGTGAAGTAGAACAATTCTGAACCTGAAGTCAATGGACCTATCACTGTGCATCAGGGATGATGAAGAGGAGATTCCTCTTCATAGAATCTCAGGTTTGAAAAAGCCCCGAGATCATCTTCTAGGCTAACCCATATCTGGATAGGAAATCCCTGATAAGGGCTCAGATAGCCTCTGCTTAAACAACATTAGGTGATGGGGAGCCTCTTACCTGTGAAGCAATCCATTTATTTCGGATCACCTGTAATTATCAGTTAAGAAACACTTATTAAGCACCTACTATTTTCCAAGCACTGAAGATATAAAGAAAGGCAAAAGACAATCCCTGACTTCAAGGAGCTCATAATCTAATGGGGAGAGACAACATGTAGACAGTTATGTACAAACAAGATATATATAGGATAACTTGGAAATTATCACCAATAGGAAGGCACTAGAATGATGTCTTCCTCTCTATTACATTTACATATCTTCAATTTCTACTTGTTCCTAGTTTTGTGATCTGGAAGCAAGAAGAAGAAGAAGTCAGATCCCTCTTCGGCAAGTATATCCTTCAAATATTTGAAGATACCTCTAATGTCCTTAACTCTTCTTTTATCTGGATTGAATGATGTTTCTTTCAAATGATGCAAGGTCTTTAGCCTCCTCACCATTCTGATCACATTCCTCCCTTCATGTATTAATCAACAAGCAAGCATTAATTAGGTACTTACTTTGGGACAGGTCAGGGCTAGGTAATGGTATAGCCCACCACTACAATTTCAGGTGATTACAGAGAAATCCAAGGACCTGGTGACACTCACAATAGCTGCTATGAATATACATAAATATTTCCAGAGTTGGTTCACAAAATGTAATAAACTCTTCATCCAGGATCAAACCAAAACATTATGCAAAACTATTGGGATACCAGAAGGCAAAATTTAACAAGGTATTCATCACCAATCCAGGGAGCACTGACATTTCAAGTGCTCTTTTAGTTAAGCCTCTCTGGCTTATTAGTTACCTAGGCAAATTCCTCCCTCAGCCCAAGTTTCTCTCTTCTCCCATACCTCTCCCTCCAAGCAATGAGATATACAGTTTCCAAACAAGATCTTGATTGACTTAGTGCCTGGAAGCTTGGAAATCTACTTAATTGGAAAGGCATGGAAATCCCTGTGGCCCAGAACCTAATTGGCTCTGCAACAGGATTCTATGAGAGGCCTATTAATGGATGGGGAAGATCTTATATTCCATTAATCGTACACCTAAAACCCTACATCTAAAAAGGTTGAAACCTGTCTTTTGCGTTGTGTTGCTATATCTTGTGTTCTGCTGAGATGGAAGAGAATGGGTTAAAGTTAAAATATGTTAAAATAACAACCAATAAAATTAAAACCAATAGCAGTTTGTATTTGGGATACTCACTCCTTTGCACTGATGGAGCCTATAACAGTTTTCAAACTGTTATATACATAATCTCATTTGATTCTAACAAAAACCAGTGAAATAGACAGAGATTATAATCTTCATTTGGAAAAAAGAAAACTAAGGCTCAGAGAGGTCAAATGACTTTTCTGCTCTTGAATAGCTAGTTAATTAATGTCAGGGCAAGGTCTAGAATGCATGTTTCCTGATGTCTACCTGAGAGATCTTCCTATTTCACTCCTCTGCCATTACAAAAGAATCTGCTTTGTGTATGGAGAATCACCTTGATTTTTCATTGCTATGTAGAGTAGTTCCAGTCCATGACTGGAGATGAATGAACCCAGGTAGAAAATGACAGATATTGTTACTGCTTTTGCTGCTGAATACCCAGGTGAGTTCTGGGTTTTATAGGCTTGATCCATTACATAAACCATATCCTAATCTATCATATTCTGTTCAGGATGTGGGATAAGGTCTGAAGACCTAAGACTAGTAGGGGATCAGTGTGGTAGGAGTCTCCCATCTGAGCTACCTTTATGAAACTGTGGGTGATGAGAAAGGAAAATAAACACAGCACTAAGTCTCCTGCTACTCTTTAATCTGTGGTCTCATTCTGTCACTTTTCTTACTACCCAAGCTTACTCTTCTGTGTTCAGTTTCCTTTGTTCTATTTTTGCTGTTCCAAAAACAAAAGTGGAGCAATCATAAAGTTTTGAACATGGAAGAAAGTCTTTCATTGTTTGCCTACTGACCAAATGCCAAAGGTATCTGTTACCTGCCCAAGAAGCCCTACTAGTGACTTGGAGATTAAAAATAGTGAATTAGAGACCTTTTGTAAATTAAAAGAACTGCCATCACTAAGAATAATAAAGATGACAATAACTGATATTTGTAGAATTAGTAAAGTGCTTTAGAAATATCTCATTTGAGACTCATATTAATCCTGTGAAATAGGTACTATAATTACTATGGCATCTATTTTTACAAATGACCAAATTGAGACTCAGAGCAGTTAAATAGCTTGATAATACAGTTAGTAAGTATCTGGGACAAGATTTTAACCTAGGTTTTTCTGACTCCAAATTTAATATTCAATTCGCTACCATACATTTTGCTTTCAAGATTGTAACTAGCTGGTACCTCAAGCAAATTAGTTGGTTAGGTGGCAGAGAAGACCCTAAGATGTCTGTAAGATGAGAGGGACTATATTAGTCCTGTGATGATGAAGGGAACAGATAGGGGACCAGGGAGGCTTGGTAGAAAAGAGCATCTGGTAGCTTCCTAGTAAAACTGATTATTCTTGCTCACTAGACATTAAGATTAGTCTGAGTTCTCTCAAGATCCTCTACGTTTTGGTGACTTGGACAAAGCCTAAGTCACTTCAGTGTAGTTACAACAGTATGAGTCTTGTGCCGGTGTTTCCAGTATAATGAGTAAAGGACAAACCAATCAAAACAAGAATTGGACTTTTAGTCATAAATCTGAGTATGAATAAGTTAAATTTTTTTAAAATACCATTTTAAAATTGATTTCTACTCCTTGCTCCTCAATAGGTCAAGCTCTTCTTTAGGTGTTTCCAACTCAATCTTGAATAACAAAATAATGTAGGTAGCAAGTACCCAACTAGTATAAGCCATAAGAAAGAGTAGATCTGAAGCCCTACTAGAGACTAAATGATCAAAGGAAATCAGAAGGTATATACTGAGTGCTTGCTATATGCCCACCTCTGTGCTAGGAGCTCTGAGAATAGACAAGATTTCTTCTAGGGACACTGTCCAAACTGAACCCTGACAGGAACATTAACCTGCTGAGTCCCTTAAAGCTCATAATCTAGTTCAGGGATGGGGAACCTGAGGCCTGGAGACAATAGATGGCCCTAGGTCCTAGGGGGCAGCCTTTTGACTGATTCCAAGTTTTACAGAATGAATCCTTTTATTAAGGTGATTTGTTCTGTCAAGTCTAGATTCAGTCAAAGGGCTGAACTTGAAGGCCTAGAGGGCCACGTGTAGTCTTGAGATCTCAGGTCCCCCACCCCTGATCTAGTTGAAAAGATAAGAATCAATATATGACATAATAGAAAGAAATTAATTGTTCAAATATGTGGTATCTACCATAAGTGTAATGGGAGTGTAGAGGATAGGGTTGGACGAATCTAAGAAAGCATCATAAAAGAGATGGGGACAGCACTGGGCCAGCCTTGATGGGTAAGGTGGAGTGAGCGGAGGAGAGATAGCACTTCAGATGGCAGCAAGGTCACCCATGTGGAAGTACATGGAGTGTGGGGTTTCTATGGGCATGTAGAAAATCAGGCTGATGAGGAAACTATCAAGATAAAGGGTTAAATGGTTTTTCCAACCCTCACCATCCCTTAAACCTCTCAAAATTAGGAACAATGTGTAAGAGATAAAGCAATTTCAGTTGTCTCCACAATCTAAGATACCAAGAACCTCTAATGAGGGCTCATAGTAATGTTGTCACTCTGTTCCCTTCCTCCGCTGGCTGCTTCTTTGGCAAGGTGGACAAACTGACCTATAGGCTTGAAATAAAACCCAACTCCATCCCCTACCTCACAGCTTCCCTGTGCCACCAGAAAGCCAAAAAGCAGGAACTTGCTCCGACTGGGACTGTAGTATGGAAGTATTCTGTTGCAATAAAGCACAGACAAAGAACTGAGGAATAGAATGTACAGACTCCACTAAGTCAGAGGGAAAGAGCGCAGCATCCAGCTGGGACGAATTCTATTCCCATAGTGGTCACTGGGGGTAGGAACTCAGGTCAGTATAATGTGAGAAGACTGAGATGGCTTTGAGCTCCAGTTCTCAGGGAAACTACAAAGAGGAAGATGTCAGAAAGAGAATAATGGGGGAAAATACAAGGAAAGAAGACAGAAATTACTAAAGATCCCAGGAAAAAGAAAACTCAGTTGAAAACCTTAAACAGAAGCAGATAAACAAACAAAAAGAAGCCATTAATAACAGAAGGGAATATGGTGAGCTAAATAATATTAATAGCTAACTTATATAGTGCTTATTATGCTTCAGGCACTGTGCTAATTGTTTTACAGTTATTATCTCATTTGTCCATTATAACCTCCGTGGGAAGTGCTAAATATTACAAGAAAGCCAGACTGACTAGAGCAGAGTGCTTATTGAGGAGTTAGTAGGAAATAGATTGTACAGATAGATAGGGTGGAGCCAGATTTGCTAAAAATAGATAAGGCTGTGTAGTAGACAATGAGGATCTTTTTTAGGATCTCAACTAGACGAACAGGTTTATGAAGGATGAGGCATAGGGAGAGGTAGACAGACAGGAGGTGATTATCAGTTAAAGAAATGACCCTATAATCTTATGAATGGATAGAGAATGAAGTAAGCAGAACCAAGAAAATAATGTGAGTGATAAATGAAATAATATTAAAAATATTTAAAAGCATCTGAATTCTCATTCATTCTAATGACAAATCTTGGTTCCAAAACAATAGAGGATGAAACTTACCTTCCTCCTCTCAGTGCAGGAGTGGAGTACTGTGGTGAGAACTGTTGCAAATACTGTTAGTCTCTGTAGGTTGGTTTCACTTAACTTTTTCATTATTAAGGGAAGGTTCAATGGGGGATAGGGATATCTCTATAAATGATACTGTGGTAAAAAAATATATATATATATAAAAATCCTTTAAAAACTTTTTTTTCCTCATAAAGAATCAATTTCTTCCTATTAAGACTCTCAGATGAGGTTTTGGTTTGACGTACACAATAAATCAAAACTTGCATTTGGAAATCTCACACTTCACTAAATCTTACAATAATACTATCATACTAGGGTGAAAAAACTTAATTTTTTAGGGTTGTGGCATCAGTCAAACAGAAACAGGAGTCACTAAACCATATCTAAGGATTTCTGCCAGCATCATATTGACTTTGAAAAGCACATATCAATATTATCAATGGTCTATTGTATTTTTATTTACTTTGCTTAATATTCCCCAATTACATTTTAATATAATTAAATTTTCATTCCACTCCAAAGTATTTCTATTTAGGGTACTGGTGGTGTTTAAAAAAGTTCTAGAGACATAATTTAGTTATTTTGATTAATAATACCAGCATTTTAATAAAAGAATCGTCATTTGGCTGTCTCTCTCTTAGACCAAAAACAATTATGGTTGCTTTTATGTTCTTTTGGAAGAGAAGTATCTAAAGGATGGAAATCAACTCTGATTGATTAGCAATTCATGAGAGAATGAATATTACAATGAAGGGCTGAGAGTGACATCATGTCACCCTTGGACAGAAAGACTGTATCTATACCCAGACCACCTCCAGCATTGAGAATTTAGAGAAAAGAATCTGTCTCCAGCCAAGTTTGACTGAATGGAATTCACCTTAGACTAAACATTTCTTGGAAGATCAGATGGGATTGGATAGAGGAGAAGGTTTACTCAACCTTCAGAGAATATTGGTCTTGAAATGAGAATAGAGGAAAGGGGGAACTCAGAATCTCCCCAAATCACTAGTTATTAGTAATCATTTTTTTCAGTACCAAAAGTAGGCATGGAGAAACACTAACAAAAGTAATTTGATATAAATATAATTAAAATCAGAAAAAATGAAATCTTCTATTAGCCCCTTCTACTTTTTACTTTTCTTTGGTTGTCATTGATGGGTCCATTTGGCATAATTTTAGTTGTTCTTATGCCCATAATTACTTTTACACTTAGGAAAATGAGAAAACTTTGCCTGAAACCACTACTAATTTAAAAAGAGGAGGTAGTGGTTGGCAGATAGTGAGGAAAAAAGAGGGGATGACATATCATTTGAACATTATGTTAATTTAGATGGGTGCACAATCATCCTCATCTTGCTTTGTTGAAACCCCTTGAAAGGATGGAAATTTATTCCTAGTAGACATTTCTGGACTTTATTGGGGGGGAAGAACGTGTTGGCTTGTAAAACAGTAGAGCTTTGTTTCCTATTGTTTTTTTTTTTAACCAGTCTCTTTCCACAATTAAGCTCAGCTATGACAGTGATTTAGATATGGTGTAGTAGAACAACAATAAAAAAAAATCTGATTTTATACCTTACCATCATTGCTGTTTTTATGAGAGCATCTGGCTCATTATTTCTTATATCACAACAGTATTCCATCACAATCCTGTAATACAAATTGCTCAGCCCTTCCACAATTGATGGGCATCCCCTCAATTTCCAATTCTTTGCCACTAGAAAAGAGCTGCTATAAATATTTGGGCATAGTTCCAAAGTGCTCTACATAATGGTTGAATAAGTTCACAACTCCACCAGATGTTACATTACTGTCTCAATTTTATACATCACCTCCAACATTTATAATTCTTCTTTTCTGTCCTATTAGCTAATCTAATAGGTGTGAGGTAGTACCTAGGCATTGTTTTAATTTGCGTTTCTCCAATCAATAGTGATTTAGAGCATTTTTATATGGTTATAGACAGCTTTGATTACTTCATCTGAACACTATATTTTTTTATTAATTGGGGAATGGCTCTTATTTTTATAAATTAGACTCATTTTTCTATAAATTAGAAAAATAAGGCTTTGCTTCAAAATTTTTCTCATGGTTATGATTGATAACTGTTTTCCCCTTCACCCTATTTCCCCCATTTGTGTCATCATTGCTCACTCTATACTAACAATCAGGACAAAAGAATATGCCAATCCCCATAACAGCAAAGTTTTATGGCAGTCTCATTGGTGCCAAGGGCTCCCACTCACCCACACTTCTCTCCTGTGGAAGTTCAGGACCTATGCTCAATACTTACCTGATCACAATCTCACTATCAGGGCATGCTGTATCACTTCCTTTTAAACTCTATACTTAACCAGTCTCATTTTCACCCATTATACCATGCCTCAAATGCACAAATACGGCAACTACTGCTTCTCTTTCCAAATAAGATAATATATGCAAATTATCATTTCATCGAGGTTTGTGATTTCTTTGGTATAGGGAAGGCAAACAAAGAAGCTTCCTCCACCAATCAACAAGCATTTTTAAATATCTGCTATGTGCGATCAGCAACTATTCTGCTGCTTATAATAACAGATGGCTCAGAGGTTAGATGACTTGCACACAGTCACAAGCGGTATTTTATCTGAGGAAGGGTGTGAAACCAGATCTCCTTCCTTACTCCTAGGCTGGCTCTTTATCCACTACTCCAGGCTACCTCTCCTTCTTAAAGTACTATATAAACATCAGCTATTTTGATGATTTTGTGCTGCACTTAAAGCAGCCAGCCTGACCTCCGTCTTCTCAAAACCACCAACCCCAGGGGTTCTTGGAAGGGAAAGAGAATGAAGAAAGCATTGATCAGCCACCCACCTCCACTGTGAGAGGCGCTGTGCTAGACACTTTACAAATATTTTCTCATTTGATCCAGACTTCAGCCCTGGGAGGTAGATGCTGCTATTATCCACATTTTATAGTTGAATAAATGGCCACAAACAGAAGTAAAGTAACTTGTCCAACTTCACATAGCTACATTTGAATTCAGGTCTTCTTGCCTCCAGATCCAGTGCGGTATGCACTGCACCACCTAATTGTTTTGGTGCCCTTTGGCTGTTTAGTGAAGGCTATGGGCACCTGCTCAGAATCATGTTTTGAAATGCATGAAATAAAATACATAAGGAACTTATTACATTGAAATACAGTTCTTAGACTCCAAGTTAAAAACCCTTAACATACCAAGAGGCAGCTAGATGGTGCAGTGGATCAAACACTGTGCCTGGACTCAAGAAGACCTGAGTTCAAATTTGGCCTCAGATATTTTCCAGCTCTGTGGCCCTGGGCAAATCACTTAACACTGCCTCAGCTTTCTCATCTCTAAAATGAACTGGAGAGGGAAATGACAAACTGCTCTAGTATCTTTGCAAAAGATACAGATCTCTGCAGAATCCCAGATCTCTAGTATCTTTGCAAGAGAACCCCAAATAGAGTCAGGAAGAGTTGGACCCACCCAACATCAACAACAATTTACACCAACTCCTTCCTTTTCTTCTGATGCCCTGAAGTGTTTTGCAGGGGGCAGCATTCACTCCTTCTCTTTCTTGACAGCCCTTGCCATTGTGAAAGGTGGGAGGAGAGGGCAGTACCTGCATTTTCCTTTCCCTCTTGGCCTGGTTCATGCTAAGCTCCTGACAGCTGTTCACTCAGAGGTTTCTCATTTTTGTACTCTTTGCAGGGAATAAACATTTCCCATCAAGTAATGGTCTTAAATATTGACCACCATCCAGACCTTGTTGAAGGTGCCTACTCCTGAATTCCAAGAGTTCCTTTCCTAATTAGATTTTTCATTCTAATAAGATTTCCTCAATTTGCTGATGTATCCATTGCTCATGTTCATAACAAAGGAATGCAAAGTCATATTTTTGATTCTAGGGACTAAGATGTATTTTTGCGGGGAGGGAAGGGCAGGATATTTAAGCTCTTGTGACAGTTAGCTTTTACTCTGGACTCATTCCTCTGGTTCCTTTCTGGAAACTGGCTCTGTGGAAGGGATCAGGGTTTGTATATCAAAGGATCAAAGCCCTAGCTTCTTTGTCTGAGACATACTCCATGTACCCCATGGCTATACATCCAAGACCTTGCCAGTCAAAACCTAGCATTTCTCTGCCTGTGACATCAGAGATGGGAAACCAATCAGAGGCATCTGAGCAAGAACATCTCTTCTCCTCTCCCTTATATACATCAAATCCATGCCCTTTGGTTTTAACATCCAGCTGTTCTACAGTGGAGGAGGACAGAATTCTACTCATCACCCATCAGGAAAAGCGGCAAGAAGCCTGATGAAGCTGGGTTTGCTGTCTCCAAGAACAGCTCCCCACAGGATCATCCCCTGTTCCCTATGTCCTCTTGTTAAAGGCTAGTACCCTAAAGCCTTCCCTAGTCTCTAACTTCCCACCTCCACACTTCTTGACAAAGACTGAATGATATCCTTTGCCCTGCATTCTTCTTCCTTATTTCTTGCATGTCTCATGCCTTGTGTGCCCTGTCATTTTATTCCTCAGATCTGTTAGGTGAGTTAGGATACACCATGATGAAAGCCTATTGCTTTAGGCATCAATGACTGGCCTGTTTATTCTGTGAAAACCTCCTACAAGTCCCCAAACTACTGGAATACATGGAGACACTGCCATTTTAGAAAGTAGAGGTTGAAGTTTTATATTTCTTAGCAGCCTCAGATGTGCAAAGAAGCTATTTGTGAAGTGTACAGAATACTTGACAAGGTCACAGACCATACCAGCAGTGATGGACATATTGTGTAACTGAGGCCTGACCTCCTTTGGAAGTAGCATTCTAAGAAATGTGCCAGGAGGTGGGAGGGAAAGTCCTGCAAAATGTTCCACTCTAATTCAGTCTGTCATGTGATTTTGAGAGAGAGAGAGTCGAAAGAGGATGAAAGAAGAGGTTGCGGCCCACAGTATCTGATCCACAGACAGAATTAGAATTTTTTATTTAATTTTTTAATGTCAACGGTTGTCATAGATTGTTAAGTCAGGGCAATTGTGAAGATGAAAAATTGGTGCAGAATCCCAGACTTCACAGCAGAAAAAAGATACACCTACAAAATAAAAGCCTCGCACAGTCATTTGAAGCCTTTTTTAGGCACTGACTGTGACCATGTCTCTAGCCGTGGTATATCATGGATTAAAGAGGAATTAAAAGAAAGTCCCTACACCAAAGGAGTCTCTGACAAGCACATGTTACCATGACTTGTAAAAAGCAGCCTCCCTTAAGCCTCACCCCACCCTGATGCCAGCTTCCTGCAGAGCTAAAACGAAAGATCAAGGTTACCAAAAGTCACTATTTGGCTGCTTTTAGCACAGGAGCTGGGGATGCTCTTCTAGGTCTCCTGGGTTGTGACTATTTTTAAAATTTTTTATTTTTGCAACCATAGGCAAAGCAGGGAACCATATAAAGTATAGCACATAACTGAGAGTAAAGAGCAAGGGACGCTTTTTCTACCTATTATCTACCAATCTCTGTTGGGCTTTGTAATTTCATTTGTCCAGGAAACTCCTACCAACCACAATCATGATAACTAGCATTTATATATCATTTTAAGATTTTGCAAAGTGCGTAACAAATATTATTTTATTCTCATAACCATTGTGGGAGGTAGGTACTGTTATTGTCCTCGTTCTATAGATGATGGCACTGAGGGAGACAGAGGTTAGGTGACTCGCCCAGAGTCACACAGCTATAAATGTGTGAAGCAAGTTTTGAACTCAGATCCTCTTGACTCCGGTTCTCTATACCCTGCACCAGTTATCTGCTAATACACATCAGCAATTGCTCTGCAATTTTTAGTCTTAGAAAGGAGCCGAGGGAATTGAGAGGTTAAATGACTTGCCCAGGGTCACTCAGCTATTCACTACTTTTTATAAAGGTACATATTTTAATATTGGAAAATTCTACTCTCCATAACTTATTGATATTTATTTTGTATTAAGTCAAACCACATGCATTACAGTGAAAGCTTATAACCTCCCCTGGGAAGCAACCCAAAGGACTTGGAATTTTCAAAGGTAGAGGGTGGGTGCTGTTTTAAAATATTTTCCTAAGCACCTATCCATTCTAGCTCTTGCTGAATCTAAACCTAGTAATATTCCATAATGACATAGTACTGTGAGGTTTAGAAGGTGCATTAGCAATCCATTGCCCTGATACCCAGCCCTGCGTTTGGACTTTTTCCCAGACGGTGGATATCTGTTTGTGGTCAAAATCCATCTAGTTCAATCCCCTCATTTTACAAATGAGAAAACTAAGGCCCAACAAAGTGAAATGACTTGCCCAAAGTCGCACAGGTAGTAACCATTAGGGAAGGATCTGAACTTGGGGTTTTTGACTCTTGAATCAGCTTTCTTTCCACAGTACCATACTATCTTTCTTATTCATTTGAGGAAAAGAAGTGGGGTGGCTAAATAGCACAGTAGATAGAGCACTGGCCTTGGAATTAGGAGGACCTGAGTTCAAATCCAGCCTCAGATACCTAGTAACTGTGTGACCCTGGGGAAGTCACTTAAACTTGATTGCCTTCAAGAAAAAGAGAAGAAAGAAAGATATTTCAACAGTGTAGGTGTGATATACTTTTTCCACACCAAAGGTTCATGGGGTAAGAGAGAAGAAAGGAAAAGTCCAGCCTAATATCTTGATGGAGTCCCTCCATCTCAGCTGAAGAAAACAGATTCAATAAATAAGAGCTAGAGACTTTAAAAAGGAGAAGGCTGAGGGGTGGGAGGATAGAGAAAGTATAAAAGGGTGAGTGACAAAGAAGATGAGAACTGTAGAGGGAAAATAACTAAGGATGGAAGATGGAAGAGGCAGGGAGGCGGTGTAAAGCACAGAGCACTGGGCCTGGAGTCAGGAACTCATCTTCTTGAGTTTAAATCTAGCCTCAGACTCTTACTAGCTGTGTGACCCTGGGCAAGTCACTTAACCCTGTTTGCCTCAGTTTCCACATGTATAAAATGAGCTGAAGAAGGAAATGACAAACCACTCCTGTATCCTTGCCAAGAAAACCCCATACTGGGGAATGAAGAGTTAGAAGTGAGTAAAAAAATGACCGAACAACAACAAAGAGAGGGTGGGAAAATAGAGAGAAAATGAAATCAAGAAGTCTGCTTCAGTGTATAGTTCCAACTGCAGAGAGACAAAAACAGAGGAGCCAGATAGGAAAGCCACTAGGAAGATAAATTGGGAGAAACCAAGCAATGTTGGGCCTGTGAACTCCTATTTTGCAGCTGCTGGGCTGAGTGTTCCAGCAGCAAAGACTCTACTGCTGAAGCATGTGATGAGGGCATGCTAACATACCACAGCTGGCAGGATCAGATGCTGGGTCAGATGGAGGCTTACCCCAGAAATTGCCTGGATGTCTGCGGAATAAGAGCAATAAGGAGTCTGGGTCTCCAGTTGGCATTGCTATTGGCAAAAACAAAAGTCACACAGGGAAAATGATAGGGAGAGACTGGTATGAGTGGTATGGAAGGGGAGATAGAGAGACTTGGTTGCCACGAAACAGATTTCTAGGTTTGGGCTGTCTCTTAGGTCAATATATACTAGGCATTTATAGTGTTTTTGTCAACACATTGAATATATATATATATATATATATATATATATATATATATATGTACACACACACACACGCGCGCACACCATAATATCTGCCATTCAGGACTCTGCTTTTTAAAGCGCTTGACATACAGTTTTGCATGTACAAAAGTTTAATTAAAAGCTTGTCCATGTGCCCTTAGAAAGGATAAGGATTGATAACTTTATAGAACTGTAGATCTTTATAAGTAAGGAAAGTGAGGTCCAAAAAGGATGAATAACTTGCCTAAAGATACAGAGGCAATTGAGCCTCAGAGACAAGATTTGAAACCAGGGCCTCTGATTCAAGTGCCAATTCAACTTAACCTCCTTATACAGATGATGGCACTGAGACTCAATGAATTTACAGAGTTTAAGAAATAGAAAGTAGTTGAGGCAGGATTAGAACCCAGGTCCTCTCAAAATTCAGTGTATTTTCAGCTATACCATGCAGATCTACTAGAGCAGGTGAGAATTTCAGATCTTTATCCTACAAACCTTATTCTTACCCTAAGAGATAGAAGGGTTAACTACGTGTAGGAGAGTTCTTCTCTTCCACAAGGGATCTGAGGGCTGTCAAGGGTGTAATGGAAATAGGTTAAGATTCTTCTCTTATGATATCCCTCTAGAAAGTTAAAGGGAAAAAGAACTTTAGTATCAGCTGATTAAAAAAAAAAATAAAAATCAAGGGCCTTACTTGAAAGTTGCATCCATTTTTAATTATAAGCTTACTTGGTGGCTCACTAGTAAATACACTGTCCTAACTTATTGGTCACTCTCTCTAAGTTGCATTAGCTCTTCCTCTTTGGTTATTTCCTCAGTTTTTCTCCCTTTCCATTCCCTAAAGAAGCTAGACTATTCCTATACACGTAACTATTCAATAAACATTAATTCATGATAACTGTAAAGTTGATACAGATAATCTGGGAAAAGATGCCTACTACACATAGATGTCTGGGGGACATGGTGATCCTTGATCAGTACAACTACTTCATGAAACTTCCTAATTAAAAAAAGCATCGAATGAGAACAAATAAGAGATAACTCCTTTATGGCTCAAAGATGTTGATGGGGTAGATTCAGAAGTTTCAGGGTGTTGAGTAAAGGATATCAGCTCATGTGAGTCACTGTAACCAGAGCAGCTGTTACATATGGCTCCTATCCAATAGCCTTTCTTTTCTTCTCCCCCTCCCTCCCTGACCCCCACCAGCATCATGAGTCATCCAGTGGTCTTATGATGCCATGAAAGATTATCCATGTGGTTGAATAAGATGGAATAAAATGTATTCATTCCTGCAAATGAAATGATCGTTCATTTGAGGTGGTCAGAAACAACTACTGGACTTAACATATTACATGACAGCTCCAGCTCCGAAGGTCTTTCCCTCAGTTTTTCCTCAATTCTCACCACAGTCTAGTAAATTTCTTGAGATTCTCTCAATTAATTTATTTTCACGTAGAAATACAATGATGCCTCATTTTTCACCACTGTAAATGAAGTATATCACACAAATCAGATTATCTGTTTTAAAGTATCATCACCTGAAATATATTTCAATGATTCTAATGAAAATATCTAAAATGTATTACATACTTTCCTACTTTCTTGAGTAGATGATATTGGGCATAATTTGTCCTTTTCTTCCTGACACAGGTTTATCTCTGATTATACTGAACCAAATGGCAGTGATGCTCTCTAAGGCTAAGAGATTGTGTGTTCTCTCCACAATGATTTCTCTCCTCAGTGATAGCTGTAGGGGCTAGACTGGAAACAAGTCTGGTGGTTTGGTGGGAAAGAGGGGCTCTGATATTCCCAAGGCTTTTAGACTCAGGGTCCTAGGTTGTCTCGGATAGGGTCTGAGGGGAAATAGTGGTCAAGGTAGTGATAGTGATTTGATCTGCCTCTCAGATTCTACTTTCTCTTTCTTCCTTAGTGTCTTACTCTTTCAGCTAGTCCAGCTTAAGAGTAGAGAGGTCAAGAAATATGAACCCTTCACAAAGGCCATTGTATTTAGAAATAAAAGGATCATTAGTGATTTTAGTGAATGAAGCAATGGTGAAGTTTGAAGTAAAGTTATATGAATTTGAAAAGTGACTGGTAGGTGAGAAAAGGTAGGAAGAGTAGATATTTCTTTCCCCTGGGAGTGTGACTATGAAAAAGAAAAGAGACATAGGATAATGACCTGAGGCAATAGGAAGGTCAAGTGAAGATTCTCTGAAATAGAAGCTCCAGGGAGACATGAAAGAATAGTCAGTCAATAAACATTTATTAAGCACCTACTTTAAGCCAGGCACTGTATGAAGGTCAAGGGCATAAATGAAATGATTGACTTGAGCAAGAATAGGGCCTCTTTCCCTGACTGCCCTCCAAGACGGCAGTACCTGCGAAACCAACAGGGAAGAGGAAGAGACTGAGGGCGCAGCGCAAGCTGGGTTTTGACCAGCACACTGTGCTCAACTAATCAGGAATGGAATTCCTGGAAGAAAATGGTTGGAAAAAACTGGTTATCTTTCTGATTTTTTTTTTAAAACAACTGCTAATGGATTTCACTAAATCCAAAGGTGGATAGCTCAAAACCAGAAATAAAAAATAAAAGCATAAAAAATTGGGTTAGGATTGGAGTTAGAGCTAAGGGTTAGGGAATGGAGAATGTTGTTGAGATTTTAGATATAAAATGATGAGAAGAGAAAGTTCAGTTCTATGGCCTCAGTTCTTACATCAAAGTATAAGGGAAGGTCCTCTGTTCAGAAGGAGAGCATATTGTATGTAAGTGATTTGAAGAGAGAAGAGAAAATTTGGAGACATGATGTAGAAATCATAAAAGAATTGCTGTGTAGCTATAAGGACCCAGGGTGAGATTAGATAACATAAATCTGTAGTGGATCCAGTCAGTGTATGTGCAACTTCCTCCAGCTTCAAAGGAGAAGGAGGAGTGGGCAGCTGATAGAAGTAAACCATGGCTGAGTTTTGCAAAAGAATGAGCTATGATAGGGTGAAGGGGTGAGGAACGTGAGAGTTGAGATCAGGGTATAGTTGGACTGGTTAGCTTTAGAGTCAAGATTTCAAAGAGAGGAAAAAGACCAGAACAGGGGAGATGGCCTAGGAAAGCAAGGAGGAGTTGTGTTACTGAAATTTTTGCCAAGAAACCCAATTCCCTGTTCTGGGTTACAAGCCAATACTGTATGTTTTCTTGTAAGAATTCCCATCTTCTCAACCATCTTTCCTGATCTTTATGCAGATGTTTTCCCTACTAACCTTCATACGACTGAAACGGAATAGCTGCATGTAATGTTTTTGCTGGGAACAGAAAACGTGTTATTTAAAAAGAACTTCAGTTAAATGACATTGATAGAAGAGTTCTTGTTAGTTTTGAGTCACCTAACCCAGCTAGTCTGTGAAACATTAGTAACACAAGCAATGGCACAGTTTTGGGAGGCTTTTGGCTGCTGAAAATTTGATTTAATAATATTAAGCGCCTATTATAAGGGAAGTGTGCTAAGTGCTAGGGATACAACAATTTTTAAAATAATATAATCTCTACCCTTAGAAGAGCTTATAACCTGCAAGGGAGAATCTCTCTCGTGGCTCCCAATGAAATAGAAACTCTTGTATTTGGCATTGAAAGTTTCTCACAACCTGGCTCCTTCCTATTTTCTAATCTCCCTATAGAATTACTTCTCATTTACACTGTAGATATCTTGTATGCACGTAGTGGGTTGCTTGTTCCTTTAAATAACATAAGCTCCTTGAGGGAAAGGACTTTTTTTTTTTTTTGCTTTTCCTTTGTATCCTCAGCACTTCACACGGAGCCTGGCACATTAATAAATCCTTCTGAGGGGTGATGATAGCACATACACAGGTCAGTCTCATACAGGCAAAGTGTTTTAGAACAAAGTGCTCTAGGAAAACATGAGGCAGCATCATTAAGGGTACTGCCCTCAACTCAAAGAGAAAAAATAAGAAGAGAAGAGAATTGGGGGAAAAGAATAATGAATTCTGTTTTGGATGTGTTGAGTTCAACACTTCTACATGGCCTCCAGTGGGCAATGAGAAAATAGAGTTTTATATAGAGAACTAGAAATCATTTGCTTAGAAATGATCATTTATAAAACTATCTATAGTCATATGAAAAAATGGTTTAAATCACTGTTGATTAGAGAGATAGATGTACATCAAAACAACTCTGATATACCACATCACACCTATCAGATTGGCTAACATGACAAAACATAAAAATGATAAATATTGGAGAAGATGTGGGAGAGTTGGAACATTAATTCATTGTTGGTGGAGCTGTGAGCTGATCTAACCATTCTGCAGAACAATTTGGAACTATACCCAAAGGCCTATAAAAATGTGCGTAACCTTTGACCCAGCAATACTGCTTCTAGGGCTGTCTCTGAAAGAGATCATAAAAATGGGAAAAGGACCCACATGTACAAAAATATTTATAGCAGCTCTTTTTGTGGTGGTCAAGAACTAGAAATTGAGGGGATGTCTATTAATTGAGAAATGACTGAACAAGTTGTGGTATATAAATATAATAGAATACTATGCTATAAGAAATAATGAATAGGGGAACTTCAGAAAAACCTGGAAAGACTTATATGAACTGATGCTGAGTGAAGTGAGCAGAAACTCATTCACAGAATATCATTCACAGAAACAGCTATAGCATTCAGGGACTGATTTTGATAGATTTAGCCCTTTTCAACAATGCAAGGACCTAAAACATTTCCAAAGGACTCATGATGCAAAATGCCATCCACACCTGGAGACAGAACTATAGAGTTGAAACACAGAATGACGCAGACTATTTTCTCTTTTGCTATGTGTTGTTTTGTTTTTTGTCATGAAAGCCTGAATCATCTAGTCTATGGGGAGAGAAGCTTGCTGAACAGGTGGAACAGGTAGAGGCAGAGCTGGACCAGAGGTGAGAGAAAATTGATTAGAGTATTTGGAACTGAGGGGAAGAGAGAAAGCAGGAAACTGGCTAGCATGAGTGGGAGAGTTTGTGATTTTGTTTAAGGGAGCTAGTTTGTGAAAAGTCTAACACAGGGAAGGTTTAGGAATGGTGTTGCCCTCTGCATTGTTATTGTGTATAGATTTCTTTGTTAATATAGTGGATTTGGCTTTCTGGTGTCTGGATAAAAGTTCTGTTTTTGTCTTCCATGTAGAGAGTCTGTTGTATTTCGTGATTCAGAATTGTGCTGGCATATATTCAACTGTGAATATGTGTTGGCACTACAGATTCCTATGCATTTATAGCAAGTTTTCATCGTTTGCCTTTGGAACTCAAGATTTATGATGTAATTATCCCCATGTTATGAAAAATGAATATTGTCTGAAATGAAAGTTTTGGTTTTATTCGTTGAGATGTTAGCACAAAAAGTCACAAAAAAAAATGTAAGGAATTACTAGCAAGAAAAAATGTTTTGCATGTTACCAATTTTATTTTGTGTACTGCATTTTATGGGTTATTTCATCACATTATTTATGTTATTATGGGTTATTTCACTGTGT
The DNA here is from genome assembly GCA_028658325.1 of Potorous gilbertii. Taxonomy (NCBI): domain Eukaryota; kingdom Metazoa; phylum Chordata; class Mammalia; order Diprotodontia; family Potoroidae; genus Potorous; species Potorous gilbertii. Next base: position 396,700,809 of record CM053770.1, on the reverse strand, counting down.
TATGAAGTGTGTATTATCAGAATGAATGTTTTGTTATAAAAAATTGTATGAACAAAAAAGGGTATATTTTCAGCAATCTAGCGAAAGATTACAGTTTTTTGTGGTTACAGAAACCCAACACCCTATTTGCCATAGTTTCAATGTATCAACATTTATGTTTTTGACTTTCATGCTATTTTCTAGGAATGTTACCTTCACAAAAGCTGAAGTTTACATTTTAGTGTAACTAAGCTAATTTGGGGAAACAGTTAAACTATTTGAGAACACAAAGTTTTAAAGTATTCTCGGCCTCAGGCCTTTAGGAATACTTTCTTGAGACAAACATTTGATCTACTAACTACAAATCATTCTTATCTATTCATTACATTAGATCTTCCAAAGATTTCTACTAAGATATTATTTAATCTGTAAGCAATTTCTTCCTTTTAATATGTTCCTTAAGTTAGATTTTCTAATATGATAATGATAGCTTAAAGTGTTTTAAAGTTTTTAAGTTGCTATATACACATCTTCCCACTTAATTAATCAGTAAACATTAAGTATACACACAATACATGCCAGGCATTGTGTTAAGCGTCAGGGATATAAAAAGAGGAAAAAGACAGTCTTTCCCTCTAAGTAGCTTACAATCTAACAGGGTAGACAACATGCAAACAAATATATACAAACAAGCTGCATATAGGATAAATAGAAAATCATTAATAGAAGGAAGGTACTAACCCCAGGATCCAACCTGAATCTCACGCACAAATTAACCTAAATCAAATATTTGGGAGGTAATTTGGCTTACTTTTTAAACCATACTATGTCTAAAGATTATAATCAGAAAGAAAGCAAAAGAAAAAAAGTGATGACCTGAGAATATTAAGTGATGATAAAGAAAATTTTAATTTATCAGCCGGAAAGAGATTTGGCTCCTGGCTTGGAGAGTTGCTAAGCAGGACAGGTGGCAGGAGAGATGATACTGCATGGAACATTTTGCCCTTTAAACAATGTCATCAAAATTTTGCTCCTCCACTATTTTCTTCTGCCTGGGGAGAAATAAAAGACCCTTTTGTTAATAATTGAAACAGGTATGTTCTTCCAAGAGAGATGTAGGTCAGTGATTAACTAGATTTCCTTTATAGATCTTTTCTGGGCATTTCACAAATTCAGTGAAAATTTAAAGATTGTGCTGGAAGAAACAGCACAGTGTTCTTAAGTATGCTAGTAAATATTCTAGCAGCAGTACCTAACTGTCATCTCTAGACCTTTAAGATTTAGGTAGGACATTAGATTCATTATCTCATTTGCTCTTCAATAAATCTAGCTAATAACAATAACCAGCATTTATATAGTGCTTTAAGGCGTTCATAACACTTTACAAATATTATCTTATGTTATCCTCATAATAACCCTGGGAGGTAAATGCTATTCCTATTTTACAGATGACAAAACTGAGGCAGACAGAGGTTGTGACTTGCCCAAGATTATGTAGCTAGTGAGTAGCTGAGGCTGGATTTGAATTCAAGCCTCCCTGACTCCAAGTCCAGCATTCTATACCATTCAGTTGTTTCTCTGTGATTTATCCTAGTGCAGCTATTTCATCAAAGGATGAAGGTTTGTCACCCTAACTGTAAAGACTTTATGCAGAGGAATCTGCTAGGTCCTGAGGAAAGCTACAATCATCAATAAAATCTAGTCCCTGTTATTACATAGCTCACGATCTAATGGGAGTAGGAAGATGACATATAAACGCAAATAACTATAATCCATAATTAGAGGTCTAAGAGATGTACAAAACAATTGTTTCACAATATCCAAATGAGTGGATGAGAAACAGCCTCAGAGAGGTGGAATTACCTGCCCAAGCTCATCCAGTCAGTAAGCAGAGAAGCTAGAACTCAAGCCTAGTTCTTTTACTTTGGTTCCAGTGATTACATAACCTTTTATGCCACCAGGAGTTTGCAACTGATTGTACGCAAAAGTGTCAGTTGGTTTTCTGGCTGGCATTGAGTTCACGTATGTTGTAATTGCCACCTATAAAAGCTTCTGAAACAGCTCATTCTCTTTCCCTGTCCTGCCCACAAAACCTCACCATCTCTGAATGTTTTCATTGTTATCCATGGGGCTATTCTGATGCCTGAAGGCTCAGCCACCTTTAACTTCTCTTTTTCCTTCTCCCTCATCTTATATCACAGAATCAATCAGAGATTTTTCTTTCAGGTGATCAAAACCACTACATCCTCCTCATTACCAGTTTCAGCTCATGTCCACTCCTAATCACTGCTGTTGTGGGTTTGTCCTTCTTGCCGAAGAAGACCATGCCATCAAAGAAATGATGACATGACTTGCACTTGACCTTGTTTTGAGTAAGGGAGGGCTGTGAAAGGTCACCAGTCTCACTTCTCTTCTAGAGTCATCTGAGTCCAGTGACCAGATATTCATCAGGTTGACTGGAGATGACCCAGGATAACCACTGTATACTAGGACCAGTGGAGGGAGTATTAGATTTGGAGTTAGTGGACCTGGGAAATAATAAAGATACGTATCCTGAAGGGACATTATGAAAATCAGATGATTGTAAAGTGCCTAGTACAGTGCACATTGTAGATAGTATGGAAATGCCTATTTCTTTCCTCTTTTCCTTTCCTCTTTTCCTTCCTCTTTCTAATAACCCAGGCTTCTTCCTTTGTTTCAAAAGCTTCAAAATTCATCTCTTTGAAAAGCTTTATCAGAAAAAAAACATTCATTTCCCATTCCTGAAGTCTTCCTGATCAATCCAAACTCTTGTCAGATTTCACAATGTATGTACTAAATAGTTCTTTATAGCTTTTTGGTTATATATATACATACATACATATATTTTTTATATATGTAGAGAGAGACAAAGAGACAGAGAGGAGTGTGGAGAGGGAAGGAGGAAGGGAAAGATGAAGAGAGAAAGAGTACATATGTATTCCTCCTCATGTAGCCAAAATTTCTTTATTAATATCTGACTTCATGAGAAATGCTGCAGTAGAACCCTCCCTTTCACCGACCCTATGTAAAAAAGAGGGGGTTTGACAAAAGGATATCAAAAGTCCCTTACTATATATTCACAAATGTTAGTTAGTTATATAATGTTTGGATGTTCATTATTTGCACTTTTATGCAATTTTATGTCTAGATTTTTATGTAATTTTATGTCAAGATCCTTTAAATTCTCCAAGCTTTCCCCATAAGCTTCCTTTTATATTCAATCTTTAGAATGCAATCTCCCTGAGAGAGTATCTTTCTTTTGTTTGTATTTATATCCCCAGCTGTTAGCATAGTGCCTGCCACACTCAATAAATGCTTGTTGCCTGACTGCAATTCGTTCCTCTGCAGCTCCTTCTAGGACCCCTTAGAGAACTTTGTCCCAGTACCCATTCCTTAAAACCATTTCCTGGCTCTTTTGTCCCATGGTGGGTCCAAATTCCCTTAATAACTTAATAACTCAGAAGAGCATCTTGATTCTCACTGAAAAGCAATTTTCTTTGCACCAGGATAAAATATTTTAAAATATTCTCCTGTTCTGTTCAAACTGTGTTTTAAATATTCAAAAGGTAAAAAGGGTATTGACTCCACTGGGAAAAAGTTTCTGTAAGCTGCAAGCAAAGTTTTAAGAACTCCAGGGATTAAAAAGTTCAAGGTAGCCTCACATGACTGTGGCATAAAGGATTATGGCACTATCACTAAGCCAGCTCAAGTAACTGATGTAAATTCTCTCTTTATTGGAAAAAAATGGTAATCAACATGCTTTTAAATAAATTTTCTCATTGACTATAGCTAAAAATTCACGACTTATTTTGCCCCTTAAGTCAATCACATCCCATTCAGGAGATGGGTAGCATGTTTCATTATCTGTCCTCTGGAATCATGGTAGCAGTTGTATTGATCAGAATTCTTAAGCCTCTCAAGATTTTCCTTTAAATGTTGAATTGCTAGAAAACTGCATTTGTAGAGACAGTTTTCTCATTGGAAGTCCACTAAATCAATGGAATCAGAGAACTATATCTATAAAATGTATGAGGCAGCCACATCAACACACACACACACACACACACACACACACACACAGGGTTGGTTGTGTGTTTCATCTCATTTCCCCCGGTTAAATACATTTAGGGATTCTAAACCTTAGAAGCTATATACCATAAGCTAAAGTACCATTTTCACTCACCTGGCAGTAGCTATCAGAGTTTCTAAGCACAGTGCTTAAGAAGAAACCTGTCTTTATAGTGTATCCAACCAGTTAAGTGACAGCAAAGTTACTTTGACATTAGATTGATCTCTCAAGTGTCATATGATCTTTGTTTCTGCCAACATTTCCTGAAGTACTATTTAATATCTTTATAGAAGTTGTAACTAATGTAGATTTGGTGTATTTATTTTCATAAACTTTCCTCCTCATCTGAGAAGAAAATTAAATATATTTGCTAAACAATTCCCCAATTTTCTTCTGCTTTGAAACAATAATGGCTTCTAATAGAATTTAAGGTCATTAAAGCACTAGTCAGCAGAATGTATTTTGACCTTGATTGGCAGATAAAGAGTTAACCTAATGGACTACTTGGCTGCTTGCCACTGACTGGAATGAGAAGTAGAGAGTCAGACATGTGCATCCTTCTTCTGCCTCCCTTTCACTTCCCTTGAGATAAGGCTGTGGGGTTGTCAGTTCTGAGCTTGGTTAGAAGTGCATTGTAGTAACTGTCACTAAGCAACCAGAAGTACTGAGGTTTCAATTCAGTTGCAATCCAGCAAGGAAACAGACGAGTGAACTAGTTGTAGGTTGCTTGCTGGTCCCTGGTCCCTCTTGCCTGAGATCAAGGATACCTGAGCCTCAAATTGAAAGGAAATCCAAATGGAGGTGTCCATAACTGTTTAGAAATAGTCATTTTGATGCAGGCAGGGAAAGACAGAACTCTCCAACTGGTGGGGATTTCAAGGGAGCTAGAGGACCAGAACAGTCCCAGCCAGGCAGAAAATACTCACATGCCGGAAAATCAGCTGAGTTTGGCATATGATCCAGCTTCTACTTCAGACACCGCTCACTATCTCTGACTGCAGGTCCATGACCTATCTTTCAGTAACTGATCTTGGCAGCCACTAGCCCCCTGCTTTGTCCTCTATCCCTGATTTCTTCAGGTCTTCACACCCTGAGTCGATCTTGTGACACAGACCCACCTCAAGGACAACCTATGAGTGTCTGATGCAGGCACTGTTCAAGGGTGGGGCAGGGGAAGCAGTATAATAAATGACCTCCGATCACACTGTAGACAACCTTCCTTTCCATTTATCTTTCTGTCCTCCCTTTGTCTTTTCCTCACAGGCATTGGCACACAGACACTAGCATCTTTGTATTCTGGGGTTTTATTATAATTCCTTGCTTGCAGCCTTTTTGCTCTAAGAAGCACTTTTCCCTAAGCAGGACTGAGGCAAAGGAAAGGAAAAATTGTTTAGAGATCTAAGATCCAGTTACCCAACTAACATCATAACCTTGGAAGTCTTTTTTTTTTTTTTAAGCAAAAGTGAAGGTAGGTGAAAATCTTAAAGAGTGCTGAAAGTTGCACAGAGTGATGATGAATCAGGGCTAAATGTTCACATAATGCTTTCCTTCTTCCATTAAGAATATGTAGAAAAAGGGTGTATGTATTGAGGAGCTGGGGTGGAGGACAGGGCTTTTGCAAACAGACACTGGAATTTTACCAAAAAAAAAAAAAGGTTTAGTTAACATCTAGCTTCAGAAGAAAATGTGTGAACTCATTTTCAGCTTCAGGAAGATGGTAAAACTCCTCTTTCTTCCTTGGGGTCCTAAGTGCTCAGTCCAATGCTTTTGCTTGTTGATACTTGTTTAGAGGGAGTCAGCAGGAACTTGAGCAAAACAACAGTTTTCCAGTTAGGAAACTTAAAGGGAAAGGTATTTTACAGAACAGCAAGTAAGTACTTCATGTCAGAATAAAACTATTTAATGGTTTCAAAATTTCAGGAGCATAGATTTAGAGCTGAAAGCTGTCTTAGAAGCCAGGTACTCTAATGTCATTCTTTCATAGTTGAGGAAACTGAGGCCCAGGGAGATTTTGACTTGTCCAGGGTCACACAGGTAGTAAGAGCCAGGTTCCATACCATTGAACTGGTCTGCTGAGGAAGGAGGAGGAAGGAGAATGCTACACTCTTGATTAATGTATATTTATTGACTGTTGTGTCTATTTCCATTTGTGTATAATGTTGATAATGATTATCCAGGATTTTATGCTTGAAGGAAAGGTTCCTGAAGGGGCTTTTCTTTTCCTTCTAACCTTTCTTGCCAAATTTATTCCTTCCTCAACATAACATTCTGAATCCTGGCATATTTTTGCTCTGAGGTACCGTGAAGGCTTCATTAAAAAAAAAACAAAACAACAAACCTAGGTAAGTGTGTAACGTTGTGATGTGATGGAAAGAGTACTGGGTACAAAGCCAAAAGTCAAAAGACCTGAGTTTAAATCATGTACTTGTCATTTACTACCTTTCTGACCCCGAACAAGTCATTTAATTTAATTGGACTTCAGTGTCTTCATATCTAAAATAAGGGAATTGGGCTAGAATGTCTCAAAGGTGCCTTCTAGCTCTAAATCTCTGATGCTATGTATAATCATGTGACCTTAAATGAGGAAACCCATCCTGTTGATTCTACCTCCACAATAGCTGTCCGTTCTGCTCTATTCCCACCGAAATGACCCTGATGCAGGTCATGCCCAATGGTCGCAGCAATGGCCGCAGCATCCTAACAAATCCTGGTTCTCTCCCTCCTCCCATCCATTCTTCAAATTGCTGCCAGATATCCCCCTAAGCATGAATCTGGTCAAAACTCCACAGTAGGAATGACATGACATGACTAGTGGGTAGTGAGCTGTACTTGGGTAATTTCAGTGGGAACAGAGGTGAGAACAGACCAAGAACTACTGTGGAGGTGCAATCAAGAGAATTTGGTGACTGTCAGTAATCCATCATATTTATATGGTGCTTCATGATTACCAAGCACTTTCTATACACTGGATCCACATAACCTGCCTCTGATCCTAAGTAGTTATAGGACCAAGGGCAAGTCAATTCACTTTTCTGAGCCTCAGTTTCTTTATTTGAAAAATGGAGATAATGATAGCACCTACCTTAGGGAGATATTGGGAAGATCAGGTGACACGCATGTAAAATACCTTAAAGTGATACACAAATGTGAGTTATTATTGTTAATAATGCTATGAATATGAGCATTTTAAATTAGGTTCTACAGTTATTATTAGTAGTAGCCATGATAAAGCCCTTCGGTAACCATCAGAGGGGCTGGGTTTGAGTCTTGGCTCTTACTAGATCTGTACCCTTGGATAAAGCATTTTCTCTCTCTGGGCCTCTGTTTCCTCATTTGTCAAATGAGAGGGTTGGATTAAACGATCTCTAAGGTTCACTTCCAGTTCCAAATATCCATTTTACAGAGGAGGAAACAGAGTTTCTCAGAAGTTAAGGGAGAAGAGGAAGGTCACACGCTGCAGACACAACTTCAGTGTGTCCTGATGCCTCGCCAAGAGCTCTGTTCATGTTTTTTACACAATTTTTCCTGTTTAGGGCTCCCGGTGCATAGGAGAGCTTTATGATTATAGCACTGCTGTGGAGCAGCCAGCACCGAGGGATCCCCACTGAGACTCTGGGTACCAATACAAAAGCACACAGTGATGGAGAACTGGCTCTCTTCGGCTGCGCCCACCCTGGGGACTGGCAGTCTCCTGGCTTCAGAAGCCCTGTGGGGGCCTCCTGGCGTGTGACACTCCGAGCTCTTAAAGGTGACAGCCGAGTGACCTGACATCCACAGAGCCAGCCTTCCTCTGCTGGGCTCCGGCGGCCACGGCGGTCAGCGGCCAGGCTTGAGCCAGGCCCGCTCCAGCTTCTCCTCTTGGCCAGCCCCGGCCTCCAGGTGCGCGCTGCCCATCGCGCCGCACCCCGCTGACCGGGCGATCCTCCTGCCTGCCGCCCCGGGGCTGGGCAGCCTGGCACGTGCCGGAGGGCCGCGGAGGGCCCAGGGGAGCCCGCGTGCTGAGGTGTGGTGGGCGCCCACCCTGCGTGACCTGCTTCCAGCTCACTCATTTCCTGCCCATCACGTGGAGCCGCCGCGCGCCCCGAGGAGCCCATTAAAAGTGAGTTTGTTTCTTAACTTAGGAATATTTCACGTTTTTCTCCCTAGGATCAAAGAAAAGCGCCCCTACCCGCACCTCCCCTGCAGTGTCTGCAGTGGGGATCCCCTGCAGGTCCGGGCCAGCTCGGGAAGTTCACGGAGACCTCTGCCACCTGGGAAGGATGCCCAGAGACCTGTCCGGGAGACTGGCTGCTGGTGCCAGGGCGGGGGCGGGGCTCCGGGCATGCCTGTGCCCTCCTGGAGGCGACAGACAGGTGAGGGGGGAGGGGAACCGTAGAAGTCCCCAGAGGGGCTTTGGGGCTGCTCAGCCCGCTGGATGGTGCCCAGGGCTGCACTGGGCACCTTTTCCTAAGATTTCTTAAAGCGATCACCCAGAATGAAGGAATTAAGGCGATTTGAACTTTGCTGCGGGTGGGGGGAGTGGAGGAGGGGATGGAGTTCTTTCTTATAGTTCTGGTTTCCTGTCTTGACAAGAGGAAATGGAGGAGGGGCAAAGAGCCACCTAGTGGGACCCGAAGCCAGCACGCAGCGTGCTCGGAGTGCCCCGAGGGGCCGTGCGGGGCAGAAGGGGCGCCGGGGCAGGGCCGGACCTGGCTCCGCAGGCGCTTAACGCCGCAGCAGTAGTACACAAAACGGGACCTGACTGCTGGGAGGAGGCGCTCGTGGGGGCAGACCCCGATGGCTGTGAGAAACTGTTGTGGGAAAACGTGGGTTGCTAAGCAGTTGTTGTGCTGGTGATGTGGGAGGGAAGCCAGGCGACACGAAGCCTCGGGGAACATTCCCATTATTTCTCGCTCCCAGAGCCCCAGTGCCCTCCGCTTGAGCTCAGCCCTCTTGGGGACCGAGATTTGGGGACAAAGTCTAAGTGTCTTCCAGAAGAGCCTGCTTTGCCTGCCCCTTCCTGCCAAGGTTTCCTTACACATGCCCTTGTAATAGAGCACCCATGACTCCCAGATCTTTGATTTTGAACTGAGGAAGGAATGCTTTCTTCTCAAACCCCCACCTCCCCCATATATATTGTTCAGTTTTTCCAGATTGACGGGCACTTCATTTGGGGATTTTATGTTTGTAACAATCAATGAAGTCTGGTCTTTTCCTTCAGTCAGAGTAACATAGCCAAAGTGGGGTTAGCATTGTTTAGTATAACAGTTGAACTGGACTTTTATTTTGTGACAAATAATAGAAGAGGAAATGTGGTCATTGACTTTAGAGCTGGAAGGAGACTTTGAAAATCTCATCCAAACCCCCTTATATTTATGGGAGGAGAAAACTGGTACCCAGAGAGGTTAAGAGACTTGCCTAAAGTCACATATAGGTGGTGAGTTTCGGAGGCAATACTAAGACCTATTTTCTGATTCCAAAATGAGTGCAAGTGCTAATTGGAAGAATCTTCTGTCTTGGATAGGAGTGACATGACATGACAGAAAGTGTCTTTAACATAAAGGAATTGTCTGAGTTTTTCTGAGTCCAGGCTCTCCTTCAAGGGATCTCTTAATGGATTTTGTTTAGTTTATTATTCCCTTAGGATAACTTAAGGATGTCAGAAGAAAAGGGGAAGGAGCAGAAATGAGAATGCTTAGAAAGATCCCTGTTATTGAGCTGGGAATACAGTGTTGTAGAAACATTCTTCACTTTGGAGTAAGGAAATATAGGTTTACATCAAGTAAAAAAGACAACAAGCATTTATTAAGCACCTACTGTTGTCAGGCACTCTGCTAAGCACTGGGGACACATCCCTACCAAACCAAACCAAAAAACTAGTCCCTGTTCTGAAGGAGCTCACACTGTATATATATTTATCCAAATCTTTAATTTGGAGGTTATCTGAGTGGGAAGGCATGAAGATTGAGAACTGGAAAAGACTTTTTTAGAAAGTGAAACTTTAACTGAGAACTTGCAGGAAGTGAGAAGGTAGGGAGGAGAAAAGAGAAAGTTGCAGGCATGGGGAGTCAGCCAAAGAAAGTTGGGATTTGGGGTGACCTGTATGAGGACGGGCTAGTAGGCTGCTGTCACTGAAGGATGGGGAGAAGGTGTAAAAAGACTGGAAAAGTAGGAAAACCAAGTTATGAAGGACTTAGAAGCCAGGAGGATTTTATATTTGACCTTGCTTTTATTGCTAAATTATGTTGTAACTTTGAACTGTCAGTTATTAATTAGTCTACATAAAGTGCCCCTCACTGTAAACCTGTTTCTTCAGCTGCCAATGAGGAGGTTGAATTAGATGATATTTTATAATGTTTTAATTCTTTTGCTTAAAAACAGAAAAGACATAACCTAGCAACCCAATGTTTTCATCTCTTTTGAATTTTGCCCTTGAACAAGGTCCCCCCTTTTAAAAATTCTGAAGCTCATATTTTGGTTATGTTGCATTTAGAAAAGTCTCTGCACCTGTGAGTTTTATTACCCTTGCATTTATAACAATGATAACTTACAATAACTGACATTTACATGGTTTTATGGTGTATAAAACATTACATACATGATCTCATTTCATACAATAGCCCTATGAAGTAGGTACTGTAGGGTTTAATTATTCCCATTCTACAGATAAGGAAACCATATCGCTAGGTAGAATGTTTCCATCTGTGAATCTCTGATGATTTCAGTGAATATCCCCCCAGGAGTTTAGAATATAGTTTAGAAAATAAAAGAATATAGTTCCACACAATAGAGTGAGAACCACAGAACCTGAAATATGTAAAATTTATTGTTCTGATGAGTTAGTTAATAGGATTTCGAGCAGGACAGGACTTTAGAGATAATCTAATTTCTAGATTCTAGTTCAGTCACCTCATTTTGCAGATGAGGAAACTGGGACCCCAAGAGGTTAAGTAGCTTGTCCTAGGTCAAATACGCAGTGGACAACAAAGCCAGAATTCAAACCCTCCTCCTCTGACTCTCAATCTAATTCTGTTTCTCCTACTTCCTAAGTGCAGTTAGATTCAGAAGGAAAACCTGAATGTTCTCTAAGCTCACACTTGAACTAACTTGAGGCACTGGAATTCTGGTCTTCATTTCATTGTCTTTACCTTTGTGATCATTCATTTCCACCTTCCAATACAGGTTTGCACCCCTTCCTTCAGAGACAAAAGAATAGATTAGATGACCTTTTCAAGTCCCTTTCAATTGTGATTCTATGATAGGAGTTCTAGCTGTACCACACTTTCTAAACCTGGCAGTGCAGACTCAGAGGAGACTCTAAGCTCTCTTTAGACTCTAAGAGGAGTCTAAAGCTCATTATGACTAATAATATTGTTCAAAGACTGAATCTGTCAATTCTTTCCTTCAGGACCTCTAATAAAAATCATTTGCTGGAGCCGATAATATTTCAAAATGTATAAAGTGAAAGAGGACATTAATATAACATGAAACCAGTGTGGGTGTGGGGCTTTGTGTTGGTATTACTTTTCTTGGGTTTGCTAAAAGGAAATTGAAGGGAATGCACAGATGGGAATTGTGTATTTAGCATTACCCTTTCCATCTCTGGACTGACTAGTAATACTTGGAGGAAATTCAAATGTACATTAAAATGGTGGAGACTCTGCTGAGGTAAAAGACACAAATCACATTAAAAATTTCTGAACCTCCCAGCAAACTCCAGTAACTCAGAGGACAGGATCCCTAAAAATAACCTTTAGCAGTTTTCCAGTTCCAGTTCTGGTTCTACATTCTAGGCATACTTTTGGTAGTTTAGTCTCATCAAAATGTGATTCAGAATGCTCATTGACATAGAAAAGGAAAGCTCTTGGTTCTATGATGACAGTAAAGTTATCTCCATTGTTAGGGTGCTAGAAATAGAATAAACAGCCCTACCTTGAAGGAGCTTTGACCATAGTGGCTACAATTCAGCACCATAGTTAGGCATATGCATATGTGACTGTGTTTTGCTAACATATACATAATAAGGATAGGTATGTAAGCCCAGAGGATGATAATGACCTTGTCTTCTTCTGTTAGTTGTGTTTTCAGGCAGATTAATTTGTATCCCAATCCAGAGAAGATTCAGGGAGTGGTGATTTCCTTCCCTCCCCTCCCCCAGACTCTGTGTACTTCTTACTTTTTTTTTTTTTCATCAAAGGCTCCAGAAATGAGTTTTGGAAGACGTGGGATAGCCATAAGGGGTTAAACAGGTGTTACAAAGAATTTCCAATTCTAAATCAGATAGTTTGGGACAGTTTCAGATATTGCTAATAAAAGAATGGAATTAATTTTAAACTGGGGCATCATGCCTGACTTTTTTCAGCCTGCCACACCTGGGTGTGATAGCCCATAACCTCTGGAGTTCTAGGTGCTCATGGGCATCAAGACATTCAGTTCACACAGCAACGACCACAGTGTGTGAGAGTTTTTCTGGTAGACTTGAAACTTCATAGCAATGCAAAGACTTAAAAAAAGAAAAAAATTCCCAATGGTCTTCTAAAGCAAAATGCCCTCTACATCTAGAGAAAGAACTATAGAATTCAGTTGCAGAATGTAGCAGATCATTTTTTTTGTGCATATTATGTTTGGTTTGTTATATGATTTCTCCTATTCATTTTAGTTCTTCTACACAGCAGGACTATAGTGAAAATGTATTTAATAAGAATGTATGTGTAGATCCTATATAGAGTTGTATGCTGTCTTGGGGAGGGAAGCAGGTAGTGTGGGAAAGGTAGGGGGGAAAAAATCTGAATTATATGGTAGTGACTGTAGAACATTAAAAATAAATAAAATTAATATAAAAAAAGACATTCAGTTCAAAAAACATTTATTATTGTCAAAGCAACACGGAAAGTACTGGGTAGGATGCTAATACTACCTGTCCCCAAAGAATTTAAAATCTAACAGGATCACATATTTAGAGCTAAAAGGGATCTTAGAAACCATTTAATCCAATTTCCTTGTTTTATAGATGAGGAAATTGAGGCCCAGAAAGGTTGAATGACTGGATATAGTGGGTGGGAAGTGACACACACAAATGTCTATGATACAGAATAGAACTGATATATAATAAACCTCATATTTGGGTAAGAGTTGAGTAAGGAGATTGAAGAACAAAAGACACTGAGAAAAAAAGATGTATAATTAATCTCTAGAGGCCCTATTCCAGAGTAGCTATGAATTTAATACAAAGAAAAGTCTTCCTTCTCTTGCTTCATATGCCATCTTATTCTGTATGAAGAAATTGAAGCAGAGATGAAGTGACTTGCCCAGGGTCACACAGTTGAAATTAATTTAGATCAGATTTTAACTCCAGTCTGACTGATTTTAGACCCATTGTCCAGTTCACTGAGTTGCCTATTTGCCTTAGTTCTATACTGACAGCAAAATTGTGACCATTGTAGAGTGCTAGAAACAGAGGAAACAGTCAGTCCCTGCCTTCAAGGAACTATCAACCGTAGTAGAGGAGATAGGATGTCACATATACATACAGAGAGAGAGTCAGAGAGAGTCAGAGAGAATCATAGAGAATCAGAGGGAGAGTCAGAGAGAGAAGATTTAATAACTCATAAAAAATAAGCAAATATGAATTAACAAAGTACAAAAATCTGCATAAAGTGCTGAGTAAGAAGAGTGATATAGTTCCTGGGCTTTGCAGGATTAATTAGGACAGATTTACCTGGCATTGTGTAAATGTATAAAGAGAGATGCAAAATTCCTAGGCAAGAAATAAATTATTTGTGGAATTTCAAGAGTAAAAGAGAGTTTTGTTTGTGAAAGTTTCTTCAGGGTTTTGGTATCTGTTATTGTACATCAGTTTTCCACCATATATAGTAATCATTCTACCATACTATTAAAGTCTTGCCAAAGAATTCGGAATCTACTAAGAATATGTCTGGAAGACCTGATACACCCTTAATTATATGCATTGGCAAAGTCAGTGTATCATATCAAAAATGATGTCTTGGGAAGGATGAGTATTTTCAGAGCTGTTATGAACCTTCAGAATTTTTTAGTTTTCACATTGAGTGGATCTTATCACTAGTAGATTCTTTAAAGGCTATCAATAAAAAAAGTCTATAAGTGTAACTTACAAGAGTCATATTACTAAAGAAACCACAATGGGAGAAGGAATTTCTTGAGTCCATGGAAATGCTCTGAATAAATAAACATGACTGTTTTTAGCTATATATTATGTATATGCAAATATATATATGTATGTGTGTGTATATATTAATATATGTATGTGTATATTTCCAAGCTTTTGTTAGTTCTTTGTCAGAGATAATAATTTATCCTCCTTATAAATTGTATATAGTCCAGTGGCTTTTCCATTCTTGTTAATGTCATTGCTTGGTATAAATTCTTAGATGGAAGGAGCAGACAGAAACTTAGAAAGGAAATGAAAATGAAAGGGTGTTCATAGCAGCAGGATAAGGAGGAGACATCACTGTCACACAGCGTTAGCCCACTTGTGCCTGTAACAGCAGCCCAGGTGCAGGTTGAGAGTGGAAGAGGGTGTGTGGGGGAGCTGTTTCCTAGCAACAGGAAACTGATGTTCTGAACTGGGCACCGGAAATAGCAGCACATAAAACAGCTAAGGAAATATGACCATAAAAAAGAATAAAGTGGGAAGAGAACCGAAAAGGGGGAAGGTAGACAAGTATGATGAGGAAAAGGACCTAGTGGGGAAATTTTTTAAAAACCAGTGCAGAGAATAAGATGAAAATTCTAGTAACAAGTATTTAAAACCATGGAGAAAAATAATGTAGAAAAGAGAGATATTTATAAAACAAGATAACAACAGACCACTGCTGATGGAGGGGCCTGAGGATGCTCTCTCCTACTACTTGAGCCCCCATCTCTAGGCTGCCTGGATTCAATCCTGAGGAAACCCTGGCTACTAAAGAGAGGAGTCAGACTTTCTCCCATTCTCTGGCTCCTTACAAACTTACAAACAGAGCCCCAGAGAAAATCACTTAAAGCTTATGTATACTTCATATCTAGAGTTACTCCCAAAGGCAGTACAAAGGTACCCAATGCGCAACATAAATCAGATATACAATAGCTATTAGTTTTCTCTGTACAAAAATGCTTAAAGCACAGAGACTCATAAGGTGCCTTGGCAGACTTAAACATGAAATATTAACCAGTATCTCCCATTATACTCTTCCTAGCGGATGTTACTTAAAACATCAAAGCACAAAACATTTTGCAAGTCTGATAAATAGCCATTCACCTTCGCCTCAGCTCTTCATTGTCTACACAGCCCCCTAAAGTTCTATGTCTTCTGTATAGTCCAGTCAGATGTGGGCAGGGTTTATGCTCCCACAGATAGTCATTTTGCCCTAAAAGCATGCAGTTGCAGGAAATTCCTGCTGCCATATAGCTAGCTCTGCCTAAATGGCTCAATAATTCCCAACCTCTCCCTCTTATGTAGTTCCTTCTAAGTCTGGAAATATTATGCCCAGGATTGATGTTTAGTCACTGAAATTTAGAGAAAGAACCACATAGCAGAAGAGACAGGCAGAGGCCTTGAGAACTCAAGTTCACCCAGATAAACCCATGTTCTGGCTGCTATGTATGAGCACTCACCACAGGTCAGAGAAGAGGATCTGCTCTCCCAAACTCACAGGTCTAGAAGAGAACCATACAAAGTCTATGTATTCTCATCAAATGGGAATAGAGTTGGAAAATGGAAAATTTCCATCCCTTTAAAGTTTATTGAGCAGGAATTCTTGGCTCAGTGGCCTATCTTCTTTTGACTTCTCTTTCTCCCTGTTGCTGTCACAGAAACCAAAGGATTATTTTGTAATTGCGAAGCTCCAACTCCTTCAGTTCTGAGTCAAAAAAGTACTCATCAAAGTGGTCAGGAGAGTTCAGTTCAACTCCATGCATGGCCATGGGGTATACTCTAGCCTGAGGGTCTGATAGTGCTGGTTTGTTTGTGATTTTTCCCATTACAAAGAAAGCTGAAAAGCTAGATAGCATTTGTAGTAGAAGCTACCATGTATGAAGATGCTGAACGAGTCTCTCTACCCAATGACCAAATGGCCTCTGGAGCGTATGGGTTCAGACCAGATAGACCTGGGCTGTTTTGCATCGGTGAAGGCAGTATTCACACCATAGTTCCCTACACAAGTCTAGGACAATAGCTAAATATCATCAATTATCATTAGAAATGAGGAAACTCAGGCCCAGGAAGTGAAAGTGACTTTAAGCAACTAGAGAATTGTTGTTGTTGTGGTGTTGTCCTTTATTCTCAAACAGGACCATGACATCACAATGATGACATGACTTGCAGTTGACTTTGTTTTGAGTGAGGGAGGGCTGTGCAAGGTCATCAACCTCACTTTCCTCTCCTGATCCATCTGAGTCCAATGACCCGGTATTCATCCATGACTGGAGATGGGCTAAAGTCTTACATTCTCACTTTGAGTGAGATACACCCATTCAATGAATAGGCTCCTTTAAGTAGCTAGTCAAGGGATGGCCCCTTTAATAAAAAAAAAAATCAATCTAGGAGGAGAAGACCCTCAGGGTTCCTGGGTAAAAGAGAGACAATTGAGTAATTACAATCACTTGATGGAACTAGCGAATAGCACTTGTTCAAAAGAAGCCTCAAGACATCCAGTCCAGATTTTGTCCTTGTGGTCGCCCAGAGAAGTGGTTTGTTCAAGGGATGCCTGTTGATGAGTTTCAACTCTAAGGGTATCCCAAGAATCAACCAATAGTCTTTACAAGGCCTTTGGATGCAGCCAGAATAGACACCTGAAATCATCTTGGTCCATACCTTAATTCTGTAGAACAGAGCTGAGTTCAAGTTAAAGTCAAGAAATCTAATATGTTAAAAACAAAACTCTCTTTGCTTTCTTTACATTCCTTCCGTGGTGCCTAACACAGAAACTTGCATGTTGTGGGAACTCCGTAAATCTTTGCTGTGGATTGGCTTTGGCAGGACTGTCACACAATGCCATGCAGGTATACGTATATGTGCTTCTTTATGCACCATTCACATATGCATTGCTGTTTCATAGTTGTTGATCTGTATATAGTTAGAATCAGAAAATAGTCTGATTTTATGGTAATTTAGAGTTTCTTGAGCTAGGGAACTAAGAATAACACTGAAATGAAGTTAGACTTGCTGAAAGTTCAAGCGGTGAGGGATTTTAGGGGTTATTTAGTACACACCCCTCATTTCCCCCCTCACGAGAGACAAAAGGGAATGGTAAGACAAGTGCTGGATTTGGGGTTTGGAGGACCTTAGTTGAACGGCCTCTGATACTGGTTATGTGACTACGGACCCCTTAGTCTCCTCATCTATAAAACAAAGGTTCAAGGCTTTGCAGCACCCCCTTCACAGGGTTGTTGGGGGCACAAATGATAAAGCGCACATAAAAATTCGCAAACTTTGAATGGCTAAATAGTGTGTTTGACAAGAAGTGATGTGGCATGGAGGAAAAGAAGCTGGAACTCAAGTCCTGCCTTTGCCATATGCTGGCCCTGTGATGCCCTGTAGTTCTTTTGTACCCCCAGCCATGGGCCGGCAGCTAAGTGGTACAGTGGATAGGGCACTGGTCCTGGAGTCAGGAACTCATCTTCCTAAGTTCAAATGTGGCCTCAGACATCTATTATCTGTGTGACTCTGGGCAAGTCACTTAACCTTGCTTGCCTCAGTTTCCTCGTCTGTAAAATGAGCTGGAGAAGGAAATGGCAAACTATTCCAGTATTTTAGACCAGAAAACCTCAAATAGGGTCATGAAGAGTTAGGATTCAAAGTGACTGAACAACAACCCTCAGGCAGCTGTCTTGAAACAATAAGTTGTAGAAAGGGGCTGTTCTGCTTCAGTAGAGGCAGTTGTCACACCATAGTTCCCTACACAAGTCTGGAACAATAACTAAATGTTAGCTATTATCATTAGAGATGAGAAGACTGAGGCCCAGGAAGTTAAAGTGATTTTAGCGTGATTGAAACTGGAAACCAAGTTTCCAACAGTCAAGAAGTTCTCCTCTTGTCATTTGGGGCATATTACTTTGGAGTCTCAGTTTGTCCAGAAGTACTTTTTGGGACTAACTTCTTAATTTTTTTTTTCCCAAATAATCCTTATTTAGCCTTAAGTAAAATGTGGTTCCTTTCACTTGCCCTCAAACACTGCAGTTACTAGATTTTTAGAAAAGATGTACATGTTTTCTTTAAGAGAATAATAATAACAAATTATCCACATTTATGTATATTTAATAGATGGCAACAGACAGATTGTTCTCCCCTCCTTTCAAATGTTACAAGTCTAATTGATATAAGAACAGTCCACATGTACTCTCAGCAAGAGAGAGACTTCTCTGTTTCTTCTGATCTAGGAGAGGAGGGTTAGAGGCAGATTGTCATTTACACGGGCTTGTGTCAATTTGTTGTTTTTTTTTTAACTGTAGATGTGGATTCAATTAAGAGATCATGTCTTTGGAACATAGGGTTGCCACAGGATAATGAGCTCCTGCTGTTAGATAAATGTCAAAGCCAAACCAGAGCATTTATCAGAAAACATTAGTGAGGAGGAACAGACCCATTCAGATTTAAAGTAGATCATGTTCTGTTAGGGATATTTAATTTTGAATATTGAGAGTGAAAGAAGCAGCTTTCATCATTTTAGCTGGTAGAGGTGCGCTGCACGCCAGGCACCAGTTAATCACACTGTCTGTTTCTTTGGGAACCATATGTTGTTTGTGACCAGCTTTAGACGCCTGACATCTACTCAGTTTTCATAATTTTTATTTAACATTTATTGATTGCCAAAAATATCCCACATGGCACTTGTCCACTAGACAATCTCAACCAATACAGACACAAAAATGGAGATGTGGGGGTAATTTTCAAAGACAGAAACAGAAGTCCTAACAAAAAATGGGCCTAAAAAGGAATATAGAAGACAGTGTACACTAAACTTTCCCCAATGCATTACCATTACCAAGAATAAAACCAATCAGTAAAATTAATTGGCATCTTATTAAGCACCTACTTTGTGTCACATTCTATGCATATAGACATTGGGGATACAAAAAGAGATAAAAGACAGTTTCTGCTCTCAAGGAGGCCTTGTTCTAATGACAGCACCGTGATATAGTAGCAAGGACAACACGGTCATATACGGATATGTAATACTAAGAGAAAGCCTGCAGCACAAAAGTGGATCAGGGTTAATATTTTATAGTTAAAATATAACCCTAAGAAACCATTCAAAAATAATTAATTAAACTTATTCTGCTGTGAATACTGGACAAGAGAGAAGTAAGTAGTGGTGGTTTTTATTTTTGGATGCGTGCTGTGCCGTATAAACCTCTTGCAGCCTGAGGAAATATCTTATGGAGAAATTACTACCAAAAGTTGACTTGGTTTTTATAGCACCAATGTGTCTTCAAGCACTAAATGATTCTTTTTTTTTATGTTTGGAATAACTAATATTGAGCCTACCAGTAAGATTGTCTGGGTTAGGCTCCAGCTGGTATCAATAATTAAAGAGGGAAAAAACCCAACCTAGCATTTCTCTTTGAAAGCACAGAAGGCTTTTAAAAAAATTATCTTAATTACTTCTGATTCTGTTAACAGAAAGTAAATGCAGGATTTAGGAATGGAAAACAAGGGTTATTCTCTCCCTACAACTTGTCATGTCATCCCTCTTTTTGCAATATTGCTTGAAAAATAATTGTTTCCCTTGATTCTTTGAGGTTTGCGCTTTCATAGGCTTTTGTATGGTGCCTCATAACAGGCTACGCTCATGGTGCACAAACCTGAATGTGACCATTTGAGTTGTGTCTTCCAGGATAAAAGTATATTTTAAAAGGCTTAACAAAACTTCCCAAAGGCTTTAAGCAAACAAGGACAACATAGTCATATATGGGATATGTAACAAAAGAGGTACACATTTGAATGTCTCAAAGTTGCTTTATCTTGAAAAGATATGAGGCTGAGTGGGATATAAGAGTTCCAAAGTAAAAGTCAAAGGAATATACATATACACATTATTTTGGGTTGTGATTTCATTAGCATAATGAAGTATTGATGTGGAAACTCCCTTCATCGAGGCAGAAACTTATCAAAGAGTTGCTGGGACACTGAGAGGGTAAGTGACTCACTTATGTTCACATAGCTAGTAGGCAGTTGAGACAGCACTTGAACTCACATCTCTCTGACTCCAAGGCCAGCTATGGTGTCCCTCATACAGGAATACATGTCAGAAGAAAACAGGGAAAACTCCTAGCATTGCACTGCTGTGCCTTTACCTATCAGTATGAATGAGAGATGGAATGACTGAACTCAGAGCTTGACCTACACTATAGATGATACACACACACACACACCACACACCACACACACACACAAGACTTAAATATTGTAGCCAATTTTGATTTCCCATTTCACTGGAATTCTGGATCAGTGCCAGAAACTCAGAAAATGACTCCTTTTCTGCAGTCATTAGTGAAAAGTATTTCCTGAGTTCTCATACAATGAGATAATGCACATAAAGAACTCTGTGACCCTCAAGGTCTTGCTCTTATTAGTATTTCCCCCACCTCTTTCCCCTTTAATTTGAGGTGGAAATCTGCAATGAATCCTACTGCCCTCACAGTGTAGTTGAAATTACCTCTGAACAGCTGAGATACCCAGGCTTTAGAAACTAGCTGGTGTGCATAACTTCTTACAAAACAAGTATCCTCAGAATTTATAGCTGATGGATTTAGTGTGCAGCTGCTGAACTGATAACGATAAACTGTAATGGCTCCAGAAGATTCAGTAAAGTCTGTTGGCTCCAAACCCATAAACTGAAAACAGTTTATAGCATGGACTGCATAACTCCTTGAAGATACTTGGAAAATATACCACTAAAGAAAGAGGGATAGTTCCAGCCCTTGAATACATATATATCTATGTCTTCTAACAGATAGACACATATAACCAATGTACAGGTCTTCAGTGTTCACACATCTATATTCTTTTGTCACTTTTCTTCCCTTCTTTTCCATTTAATTTCCCCTAATTTCCCCTTTTCTCTTAACGCGCTTCATTACTGCAAGAAAATATCTTTCTATCCCTCTTTCCTTTTCTTATCCTTCTGGTCTTCTGTCTTTTTCTCCTCTCCTCTTTCCATCCCTTCTATTTGTTAACAAAAAATGATGCTTATTACATATGCTAATCTTGAGTAATACTGGTGATCCTCCTGAATTGTCCAGAGAAAAGGAAAAGTGTAAGAAACCTTCCATCTATCCCTACTATCCTTAAAATTGCCCATCAGTCTCCTTTAGAACCCTCACAAAACTTCCTCTGCCTCTTCATATTTATTAAAGGCCTAATGTATGCCAGACATTAGGGATAGAAAGAAAATGGTGAAAGTCCCTATTTTCAGGGAATTTACTTCTGGGGGAGGAGGACCGTTTGAAAGGACAACATGGATATTCATAAATAAAAGCAAAATCTATACAAAGTTATTTTGTTGAGGAGGAAGGGTATTAGCAGCTTGGCAGGGGGCTATCAGAATATACCTTATGCAGGATGTAGAATTTGAGCCAAGCTTGTGAAGATACAAAAAATGGTCAACAGAAGAGTTTATATTTTTATCTTGGAAGCAATAAGAAGCCACTGGAACTTCTTGAGTGGGGAGAAACATGTTCTGATCTTTTCTTTAGGAGTTTCAATTTGGTACCTGGATAGAGGATGTATTATAAAAGTGAAACTTGAGGCTATTACGTAGTCTAGGCAAGAAGTAATGAGGGCCCAAGGTAGGACTGAGGCTGTATGACTAGTGGGAAGGGGGTAGATGTGGTAGATATTGTAGAGTTAGAAAGGCAGTTGATTGGATATGAGAGAAAAGGGAAAAAAAAGTTGAAGAGAACTCCAAGGATGTGAACTCTGGTTACTCTAAGGAGAGTAGTGTCCTCCACATAAATAGATGTTAGGAAGGGGAAAGATGAGTTCTGTTTTGGACCTGTTAGGTTTGAGATGACTACAGGACATCCAGTTTGAAATGATAAAGGGCACAAGTGGGAAAGTTGGCTGCAATGAATAGAAGGGCCAACTCTTCATCAGAAACTGCAACAAAGGAGGAAGGAGTGGGAGATGATGGAGAAGAGGCTTTTGAGAAGAAAGTTTTGTTTTGGACATGTTAATGGCTTCTATTTCCTTAGTAAAGTATGAATTAAAGTCTCTTTCTGGGGAATAAGGAGGTAAGTGATGATGCAAGAGGTTTGAAAAGAGAAGAAAAGGTTTTAAACAGCAATAGAAAATCAATTAAAAAAGAGCAAAAGGTGTGCACGTGTGCTCGTATAGGTTATGGGTATCCACATGGGTTTGTCTAGACACAGTTCACAGAAAAGTATGAATATGTATATCTCTAGAGACTCCTCCAACTACTTTTCTCCAAGAAAGGCTGATACCTTCCAGGTAGGCAGCAGGAGATTGTGGCTACAGGACTGGCCATTTTCTTCTTATTGGAATTGGAGGGTGGTACTAGGATAGAATTTTATCTCTCTCCCTCTAAATATTGTTAGTCTGTGAGAAATAATTTTTCGGTACTCTCCTGATTGCTATCCCTTTAACTAGGAAGGAGAAACTCCCCACCAAATGCCGGTTATACACAAATCATAACACAGAGTGAATAATCAGTAAATTTATTTATCTAAGCCAATAGCAAACAGAAATCCGATTAATCAATTAGAATATATCAGACAATACACAGAGTAAGTGAACCTTCCAGCTAAGTGAGGTATCACAGATCAACTAAGAGAGAGAAAAGAGAGGGAAAGGTGGGTGGGAAGAAGAGGGGCAAAAGAGAGACAGAGACAGATAGACCGACAGACAGATGCACACACACACACACACACACACACACACAGATCTCACAAAAAGAGAAATTTCTCAAAGTCTCTAGAGATGTAAACTGGGAACAGGAACATGTTTGAAGTACTAGCTCCTCTACATGTTAGCATCTTCCTGGAATCTGACTCTGCCTCCAGGGGCCTTTCTCAGAAGAGAACCTGGAATTGTGTATATCCACTCCTAAAGCTGAAAGACAGAAAAACAAGTAACTCTTTCTTTTCTCAAGCTTTTAACAACTCTGCCTCTACAGGCACAGAGAACTGTAATCATTTTTCTCCAATGAGGAGAGTCTTTTAAAAAATGAACTTGAACCCCAGGTTACATTATTAAGGGCCCATTTGAGATAAGATAACATTAATTTGTATTGACTTCAGTCTGCATGGTTGTTTGACTTCCTCCAAGGTCATACAGCAATCCATGAGTAAAAAACAAGAAAGATAGTGAGAGTGATTCAGGGTTGCAGTTTGGTAAAGTATGATGGGAAACCAAGTAAGGAGTAAATGATTTGAACGTGGAGGGCAATGGAAAGGCGAACTAGTAAAAGTGGATCAAATCTGGGAAGGGAGGAAAGTGAAGTCAGAGCCGATGTGACAGTCTACTAGGAGCTTTGAGAAATGGAAGGAGGAGAGGTGAAGAAAAGGCAGGTTTTGCAGGAGTGTGGTACAGTGAGAAAAAGAAGACAAGAGGAATTATAGATTGATTATGGAAGCAGAACCCTTATGAGTGATGGCAAGACAAAGTCGTAACCTCTTGTACATATGGCGGAAGTGAATTGAAAGTGAAAATTGGCTGGAGCCAGTACACTGCAATCAGCAGCCTGCCTGTTTTTGTAGGTTGGGAGCTAAGAATAGTTTCTACATTTTGAAGTAAAGAATTATTGAATTGAAAAAATGAAAAAACTATTTATATCTTGTAGAAACCTCTAGTATAGGTCATGAGAATTGAAGGGATTGATGAAGTAGAAGGCCAGGGTATTTGAGGGAACAACGAAATCCCCACATCTGAGGGCAGTGATTGGGATGGAGAGGAAAACGCAGTCAGATATTGAAGTCCTTGAGCCATGAGAAAGAATGAACTCTTAAGCATTAGTATTAAAGATTTTTAAAAAATCTTTCTTTTTCTGTTTTACTATTTTGTGCCCCAAACATCTATATTATAATATTGTTTACTATTTTTCATTATAAAACATTTAGTTTTTTAGCCAGTTCATAAATAAATAAGCTTTTGGGGGCTAGCTTGGGAACTCTACCACTACTATTTATAACTTTATTTTTATGGGAAAGTGTACATTTGCAATAAAAATGGAAGAAGACACATTCCAAACACTTGACTTTTATAAGCAAGCACACTTGGGGGGCAATAATGCATTTGTCAATTGGAAAAATATCTGTATGTTCTTGATTTTAAGTAACTTTTTTTGTGAGGTAATCCTAGTTAAGTGACTCATGCAGGGTCACACAGCTAGTAAATGTCAAGTGTCTGAGGTCATATTTGAACTCAAGTCCTCCTTTATCTGCTGCTCCATGTAGCTGCCCAAGTAACTACTTTTTTACATTGTATGTTATGATTTTTTTTTTCTGATTACCCTTTTATACACCACTGATTTTTTACTTCATTCAGTTTGTAGAATCACAGATTTGAAGCTGGGAGGAATCTTAGGGGCCGTTGGCCCAACTTCTTCATTTTACATATGAGGGAACTGAAGCCCCAAGTGGTGAAATGACTGCCCAGAGTCACACAATGACAGAGTCAGGATTTGAACTCAAGCCTTTTGACTCCAAATCTGGCACTTCTAGCATCATTGATTTAAAGCTGGAAGGAACATGAGAGGTCATCAAGTCCAGCCCTCTTATTCTACAGATGAAGTAACAGGCATAAGGAGGTTAAATGACTTGTCCAGGGTCACACAGCTAGTGTCTGAGATAGGATTTGAACCCAGGACTTCTTGTCTCTTAGTCCAGTGCCTGTCTATTATGTCATACTGCCTCTCTTTTCCCTGTACCATACTACCTAATTACAGTT
Organism: Potorous gilbertii; assembly: GCA_028658325.1. Classification (NCBI taxonomy): domain Eukaryota; kingdom Metazoa; phylum Chordata; class Mammalia; order Diprotodontia; family Potoroidae; genus Potorous; species Potorous gilbertii. Next base: position 396,675,835 of record CM053770.1, on the reverse strand, counting down.
GCTTTTAATTACTATTTTTTTTAATTTGAAGGAAGATTGTAAATGAAATTGAACAAATTTGTTTTTTCCATATTTGCTATGCCTTTCCTTTTCTTTCCTTACCTGTAAAATTAGAATAACATTATCAGTCTGTAAATCTGTTTCTTTATTATATCAATGAGCAAGCATGTCATGATGTTGTCAGTTCATTTCTTAATAATAAAAACATAAAACATGAACATCAAAATCCTTTCCAAGTTGACATAAAAGAAGCAACTAGGTCTACAAAGCAAAACATTCTCTTAAGTGTGATTAGATCAGAGGTTGCATGTGTGCCTTGTCACAGAGGAAATATATGTACATAGAAATGCTGTCATAGACTTAACTATACACTGATATAAAATAACTGTTCGGATCTACAGGGAGTGTTGTTAGGAAAAAATATGTTGCTGAACTTCTTTCTTCCCCATCCGTTCACTCATAATTTATGAGATTTCTCTTTATCTTTAAAACATCTTGCGGTCTTATTCATGCTAGCTAACCCACAGGAATGAACATTAAGAAAATTAATGGCAAGACTCCATCTAACGTAGTGTAGAATTTTCTCATGTTTTTGTCCTATAACTTGGCTGGGGGGGTAGGTGTCCCTCCTGGAGTCTATTTTCAACTGATTATTTTTAAAGTATGTCAACATGGGACAGGGTGTGTATGTTTGGCTTTTTATCTCCCTTCCTGTGTAGGTCACTTGGGAAGAGTATTAAATATAGATGTGAAGTCATTGGGTGAAACCAAACAAAGAGAAAAACATAACTGTGGAAAGTTAAACAATGAAGTTAACTCTCCACATAGATCTGTTAGGCAGACAAACAAAAAACATGCAAAAGTATATTCAGAGGGATCTTTTCTTCTGCATAAACACCCCTGAGAACAAATTCCAGACTGCTCATACTATAGAGGAGGGGTTTATAGTTTGTAAGAAATAGTTTTATTGAGACAGAGGTTTAATCTTTCAGTGGTCAGTGATGTTTGGGAATCATGGCAATTTATCAGGCATGTTTTCTATGACTCAGTTATATTAATAAGTAGTTTACAACTCTCTTTAAAATCTTTCTATAATAGGGAAAAGAAAAGCACAATAGTATGTGAATGTTCATAATCCCCTTCCTCCCTGCTTGCAAGATTACTATTATTGGACAAAAGATTGTTATTAAGAAAGTAAGCACCATGATAGGGACTGTGCCCTCTTGAGTCAGAGTCACTCATTTTCTTGCCGACAGTAGGTATTCTTCCACTAAAATTCTTCTCTAATGATTCATCATGGGTATAATTATACCCATTTACATAGTGTGGTAAGGTTTGCAAAATGCATTACATATGTTAATTCATTTGATCCTCAAAACAACCTGTGAGGTAGGTGATATTGTTGTCCCCATTTTAAAGATGAGGAAATTAAGAAAGAGGGAGGCTAAGAGACTTGATGAAGTCTCACAGCTAGTGAGGGTCTGAGGTGGGATGCCAATTCAGATCTTCTTGACTCTCACTTTCTATCCACTGGTTACTTTGCTGCCTCTTAATATAACTGAAGTTCTTGAAAACTAAGACAGGAACACACACATTCCAAGAAGTTTTACTAAGCCATAGAAGGCCCAGCTACAAACAGTATGTAGGTCATCTAAGGACCAAGCCTAGTTAGATGCCAAGGAGTTTGACACCAGAAATTTGGTTACCAGCTGATGAATATTTTTGGCCCCTATAATTTATGAAGACTGTCTATTAAGGCTTGGAAGGATTATGAGCGGCATCAGAAGATGAACTATTGACACAAATGAAGTCCTTTTATTGCTTAAACCTCTTTTAGCCTGAGAAAGTATTTATTGATTTGTTGTTGAGTTGTCATAAAATTATTCATGAACTATGTTGATGAACTGACTTTCAGATATCAGTCAAACATTTTTGAGGGGTGTGGACAAAGAAATGGAAGAGAAGGGATAGATGACATTCTTATGGTACTTATATATATACTACATCTTGAATATAAAGCTTAAAAATGCAGTATTTGATATGGGAGAGAAGTAGATTTTTCCTTGAATGTTTTCAAAAGGAATACAAGTAAGCTGCTGGGCAGCTTGGTGGTGCAGGAGTCAGGGGGACCTGAGTTCAAATCTCACCTCAGACACTTGACACTCACTAGCTGTGTGACCTTGGGCAAGTCACTTAACCCCAGTTGCCTCATCCTGTGTCATCTCTAGTCATCCTGATGAATATCTGGTCACTGGATTCAGATGGCTCTGGAGGAGAAGTGAGGCTGGTGACCTGCACATCCCTCCCTCACTCAAAACAAAGTCAAGTGCAAGTCATGTCATTATTTCTCTGATGGCCTGGTCTTCTTCAGCAACAAAAGACAAACACACACAATTAAGCTGCTATGATCTTAACTACTAGACTAATTAATTTTAAAAAAACAGGTTGTATAGGCACCAGATGTTATGAATTGATTATGATTTTGAATGATTATGAATTATTAGAAGTATAGAATCATAATGCTTAAAGGAACTTTAAAAGATCAACTAGCTTTATCCCTCTAGGAAAGTAAAAGTCTAAATGGTACAGAGCAAACCTCTTGTAAGTCTCCAGGGATGTCAATTCTACAAATTCTGGTAGCACACTCCAAAGGTCTAGACCTCTTCTGAACAAGAAATTCTTTCTTATGTATGCCCAATTAAAATCTCTCTTGCTATAATTTAATTTTTTAAAATTTCCTTTTGTCCAGACTTATTTTGCTTCCCTTGTCCCTGTGTTATAAACATTACCACATGTTAGAGTCACACACTTCTAAATCAAAGCTCTAGAATTCTTTTTAATATTTTATCAGTAAGCATCCCAACATACATCCCAACCTGCTATCACAGGTTCTAAGATCTGCATTCATAAAAGGAAAAGCAACTTTTGAGGAGTTAACATTCAATTTAATCAATCACATGCACCAATCCTGTAACCAAATACATACATCATTCACCTATTTCAGAGGAGTCAGCACCCTGCACTTCAAAGAAAACACACAGAAATTAAAGATCAACAGACATTGCATCCTCTGCCTGAATTCAAAAGGCAGTTGGACCCCAACTATCTGACCCTAGTTACCAGAGAGGGAAGCACATTTTGGATTCTCGAAAGCAGGGGTCTCCTTAAGCAGCCTCCTAGTGTCCTCCTGTGGCCAAACACTTCCAATCAGTAAGCCTCAAAGTAATCAACAGATATGGCTTCTTCTGCCTGACCATAATTCAATAGACAGGTACAGCTGTCTACCAGAGTAGGAAGCGTGATATCTGGGTTCTCAAAGCCGCAGGGCTCCTTTAGTGGCTTCCCAGAGTCCTCTCTGGCACTGAAACCTTATGACAAAAACTAAACCCCGAAGTAAAACTTCACCCTTAGAGTCTTTATACACTTTTTAGAGCCAGAGGGCATCACATCCCTTGAGAACCGGTGCCTCATTAACAAAAGGCATGGACCTTTCTACAAATCTTCTCAGGATTGACAATAGGTGGGAAAGATCCTCCCCAGTCACATTCAAATAGAGTCACTATATTTCTTGATTATACTAAAACAAAAAAAAAAAATGAAAGATCCTTTACTTGCCATTACAAATGTGAAAGTCAAAGTTATTTTTAATCAATTTTAATCAAATTAATTAAGTTGATTAAAAAATGCAAGGAAGGAAAAGGAGTTTGTGATTAGCATGGGTTAGAAGGGGGCCTTTTTTCAGTTTGCTATTTTTCAAACTCAGTAGCATTTGATACCTCACACTACTCTGCCTGAAACATAAGCCAAGAAATGTACACCACCTTACTAAATGAAGGGATCCTGGGTTGCCTTATGCTATTTGCAACTTTAGCTGTGCCACTGGGCACCCCAAAGCATTCCCTCCCACATATGTTTCTTAGGGTATTTGGTCAGGACCTTCCATCTTATCAATATTATTGTGAAACTAGAGTGTAAGCTACTTGAGTGTGGAGATCGTGTCTTCTTCTACCTACTCCTTATGAAACCTTAAAAAGTACCATGGACGTATTAGGTATTTAATAAATATCTCTTGGTTAATTGAATTGGAGTTTTGTATTCTGCTGATCATGGAATGCTCCTGTGTGCTAGGGAGCTTCATTAAGGTGGGGAGACTTGATATAGCCACATTGGGGGACACAGCCACATTGTAGGAATATGACCATAGTGAATATACACAGTTCCTCATTCCTAAGGGTCCCTAGGTAGGTTTGTCATTGTTTCCTCTGAAAAGACACATAGATATGGAAAAGTATGCTTAGATCCTTTCTGTGCTATTTACTGGGAATGGAAATTAAATTGCATTCTATATATCTATGTCAGATGTTAAGCTCTGATGATCATTTTATTATTTTTAAAATAATATTTTATTTTCCCCCAATTACATGTAAAAAGATTTTTTAACATGTTTTTTTTTAAATTTCAAGTTCCAAATTCTCTCCTTCCCTTCCTTTCTCCCCCTTTCCCTAAAGCAGTAAGCAATCTGATATAGGTTACACATGTGTAATCATGTAAAGCATATTTCCATATTAGTCATTTTGAAAGAAAATGCAAACCAAAAAAGAAAAGAAAGTGAAATGTATGCTTTGGTCATCATTCAGAGTTCATCAGTTCTTTCTTTAGAGATGGATAGTATTTTTCATCATGAGTCCTTTGGGGTTGTCTTAGATCACTGCCTTGCTGAGTAGAGATAAGTCTCTCAAAGTTGGTCATCACACAATGTTGCCATTACTGTGTACAATGTTCTCCTGGTCCTGCTCACTTCACTCTGTATCAGTTCGTGTAAGTCTTTTTAGGTTTTTCTGATGATCATTTTAAAAGATAAATAACTGATAACATTTCCTTTTGATGATATGAGAATTAATTTGCTATACAGTTCAAAATTCTTGTGAAAAAAAATTCTTGAGGAGAATGGTAAATTATCTTAAATCAGTCATTTGTATACTGTCGAATTTCTCACACAAAAATACTGCGTAAAGGTTCTTGTGACACTGCTCTCTCATTGTTCTTCTCCTACCTATTTGACTAATTTTAACCTAACTTGTCCTTTGCTGGATCTTCGGGTCTTGCTTGCTAGCACTGAATGTCCCACAGGACTCTGTTCTGGGCCCTCTTCTCTCTCCATGCTATTTCACTTGATGATCTCATCAGCTTCCATGGAGTTAATTGCCATCTCTATCCTGATGATTCTCAGAACTACTTATCCAGCCTTAACCTCACTTCTGCCTTCTAGCCTTGCATCTTCCAACAGCTTATTGGACATCTAAAATCAAATCTCCAGTAGACATCTAAAACTCAACGTGTCTAAATCTGAAGTATTTTTCTTACCCCTCAAACCCTCCTCCTTCCTAACTTCCCTATTGCTGTTGAGGCACCATATTTTCCCAGCACCCTGGCTTACAGTGTAGGTGTTATTCTTAACTCTTCACTCTTGCTCTTCATAGCTAATCTGTTGCCAAGAGCTGTTGATTTTACCTTCATAGCCTCTCTTGTATATCCATTTATCTCCTCTGACACTAATCACCCTCCAGCAGGCTCTCATCACCTCAAGCCTGGACTACCTGCTTGGTTTCCCTGCCACAACTCCCTTCTTACTCCAGTCTGTCCTCAACTCAGCTATCAAGATCTTCCTAAAGTACAGGTAGTCTGAGCATGGTATTTCCCCTACTCAAGAACTCCAGTGACTCCCTATCACCACCAGGATCATTAAATATAAAATTCTCTGGTATTTTATAATCTCCTCCCTTCTGCCCAGTCCTCTTCTTATATCTTATGCCCTTCTCTCCAATTACTATATACTTGGTAATTTATTGTCAAACAAGCATTTCCATAGCTGTCTCCTGGGTCTGAAACGATCTCCCTTCTCATCTCCTCCTCCCACCTTCCCTGGCTTCTTTTAAGTCTTTCCCAGTCTTCCATTATCTTACTACCTTATCAGAGAGATTATCTCCAGTTTGTCCTGTATATATCTTGTTTCTACATAGTTGTTGGTATATTATCTACCCTATTAGACTGAAACTCCTTGTAAACAGGGACTATTTTCTGGTTTCTTTTGCATCTCTTGCACTTAGCACTATACCTGGCACATTTTTGTTATTCAGTGTTTTTTAGTCATGTCTGATTCTTCATGACCTCATTTGGGATTTTCTTGGCAAAAGTATTGGAGTGGTTTGCCATCCATTTCCTTCTCTAGCTCACTTTACAGATGGGGAAACTGAGGCAAACAGGGTTAAGTAACTTACCCAGGGTCACACAGCTAGTATCTGAGGCCAGATTTGAATTCAGGAAGATGAGTCTTCCTACCTTCAGGCCTGGGCACTCTACTGCATCACCTAGGTGTCCCACACCTGGCACATTGTAGGCGTTTAAATGCTTGCTAACTTGACCTGTTGAAATATCTGGCTAAATTATTTGCTAAATAAAGTTCAGAACTCTTTGACTTAGCTTTTAAGGGAATGGGGAGTAGAGGCAACTCATGATTTCACTGGTTTTGGGATTTCCCAGATAAGGAAAAGCCTTCTATCAATTTAGGTCAGCAGCTTCTCTGCTACTTAACAGCAATCTTAGGAGGTATGCAGAATATATTGAGAGTAAATGGATTGCCAAGGGTTATACAGCTTGCATGCATTAAAACCAGGATATGAAGCCAGGTCTTCCTGGCTCTGAGGCTAGTTCTCTATCCACTACACCAAGCTTCTTCTCTAGCTAGATTTACTGTAATCTGGCACCAACTTTCCTTTTCAGTTTTATCTCCTGCTTCTCTCCCTCACATACTCAGTGTTCCAACCAAACTGAACTATGTACAGTTTGTACTACAGTACACGTGCTTATTGACTGACTCACAATGCCCTCTTGCTTTTTTTCTCATTTTCTTTTATGTTGAAATACTGTACCCTTCTGATTCCTGCCTGTTGACATTATAACGGTCATTTTGGGCCCAGCTCAAATACTACTTCTTTCTTACCAAGTGACCCTTGGTTATTCCATTTTGTGTTATAGTTATTTGTTTGTGTTTCTCAACTCTCCCATTAAATTGTTAATTCTTTAAGAGCAGGAGCTGTGTTTATTTGTCTTTATGCCTCCCCTTCCTAAGTGTGTGGTAGGTGTTTAATATATGGTTTTTGAACTGAAGCCTAACTTGCAGGTTTCAATTCTTAAAGAAGAGCAGTCCCCTATAGAGGTGGGAGTGGGGTGGCATTGGAAGCTGAACTCAGCACATATTTTCAAGAGGTATAGAGGGACCTGAATGTTTTGTTGATCCAGGAAAGACTGCCCAGTTCCCTGACATCATGGAATGTTCCTGGCCTACTTTGTGGAAATCATCCAGTCATGTTGACCTACTTGATCTGGTGTTTGTCTTAGTCTGCATTCTAATAAGGGGTATTATTTCAGGGACTGAGCAGCATTCATTAATGTACTAATTGTAGGAAGTACGGAAAGAGTTAAGGAGGAAATGTTACTGGCAAGGTTATAGTGGATAAAAAAGGGTAAATTACATGTATATGTATATATACACATATATGAATTATGTTAGGTTTAAATAAAATAGAGTTAAAAGTTCTGAATGTTTGGAGTGGGAATAACCAGTCATCAGCAGTCCTTGTTATAAGTCAAACACAAACTGTTACAAAGACCTTATGAGTTGGTTATTCTCTTAACAAGCTATGAGTATATGATGTTTGAATATAGTTAACAAATTAATCATTAAACATTTATTAAGCACATACTATGTGTCAGACACTGTGCTGAGTACTGGGAATACAAAAGGAACTTGCTGTCTAAGGATGGAGACAGCATGCAAACAAATATATACAAAGCAAGGTGTACCAGCCAAAAGTTGAAAAGAGCCAGGTGCTTCTCCAACTTCTATCCATTTCTTCTGTTGCTTGAAATTCTGACTGTTTCCAGGGCTTAGCTATTTAAAACCCTGAAGGGGCATGTTCTATCACTGTTTTTCTGGTGACCTTGCTCCCTTCTGGCTCAGCCAGAAAATGGCATTCATACTTTGTAAAGAGGTAACAGGGTACTAAATGAAGGTGTGGTCTGCAACTTAAAATCACCTACTTACATCTGACTCTTCCTTTTTTCATGTTTTCATTAAGAGTACTCTCAATGCTTGCACTGATAATGCTTATTAAGAATTTATATAATTTGATATATAATTTATGTAATTGAGAATGCAGGCTCTATGTCTCCTGACTTTTCAGTTATTTCTCTTTAGATAAAAGCAGCCTTTGTAATCTTTTCTTGGCCTTTGGAATTTTCTTTTTGAAGTAACTAGAGATTCAGTTACTGAATTATAAATTATATATAAATATATAATATTATTATATTATATATTTATTATATATCATATATAATATAATTATATAAAAATATATAATAAATTATAATTATATATAAATTATAAAATATGTTGCCTCCACCCTGGATTTTTTCTATGTTTACTTGGTAAAATCCAGAAGCTTTTCCTTCTTAAGTGTTATTTTCACTTCTTCACATAGTACATTGGATACCAAGGTGGTAGAGTACAATGATCACCTTTATTCTCAAGGAGGATATGTATATTTTACTATGTTGTAATTATTTTATTGGTATATATGTTTTCTCCACTGACATATATTTCAGTTCTGAACTGGATAAGTAATGTTTGAGAATTACATGGATGGAAAAATCATCACCTTGTGGCTGACCTGATGATAAACCAGACTTAGCTAGGCTAGTTCTCATATGTTCTTAGGTGATAGATATATGAGACTGAATTTAAAACCCAGGCAGATCTGTTCCATTTCATGTCTGTTTGTTACCTTCCTTCTTGGTTTTATCTACAAATGCTCTCAGACAATCTGGTTTAACTGGTTCTCATGTCAAACTATCTGCAGGTTCATTTTCCTCTCAACCATTTTTTCAATTTTATGTGACCACATAGCTTGTAGCCTTCCATCGTGCTCCTCCTTAGTGTTTTTAAAATGTAAGTGAGCTTGTATTTAAAACTAGAGTTGCCTTGATTTGTCTCTAACCTTAGCAAGGATGTGTTTGTTGATAATCTGGAGACTTAGAACAAAATAAAAAACTCACAACAGAAAAACATGGCAAAAATTAAAAGACTTAATGAGAAAGCATATAATAATTTAAATAATTTGAATTTTTAAAACCTTAAATTCTCTGAATTATGAAGATCAAATCTGTTTTCTATTATTGTACACACATGCTGTTTATTTGCTTTTCATCTCAGACCTCCAGACTTTGTCGTAAACCTACCTAATCCCTAGTATTCACTTAGGTTCCTAGTCATTAATCTGTGGAGTGGCCTAAGATTGACTCTTCTGTAACATACAGTATGTCCCAAATGAAAATAAAACACAATTCTTTTAAAGGAAATTTGGGCTCTATTCCCAAAGTCTTCTCATTTATATTCTGTGAATGGGTAGCTTTTGTTTTTAAGGACTGTATCCAATTGTGGGCTTTCAAACAAATAAATAAATGAGCCAACAACTGGGGGCATTTAATTTTAAAATGTGTGTCTCCTTCATACTGCACTGTTCTGTGTTGGAGACCAGAACCTCTCTGAAGCCACTTCGCAATAGACTGTGCTCTTGTTTACTGCCAGGTCAGCATTCATTTCTCCAGCTAAATGTCATACGCACAAAAGGTCTGTTGTGGGTATGAAAACAAGTTCCATCACATCAGGCCCTACCCATATTCTCTGTGCTAATGCATAATTTGAATCAAGAATTTTCAGAGCTATCTCAAAGTGTCTTTATTATCTTGGTTGAATCATAGTGTTTCTAGGACTCAGCTGTGTAGAATAGATGATTTTACTCCTTTTTTTCCCTATTCATCCATAAAATGGATGGATCTCAGGGCTACCTCATTGTTGAAGTATAATTTATTAAGAAAATATTTCATCAATTTTATGAACAGGCAACTAATCACAAATATAAGTGATTTTTCATTTTTCATTTTAATTATTTAAAGTTCATATTGAATACTGATGGCAGTTCTGAAACATTGCAACCATCAAATGGTAGCTTCAGGGGAAAGTAGTATAATGAGTTAAGATGAGAAGGCTAATAACGTTGGGCAACATGGAGAAGGGGAATAGTTATTGCACAGTGTCATAAGACCTTGGGTTCAAATAGTGATTCTCTTTATCTCCCCAGTAGTCATGATTTTGGACAAATTGACTTGACTTCTGTGAGCCTCAGTTTTCCCATCTTTTAGGTGTGGCAGAAACCTTTTCATATTGCCTATCTCATAGCATTTTTATGAGTATTAAACAAAGTGATGGATGCATAGGGTGATATAAATGAAATCGAATACTATTATTGTATACTTTCTCTGAAATGCTTTCTCCACTGGCCCAGTCTGGAAGAATCCCATTTAATTATTTATTAGACAACGGTTAACTGAAGATTATGTGGATTTAGTATCATAGTAGGGTTAAGCATTGTCTCACCTTTTCAAATTCTAGGAACTTAGAAGTATTAGCTGCTTAAGTTATGAAGAACCAACTATACATCATGATGATGATCATGGTCATGATAAATGGCCATTTATATAGTTCTTTAAGGCTTATCAAAAACGTTTGCTAGCACTTTAGTTTGAAAGGAAAGGACTGATATGAAGAGAAAATAAGTTATATTTGTTAAAGGTACTTTGCAAACTTTAACGGACTATACAAATGTTAATGATCCATTTTGATCTGGTGATTATATTTTGCCAGTAGTCCATTATAGAAGTAACATCCATGCTGGAAATATTGTGATGCTATCCTTTTATCTTTTGACAAACTTGAAAAAGTCGCTATTCCATGTTTTTATATAAATTAGTCAAGTTATAGACTGGTTTCTGGGTAGCTGGGTTGTTAGAGTTTAGGGGTGACTCCTCTAAAGTCTATGATTGGTGCAGCAATACAAGTGGAAATACTCCCTTTATGAGCTTTATCCCGGATTTGCAAGGATGGTACTCACATAGCCATTTAGTCTCTCTTATTGAGAATAAGGAGTGTGTATGGGAATGTTGGGGGAGAAAAAAGACGTCTCTTTAAGACCAAGTCTGTTCTAGCCAGCAGAATTTTGCATCTCATTGTGCATTTCTCCATTTCAGAGAGGTACCTGGGGTTGCATTTTTATGATCTCATATTATCCTTCTTAAACCCCATGTTATCTGTGTAACTTCTAGATTTGAGGTTCATACTAATGATGGATCTGTAATAATATAATTTAATCATTTAGATTATTCTTTCAAGTGCTTTATGAATAATATCCACACTGGAGATAGAAGATTTTATATTACAGCAATAACATTCAATTGCTTGTTTTAGCAGACCATGTAAAAATTCTCTAAACAGTTGGAAAGATGAGAACTGATGGAAAATTTACATTCTGTCAGTACCAAAATCAGAGGATCCCACAGGCAGTAAGTGACAAATATCATATTTGAACTCAGGTACTTTGTCTCCAGAGACTATGCCACAGTTTTAGATTTGGAAGGGGGCTTAGAGGTCATCTAGTCCAACCATTTCATTTTATAGAGGATAAAACCAACAATCCTAAAAGGGTCATACAAACAGTAAGTAGAAAAGCCAGTGTTCAAATCAATGAACTCTTGGTAAATGTTTTACAACCAGCTTTCTGAAATTATATCCACAGAAATTTTGAAGTTTAATCTCCATTGTTAGCATTTTCTCTGTCACTTTATTAAGTCTAGACAAACAACAAGACTATTGTCTCAAACTCTCATTTGTAGCATTTGCTGATATTCGATGCATAAAGGCTCACACTCCAAATTCAACAATCGACTGGAGCTAGCTCCAGCACAGGACTGGCTGAATACAGGTCACACTCTAAAGTCAGATTCCATCTGAAAGAGAAAAAATAGGTCTAGTTAGAGAAATTTATATCAATAAAAAATTGAACTCAGGTTTTATACTAGCCTATATTAGATCAATAAAATAAAATAATTTACATAGATTGTGGTAAAACCCTGGAAATAAATTTCCAATGAAAATGTTTACAAACTTCCCTATGATGTGAGAAAAAAAAGATGAGATCTTATCTGGATTCAATGTCTACTATGTCTCACTGCTACTGTATAGTATCCCCATGTTTATCCTAACAAAGAACTCACTACTAGAAGGAACAAATGGGTGGAAAGATGTAAGGAAAGTGGAAGCAGTCAAGTATGAAGAGAGCCTGGAGGCAGCAGGTCCTGATGATGAACTCTGCTTTTACGTTTTAGGCTTTATTAGCAACCCCAGGGCCTGTACACATTTGTGTTACTCCTAAAAAGCATATTTAAGCTGGTAAGCAAAATTGAAAAGCCATTAATAGGGTGTTTTTTTTTCCTTTGGAGGGAAAAGAACAGCTGCTCCTTCTGGAGTTTGCAGTGACTGTTCAATCTGTTTCTGTGCATTTCCTAGATGGTATTTCTTACACTTACATTTTGGGGGGTTTACTGTTTGAGTTTTGTAGGTCATTTTGACTAGATACGGTAATAATTTTTAAAGAGATCTCATAACAGTGATGGTATTTGCTAGATAACTAGCCAAGTCTGAAAACTCTTTAGCTCTGTATGATTTCATTCTAAAAACTTATTTACTTTGGAAAGTTAGATCTGTTGGACAGAAACATGATTCCTGGGTATTAAATGATCTGAGAAGAATGTTGAGCTAAGCAAAGATCTGACTACCCAAAATAAACCAAGCCAGATAAAAAAGTAGCCAATTAACATGAAAACCAAATTGTCTATAACATCTGAAAATGGGAATAGACAAGAAAATATATTTAAAGAACTGTTTTGAACAATGGTTTCCTATGCTTTCTTTTCTATCCTATATTACATCGCAAGGAAATTTGGGAGCTGTCCAGTTGAATAAAGTTATCATGCCCTGTCCTATGCTTGTCTTACTATTTGTCTCTAAGTTTCTACAGAAACAGAAGTTTGCCTTCCTATTCTCTGTCCCTTCTTTTAAAGCAGACATGAATGACGGTGCCACAGAATAATTGTCCTAAAACCAATCAGAAACTGCTCTCTGCCTTTTCACAAGGCCTAGCACATTGACTTGTATTTTGCAGATATTTGGTATAGTGGAATCATCACTGGACTTCAAGTCAGAGGACCTGAGCTAAGATCGCAACACTGTCCTCACTACTTGTATGACCTTGGGCAAGACGCTTCACCTCTTTTAGTCTCAGTCGCTTCATCTGTAAAATTAGGGCAAGTGAGAAGGACTCAGTTACCTCTAAAGATATTTCTATAGTATCTAAAGATCCTGGAACTTTATTTTCAAAGAAGCTTCCTGATAGAAGTGTCCGTATGGTACAATGTGAAGAGCAATAAATTGGAATGAGAAAAATTAATATTATACTATCACATTAATACTAATGATTAAATTTACACTTTTCCTTTTATTTCTGTTAAAATCCAACTCTTGAAAAGGTCAGTCAACTTCTGAAGGGCAGGGTTGAGTGATGAGATTTACTCCTATCCCTCAAGGCACATGCTCTTTAGTTGGGTAGGGCCCCACCTAAGTGGGAGACCTAATTTCTGTTTAGACTATAAACAGAATTTGGGTGAGCCTTTGCCTGGGGGATGAACCCCTGGTCCCTGGTCCCCTCCATTAGAGTTTCGGGCAGTCCAGTTCATGAAAATGAAAACTAGCCAGAGAGGTCCAGATCAAGATGGTTTCCCCTGCCCAGATGCCTTGAGGCTGCTGAGTCTCTTGATCAAGTCACTTTCTCAGCAGGAGGAGCTGAAGACTTTTAGCCCACTTCATTAAATGTCTGCAAGTCACTTCTCAGGGGAGTTCCCTTTCAGAAGAGATTTAAAGGTCTCTCTTGGTGTCTTTGGTTGCCAAGAGAAACTACTGACCATCAATTTATTGCTTGCCAGACAGCCTCATTAATAAATTGATTATTAATTACCCAGAAACTCTCTGTCTTTCAGGGTTTTCATTTGCCCCAGGACTGAAAGGTCCTAGATTCAAGCTTCAGTTCTGTTGTTTATTGCCCATGTGACTTTGGGCTTCAGTCACCTTACCTGTAAGATAAGGTGAGGAAGAAAACAAATACTTACTAAAAATGTGCCAGGCCCTGTGCTTCGGGCTTTGCAATGATTATATTTGATCTTCACAGCAACCCTAGGAGTTAGATACTATTATTTTCCTCATTTTACATTTGAGGAAACTGAGGCAGACATTAAATCACTTGTCCAAGGTCATATAGATAGTGTCTGAGGCTAGATTTGAACTCATGTCTTCCTCACTCTTGGCCTAGTACTCTTATCCACTGACCTACTTAATCTCAACAATCTCTTCTGTACCTAAATCTTTGATCTTTGAATGAAAAAGCCTTTAAAAGATATTTATTATGTGCCAAGCCCTCTTTTAAGTTTTAGAGAGTATAATCGACGATTTTGGGGAAATCACGCATAGGGAGAGAAGTGGTACAATAGAAGGGTGTTTTGGTTTGAGATATCATAAGAATGTTGAATGGAATCTTAATGAAAATGATATAGCAGTGTGGATGGAAAAAAATGGCTAGGGAGGCAGAATCAAGATGGCAGAGGGAGAGAAAACATTTTTGCCTCCCTCTTCCAACTCCACAACAAGTTAGAAAACATGTCTGAGCAAATTTTCATCAGGAAAGTCAAGAAAAAGTCATAGTGAGTCATTTTCCCACCCAATGGCAACTTAGGAAGACAAAAAGAGACATCTGTGGACAATGGGGTGGAAGATGGCCAGGAGCACAGTGAAGTGGCAGGGGCAGGGGCAGTGGCAGTGGCGTAGTTCTCAGGGAAAGGAAGACAACTGAGATCAAGCACTAGGGCAGAAAGAGATCCCAGGGGATCTCCGAACTAATACTGGGAGCAGGAAAGGGAGCCATATGGCAACTGTATCACCCATTATCCAGTTCTGGGTCATAGATGCAGAGTAGAGAAGAGTGACTACAAGTGATCAAAGAGGACCATGACATCAAGATGATGACATGACTTGCATTGATTTGAGTGAGGGAGGGCTGTGCAAGGTAACCAACCTCACTTTCTTTTCCTGAACCATCTGGATTCAGTGGTCTGATAGTCATCAGGATGACTAAAGATGGCTCTGGATGCAGTGTGAGACCCTGGTCCTTTAAAGGCTCAGGTCCTATAGCATTCTCACTTTGAGTGAGATACACACATTCAATGAATAGGCTTCTTTAAGTAGTTGCTCAAGGGATGACCCCTTTAATAAAAAAAAATAAAAATGGGAGAAGACCTTCAGGGTTCCTTGGCAAAAGAGAAACAATGACTATTTAGTATTTAAATCTACTTTGCGCTAGGTGGGTGGGGACTTGTCTAGTC
Organism: Potorous gilbertii; assembly: GCA_028658325.1. Lineage (NCBI taxonomy): Eukaryota > Metazoa > Chordata > Mammalia > Diprotodontia > Potoroidae > Potorous > Potorous gilbertii. Next base: position 396,660,454 of record CM053770.1, on the reverse strand, counting down.
TATGAGCTTCAGAGTGAATCAGCAATTCAAGACAATATAAGTAACAGATTAATGATATAAAAATCAAGGAGTCCTGTCCTACAATACAGATTCCAGTGGGAACATACTTCTAGATTGCCTTGAATTCAACTTTTCCATACTAAGCACCATAGCTTTGTCACTGAGGACATCTAGCATATCCTTTAATCCCTGCCCACATCCTCTAACTTCTAGGACATTGGAAATCTCCTCAAGTGTCAGTTTGGACCTGTGAAACCAACTCCATTTCATAGTTGCCAGGTTGACCAGCTTTCAGAAAGCTAAGGGAGAAGGGGAGAAAATGTGAATAGTTGACATGATTCAGAGTACCTTTTGAGGTCTGACTATATCAGTCTCCTCCCTTTTCAATCCATCCTTCACACAAATGCCAAAAAAAAGCCTTTTTAAAACCAGGTCTGATCCTATTAACTTGCTGTGAAGCCTTTTAGAGGCAGCTGAAGGCACTGTGGAAGTCAGGAAGACCTGAAATCAAATCTAGTCCCAGATACTTCTGTGTGACCTTGAGTAAGTCATTTAACTTCTGCTGGTCCCCATTTCCTTAACTATAAAATGAAAATAATAACAGCCTCTATCTCTTGGGGTTGCTGTGAAAGTCAAATGAGATAATATTTGTAGAGTACTTAGCATAGTGCCTAGTGAATACTATATGCTTAATCAATATTTCCTTCCTTTCCTCCCTCATTGTACCTTCTTGTATAAAAATCAAAGACCTAGATCTGGTGTTCAATGCACTATATAATCTAGCTTCCAAACTACCTTTCCTACTTCTTCAGATACTCTTCATTCCTACCCAACTGATTTACTGGCCGTTCCTCAGATGTAATATTATACAAGTTGTTTCCCATGCCTGGAATACTCTCTCTCCTCTGCTTCATTTCTCTTCGAGGTCTTCCCTTTTTTATAAAGACTTCCCTGATACTTCCACTTGTTAATGTTCTCTTCCTCTCCAAATTACTTTGTATTTATTTATAAGTGCATACATTGTATCCCTTCAGCAGAATGTGAGTTTCATGAGGGCAAGGATTATTTTCATTTTTAAAATTTGTATCCTCAGTACCTAGCATAGTGTTTTTGAACAGAGACAGCTGGTAACTATAAACTGAATACATATTTGTTAAATTATATTGATTGATGTATATAATAGATGGAGTGCCTGGAGTCAGCAAGACTTATCTGCTTGAGTTCAGATCTGGCCTCAGATGCTTACTAGCTGTGTGACCCTAGGCAAGTCACTTAACCCCATTCATCTCAGTTTCCTTATCTGTAAAATGATCTGGAGAAGGACCAGGCAAACCACTCTAGTATCTTTGCCAAGAAAACTCCAAATGGCGTGCAGAAGAGTCAGAACTTGAAATGGGGTCACAAAGAATCAGATGTGATTGAAATGACAGAACAACCAAAATTTGTTGTTAGGAGGGGACCAGAGAGAGATATTCTGAGGTTGTCAGTATCCTCACCTTCTACTCTCCAATCACACACACTTTTGATTTGAAGCAGCTGAGGCAATTTGTGCACAAGGTCATACAGCTAGTGATAGAAAGAGATGGAAACAGTACCTCGGTGATATCTTAGTGATCTTTATATTTTAAAAACTTTTGTTATTTTTTGTTTTTACATCTTTATTTCCACATATATCTCTCCCTCATCCCAGTCTTTTGTAACAAAGAATAAAAGAGAGGAGAAAAAAAACCACCAAAGTTTCTCAAAAGTAAGCAATATATCAGTGGACATTTTATGCAGTGTTTCCACAATCATAGCCTTCCACCTGTATAAAGAAAGAAGGGAGGTGTTTTTTCTTCTCTTTGCTTTGAAACCAGACTTGATCATTTTAATTATGCTAAGTTCAGTTTCTTTTGTGGTTGTTTTCCCCTTTCACCTTGTTAGTCATTCTATAGAATGTTATCCTGGCTTTTGTTCATTCATTACCCTTGGTGCTAGATTATGCTGTCTCAAGTAATCAACTTGAAGAAAGTGAACCCATTTTACTACCCATCTTTCCAGAGTGCATCTAAATGTGAGTGACTTCTGAGGTGAGTTAAGGGAAAGGGATAGTTAAAGATAGTTTTTTCCAAGAACTGTTTATTAAACTCTATTTTTAGAAGGGAAATTTGGAGCCAGAAACATAACTCATAATTATATCATGGCAATTCTACAACTGGTTATGTATAATTAGTTCTTATGATACAGTTTTGGGGCTACCACCTTCTGTAGTTTGATGAAATAATCTAAAGAGAAAAACTAAAGTAAAAAAATAAAATGTATCCCTTAGAGTAAGAGCTGTATCTTTCAAACATACTCTGCTCATTTCCTGCTCTGCTCTTTAATTCAAACCTTTCTCTGGACTGCTTTCTTCTTCTCCTAAAGACTCATTACTGAAAGAAGGAGGAATTAGAGCCAGCCACTGCTGAGCCATTGTCCATGGTCTTTGAAAGATTGTGGGAAATAGGACCTTAGTTCTAGAAAAGGGCAAATATTGTCTTGATTTTCAGCAAAGAAAAGAGAACAGAAAGAAAGCTTCAGTGATGAATCATCACAATTATGGACTACTCGTTAGTTATTTTAAACTGTTAAATTTCATAAGCATCTCAGATTCTAAACCAGGAGTGGGAAACCTGGTCTAAACTCATTTTCTTTCCCTTAAACCCACCTTTCTTTCAAATTTTCATTTTTCTTTTTAAGAGCACTACTATTGTTCCAGTCACCCAGGTTCGCAATCATGGTGTAGTTTTCAACTCTGTTCTCTCTCTAGCATCCGCTTAGTTGCCAGATCCTACCTTACCTACTACCTCCACATTATCTTTCCCCTCTGACCTCTCAACTCATAGCCACCACTTCTCATTTGGACTACTGCAATAGCTTCTTAGCTGGTCTCCTGCCTCAAATTTCTTCTGTGATCTGCCCATCACACTGCCAATGTGATTTTCCTAAAGGGCAAATCTGACTCTGTCATTCCCTGTGCAATAAGTTTCAGTGGCTCTTGGTTACCTGAAGATTCTACCATAAATAATCAACTATAAATTACTCTATTTGGCATTTGTGGGTAGGTCCTGATTAGTATAAATAATTGCTGAAGCAGTTGTATGTATTCAAATTTACACTATTTGAAATTATAATCATATAAAATATGGTAATTGGTTACAGCTCAATAGAAATATGCCATAATAATTTTTTTTAAATGCAACCATTTCAGATCATTCATTATTTGCACTAATCAGGATCTAACTCTCCAGATCTTTACCACATAATTCCAACCTTATTATAGTTTTTTTCCTTTCCCAAATTCTCCAGTTTAGGCAAACTGGCCTTCTTACTGTTTCACATACATGCCATTGCTATATATTTGACTGGTTGTCCCTTATGTCTGAAATGTTTTCTCTCATCCACTTCACTCCTTAGAATTCTTAACTTCCTTCAGTGCTCAGCTCAATGAGAGGGCCTGCTGGGTCTGGAGTCAAGAAAGCCTGAGCTGGAAACGTGGCCTCAGACGCTAGCTGTGTGACCCTGGACAAGTTTCTTAAGCTCTCTGCCTCAGTTTCAATTGTAAAATGAGGATAATAGGATCTACTTTGAAGGGTTGTTGTGAGGCTCAAATGACATATTTATAAAAAGAGCTTAGCGTAGTGCCTGCCACAGAGTAGGCATATATATATGCCTTGCTTTTTCCTTCCTCCCTTTCCTATGTGAAACTTTCCACATCTGCTGCTAGATCTTACCCCACCATTATCTTGTATCTGCTTTGCATATATTTTGTTTATATTTATGTATGAATACGTTGGCCCCCCTCACTAGATAATAAGATCCTCAAGGACTAGGACTGTTTCACTTTTGATTTTCTGTGTCCAGCATTTATTAAATATTTGTTGATTGATCACAAACTGTATGCCAGTGATCTTGACCTCTATATCTGGGATAATTCTAAAATGAATCATTGAAGAGATGGTTAGAGAGTATCTAGGAAAAGAGCTGATGATTACAAAGAGCTCACAAGCTATCAAAAACAGATCAGGTCATATCTAGGAAATGGAAACAAGGTGGATGTTTGTTGATTGGAAAATGGCCAAAGAAAATGTGGTACATGAATGTAATGGAATATTATTGCATTGAAAAACAAGAAATGAAGCATTGTATAGTGAATGGAGAGCTGGCCTTGAGTTTGGATTCTAGTCTCACCTCCTCCTTGTACCTGCTTTGTGACCTTGGGAATATTTACCTAATCTCTTGGTGCCCCTAGAGCTAGAAGGTACACGCCTGCATTGGTAAAGGGTGTTTCCTCATCTGAGAGTTGTAAAATAACAAGTTCTGTCTCTAAGAAATGTTGAATATGAAGACTCCAGAGAAGCGTGAAGAGACATTTATGAATGTATGCAAAGTGAAAGTAGAAGCAGGAGAACAAATAATAGAAATGGAAAGAAAAGTAAAATGAAACTGAATGTTTGTGTTATTATGCATGCTAAGGTTGGCCTCAGAGAAGAGATGAGAAAGTATATTACTTTTCCCTCTGCAGAGGTGGGGGGCTGTTAGTGGGGAGCATTGTCTCTAGGCTGTTGTGGAGGTTAATTTTGTTTAACAGTGTTTTCTCTCTTTCTTAAGTCTTTACCTTCGTTTTATAAGTTTAAAGAAGGAGATAGATGTGACAGATGTAGAGGTAGACATGATTTTGCACCTTATGGAATGTCGAGGATGAGTAAAGAGTTGAGGTTGACAGTAGGGTTGTAAACTCGAGTGCCCTGAAGGATGATGGTACCCTCAATAGTAATGACAAGTTTAGAAGATGTATTGGTTTGGGTTGGGTGGGGGGAAAGACAATGAGTTTAGTTTTGGACAGGTTAAATTTGAGATGCTGATGAGATACCCTATTTGAAATGTCTGACAGTCAGTTCTGCAGGACTAGAACTCAGGAGACTAGGGTTGGATATATAGAACTGGGAATCATCTTCATAGACATTATCTTTATCTATGGTAAATAATGAGATCACCATATAAGAAAGCATAGAGAAAAAAAGATAAGAGGGACCAGAGGGGGACATATATAGTTAAGGGGCTTGACGTGGAGGATGATGCATCAATGGAGGCCAAAAAGGAGCAGTTATATAGGGAAGAGGAGAACCAAAAAAGAGCGGTACCATGAAAAGCGAGAGAGGAGAGGGTATCCCAGAAGAAGGACTGAGAAAAGGCCATTACATTTGGTAATAAAGAGATCATTGATAATTTTGGAAAGAACAGTTTCAGTTGAGTGATGAGGTCATCATCCTGACTACAGAGGTATTAGATAACAGTGAGAGGAGAGAAGGGAAAGCAAGAAATGGAAAGAGTGAATAAATATCAACTCCGTGGAAACTGGAATTCTTTTGTCCATTGTAGACTTGCTCACTCTTCTAGTCTCATAATTACCATAATTTGGGGCATTATTGATTAGATAAAAGTTTATTTCTACTGTTACATTCCATGATACTGAAGTTTTAAAAAGTTTTCTTAAGGCTCCAAAGAAATTACTATAGAAGCATTCTAATTTTATAGATACTAAAGCAGTTTTTATTGAGAATCAGTCATGATTTTTTATGTTCCCTGAATTGATCACAGTTTTAGATTCACATCTCGCTCTAATCATATGTTATTTTATTCTATAATTCAATATTCATTACCTTTTTCAGTTTCTTGACAGTACTTTCATTAAGTGATTTCTCTCTCATCCTAAAGAATATAAGCTTGAGGGCAGGGACTGTTTCATTTCCATTTTTGTATCCCCAACACATGGCATAGTGCTTGTGTGAGGCAAAAAGTAGGTACTTAATAAATACTTACTTATTGATTGATAATTAAGCCTACAGAAACTGTACTGGAGAGGATCTGAGATAAGGCAGCAGAAGAGATTGCCAACTCAAGTGTGAACAAGATCATAGAATATAGAGGCAAAGGAGAATGAGAGACATTCGAGGAGGAAAGGGAATATTTTAAGACTTTAAAGTAAAGTAAGTTGTTAAAACATTGTATTTACTCAAATTAAGATAGAAAAATAAAGTATTATTTATTTAAAATATTTTCCCCATTTGTTCTTTTTATATCAATAACATTTCCCTGTTTCTCTTCCTTCTTTGCCTTGCCAGAGAGTCATTCCTTAAAATAAAGAAGAAAAAAAAGAGGAAGAAAACAGAAGTTGTGCAAAACTAACCAATACTTTAAAAAAAGTTTGATTTTAAATTATACCCAAGCACCCTGAAAGGAGATGGGAATAAGGATTGCCTCATACTTCTTTGGGGCCAATCTTTGTCCTTATGTTATTTATTTTCATCATTCAGTTTTGATTGTGCTGTTTTTTCCATTTATTCTGTTGTACTGTTGTAGTCATTGAGTATGCTCTTTTCCTGGTCTTGCTTAGAAAAGAATAAAAAAAAGACTAATATAGATCCCTCAGGTCTAAATCCTTTTCCTGTGGTTGTTTTGGCTTTTGTCTCGGAAGGACAATAATCCTTCTTTCTCCTCCCAGAAGCCACAGTCTTCAAGAATGTGTCAGTTTTGGTTACTCAGGAATTTACAAAAATCACCATCTTCTAACCTGGGGTATTGTCCTAATTGGGCAGTTTGCCACATTTACCTTAGCGACTCTGTATAGCAACAGCATGTTGTTCCTGAGTTTTTGCCAAAGTTGACAAAGGAACAGATCATATGAGATCCCTTGTGCCTCTTGCTTGGGGTGTCCCTCCAGGATTCTCTTTCCTGTTAAATTGGCAAAACCCTCCACAAACATATCACCACTAAGCATGTAAAAGAATTTAACTACCTTAAAAAAAAAAAGCCAAGGAAAAGGAGCAGCCCCATCAGATTGCATTGTCCTCTTGATTTTGTCCTACCTCTGGCATGCCCTCCTTTCATCTCTACCCCAATTCCAAGCCTACCCTTTTTTTTAAACCTTCAAGATTTTCCATATCCTGTCAGTAAGAAATTCTTTCTCCTTCCTTTTAGTCTTAATACTTCTCTATTGTACGCTGTCTTCTTTTGGACCCAGCCTTTGATTTCATTTTACGTAGAGAACTCTCCAGCGAGAAAAGTCCTTTTACTCAGTTGTTCTGAAACTGAAAGTCTTAAGAGTGTGTCCTGGGACATTTAAAGTTGAACTGATCCTCCGAGTCCAACAGCCAGTATGTGTCAGAAACAGGACTCAGACTCAGGTTTTCAGCATTCTGGGACTAACTTTCTATCCACTATATTTCAATTTACTGCCTATTATTTCATCTTATGATATAATTATTTTGGAGTACATGTATTATCTCCCTTATTATACTGGCAATTCCTTAGGACAGGGACTGTCTCTTATTCATCTTCTGAGTGTAACCCTGAACTTTGCGCATGTTGGCAAATGTTTGGTGAATTGCCTAAAAAAAATTCCCACAGCCTCTAATGAAAAAGATACAGAAGTATGAATGGTGTAGGTAGGGATCTTTACACAGCGAACAGTAAGAACAGGTAAAGATCATGTTTTACCTTCAACTGCTGACTGCAACCTCATTTCCACTCTTCTTGCCATTTCTTGTGTTTGTAACCTTGGCATCTTTCTTGTTTCCTCACTTCTAACTTGCCCCACATATCCAATCACTTGCCAGATCTTGCAGTATTTACTTCTTCTCTTTAATCCAGTTCTTTCTTTTTGCTCCCACAGATAACACTTTCAGGTCAGCCTTTTATTCCTTCTCACCTAAATTCTCATAACTGCCTTCTAATGGGTCTCCCCTGCCTCGACTCTCTCTGAACTCCAGTCTATCCTCTGAACAGCTTCTAATGTGATTTTTTTTTTTAAGCACAGATCTGACCATGTTACTCCATTACTCAATAAACTCCAGTGATAAGATATAAATTCCTGTGTTCATTTTTAAAACCCTTTACAATCTGACCCTTCCCTTTCTGGCTTCATTGAACATTACGGTCCAACCACCCTCATCCCCGAACTTCCACCTCATTTTCTTTCCATTGGCCTTCCTTGACTTTCTCTCTTTTTCTTTAAATAGGGCACTCCATCTTCTGTGTCTGTGCTTTTGCTAGCCATACTCCATGCCTGAAATACCCTCTTCCTCTGCCTTACAGAATTCTTTTTCCTTCAAGATTCTGGAAGTTGTACTCTCTCCTTGGGGTCTTGGAATCTGATAGATGAACTTTTGACTGCTTTGCCTGGAACATAGGCTACCAAGTGTTTCACTGCCATTTTCATCTTTATCTCTGTTTCTGCTATCTTCCTATCTTCCTCCTACCAGAATTGCACTAAGTCCTTCCCTAGGACACTGGAATCTAATAGGTGAACCTGTGCCTTATCCTGCCTGGAATCCATTCCCTGGCCATTCATAAACCAGGCTGCTTTAGGCCTGCTTGTATTTGTTTTCCCAGGGCTTAGCATAGTACCTCACATATAGTAAGTGCTTAATAAATCTTATTCATTCATTCATACATTCAAGACAAAATTCAAGCACTACCTTCTAAATAACCCATGTAACTCCCTTGCTGACCTCCTTCCCCATAATACTCTGTTCTGTTTCCCTAACTACCTTGTATTGGAGCAGCTTGGGGACATGCTGGTCTCAGAATCAAGAAGACCTGGGTTCAGATGTGGCCGCAGACCCTATGTGTACAAGTCATAACTCCTATTTTTCAGTTTTCTCATCTGTACAATGAGGATAATGGTAACACCTCCCTCTCAGGGCTGTTATGAGGATCAAATGAGATAATGATATTAAAGTGCTTGGCACAGTGTAAGCCAGGCACATAGTAAGTGCTACATAAATGTTTTCTACTATTATCATTTAACTATTGTAGCCTTGCCTTGTGGTGTATAGCTATCCCAGAATCCTCCAGAACCAGGTATTTTGGAACAAGTCCTCCTGGTAGGGATATACGTGAAGGCTTCTGGGGTTGTTTGAGGAGATTTGGGAGATAGATCCAGGGAGAAGAAGGAGGAAGCAGAGACCCAGGGGTGGCCTCTGCTTGCCTCCACCGTGAAGCCATGTCAACTCCACAGAGTCAAGCATTTAGCATATTAGCCTCAGACTTGCATCTCTGTCCCAGCTCTGCAGACACTCCCAGAAGCCTTGCACATCATCCTCTCAGCTGTTCCTGTTCCAAAGCATCCATTTCTGGTGGATTTTGAGGTGATTGTACATTATAAGGCAGAGCTACTCTGCCTTCTATTAATTTCTATTAATTCTCTTCATATTTATTCTGTATTCTGTATATACTTCTGTATATTCTGTATATACTCAGTATATACTGTATATACTGAATATATGTAGATATATATACTCTCCACACTTAAGGCATGGATATATACAATATGCATGCATATGTATATATGTTCACATGCAACACCCTCATATATAATATTCACATGCATTTATATATAATTATATGCGCATGTGTACATACCCAAATGCATGTTATTGTATATAACTACATATAAAATGTACATGTATATAACATATAAACATGCATATATATATAGGCACATAATACATATGTATATGTAGGTGTGTAAATATGTGTATATCTTATTTGTCTATCTATATATACTTGTTTCTCTATTAATAAAGATTGATTCCTTTTTAAAATTGTGTTCCTGATGCCTAGCTTAGTGTTTGGCACACAGTAGGTGCTTAATAAATGTTCATTAATTGATGAAGGCATTCTTGACAGTCTTTAGAACAGGTCTGTACAACATCTGGCCTGTGGAGGTCACTTGCATCTCAAGCAAGGATTTTGGGTGGGCTGGGAAAATGTATAGGATGCATCTGTGGTTCAGGTTACCCTCAGGCCCCAAGGTTGTTCTCAGTTAGAGTTAGGAAGACTCACTGGCCCTTTAAGAAGAAGTGATTAAAAGGCCTAGTACCCTTTTAATTGGACAGGCCTGCACAACATACCACCTGCAGGTCACTTTGGTGGGCCACAAGGGGGGTCAGTGGACTGTGTGTTGTGCAGGCTTGCTTTGGAAACTGGAATCTCTGAGGAGTATTCCTAGGTAAAATGAGAAGGACAGAATCTTAAATTGGGTAAAATCCTTTTTTGGTAATATGTTTTGCAGTGTGGTTGAGTAATGATGCCAGAGCAAACATGGAAACAGGATTTGTTTTTCCTCACTAACTTTCAGTCTGGGTGTGGATGGACCTAGATGCTGATGTGTTTCAGGGCCAAGTTTGGAGGTTAAGGAATTAGGGCAGGTCTTCGGGATTGAGGTCTAAAGTGTACTCCCAAGTTTTTCCTGATCTGAAACTGAGCCCTTGGAACAGGGCCAAAGTCACACTGATTTTTCACAAATGAGGCAATATCTGCCCAGATAACAGACGAACTATTTCAAGGGTTGTCTTCCATTTCATTATTCACAGTGTTTAAAGAGATGTCTTTTTTTCTGTTGTCTAACTTTAATCCTTCTACAGAAATGCAAGTGCCTTAGCCTTCCTACTACTCCCCATCAATATTTTATACCTCAGAGCTTCAATGGATCCCAGATCTTATCAATGAGGGAATCTGTCTTCTTCCAGTGAGGCAGAACTGGACCCATTCACACCTTCCTATTGTATGTAATTCTTATCCTTGCCCTTTTCCCTGCATCAGTCTTCCAGAGATTTATCTGCCTGTTGGAGGTCTTCCCTTATTTTTTTTTTTAACTTTCTCTAAGTATGAATACAGCCCTTGTTCTTGCTCCGTGAGTGGCCTGCTTTCTTTGCCAATTACAAATTTCGTAGTTGATGTTCCTGACACGTCTTGTGTACAAGTCATTCCTGGTAACCTGCTGTAGCCTATTTAGGCTCACCATGAATATTTCTATTATTCTGTAGGTAATTTGTAGTTCTTCAAAGGTTGTGAGGTAATGTGGTTTGTAGACATGTTGCCTCACAATGGAATAATACTAGAGTTAACCAGATGGCATCAGGAAGTTATTTGGGGTAATTGAAAATACTGTACAGTTGCCAAAATATTCAGCCCATCTCTCTATTTAATTCTGGACCTGGCTCATTGTTCACCTGTCCATGGTGCTATCTGTTCATGTGTTTCACTAGTATGCCATTTGAGAATCCAGTCACTTCCATTCTGTGATGAGGCAACAGGCTGTTTGTGGAAGTTCCCTTTAATCTATCAATTAACAAATATTTCTTAATAATAATAACATAAGCAATCATTTATATAGAGCTTTATGTTTTACAAAGTGTTTTACAAATATTGTCTCATTTTATTCCCCCCAACAATCCTGGGAAATCAGTACTGTTATTTTCCCAATTCTACAGATGGGGAAATGTAGGCTTACCTAGGGTCATACAGTTAGCAAGTATCTGAAGTAGGATTTGTAAGTTAAGAACCTAGGTGCACTATGCTAGGTAGTAGAGAGACAAAGAAAGGAGTAAAGCCTCCTCCTCTAGAGCTTATATTCTATTAGAGGAGCCAATATGAATACACACACACACACACACACACACACACATATGTAGAGAGAGAGAATTTATTCAAAATAGCTATAATGTGATTCTGAGGGAAAGGAGAATTCTTAAAGATGGAGAATCAGGAAAATGTAGATTTTGAGTGGTTGTTAACCTGGAATCTGTGAACTTGATTAAAATTTTTTTTTAAATATATAACAATCTCAATAGAATTGGCTTTCTTTGTAATCCTAGGTGTTTTGTTTTATTCATTTAAAAACCTTATTCTGAGAAGGGGTTCATAGGCTTCACCAGACTGCCAAAGGGGTCAATGAGACAGAAAAAGAATAAGAACTTCTAATGTAGAAGATGGTACTTGGGTTGAATGTTGAAGCAAGTAAAGGATTCTAAGATGCGGACGTAAAAAAAGAAAATGAAAAATATTTCACAGGATCACAGATTTTTGAACTGGAAGCAACATGGTGATAATTTTGTCTAATTCCTTCCTTTTCCACAAGAAGCAGATACCCAGATATGTTACTTCAAGATCATAATACTAGTAAATTGATGAGCTGGGATGAGAACTGAAGACCTTTGACTCCAAATTCAGTGTTCATTTTATTGTATCACTTAGCTTCCTCCTTTTATAGGTTAAAGAACTTATAATTCTTTCCAAATTTACTAAGTCAACAGTTGAATTTTTCTCTATCCTCACTTTCTCTATGCACATAAAATTATTTGTGATGGAAAAAAATACCACTTAAACACAGAATTACTGAATAATATCCCAAGTGGGAAAGTGACATCAAATGCATTCTAATTTGTATATACAGTGGCCTTTGAGGTTTCTTTTATCCTGTCCTCACTCATGATATAAGCATTAGTAATATACATTTAATTGCAGATGTTTCATTCATCGTTGGTTCTTTTCCTATTCTCTGTGATTACTTATGATAATGAATCTACTTAATATTCATATGTCTCTAATATGCTTTCACTTTGTAATTTGGGAAATGATAATTTGATTAATTGCTATAAAGGAATTTATTAAGCACCTACTATTTTCCAGGCACAGTCTTTAGCACTGGAGATGCAAAGATAAAACCAAAACAGTCTGTCTTTCAGGAGATTTAATTTAATAAATAAACAAGCCAGTGATCAATGTCTATTTTTTAAAAAAAATTCTTATTTATATATTGATATCTTTTTGTTTTTATAACACATTCATTAATTTCTGAATATTTCTCTTCCCTCCCCTACCCAATAAGCTATCTCTTATAACAAAGATTTTAAAGAGACAGAAAAATATAGTTCAACAAAACTGGTGTACATGTCAACTGAGTTTGGTAAAAAAGGCAGAAAAATGTATTTTTCATCTTTCTTTCCCCCAGGGCCATTGTAATTGTTCAGAATTAGTTTTGTTTTATTGTCATTTATGTTTACATTGATATAGTTGTTTATATTGTTTTCTTGGTTCGATTGACTACTTTGTACATCAGTTCATATAAATCCATATATTCCCATGCTTCTCTGAATTTTTCATAGTTGTCATTTCTTATGGAGCATTAATGCATCACAATTCACTAAACCATGCCCCAATCAGTGGACACCCATTTCCTCTCCTTCCCAGTCCTTTGATAGCACAAACAGTACTACCATTATTATTTTGGAGTGCATGGGACTTTTCTTTCTGCTACTGAACTTGGGCTAGAAGCCTAGCAGTATGATCTCTGCAACAATGGGTATAGACATTTTAGTTGTCCTTTAGCAATAATTTCATGGTGCTTTCCAAAATGGTTGGACTACTTCACAGTTCCAGTAAGCATTCTGTCTTTTCATAGTCCTTCTCACCCTATTACTATCTTTTGTCATCTTTGCTGATTTTACTAGGTATGAGACAAAATTTGAAAATTGTTTGAATTTCTCTCACAGTGATTTGGAACAATCTTTCCTTAAAATTTTACTTTTTATTAGGGCTTCAGGTCTGTGCTGAAACTGTTGCTCAAGTCATACCAAAAACTCTTCTATTTCTTATATCAGTTATCGTTATACTAATTTTTAGATCCTGCAGAGAGCGTCACTGGAACCTAGTTTGACTTGGCTTGGCTGACTAAGTTTTTTGTTAGCTTTTTCTTTTTCTGTTTAGTATTTTGTATTTCCCAGTCACATGTAAAATCAATTTTTAACACTTGTTTTTAAAACTTTGTGCTCCAAATTCTCTCCCTTTGTCCCTCCTCACTCCACCTCATTGATCCTCATTGACAAAGCAAGCCATTCTATATAGATTATGCATGTGTAGTCATGCAAAACATTTCAGTAATAGTCACATTGTGAAAGAAAGCATAGACAAAAAAAAATAACAAACATTTTCCTTTGCTATGCAAATATTATAGGTGACTATATTAAGTTTGTTAGCACTGTCTTACTTTTAAAGTGATCTTTCTAAACATGGACCTGTTCAAATTCGAATGAGGATACAGTAAAACTCTCTGTTATCTGCAGTTCTATGAAACTAAAACCACCTGGCATTTCTTTAATGACTAGAAGTGATTTCATCTTCGTGGGGAATTCTGGAGGAGGGAATTCCCCCCAAATGATGGAGATCAGTAACTCCTTTGTAATTTTGTGAGAGAATTGCCTAAGGGTGCTGAGAAATTAAATGATTCAGTTGGTATGTGTCAGAGGTGGGAAAGGAACCCAGGTCTTCCTTACTCCTAGACTTGGCCCTCCACCGACTGTATCATTCTGCCTTTTATGAACCATAATTTTTTTTGCATATCTACAGATATATAAACTTTTTTTAAAAATTAATTTGTTTTCAGATATATAAACTTTAACATCTGCTAAAGCCATGCCTTTCTTTTTTTAATTAAAACTGAAATACACAATAGGAAAAGAAAAAGTAACAAATTTAAATATAAAATAAGAAAAAAATGTCGTATACAATAGAACATAGGAGAGAATTCAGAATATGAAGCAATAACTTTTCATTTTAAGAAAGCCCATATATTAAATACTGTGTGTTATATTGAAAGTTGTCCATCTTTCTTTCCCTGTAGGTTTTCTTTTGTTCTTTGTTGGATACTTTAAAAAAATTAATTTATCTGTTTTCAGTTTTCAAGTCGTTTCCATAGGTTTTAAATTTTCTCCTCCTTCTTTCTCCTTCCCTCCCCGAGACAGCATGCAATTTTATATGGATTCTACACATACATTCTTATTAAACACACTTTCATATTAGTCATGTTACATAGAAAGATTAAAACGAATGGGAGAAACCAGGAGAAAAACCAAACTGAAATAAAACATAACACAAGAGAACATAGTCTGCTTCATTCTGTGATCCAATTCCATAGTTTCTTCTCTGGATGTAGATGGCATTTTGCATCAAGAGTTCTTTGGGAATGTTTTAGGTCCTTGCATTGATGTGAAGGGCTATCAGAAACGGCCCTCTCACCTTGTGGCTGTTTCTGTGTTTAATATTCTCCTGGTTCTGCTCATTTCACTCAGTATCAATTCATATAAGTCTTTCTGGGTTTTTCTGAAGTCCGACTGTTCATCATTTCTTATAGCACAATAGTATTCCATTACATTCTTATACCACAACTTGTTCAGCCATTCCTCAATTAAGGGGCATTCCCTTGATTTCCAGTTCTTGACCATTACAAGAAGAACTGCTATAAATATTTTTGTATATGTGGGACCATTTCCCATTTTTATGATCTCTTTGGGATATAGCCCTAGAAGTGATATTGCTGGGTCCAAGGGTGTGCACATTTTTGTAGCCCTTTGGGCATAGTTCCAAATTGCTCTCCAGAATGCTTGAATCAGTTCACAACTCCACCCACAGTGCATTAGAGTTCTAATGTTCCCACATCTTCTCCAGCATTTTTTATTTTCCTGTGTTGTCTTGTTAGCCAATCTGATAGGTGTGATGTGGCACCTCAGAGTTGTTTTAATTTGCATCTCTCTAATCAATAGTAATTTAGAGCATTTTTTTATGTGACTATAGATAGCTTTAATTTCTCTGAAAACTGACTGTTCATAACCTTTGACCATTTATCAATTATGGAATGACTTGTATTCTTGTAAATTTAACTCAGTTCTCTATATATTTTAGAAATGAGACCTTTATCACAGACAATAGTTATAAAAATTCTTTTCTCAGTTTTCTGTTTCCCTCCTAATTTGGGTTGCATTGGCTTTGTTTGTGCAAAAAATTTTCAATTTAATATAATCAAAATTATCCATTTTGCATTTCACAATGTTCACTATCTCTAATTTGGTCATAAACTTCTCCATAAATCTGAAAAATACACTATCCCTTGCTCCCTGATTTGTTTATTGTATTAGCCTTTTTACCTAGATCATGTACTCATTTGGACTTTATTCTTGTGTACAGTGTCAGGCATTGGTCTATGCTCAGTTTTCACCACACTGTTATCCAGTTTTCCTGACATTTTTTGTCAAACAGTGACTTCTTATCCCAGAAGTTGGGGTCCTTGGGTTTATCAAACAATAGACTGCTATAATCCTTGACTGCTGTTTCTTGTGTACTTAACTTATTTTACTGATTTGCCCTTCTATTTCTTAGCCATTACTAAGTGGTTTTGATGATTGTTGCTTTAAAATACAATTTGAGATCTGGTATGGCTAGGTCACTTTCCCTAGCATTTCTTTTCATTAATTCCCTTGATATTCTGGATCTTTTGTTTTCCAGTTGAATTTTGACATTATTTTTTCTAGTTCTAGAAAATAATTTTCTGGTAACTTGATTTGTACGGCACTGAATAAGTAAATTAATTTAGGTAGAATTTTCATTTTTATTGTATTAGTTTGACCTACCCACAAGCAACTGATGGTTTTCCAATTACTTAGATCTGACTTTATTTGTGAGAAAAGTGTTTTATAATTCTGTTCAAGTAGTCCCTGTCTTTGTTTTGGCAGGTCGACACTCAAATATTTTATAGCATCTACTGTAACTTTAAATGGGATTTCTCTTTCTATCTCTTGCTGTTGGATTTTGTTAGTAATATATAAATGCAAATGATTTATGTGCGTTTGTTTTGTATCCTGCAACTTTGCCAAAGTTGTTCATTATTCAGGTAGTTTTTTACTTGATTCTCTATGATTTTCTAAGTATATCATCATATGGTCTGCAAAAAGTCATAACTTAGTTTTTTCTTTGCCTATTCTAATTCCTTCAATTTCTTTTTCTTCTCTTATTGCTACAGCTAACATTTCTAGTACCATATTGAATAACAGTGGTGATAATGGACATCCTTGTTTCACTCCAATCTTACTGGAAATGCATCTAGCTTGTCTCCATTACATATAGTACTTGCTGATGTTAAGTAGATACTACTTATTATTTTAAGGAAGGCTCTATTTATTCCCATGTTCTTCTGTGTTTTCAGTAGAAATGGGTGTTACATTTTGTCAAAAGCTTTTTCTGCATCATAGATAATCATATGGTTTCTGTTAGTTTTGTTGTTGATATGATCAATAATGCTGATAGTTTTCCTAATATTGAACCAGCCTTGACTTCTTGCTGTAAATCCTACCTGATCATGATGTTTTATTCCCATGATAAGTTGCTGTAATCTTTTTGCTAATATCTTATTTAAAATTTTTGCATCTATATTCATTAAGGGAATTAGTCTATAATTTTCTTTCTCTTTTTTGTCTCTTCCTGGTTTAAGTAGCAGAACCACATCTGTATCATAAAAAGAATTTGGTAGGACTCCTTCTTTGCCATTTTCCCAGATAGTCTATATAGTATTGGAATTAACTGTTTGATAGAATTCATTTGTAAATCCATCTGGCCCTGGAGATTTTTTCCTAGGGAGTCCATTGATGGTTAGTTCAATTTCTTTTTTATGATATGGGATTATTTAAGTATTTTACTTCCTCTTCTGTTAATCTGAGTGATTTATATTTTTAAAAATAATCATCCATCTCATTTGGATTGTCAAATTTATGGGCATACACTTGGGCAAAGTAATTTCTAATTATTGTTTTAATTTCCTCCTTGTTGGAGGTGAGTTCACCATTTTTATTTTTGATACTGGTTATTTGGTTTTCTTCTTTCTTTTTTTAATCAAATTGACCAAAGATTTATCAATTTTATTGGATTTTTCATAAAATCAACTCTTAGTTTTATTATTAGTTCAATAGTTTTCTTAATTTCAATTTTATTAATCTCTCCTTTGGTTTTCAGTATTTCTAATTTGGTATTTACTTGGGGATTTTCAATTTCTTCTTTTGCTAGTGTTTTCAGTTGCATGCCCAATTCACTGATCTCCTCTTTTTTTATTTTATTCATATAAGCATTCAGTGATATAAAACTTCCCCTAACAACTACTTTCACAGCGTCCCATAAGTTTTGGCAGGTTGTCTCATTATTGTCATTCTCTTGAATGGAGTTTTGGATTGTTTCTATGATTTATTGTTTAACTCATTCTTTAGGATTAGATTATTTAGTTTTCAATTAATTTTTGGTCTATCTTTCCATGGTCCTTTATTGCATATAATTTTTATTGTATCATGATTTGAAAACGATGCATTGACTAGCTCTGCCTTTCTGCACTGGATTGTGAGGTTATGCCCTAGTACATGGTCAATTTTTGTGTGTGTGCCATGGACTGCTAAGAAAAAGGTGTATTCCTTTCTACCCCCATCCAGTTTGCTCCAGAGGTCTATCCTGTCTACGTTATCCAGAATTGTATTCACCTTAACTTCTTTCTTGTTTATTTTGAGGTTAGATTTATCAAGTTCAGAGACAGGGAAGTTGAGGTCCCCCACTAGCATAGTTTTGCTGTCTATTTCTTCCTGTAATTCCCTTAACTTCTCCTCTAAGAATCTGGACGCTATACCACTTGGTGCAAATATGTTTATTAATGATATTGTTTCATTCTTTACAGTGCTTTTTAGCAGGATATAGTTTCCTTCCTTCTCTCCTTTGATTAGATCTATTTCTGCTTTTGCTTTGTCTGAGATTAGGATTATTATCTCTGCTTTTATTATATCACCTGAAGCATAATGTATCCCACTCCACCCTTTTACATTTGCCCTGGGTGTATCCCCCTGTCTCATATATGTTTCTTGTAAACAGCATATTGTGGGATTCTGGTTTTTAATCCATCCTGCCGTCCACCTCTGTTTTATGGGAGAGCTCATCCCATTCCCACTCACAATTATGATTACTATCTGTGTCTTTCCCTCAATCCTGTTCCTGCGCACCCCCCTTCCCTGTTTATGTTCTTATTTCTCCCTTTTCCCTTTCCATTCTCAATAGAGATTTACTTTCGACCACTGCCTCCCTTGATCTTCCCTCCCTTTTATTTCCCTTTTCCCTTACTACTTCTTCCCTCCCTTTTTAAACCCTTCTCCCCTTTCTTTCCCCTTTCTCCTCCTGCTGCCTGTAGGGCAGGTTAGGTTTCTATAACTTACCTAAGTATGCTGTTCCCTCCTTGAATCAGATCAATTGAGAATAAAGCTCAAACAATGCTCATCTCCCTCCCTCTTTCCTTCTACTATAGTATGTTTTTGTGCCTCTTTAGGTGATGTAATTTACCTTTTTCTGCCTCTTCTTTTTCTCTCATTACAATCCCTTCACACCCTTTAATTAGGTTTTTTATCATTACATCAGTTAATTTTACCCACTCCCCTATGTATATCCCTTTTAAATGTTATAATAAATATACAGTTCTCAAGAATAATAAGTATCATCCTCCCATATAGAGATGTAAACAGTTTGCCTGTATAGAATAACAAGTTTTATTTCCCCTTGTTTACCTTTTTATGCTTCTCTTGAGTCTAGTGTTTGAAGATCAGATTTTCTGTTGAGCTCTGGCCTTTTCATCAGAAAGGTCTGAAAATCCCAATCTTTGAATGTCCATCCCCTTGCCTGAAATATCATGCTCAATCTTGCTGGGTAATTGATCGTTGGTTGTAGCCTATCTCTTTGCCTGAAATATTATGCCCAGCTTTGCTGAGTAATTGATTCTTGGTTGTAGTCCTAGCTCCTTTGCCTTACGGAATATCATATTCCAGTTCCTTTGATCACAATGTCTGGTGTCTTATTTCTCATCCTTTTTAAAAACATCCATATGCAAGCTTTAACAATTCCTGAAAAACATTAATTTACCAGAATACTGAAATAACAGCTTTATACCTTACTTATTAAAAGTTGGGGCTTTCCAAGTAAGGTTTTTCTCACCTCACAAGAAGAAAAAATAGGAGAAAAAGCCACATTCTTTTTGTTATAAAAATTACCTAACATTGTCTTATGGAGACAGGGGGTCAGGTTGGTAGTGATACTGGGTTTTCCAAAGGCAGAGGGTCCACTTTTAAATGTTTCACAAACATTTGCTCTTGTATATTCTTACATAAAAAAGAAAAGAAAATTTACATTTTAAAATGTATCAGTTTAAAGGGGAACTGATTTTTTATATCATATAACACATGGCTTAGTGTCAGCTCTATAAGATTATAGTTAATTTTTAAAAAATAAAAGCATCTCTTAATAAGCTATAATTGAAAGACTCACAGTGACACGAATTCAGATATCCATATGCTCTAAACACTACAGCCAAGTAGAAGTTGCTCTTCAGAAAGAAAAAAAGTATGATGCACTCTTATATTTAATCTGCTTGTTTTAATCATGTACTTTCTTAAGCCTAGATAATCAACAGGACAGTACACCAAGCCCTGCATTTCTGAGCTATAAATATTCCTACTGAAAATTGAACAATCAGAGAAGCCAGCTCCAGCAAAGTTTAGTGTATTCTAGTGCAGGTTTAAACTTAAAAACTTCAGAAGTATGAGTGCTACAAATGAACAAAAATGTCCTGTTATTTAAATTTATTCTATACTTCTTTAGATTTGTGAATTTTGAATGAAAATATTTTAATTTTAACAAGTCCAGGTACCTTGCTATTATGCATTGTTTCTGGATGATACTTTTTTCTGACTAGGGGATCTATGGAGGAGGAACCTTGCTTGGTCATCTTCTTACCTGGTCTATCTTCATTTGACTTTTTCTTGTAGTGTTGCATCAAAAGTTTCACATTTGCATCAAAACCTCTTTCTGTGGCTGATGTTAATTCAAGGATTACTCCTTTCAGTTACAGAGCAGAAACGATTAAAATTTTTGCCAACTTCAAAAAATTGAATAGAATGATATATAGCACCAGGCAGAGGTTATGTTAAAATTGAATAAGAAAATCTTTTCAACATTTTAAATATTTAACCTTTTAAAAATTTTTGATGGCATTTGTACTTCTGAAGTTATTAAAGCTTGAGATTTCACTAAGACATATGGAACATGCTGTATTTCAATATTTCAAAAGAAGTACTTCGGTGTTTCATGTGGCTACTTCCTTCATGGAGGCAGATCACTAAACTTCTGTGCCAAAAGAACACATTACTTGGTATCCAAATTTCCAGTTATGAGCTCAGAACTTAGCTAGCCCAGCCCTCAGATGACAAAGACATGGTTCATCCTGGGACTTGTTCTTGAAGCTCTTGCCAGACTTTTGGAAGACTTGCTAGAGCTTAGGTTCTAATGAAATAGCTACAGTGCTCAGTAAATAAACCTCTCCCTTACAAGGTTGTAACATATTTATACTGTATTTGCTTGTAGTAGAGTATATGCATACCTGTATCCCTGTCAGTATGAGTCATTTAGTTATATTTCATTAAGAACTACTTTTATTTAAAAAAATCAATCATATTAAACTGATAGTATGCCAGATGTCCTATTCTGTTTTTTAAAAAAGGAATTAATTCTCTCTTAAACCTATACATTTTTAAGAATACATTTTTATCTTCTATCCCATGGAAAGATATACAGGAGCAAATGCTTATGACTCACAAAGTTGGTAGCTCACCTGTAATATATGTTTTAGAGAGTTTCCTGAGGCTCAAAAGGTCAAGTGTGAAATGTAGAATTTGAGTGTTCTCTCTTTCCCCAATCAAAGCCACTATCCCATGAATCTCAAGGGCATAAGGAAAAAAAAGTAAGGAAAATGAGCAAGCAAGATGAAAATAACATCCACAGATCCAAGAAATTGTGTCTATAAACTATCACTATTTATTGATTGTTAACCCCCAAAATGTGCATATTTTTCTTCCTTGTTTTACTGAGACTTTTCTTAAGGCAAGATGAGCCCAAAATACTGTAAAACTTTTAGGATACTCTGTACGTAGTAAAGGAGGGGAAAGGATTTTTTTTAATAGCCTAAAATTGCACTAATACTTTTGAGACACCACATAGATAACATTGTTGATAGTGTAATAACATTGTTGCTATTATAATTTTATCCATGCAGTTTTTAGGCACTGTGTGTGTGTATGTGTGTGTGTGTCTGTCTGTCTATGTATATATAGGATTTTTCTGTCTTCACTCTGCATCACTTCCTGTAAACCTGTAAATTACTGCTAGAAATATGTGTGTGTGTTCATCCTTCGTTGCCAAAGAAGATCATGCCATCAGAGAAATAATGACATGACTCGTACTTGACTTTGTTTGGAGTGAGGGAGGGCTGTACTGGTCACCAGCCTCACTTCTCCTCCAGAGCCATCTGAATCCAATGATCAGATATTCATCAGGGTGTCTGGAGATGACCCAGGATGAGGCAGTTGGGGTTAAGTGACTCGCCCAAGTTCACACAGCTAGTGAGTGTCAAGTGTCTGAGGAGAGATTTGAACTCAGGTTCTCCTGATTTCTGCACTGGTGCTCTACCCACTGCACCACCTAGCTGCTCTTGCTGGAAATATATTGCCTTTAAGAAGTATGTCAGGATGACACATTAAAGTAGTACTTATGTCAGTGTTTTAAGTGTGTATCAGAAAATATTTATCAGATTTTCTGGATATTATATCTGGATATCACCATGGCATATGTCTAAATTCCACAACCTCAAGCAAAGTATCACAAAGGGGGCTGTTTTCCTTTCATGGGGTCCTAAGCACTTCAGAGGCTGCTTAGATGGTAGCTAAACCCCTGAATCACAGACACCTTCATATTCTTCTACCGTCTGATATACTGAAATTCTTTTGATAGGAAACAATAATATTAAACGAGATATCATGAACTTAAAATTTCTTGGCACCATTACCAGTAAGGTAATAAAATTTTTTTTTGTTTTCTGTCATTTGTGCAGAGAAGCAGTACTTAGTGAAATAGTATCTTATTGTCTTAAGTAATTCTAAATTTTCCAGAAGTTTCTGACTTCCTTTAAGGAGTAACCTCTAGCAAAGTGACAAAATCCAGTCTGTGGCAGTTAGCAAAGCAGATGAAGTGCATCAGAAGTAATTACATCTCCACTTTGGCTTGAAAAAGTGATGGCTAGCTGGGATATTTAAGAAGGGAGAACAGTTACAATTGCTCTTGCATTTAAGACTTGCTGCAATCCTGTTGCAGAATTTTTTAAGGATACAACTGCATCTGCAAAGTGTTTATACCCTGGGGATTCTTCACTTCCACTTTGCTGATCTATGGGAAGGCTACATGATATTCATGTGTCTTCACCTCTTGTGCATCTTGTTTACCCTAGCTTGTGCTTAGTACCTGCCTTAGAGCAGGGGTCATCTTACTCGAGAATGATAACATGGAAATTCTGATACTGCCCAGCCCTGGATATTGTATCAGTGAAAGAGATCTGAGACTGGCTTCTTGGTTTCCTGCAAGTCTCAACTAAAATCCCACCTTCTACAAGAAGCTTTACTTGGTGCCTTCCCTCTGAGATTACCTCCAAATTACCTTGTCTTACCTTGTCTACATTTTGTATGTATAATTTTGTGCATATTGTCTCCCTTATCAGAATGTGAGCCCGTTGATGGCAGGGACTTTTTGCCTCTGTGTTTCCAAAAAGCTTAATAAATGCTCATTGATTGATTTCCTACCCTATTAGGGATGTGCTTGAGAGCACCTTTCACTCTGAAAGGACTGACTTACAAGTGTGTGGGTATCATAGCAAGAGTGGGCTATTACTGCCATGTTGACCATTCCTCAGATATGGACAGCTGTGGCAGTCTCCTCTGGGCAGTCCTCTCTCCCAGTTTGTTACAGTTAAGTTGCTCATCTTTAAAGACTAACAGGAGCAAACATATATGTAAATGTGAACCATAATTTAAAATTCAGCCTTGCACTTATAAGAGACTGGGCAAGGGAGGCTTTTATAAAAGGAAACTTAGAAAGGTCTCTTGATTGAAACAGATCACCAGATGGAAGAAGGAACTGCTTTGTTGGTAGGTTATAAGTGCTTTAAGGGTGAATTTATAACTGTATCCAGTACCTCTAGACACACACACACGCACACATGCACATACACACACACACCATGCACACCCCATCACTCCTCGTCTCCCTCGTTCCCAATTCTTCTCTAAGTTCTGGATCAATTGGCTGAATCATGTTGGTTATGTGTTGGCCACAGGGACTCAGAAATGTCAACTTAAATAGATGATACGAGAATAAATATGAACTGAGACTACTTGTCACAGTCTACTTGCATCTCCTGGGATTACTTCATGGGCCTCAGGTCTAAGGACCTAGGAAGTCAAACTCTCTTACTTTATGGCAGAATCCCTACTCTGTGTCAATCAACTTCAAGGATTTACCCTCTTAAAGCCCATGAGACAATCGTTGATAGAAGGAACAACTGTAGTTACATTGTCCCATGCTTTTATTTGTCTTGGCTCTTGGTCAACACCTGTTTCGGAAATGTGACACTATGACCTGTATTTTAGGACTGGATACTGACAGCTTATGTCTATGAATTTTGATAGCAACTATACATATGCATATAATACCTATATATACTTACATACATATATATGTACACACATACACACTCAACTATTAACTAATTAGAGGTAGCTTAATATAGCATAGAAAATTTCCTTGGAGGGAGAACTTTTTGGGTACAAGCCCTGCCTCTGACACATACTGGTAGTGTAAATCTTCCCCCAACCCTCCCCATCCCCCCCTACTCCAGACACTTAACCTCTCCATGCTCTAGGAGGCTCTCTAAGATTGTGAGTTGTAGAGAGGGAAGGTATTCACTTGCATGGGTAGAGGGGGTTTCCTTATCTGGGAGGAATACCAAAGAAATCACAGAGCCAGTTCCTATCTTTATTACCTATTTTTGGTTGGGAAAAAGCAGCCACTGTTGGTTGCAGTACTGAAAAGTGTTCTAAATGAGGAATTGAACAATTCATTCACAGGACATTTGGTTTCTGCAGTTCTTACAAGATGAAGAGACCTATATCATTCACTTAGTTCAAGGGAAAAAGTCAGCACCCTGAACTTAAAAGAAAATACAAAGGGAGAAGTAAAGGCCAACAGACAGGGCTTACAACTGTCTGAGAGGTACATAGTTACTAGAGAGAGAAGCACCAACATCCTGGTTTTCAAAGCAGAGGGGCTCTTTAGTGGCTGCCCAGAGTCCTTATCTGGCCAAAGGAACACTTGTAGTCACTAAGCCCCAAAGCAAAACCTCACCTCAGAGTATATATACACTTTTCAGAGCCAGAGAACATCACAACCTTTGAGAACCAGTGCCTCATTAGAAATTAACAAAATGTTGAGGGCCTTCCTACTAAACAAATTTCTTCTAATCAAGCTTCCCTTAATGAGCTGGCCCATTAATGGATGGAGAAGATCTTTAATTCTCATTAACATAATTAACATTACAAGGAGTCATCTTCATTTTCTCCAGAAAGGCTATAATTTAGCATCATTTGATACATAAATATATGCTAAAGTCAATCTAATGTTTCACTGTGGCATGGAGGGAGCCCTGGGCTCTCAAAGGCTATGTTAGTGGAACACAATCCTGGCAGGTTCTACCATGTTGGAAAGGTTTTGAGTAGGGGCTCAACAATGGAGTCTATGTCTGTCTTAGCTAGGGATTCACATAGCTAAATTTGGAAAGGCTTATTACCCGGTTGGTCACGGGATGGTGGTTCTATTTATCACAGCAACTCTCAAAGAAAGACCATTTTATATACGATTTACAGTTTGTTTCTATAGAAAGGGCACCCAAACTGATAAAATTACAGATCCTCGAAGAATAGAAATGTATTGCTTTATGTAATATATAATAAGATAAAATATTAAAATATAATCATGTTTATATCTATAATGATCAATTTGTTAAATATATCACTTTATATAATAGTTATGTATTATTTTAATATTTAATAGAGGCCTTTTAAGATATAAATAACCCTTATTTTGCCTGCCTTTAGTTTGGATTTTCTCACTAGAGCATACTTGTGTGTATTTTTTTTGTTGTTCAGTTGCGTCTGTTTGTGACCCCATTTGGGTTTTTTTTTTGGCAAAGATGCTGGAGCGGTTTGTCATTTCCTTTTCCAGCTGATTTTCAAATGAGGAAATTGAGGTAAACAGAGATAAGTAATTTGCCCAGGGTCGCAGGACTAGTAACTATTTGAGGCCAGATTTGAACTCAGAAAGATGTCTTCATGACTTCAGAACTGGCACTGTATCTAATGCACCAATTTGTTGCTATAAATAAATACCTAAATACACATGTGTATATGTATGTAGGTATGTAATACGTACATGTGTATGTATATATACTTGATGAATAAAATATATAAAATATAATGAAGCTTGATTTAAATAATATCATAGTATTTGTTCTTTTGGTAAATATTTATTTAACAATCTCTACATCTATAGCATTATGCTAGGTGATTTAAAGAATCGTGTTGGTCCTTCGTTGCCGAAGAAGACCATGCCATCAGAGAAATGATGACATGACTTGCACTTGACTTTGTTTTGAGGGAGGGAGGGCTGTGCAGGTCACCAGGTCACTTCTCCTCCAGAGCCATCTGAATCCAATGATATTCCTCAGGGTGACTGGAGATGGTCCAGGATGCACTGGGAGACCTTGGGGCCTTAGGCCAAGGTCTTTGCAGGTACTCACTTAGGGTTAGGCAAGGCCCATTCATTGAATAAGCCTGTTTAAGATTTAAAGAATACTGAAAAGATAAAGGTCATACACTTAGAGAATCACATATTTAGCTCATGAGCCCCAATCTCCTTATTTTACAGATGAGGAAATTGAGGTATATTAAATGACTTGCTTCAAGGCCACTCTCACAGTAAGTGGGATGATCAGGCTCTGAATTCAGATCTTCTTTTTCCAAATTCAGTATTCTTTCCTTGGTGCCATCCTGAATCTCTTCTTATTAGAAAATAAAAAATTGCCCCCAAAAATACCCATCCATCCTTTAACAATTATGGAGGATGAAATTTTATATGTAAAATAGTAGTTAAATGTCCCTCCAAATGCAGTTGTAGATAAGAGAATAAAAAAATGACCTCCTTAACATGCATCTTTCTTTTTAAATTAAGAATCAACAAGGAGATGTCATTCTCCTCCCCCCCACCCTCTCCAATATCTGTTATCTGTGAAAACAGGCATATTTGATTCAAGTCATATGTGAAAATGTTAATTCACCGCAGACTTCTTACACTGCATGTGAGCCACTTTAATTGTCAGAGCAGTTTTGCTGAATTTTGTTTTATTACTGTGGTGTGATAAAAATAAATAGTCCTGAGAAGTTCAAGAAAACTTAGACCTACATTATTAAATTATGAATCTATAATCACATCTCAGTTTGTATTTACAGGAATTAATGCTAATGACTAAGGGCTTAGAAATACACATCGAAGAAACCTCCTCAGGTTGCCTCCAAATTTGTAAGCTATCCTTCTCCAAAATTCCTAGCCAGAACATCCTGATCCCCCTTAGGCTCGAAATGACCCCAAACAAGAATGATCTTTTTCCTTCCAAGCACATGCAAGATGAATTTATCCTATATTTCTATTCTTCATGCTTCTCTAGAATCTGTAATGGTAGCTTTGGGTGAGACAGTCCAGGCCTGTGGCAGGTGTCTCTTTTGTGTCTCACACTTTCCCCTAAGTACTCCTGCTAGACTTCAGACCTGCATGTTTAGTCATCTTCCCCACCCCAGACTTATTGACCACTGTCCTAGTTCTGCTGTTCTCTGGATCAGAAAGATCCTTTGATATCTGGCCTCCAAAGATTTCTCCGAGTTTCCACCCTTTAAGGCATTCAACAAAAAGTTGGCACCTATTGTGTGCAGACCACTCTGCTAGGTGCTGTAAGATATGCAAAGTTTAGATAAGGGATAGTCCCTGAACTCACAGAATCAACAGACTTCTTAGATGGATAAGACACAAACACAAATAGCTGTGATATACAATATTAAATAATATAAAAAACTTTCATTAGAAAGCTGCAAAACAAAGTGCTGTGTGAAGTCCAAGAGGAAAGGTTATTGCCAATAGGAGAATCAGGAAAGATGACTCTATGGAGCAGTGGCATTTGAATTGGGTAGTTCCAGCATGGGGAGGTCTTTGAATGCTTTGAGAAGGGACTTGAACTTTTATCTATGCTAGGAAAAGTGAATGACTTTGATTGCTGGAAGTTGAGTATGCAAAGGTATACTTTCTCACTCTTGACCTAGTCTCTTTGTCTAGCTTGATTTTTCTGATTGTAAATATACTAGATGTATAGAATATGTATTATCTGTATTGTCATCCATAAAATGAGAAAATGGAGGTTTACAGTAGTTAAAATGACTTGCCCTGCTAGTTAAGTGTTAATGGAAGGACTCAATTCAGTAGGTTGCAGAGATAAGACTCAAACCTGGTTTTGTGTCAGGTACTCTAGTTATGAGGTTCATATGGTTACTATCAATTGATAGATAGACTCTCAGTACAGTTCTTTTTAAAAGCCTTTAAATATTGTTAGAGAATTGAAATTTCTATTGATAATGGTCCTAACAGATGAACATGAACATGCAGCTGCCATGGAAACTATCTAACAAATAATTATCCTATTACACATTATATTTAAGATAATAAAGGAACCATAGCTACTCCTGACAGCTTTTATTCTTCCCTCTGGACCCTTGCTTTTTCCTTTGGGACTATTTGTGCTTCCCTAATTGCTATATGCAAGGAAATGGGAGGAAATTGAAATATCTCAGGCAGAACAGAGAACTCAGTTTTCTAGGGGATGGGCAGGAAAAGGGATGGTATGGCTCACTCTATGTAATTTGGCCCTCTTCTGCCTATTTTTTGTGGTGTATCACAAAGACCTCATCAGGAGAGTAGAATGAAGGTTTCTAACCACCACTGCCCATCTCTCAACATTGATCAGATTTATTACCAATATTCTTCCTTAAATGAACAATTTAACAATTATCTTCTATTTATTTGTGTAAATGTTATAAATGCACCTTCCCCCGACCCCTCCCATGTAACTTCCAAAAAAGGCTTGTATTGCTTTTCATTGTCTGCTTCCCCAGTTTCTTTAACATTTTTTAATTCTGACATGATTTTTTAAAAAAAGTATTTTTTGCTCTTTTTCTTATACAGTATTAATTTTCAGCATTCATTTCCATAAGTTTTAAATTTTCTCTACCATACTCTTTACTCCCCTCCCCAAGATAGCATGTAATCAAATGTAAGCTCTACATATACATTTTTATTAAATGTTTTCACATTAGTCATGTTGTATAGAAGAATTAGAATGAATGGAATGAACCATGAGAAAGAAAAAAACAAAACCAAAAAAGAGAGCAGATAGTATACTTTAATCTGCATTCAGACTCTATATTTCTTTTTTCTGGATGTGGATGGCATTTTCTATCATGAGTCTTTTGGAGTTGTTTTAAGCCCTTGCATTGCTGAGAAGAGCTAACTCTATCAAAGTCAGTCATTGCACAATATGGCTGTTAGTGTATACAATGATCTCCTGGTTCTGCTCACTTAGTATCAGTTCATGTAAGTCTTTCTATGTTCTTCTGAAGTCTGCCTGCTCATCATTCTTATAGCATAATAGTATTCCATTCCATTCATACACCACAGCTTGTTCAGCCATTTCCCAACTGACGGGCATCCCCTTGATTTCCAGGTTTTGGCCATGACAAAAAGAGCTTCCATAAACATTTTTGTACATGTGAGTCCTTTTCTCATTTTTATAATCTCTGGGATCCAGCCCTAGAACTGGTATTCCTGGGTTAAAGGGGATTTACATTTTTACAGCTCTTTGGGAAGAATTCCAAATTGCTCTTCAGAATGGTTGGATCAGTTTCTACTCTTAGCTATTACCAAGCAGTTTTGATGATTGCTGCTTTATGATACAATTTAAGATCTGGTATGGCTAAGACCACTTTCCCTAGCATTTCTTTTCATTATTTCCTTCGATGTTCTGGGGAAAAAAATTATCTTTTGTTTTGCATAACCGTAATTTCAGAATATAGCCTCTAACCAACACATCAAACTGAGTGTGACCAGAAATGCAACTCCACTTCCACATTTTCACCTCTTCAGTTAAGTCCATTTTCTAATCACTTCTTTGAGGCTTAGCTTCAGACAGATTTCTTCAGTAAGGTAAGCTCCTTTCAACTAAGAATACTTGAGCCCTAGGTAAGCCAAAGAGTTGCTTGAGGCAGTAAGAAGTTAAGGCATGGCAGGAACTAGTTATAACAGTAAGCACCACCACGTACACAGGGAGACCTACTATCACAGGTTCTTAGATCTGCATTCAAAAAAGGAAAGCAACTTTCACGCTGTTAACAATCACTTTAATCAAGCAAATGTATCATTCCTTTAACCAGGGCCATATATCATTCATCTAGTTCAGGGGAGTCAGCACCCTGAAATTCAAAGAAAATACACAGAAATCAAAGATCAACAGACTCCTGCCTGAATTCAAGATCATAGTTACCACAGATGGAAGCACTGACATCTGGGTTTTCAAAGTGGGGGGACCTCCTTAAAGAGGCTTCCCAGAGTCCTCCTCCAGCACTCAAACCTTCTTACATAAACTAGGCTCCAAATTAAACCTCACCCTCAAGAGTATTGATACACTTTTAGAAACGGGTCATAACCCTCTGACTCAGTGCCTCAATCAGAAAAAACCAAAGGTACTTGAGACCCTCCTACAAAACCACGCCCCAATCAAGCTTCCCACCCTGGACAGGCCCATCCATGGGTGGGGAAGATCCTCCTTCATCACATCGTTCCATCAGAGGCACGTTTAGTAAAACGAAAACAGCAAAAGGTCCTAATTTGATTTCCCTTACTCTAGTTGAGGGCTTTCCACCCCCAAAGTTTCCTACACTGGGAACATCATGGATCTAGCCAGCCTTCTGGTTCGGTCGTTTCAGAAACCTCGCCGGAGGTTTTCTTGGCCAAGATATTAGACGGGTTTGCCACGTCCTTCTCCAGTTCATTTTACAGGAGATAATGATTAGAATTGATTACGCTGAAGCCTCGGGCCAAACGCTGGGAGGGGCTACCGAGGAAGGAGAAGCAGCCTCAGCCCTCCAGGAGCTCAGTCTGCCAGATTCCTGTTTCCTTCTCACGTTCGTCCCGCTAGGTCATGAGGAAGTCGAGGTCCAGTCCTCTGCCCCAGGGGAGAGGGGACAAAGCAGGTAGGCGGCAGGCTCGGAATGCGAACCCCGGTTCTTCTCAGAGGTCAGTGTCAGCACATAACGAGAGCAGGAAATAGGTTTCCGACTTCGGTCTTTAGTTGGGAGGTGCGGAGCCGGCCCGGCCTTGGGGTGCGGGGGGTGGGGAGAGGGCTTGCCCACGGTCACGTGGTTCAGACTGCCCGCGGAGGGAAGAGGGCAGGGAGGGCTCGGCTGGCCCTGCGGAGCGAGGGCGATGCTCGAGCCGGCGAAGCCTCCGCCGGGGGTGCGGAGGGTAGGTCGAGACCGCGGGTCCTCGAGGGCGGCGGCCCAACCTTACCGGCCCGG
The DNA here is from genome assembly GCA_028658325.1 of Potorous gilbertii. Classification (NCBI taxonomy): domain Eukaryota; kingdom Metazoa; phylum Chordata; class Mammalia; order Diprotodontia; family Potoroidae; genus Potorous; species Potorous gilbertii. The sequence goes on along the minus strand of CM053770.1, from coordinate 396,629,198 downwards.
CGGCCGATCTCCCCGCAGCAGCGGCTCGGTCCTCCCGCTCCGCCCAGCGGATTATGTAAGGGCCGCCGGCCCCGCCTCGCCGCGCCCCGCCCCTGCCGGCCTCCGAGGGGCGGAGGACGGGGAAGGAGGCGGAGGCGGAGAGAAGCGGCTGCCGCCGCCAACTTCGGACCGAGCTGCGCAGCCTGGCCGCGGGAAGCCGGGCCCCCGGATTCTCAGTGTCCTGGAACGGGCCATGGCAGCCGGCGCCCCGCCCCTGAACCCGACCCCGACCCGGGCTGCGGCCCCGCAGCTGCAGCTGCCGCTCCCGGCCCGACGCTGAGCAGCCGAGCCGCCCAGCCGCCCCCCGTCCGCCGCCCCTGCCTCCCCGCCGCGGCTCCGGCTCCGGCTCCGGCTCCGGCCCCGGCCCCGGCCCCGGCCCCGGCCCCGGCCCCGGCCCCGGCCCCGGCCCCGGCTCCGGCTCCGGCTCCGGCTCCGGCTCCTACGCCTTTTCCGCACAAGTTTCCGCCTCCTGGAGGAGCCGCCGAGGAAGGATCAGCGAGGGCCCGACGGCCCGCGGTCCCCGGCCAGCCGGCCATGTGGGGGCGATTCCTGTCCCTGGAGCCCGGCGGCCCCGGCGGAGTCCGCAGCTACCCCACGGGTAAGTAGCGAGCGGCCGGGAACGGCCAGGCCCGGGCCCGGGGCTCCCCGCGCGGCTGCCCTGCCCTGCCCGGCCCGGCACAGTGCCCCCGCCCGCTCTTCCTCTCGCCGCTCCCCGGTCCTCTCCATCCCCCCTTCTCCGCCTCTCCTTCTGTCGGCCTGAGGCTGCACGAGTGACATCTGGCGGGGCCCCTGGACGCGCTCTGCGCCCCCATCCCCCGGGGCCGGCGCCCCCGCCCCCGCTCCCCCAAATCTCCAGACAGCGCCTCCCCTCCCCCCGCAGCTTGGCAGGACCTCCTGCCGGTTCGGGCTCTGCCTTTGTTTCCCCTCTTCGCCGCATTCTGGATTGTGGAGATTTAAAAAGGCTCCTTCCCCAAGAAGCATTTGCGGAACGGAGAGGAGTTGGGGTGCCCCCATCCCCCGCCCGGGAGCGGGGGAAGGGCTCCATTCTGGGGCTGCTGCAGTGCGGAGCGGGGCGGGAAATGCGGTTTGTGGTGTCTCTGGTGGGTGTGTTTCATTTTGGGGGGAACGGCAGAAAGAGCCCCCAGGCTTCTCCAGCCGCCCCCAGCAAGAGGAAGTAAGGTCTCCCCGGCGCGTTCTCCGCGCGCCTGCTCCGGGAGCCGGGAACGGGCCCGGGCGGTAATTAGAGCCTGCTTCTGTCAGGAGGAGGCAGCCAGAAAAAACCGCTATGTAGAGGCTCGGTTTGTGGGGCGGGCCAGGCGGGCGAGGCGGGCTCGGGGAAGCCCGTCCCAGAGCTCCGCGCTTCCTTGGCCCCTTCTCCGGAGGGCCCAGCCGCGGCTAAACCGAGCATCGCCCCGGGGTGGGTGCGGAAGAAGGGAGCGCTGTGCCTTGCCTGCTCTTGCGGGAACTGCTGGGGCACTGCATAGGTTCAGGTTTACCACCTCCTTTCTCCTTGTGTCATTTGTGACATTGAGTTTTAGTAGGAGCCAAGTTGGAGTTAGCCACCCGAGAAGTCTTGTTGCCATCTAAGTCTGGGCAAGAGTCAGGAGATGGCCTGGGTCCTGAGTTTCCGTGTAGAAGGGGTTTGTTGTCTCCCCGCTGCAGGTGAGCATCTGCACTGAAATTTCAAGCTGTATTTACAAAACCAAACCTGAAATATTTGCCTCATTTTGTAAAATGCCAGGACTAAACCCAGTATGTCAGTTACATCCAGAATGACTGTTCAATCAGAACTTCAAATAAAGTTAACATCAGAAATTTGGGGTGTGGTTTTTTTTTTTTTTTTTGACAAACGTGAGCATTAATGCTAGGAGAAGAGTTTTGCAAACAGTATATGCTTTTAGTGTCTTGGACATTTATTTTCAAATAATCTTCTGAAACATCCAGAAGCCTTAGATTTGTTGATTTTAGCAGACACGACTATATGAATGAGTTAATTATTTTACAGAAGTTGAACTTTTTTGTAGATGGTAGTTGAGATTTTTTTTTTCAACAATTATAATCTTTTGAAATGTATTAGTATTAGAGTATTAGAGAAGACTGATTAGTCTGTAAATAGTGAGGATAGTTATTAATTGCAAATTTCCTTCTGGAGTCTCATGCCATCTGGTATGCTTTTTATAAAACCTCATCACTTGGGGGAAAAAGAGGTTTTTTGTTTGTTATATGTGCTTAGTTTCATAGAAGTATTGTGTCCATTTAAAAATGTTTTCTACCAGAAAATTGGTAGGGTAAAAGGGTAAGAGAGTAACGCATTTTATGAGATGTGAGAGAAGAAAGAAGTGACCGATTTTAGTGATGACATTTTGAAATCCCATCACGTTGTACCTGCCCTTGTCATAGCAAAGATAGATTATAATGAATGAATAACAGTTAACTCATATTTATATAGGTTGTCCTAAAACTGCATTATGATTTTTGGGACTTAAAACACTTTCCTCAGCACAACACTGAAATGGGTTGTCCAAATATTGTTTTCCCCCATTTTACAAATGAGGGAAACTAATGATGATATAACTAAATGTAAATGTTTTAACTTTTGTAAAAGTATATATTTTACTTCAGGGTTTGAATTGATGTGCATGCCTGCAAACTAGACTGTTCCTTAATTTTGCTGGGAAAACATACCAACTCTTACAAAATCTAGACTGTGATATAAGATAATGTAGAAAATATCTTTGAGTAAGTAATAATGTGATCGTGTGTTTTTTCACTTTTCATTCAGAATTCTATTAAGAGGAAAATTTTTAACGTCCTTAAGACATTTTTTGCTTTTAAGAATAAAACATGGCTTTAAAAATAGGAGTAGCTGATGAAAAGTCAAGGTACGGATACAATATTGATCCATGTAGGCAATTTTTAGTACTGATGCTTCAAAGCGTATGTCTGTTTTCAAAAAAAAATGTTTTAAAAACAAACTTTAAAACTGTCCTCCAAATAGGATTACAGCGTATCAGTTACTAGTGTCTTTACTTTTGATTGCTACTAGCCAGGGTAAGTAATCACTTTGAAAGTAAGAAAGAATAAGGTAAAAGAGATGGAGGAAGATGAAAATGAAAAAAAAAAAAGGCCATTCTGGTGGGAAATTTTAGATTGCTGTCTGAAATTGCTTCAGGTACCATTTTAAAGTGTTAGTGGTATGTTAGGTTGTCCAAACTCATTTTGTAATACTAGATTAATATTGACTGTTAAGGTAATTTTCTTTATCATTTTCTCTCTCATACACATACGTACATACATAAGTCCATACATGCATACATATACACACATCACTAGTAAAAATGCTGAAATGAAGTACTTGATTCAGTTAGAATTTTAGCATTTTAGTAGCATATTGATGTTTAGGTTGCTGTTGTATCATAAATTTTTAGATAGATTTTCAATTATCACTCATTCTTGATGTCTCAATCTATTTCTCATCCTTTGCCTGTTGAATTCTTTTTTTTTGGTTAAAGTTTTGGTTAAAATACATGAAGAAAAATCCAGCCATATATGTGTGTGTGTGTATGTAGTTGGGAGGAATATTTATACAGGTAATTACTGTCTTAGTATTATTATAAAATAGTTTTGATCTCATAGGTCTCAATAGTTTTGAGACTCCTGAAGGAGTCTCAGGGATCCACAGGACTTTGGAGACCAATCTTTGAAAACTCTGCTGATCTTGTCCAAAGCCCTCATTTATAGATGAGGAAACTGAGACCCCAGGAAGGTAAACGGACTTACCCAAGGTGTCATAGGTAACCAGTACTGTAGTTAAAATTTGGAATGAACTTCTGATGCCATATTTTTTTTTTTTGCCTACATCCTAGTTCATTTATTTCTATTTATAAATCCTCCATAGATGATCCACCCAATGTGCTAGAGAGAGACTGACCCTTGTGATAAAAATTGTCTTCTACTAATATACTATTTAGGCTGCCTATATCTGTCTTACTTTTCCTGTGAGCCTGATCTATTCTCTGTTTTCTAATTATATGTATTATTGATGAAATCATTTTCATTCACGAGCTGTCATTGGTAACATTCTACAGCATCTATTGCTTTGTGTATATAGGGATGGGGACAGGGACTGTGATTTCATTAGTATAGTAAACTCTCAAGTAAGGAAATTCCCTCTGTCATTGAAATTTGGCATTTTCTCTATAACTTGCAGTCTTGTCCAAAGTCCTAAAACTAGCTTGCTCTCCACAGTCTTACTGCCTCTCTTCTTGCCGTGTAAGAAATAAATACTTAGATCTGCTATGTGTCTTTCCATTTGTTCTTTAGTTTACTTGCAGTTTTGATTGTTCTGAGATTGTCCGGTCCTGTGACTCCTGGCTATACTACATCTCCAGGAAAATATTGGTGTTAAGGAAATTATCTTTTGTGGCAGTGAACATTTTGTCATCATTGTAAGCATAGTTCATTTTCTTAAATTCATTCCATGTTAGTGTCTTTAGCCTACTGGGTTATTGCTCTTGCTGGTCTTTGATTTGCCTTGCTTAAGTTATCCATAGTCAGGACTAATTTGATCAGCTCATTGTCCAGCTGCATGCCAGTCTGGGAAATAAGTACTTTTAATTCACTTGGATTTTCCCTTGTGCATAGTTAAGACCTGTCTTTTATACAATACTGTGGATTTCACTAACGAGGTTTTGTAGCATGCAGTGACTTGTCCCAATTTATATGACTGGAGATGGCCCAGGAGGCCATGGGAGACCCTGGACCTTTTATTTAGGCTAAGGCTTTTTCAGATTCTCACTCTGAGTGAGGTAAGGACCCTTAAGTGAATAGTCCTCTTTTAGAAGTGAGTCAAGGGATGGCCCCTTTAATTAGAAAAAAAAAAATCAAGCTGGGAAGGGAAGACCCTCAGGGTTGCAGTTCGAAAGAGAAAACTGTTACCATTGATGTTCACTCTAAGCCTGGACCACTTACTGTGGTCCAATTTGTGAGCTTCAGAGTGAACTGGATTTAAGATTTTGTGAAACAAGAAAGAAAGGAAGGAGGAATAAAGAAATAAAGAAAAAGAAATCTAGCTAGTAAACCCCAAGTTAACCTTCTGAACATCAAAAATATACTTTCCTTTGGAGAGGAGAGAGAGGGAGAGGGATAAGCTGAGTTACCCAAGTGGTTGGGTCCCCATTTAGGTGTGTTGCTCTACTCACAGATTGAGTTTGTTATTGTTTTCAAAGAGAACCATCTTCCAGAATACTGATGTATACCTTAAATGAGTATTTTTTTTCCTCTCTTTGTTTTACACTTCAACTGGTGCCAGTCCTTATTGGATCGTTGAACAAAGTTACCTCTTGTTGCATTTTTAATTATTTTCTCTAATTTCACATTATGTGAGTTCTCTTTTGCTAGATCATGGTCCAGATTGCACTTTCTAACAATAAGTGCCACAAAGCTTATCTATCCTTCATACCTGGAATACTGTTCCTTCTCATATCTACCTGTTGGCTTCCTTTAAGTCCCAATTAAAACCCCATCTTCTATGGGAAGCCTTTCCTAACCTTTCTTAATTCTTCTAGTACCTTCTCTCTGTTACTTCCTATTTATCTGGTATGGCTTGTTTGTGTGAGTTTGTGTGCTTATTTTCTATCCTTATTAGATTGTGAATTTCTTACGAGTAGGGGCTGTTTTTTTGTCTCTTTTGGTATCCCCACGGCTTAGCACAGTACCTAGCATCTAGTAGATATTTAATAAACATTTTTTGACTGATTTCTGGGAAGGAATCTTGTCCAAGAACTTTCAAGGCTGCATTTTGTTTGTCAGATTCTTTCACAAAATCAGTTGACAGTGAGCTGTCATTTAAAGTCCTATTAGTTGTGTAATATCTTGAAGAGCCTGTCCATTTCATTCCTAATTTTCATTAAGGACAAGCTAGATATATTGCATATACCTTTCGCAAAGCAGTTTTATAGAAATGAGAAAGTAGCCATTTGTGTAGGTGGTAGCTAATGTTCTGTGGTTTTTTTTGTGTGTGTATGTGTGTTATTTTGGCAAAAGTGGTACCCATTATTTTTTCCTTTCATTTAGAATTTTTCTCTTGGGGATATTGGAAATCAGTCCCTGAGTACCTTGAAAATTATGTAACCTCTAACCGGAATAGAGTAAGCTCCTTGAGGGCTAGTGACTTGTCTGTCTTTTGTTTTGGTGTTTCCAACATGTAGCTTATTTCATGTAAATGTTTTAATTCTTTGTGTATTGAGTTAGATCCAGCAGTGTTTCCTTTTTATTAATTGCTTTTGCTGTTTCTTCACATAATAGTCCATCCTATGTTGTGGTTCCATAATCAAAATTTAAGAGTAGAGTGGAATAAAATACTGCAACTCTCTTGTCTGTTGTCCTGCTTCCAGTTTTATTTACAAATAATCTCCAGTAGAGCCTATGATCTGGCTTTATATTTTATTATAAGTTTTTAGAAGGCTCATTTCCATCCCAACTGCTTTTCAGTGTTTTGTGAAATAATAACTGCCAGTAGTCTTATGTTGTTCTTCGGATAGTGTTTTATAAATGCGGTTGTACTTTGTATTGGTGTTTCCATTTTCCTCTGGTTGTATTTTAGCTAACTAACATTGCCTTTTCAGTCTCCTTGTTGTGTTAAACATCCTAAAGAAAGGAGAGTCAGTGTCTCTACTTTTGTCCTTTTGTCTTTTTTTGAATTGATAGTTTTGTTTAAACAGGTCTTTTTAAAGCTATAAGTATTTCCATGCAATATCTTTCAAGTTTCTTCTAATTTGATATTTGCCTTGACCTTTGATCTGACTGTACAGAGACCACAGATTCTGAATGAGTGCTACATCTGTGGCCAGTTTTAAGTTGACAAATTCTTTTCTAACATGTGTCTAACATATTCTCATCTTTGGTTTTTTAAAAACTTGATGATATTCATTATATATATATGTAAGGCCTTGCTTTTTTTTTTCTTTTGCACATTTGGGTAATTATGAAACTCCTTTATTCTCTTCTTATGGGAGAACCTGTGACATATTCTACTTACTTGGAACTTCTTTATCTTCTGGTTTTACTTAGAGTAAGGATGTCAGTGAATGTGATTCAGTTCTTCTGGTGATATTTTGGCTTGTTGTCATTGTATAGAAAGTACGTGTTGGGACTGGCTTTTGGTAGATAGTCGAAGAAATATGCAATTCTTAGCACTGTCTGCCCCCCCTTTCTGCCATTATGTCCCTACTATTTTGGAAACTGGAGGAAGCTGCATAGGGCTGAATACTTTGCATTTTTAGTAAATTATGTCCTTGTTGAAATCAGTAAGTAATTTTGTACAGTCTTCATCTCTGTGCTTACTTTCAAGGAGTGGTTATCTATATATGCAGTAGCTGTCTTCTTTTATATTCTGTTACTTAAAAGAAATGGGTGTGTTACCTGGTGGATCAGCTCTGTAGCCAGGATGACCTTGGGAAGAGTCGCCACTGACATATATTGGCTATGAGGCCCTGGGCAGGTCAGTTAGTTTTCTAGTATGTCAGACAACTCAGCAAGACTTTCAGAGAAGGAGCAGACCTGCATTGGTAAAGGAACTTTCCCTACTGCGTACTTACCCATATTAATGAAACCATAGGGCCACAGATATATACATTCAGTACCTTTTCCTAATAAGTAAAAGTTTAAAATTATTCTTTTTATTACTGAAAGTACTTGGTAATTGCTGTATTTTATGTCAACTTTTTAAGTTATGAAAGCAAACATGTAACCTTTTCAAAAAGGAATCATTTCATTTTAAATTTGAATTATCTTAAATTTTGGTCTATATGTTTTTATAATGATAAGTAGGATTAAAAGAAGACCCATCTCCTCTCATTTCAGTGCCCCTTCCACTGCTATGCAGGTGTCTTCTGAAGAGATTACATTTAATTTATGACTTTAATTACATAACTACTTTAGTTAATCTCTTAAATGACAACTTTACTCTAATACTAAAACTGTTTCAAGATCTAACATCTATCTGTTCCAAGAGGGCCAAAATAATATGGTACAAAAAACCTGATTTGAAGCCAAGTACTATGATTGACTTACTAGCACCCAGTTTTTAAATCCACCAGTTTTTTCTTAATGTCTGTCAAGTTGATGTACAAATGTAAGCAGTGTAGTGATATCATAATTACAGAAGTGATAACTAGTGTGATTACATCATAGAATAAGCTCCTCTGCTATGATTCTAAATTAGAGGGGCCCAAAGGTGCTATGGTAACAATAAAGTGTAACTCATTTTAGCCTAAGCAGGGATAATTGCGTATGTTCTTTCATGGTGGGGGTTAGGGGGTGGGGGTAGTGGGTGTCAAAGTCCATCCTATTCTGGAAAATCCATTAGTAATTGGAATTCAGCAATTTTCTTGGCTTGAATAATGGAAGGTATGTGAATCTGTTGAAACAAGGCGATAAATGGTGAGTTGATGTCTCTTTTATTAGTATATTGTGAATATAAAGGTATAGGAAAATCGTCCAGTGTGGTAATTTTCCTGATTATGATTTCACTAAAGACTAGAGGTTCTTAACATTTTTTGGAGTCCTTTGGTAGTCTGGTGAAGCCTATGGACATTAATGCATAAAATAAAATATATAGGGTTACAAAGGAAACCAGTTCTATTGAAATACAATTATAAAACTACACATTGAAAGTTCATGAACCTCAAGTTAAGGATCCCTCTGTATAGCGCAAGTGAGCAATATGTAAGGCATATTAAGATTAAAAAATGTGACTATAAAGAATACTTGCTTATCATTTGTTTATTATTGTTATTCTGATTACAGTTAAATGCTTTTCATAATTTATACTCGGCAAGATAACTTTAAAACCATGTGATATTAAAATTTGTTTTAGAGGGGTCACTTTAATTTGAGGAATGGAGAATGATTTTAAGAAGAAATGTTTTATGAATGCATTTGAACTCTTTCACATATCTGAACTCTGAACCTGGACATGTAAAATTTTTATTTTATTTTTAACATGACCTTCATTTCTGCATCCTTTCCCCCATCCTCTACATCTCTTGTAAAAAAGAAGAAAAAAATTCAATGGTATTAATCAGCATATCAGTTGAGTTTAACTGTGCAGTGTTCCATATCCATAGTTCCCAGTCTTTGCAAAGCATGGAGGGAGATACATTTTTGTCCTGTTGTCTTCAGGATATAGCTTGGTCATTATAATAATACCGCTTTCAGATTACTTTAAAAGAATTCTTTCTATTTTGTATTTACTGAATTTTTTTTCTGCCAGTTTGTCTATATCAGTTCACGTCTATCCATGCTTTCTGTCAAAATATAAATATAAATTAATTGTCAATTATGCAGCCGTAATGTTCTATTCCCCTCCCTATTCTCATCCGGCAATAAATGATGTGTATTATTTAATGCGGAGAACATCAGATGACATCTTTATATGATCTGATACGGAGTTGAATCAGTAAAATAATGTGCACAATGATGACAATGAAAGCAAATACCCCAAAAAACCTGAATGATATAATTGAGTTTTTGGCCACATCTAAGACCATCTCCAGTGGTCTTGATCTATATTTTAACACCACACTCAGATGGCTCTTGAGGAAAGAGTGAGGCTAATGAATTGGCAGTCTTGTCTCACTTTAAATCCAGTTCACTTGCAAGTCATGATAATCACCTTCCTGAAAGACAGACAACAACAGAAAGTTTGGCCCCAGAGAAAAGATCTGAGAAAACATCTTTACCTTTTCTCTCTCCTCTTCATCTCTTCCTTTACCGAGATAGGAAACTATGAGTGTCTGTGATGGTAAGACTTTTTTTGGTATTTTACTGAACTATATTTTTCTTCACTTTTTTATTTATTATAAGAAATGGCTGTGGGGTAGAGGTAGTGTGTGTGTGTGTGTGTGTGTGTATATATATATATATATGTATGTATGTAACTATAGATGATACAAAGATTATCGATAAAAATTTACAAATTGTTTCCTGTTCATATACCATAATTTTAGCCATTTCTTAATATGAGAAACTACTTGAACATTTTTCTTAACATGTTGATTCGACCTTTCTATTTTAAAACCTTTCCTTAATTAGCCAGTTTGTTCACAAGAAAGTAGAAAGATTGAGAATTAGTGTGTAGGATTCTATCCTTTAGATATTTTCGGGCCATATTAGTGAATTATAAATTCTTTTGGATTCCTGTGAATTTGGGAAGAACAGTTCTGAAAATCAGCTAATGACATCTTGGAATTTAATTTAAATCCAAAAAAACATTTAAATCCTAGCTCTAACCTACCTTTCCAGGCATGTTGTGCATTTTTTCTTTCAGATATTATACAGCTTGATCAAATTGATTCTGTTATTTCTCTCCTTTGACATTCCCTCCCTTTACCCCATGCGTGCCTGTTGATTTAGAGTCATTGATCTTCTCCCAGTTAGAGAACCATATCATTAAAGATGCTTTAAACTATCAAGCACATGTTTATTTTGGATAGTTACTAGAATTTAAAGTTTTTGGTGCTTAGCATAGTGCTTGCACATAGTAGGTGCTTCATAAATATTATTGGCTCTCTGTGATGGAGTAAATTACCTTGAGACTGGAGGGTCACATGATGCTTTGTACCCCTAATAAAGCCTCACCCACTCACTACCTTACACATACGTAGGAGAGACTCATTAAATATTTATTGTTTGAGTACTGTTATGAACTACAATAGTGAACAGTTCTAAAGTTGTCTATTGGTTAAAGTTTGTGCCAATATATTACTTTCCAGTGGAGGGTATAACCTATTTAGGAAGAAAGTCAAGGAAAATATTTTATTCTTCTGTTCTCTTGGAATAACAAGTTTAGAAGCAGGTGGGGTCATATCCCTACTCTCACATACAGGCCTTAGATAATGTTTCAGGTGTCTTCAGTATCAACAGGCCTTAGATAATATTTCAGGTGTCTTCAGTATCAATTTGGCATAAGACCACATTCTTGAGAAATCTTTTTCCCTTTTCTGTAACTTCTTAACACTGCACAGTGTAAGAATTATGTACATTTCCTTTGTACAGAACATTTTACTGGGAGAAAATACCCTTTTCATTTTTTGGAAAATCTAAACATTACCCAGTTAACCCTATATTTGGGGAGGAGAATGGGGGACACAATCCTAAAATGACACTTAAATGTTTCTGATATTCATGCATAGTTCAATAGTTAGCATATATTGAACACACACTGTGTGTCAGGGACTGTGCTAATCATTGGATGCAAAGAAAAGCAGTTTAATAGAGGAAACAACACAAAAAGTAATGTACAAACAAAATATATACAGAATAAATTATATAATCAATAGGGGGAAGGCACTTTTACACCTTACAAGCCCCCTCCACATACTGCTAGATCCAGTGACCCCAGCTTCTTGTTCCTTAAATGAGACCCTCCCATCTAGTATCTCTAAGTGTTTTGACTGGCTTTTTCTCTTGCCTGAAATGTTCTCTTCCCACATCTCCACCCTCCTGGCTTCTCTGGTTTCCTTCATGTGAGTCATTAAATACTTACTAAGAGCCTGCTATGTACCAGGCACCATACTAATGCCCTGGGGATACAAACAGAGGCAAAAATCAGTCCTCACCCTCAAGGAGTTCACAGTCTAATGGAAGGAAACAACAAGCAAACACAACATACAAACAAGTTATGTACAGCATAAAAAGGAAATTACAGAAGGAAAAGCATTAGAAAAGGGCTTGGGAAAAGCTTTCTGTCAATAGGATTTTGGGGGTAGCTAGGTGATATGGTGAATAAAGTACCAGCCCTCCAGTCAGGAGTACCTGAGTTGAAATCTGACCTTAGTAGAATTATTAGTAGAATAGTTTGCTTTACTTTTTTATGCCCCCTTGTGTACTACCTGGCTATCTGGGTGAGAATTTTGCCCATGTATCTATTGCTTACTTTTCATTTGAACAGGTTGGTTTTTTTTGGTTTTTTTTTTTTTGGTAATTTTGTTGTAGGAATATACTAGATTTGTCTGATGGGACTTAAATGTGTTCGTCTATTTTCATTTAAGAATCTGCCTAGCAAAATAGAAAGCACTGGCATTCAAATGAGAGGACCTAGATTCAGATGCCAACTCTGGTAATTTACTTCTTTCTGTGTGACTTTGGGCAAGTCACTTGAACTCCTAATTGAGAGAGTTGGAATAGATGGACTCTGAGGTCTCTTCCAGTACTGGATCTTTGATTTTGTGAGTAATAAGAATTAGTCATCACAGTGAACCTGTTGACTGTGCTCTTACTGTAAAAGTTAAGCCTTTGCTTCATTCCTTTTGAGTAGTACTTATAAAATATATCTATCTATATTTTTTCATATGACCTAGATTTCTCCACTTTCCCCTTCAAGAGAGCCATTCCTTTTATAAAGATTTTTTTTAAATTATGCAAAACAGATAAATACAATGAAAAGGTTTGAAAATATCTGTAATGTCTACTCGTGCATTTCTTTCTTTTTCTACGATCTCTTTAAAGGACTAAGGGGAAATATCTTATTTCTTCTCATTGAAACGAAGCCTTGTACTTTGTAATTTAGTGTTGTCAATTTTTGATCGTTGGTGTTTTTTCATTTGCATTGTTGTGGTTATTATGGATATTGTTTTCTTGGTTCTGCTTACCTCGTTTTCTAATTGCTCACATAAGTCTCCATAGTTCTCTGCATTCATTATTTTTCCTATAGCATAGTAATATTCTGTTACTTTTCACTGTTATGGGTTGAAGATGAATTTCTAACCAAGTAAGGGATAAATACATTTAAAAATGATAAAACATTTTGATCATGTGAAATTGGAAATTTTTGCATAAATAAAATTATTACATCTAGGATAAAAATCTAGGAAGTGTCTGGGGGGAAAGTCTATATCAAATTTCTCAGATAATGGTTTTTTTCCAAGGAATACAGATTACAAACACAAATATTTAAGTCTAGAAGCTATTCCCCAGTAGATAAGTAATCAAAGAAGAAGAACACATAGTTCTCCAAGGAAGACTTGCAATCTTATTAACAGCCATGTGAAGGAATGTTCCAATAGGAAATGTAAAGCAGAACAATTTCACCATGCAGCCAGCAACTTGACAGAAAATGGAAATTATAAATGTTGGAGGTGATATAAAAAATGTGCACACTAATAGATATGTGAATTAGAATAATCATTTAGAAAACACGCAGATAGTGGCTAAAAATGTCCATAACCTTTGACTTGCTAACATATACCTCAAGGAGGTCATTGACAAAAAGAAAGGCTTTATATACAACACAATATTTAAATAGCTATACTTTTTATGGTAGCAAAGAGCTAGAAACAAAGTAATTGCCTATCATTTGGGGAATAGCTAAACAAACTGTCTTATAAATGTAATGAAATTTTATTGAGAGTTATATTTAGCTAAAGTAGTCTTTACCCCAGATTTAATATATCTTGTTTTAAGATTTTCATCGAATTGTCAAGTTTCTTCCCACGAAATTGGGAACTTTGGAATTAAGACTGAAGATTGTTCTTTTTATCTCTTCTTTGGCTGTTTATTTACTTGTAGTGGGAAGTGAATGAATGACTGACTGAATGAATAAAGCAAAATAAGCTCCAAGCATTGTGGATACAATAAAAAAGCAAGACAGGCGCTCACATTCTATTGAGGGAAATGATATTTCTGTGTCAGAGGTGTCAAACTTGTGGGGGGTCTGCAAAACTCCCAAGTGCAAAAACAAAATAACAGTGCAACATAGAAGATGTTAATTTGTGATTTTCTAAATCTGCATGCACACCTGCAGTTTGAGTTTGACATTGTGAGGCCTACAACACTCTGGAGTGCAGCCAGAACCAGATTAAAATGTAGTTGGGAAATATGTAACAAAATAAATAGAGATACAGCCTCTAGGCATCCTTATATATGGTATAGTGGCCCCTTTTCTGTTTGAGTGTGATGCTATAGCTCTCTACTTCCTGTATTTGTTGGGGGAGGGCAGGTAAATTCTCATAAATATGGGTGTGACAGACTTAGGCTGATCTAGTAGCTGTCTGCATGGTAATTACAATGAACAAAATATGGAGTTTTTGTTTCTGTAAGTATACTTGTTGGCTTGATGCTGGTAACTTTATCCTAGTTGAATCAATACTCTTTGCCCTTGCTACCAAGTAGCTAAATTTCTTATTCATGAACTAGAATAGGATAACCTGATATTTTTTCTTTCCTGGCAGCTACCTCCTGGCTAGAATATGACCTCCCTTCTGGCTCCTTCCCTAGTTGTCACTCCCCTAATTACAGTAGTCCTGGAGAAGGCACTACTACCGCTTATGCCTAAATAAGAGGGCTTTCTCTCTCTCAGCTTTAGGTTCTATGTTGGAAGTCCACAAGCATGGGCTGGCACGCTTTCTCCTCTTTGTCTTTGCTTTCACTCCCATCCTTTTCCTGTTCTGGTGTTTTTTATTTCACATCTTTCTGTTTATAAAATAATGTTTTTAGATACTCTTTTTAAAATGAATGCTAGGTGGCTATTATTTAGGCCAGTAGGGATAGTAAGTTATGAAGGTTAAGTAGAAAGAGTTGCTGCAAGACTGGGAGATTGTACCTGTGACTGAGAGAGAACAATGGGGTCAGAATTGTATGACATGTTTGCCAGAGAGAATTTTTATGATTAAGTGTAAGTAAGAGATGAAAAGGAGAGAAATGAAGTGTGTGAATGCGGACACTTGCAGCCACAGGTGCTCAAACTGTAAGTCATGAGGGCTGGAAGAGGAGGTACAGGAACTCCAAGCCTGGAATTCCCTGAATGGGCTGTCTGGAGAAGAATTCACAGACTCAAGCTTTGTTGAGGTCAAGGTAAAGATTTATTACACTGGGGCAAGAAGAGTTCTTAGGGAACCTGCAACCTTAGAGGGGTACAGGTAAAGCTTATATAGCATATTCTGTAGTGAAGTATGTGTCAAATACGCTCAGTAGGTGATTCAGGGCAGGATTAGATGTTCTTAAAGGAACATGCACTTTTGGTATCTACTGCGCAGGTATTTTCCCAGAGTTCATTGAGAAATAGCCCAAGGGAGAGTTACATGAAGGTGTGGGTTTAGGTCTGAAGCATCACTAAGTCAAGTAGTGATCAGGGCTGACTGAGAAATACCCAGGCTGCTCTCATCAATGTCTTGTTAGACAAAATAAATGTAAGGGAGTATATGTATGTCTAAGTCTAGGATACATATCACTGGTCAGTGAGTAGTAATTGTCGTTATGAGCCAATACACAGCTCGTTCAGCCATAACACAGCTGGTTCAGACTAATAAGTTCTATAGGTACAGCCATCAGGAAGGGAGATAATGGTTGTTGCTGGGGCAGGCTGTGTCCTTGGGCTGGGGAGAAAATTGCCTGGGATAGTGTTTTGAGGTTAGGAAGAAATATGATTTTAAAGAGAAATGAATTGGGGTCCAAGCACATGCACCCAAGCACCCCATCATTAGGAACTCCCTCCCATCATCAGTGCTGAATCTTAGTTTCTTGGGTCATCTGAGAATTTAAATGACTTGTCCATGGTCATAGCTGTTTTGTGTCAGAAGCAGGACTTGAACCCAGATCTGCTTGAGTACAAGGACTCACCTACTCATTAAGCAATAATGCCTCTCTCCATGTTGTCTCCACCATTAGATTGCAAACTCCTTGAGCATAAGGATTGTCTTTTGCCTCTTTTAGTGTCCCTTAACACAGTGCCTGGCAGATAGTAGATGCTTAATAAAGGTTAATTTATTTTTATTTATTGATTGTTGATTGAGATGCTATCTGTTTTAGTTCACATTTTGGAAACTACTTTTTGATAGTTACTTTTCCCCCTTTCTCTTCAATTTTAAATCCATTTCCTCTTTCTTCAGTGGAAATAGAGAAATAGATGTCTTCATTTGATATATTTGATTTGCTGTAATCATTGACAGTACTTGAAAACTATGTAGTGAGCTTCAACTTTATTCAGTAGTTAATTAAAAAAAAATTTAAATCTAGCCATGTTATTTTATCTTAAATTTTCATATTTTAATTTTCTTTGTCCTCAAGAAAGTTGGAGAACTATCAAGGAATCAGTGATCTATAAATTAACATCAGAGTTCTGCTGGACAATTAAGAGAGACCTCTTGATTTTTGAGTTAAATCTTTTATAAAATTAAGACTCCTTTAGTAATGGTGTTGATTGCTTTTCTTGTAATCCCCTCCACTCAAGATGTGATTTCCCAAAATGGAGGATATATAAAACTAGGTTCTGCCTTGAAGAGGATGCTTAAGAAAATAGTGAAAATTAACATGCAACATATTAACAGAGTATCCTCCCATTTTCCTCCTCCTTTTGGGTCTATTTGTCTTTTTTAGAAAATTGAAGCATTAGAAAAAATTTGAAACTTTAAACTTTAAAACACCAAAAAAAGCATTGCTGTACATGTAGCAAGATTATAAAAAATATATGAAATATATTAAATCTCCATTTAATATCTATTTAAAAACATATGAAATATATTAAATCTCCATTTAATATCTGTTTTTTAAAAACGTATGATAAATTTTACATATTTTCAAAGCAGTCTCATTTGTCTATCATTCCTTCTTATGCCCATTCCTCACATGCCTTTTTCCATGTTTGTAAACTCTTCTTCCTACTTATCCCAGTTATAAGAAATCATAAGTTCTATCCCCTTCCTCCTTTTTTATGCTAATATATTCCTCTTTCTGTTCTCCTTTCTCATTTCCCTTTTTAACTTTAAAAATATGACCAGTCCTCCCCTAGAGATCCTTTGTTTTTCTTGTTTAAATTACCCAATACCCTTTCAAGACATTAAGGTTCTAAAGTGGGTATTTTTTTCTTTCCCTCCATTAGAATTCTGGCATTACATCCTCATATGCAGTTTCTAATTGCTTAAATAATTTTACTTGTCTAGGTTTCTTTAGACTCATGTTTTATTTCAAGATTCCTTACTCAGCCCTGTTTTTTGCTTTAGAAATACTTAATTGTTATCTCATTAAAGATCTGATTTTTCCCCACCTTGGATTATACTCAGCTTTATAGGGTAAGTTATTCTTAGTTGTAAGTCTTATCTTAGTTGACTTTTGGAATATTGTATTCTAAGCTGTCTTCCCATTTAATAGTAGCTGACAGGTCTAGTGTAATGCTAACTGTGGTCCCTTGGTACTTGAACCTTTTCTTTCTGAATGCTTGTAGTATTTTCTCTTTAATGTGGGAGTTTTCCATTTTGGATATGACATTCCAGAGACTTTCTTTTGGGACTCTTTTCAGGAGGTAAGCAGTGAATTATTTATGTTTCTTACTTGGTCCTCTAGTTCAAATCTGGGGAGTTTCATTATGGTTTCTTGAAATATATAGTGTCTTTTTTTTTTATCATGATTGTTTTTTTAATCATGACTTTCAGGGAGCCAGTGATTTTAAAATTATTTCTCCTTGACCTGTTTTTCATATCTGTTTTTTAAAAACTTCAATTTATATATTTTGTTTTTTTCAAGTCTTTTCATTTTTTGCTGTTTCATGGAATCATTGTTTTCTGTGATTTCTTATAAGTTTTAGGGAGTCCATTTTCTAGATAGTGTTTACCATTTTTTTTTCTAAACTATTCTCCTTTTAGTTCTTTTCTCTAGAGCTTTTAATTTTTTTCCTCTTGCTTTATTTGTTGTAGATATGTGTGTAGTCCTTGTGAAAAATCAGTGCTTGCCTTTGAGTTTCTGCTTGTAGTTATCAGCTAATCTTTCTGGTGATCATGATTTGGACACTGGTTAGTGATTCTTGGAATGATTGATCTCTCTAGCTTTTGTTTCTGAATTGGGGCTTTGGTTCCAGGATCTGCCTCATTCTGTACTTTTTTTTCTTTTTTTTTTTGATGGAAGTGGTTGTGGTAGTGGATGATGATGGTGATTGGCTCTGTTTGGTCTCACTCACCTTCATAACTATGCTGGCTTCCATCTCCTAGGGTTAGGAAACCCCTCCCCCTCTGCGCCCTCCACCCTCCCCAGCACCCAAGTCTTAAGTTCACATTGTTAGGTTGTTCCAGTTCTCTGTAATCACAAGACAGTGTTCATAACCTCACAGCACCCTGGTCCTGAAATTTCTCCATCTGAATGATAATAGCCCTAAGCTGGTCTTAGTATTTGTCCTGTTACAGTGACTTACGCTTTCCATTTTAGACTGGGTTTTTTTTAAAATAATATTTTCCCCCCAATTACATGTGAAAACAATTTTTAACATTCATTTAAAAAAAAATCATTCTCTCCCTTCTTACTCCCTCCCCCAGGTGGCAGACAATTTGATATAGGTTCTACATGTGCAGTCATAACAAAACACTTTCACATTGGTCATGTTGCAAAAGAAAACACAGCAAAAAAAAAAACAGCCAAAAAAAAGTGGAAAATAGTATGCTTCAATCTGCATTGAGATTCTATTAGTTCTTTCCCTGGAGGTAGATATCATGAATCCTTTGGAATTGTCTTAGATCATCGTATTGCTGAGATTAGCTAAGTTTATTCACAGTTGATCATCATACAGTATTGCTGTTACTGTGTATCATGTCATCCTGGTTCTGCTCACTTCTTTTGACATCAGTTCATGTAAGCCTTTCCAGATTTTTCTGAAAGCATCCTGCTTATCATTTCTTATAGCACAGTAGTGCTGTCAAAATCACAATTTGTCAAGTGACAATAAATAAATGGACATGGCCTACATTTCCAGTTCTTTGCCATTACGAAAAGAACTGCTCTAAATATTTTTTGTATTTTTTTTTTTTAATCTCTTTGAGGTACAGACCTATTAGTGGTATTACTGGGTCAGATGGTATGTACAGTTTCATAGCCCTTTGAATGTAGTTCCAACTTTCTCTCCAGACTGGCTGGATCAGATCAGAACTCCACCAGCAGTGCTTTAGTGTCCAAATTTTCCTACTTTCCCTCCAGCATTTGTCATTTTCCTCTTTTTGTCATATTAGCCAATCTGATACTTATGAAGTGGTATCTCAGAATTCTTTTAATTTGCATTTCTCAAATCAGTGATGATTTTGAACAGTTTTTTATATGATTGATTATAGCTTTGATTTCTTCTTGTGAAATTGCCTGTGCATATCTTTTGATGATTTATCATTTGGGGAATGACTTGTATTTTTAGAAATTTGATTCATTTCTCCATAATATTTGACAATTGAGGCCTTTATCGGAGACACCAACTTTAAATTTTTTTTCACATTTGTGATTAATGTGTATTTCCCTCCATCTTGTTTTTCCCCATTTATCCTTCTTTCTCTTGTTCTCCTTTCACCCTTTCTTTTTTCAAAACTGTTTTGCTTTTGACCACTGCCTTCCCCAACCTGCCCTCCCTTCCATCAGCCCCTTCCTCACCTCCTTCCCTGTAGTGTAAGATAGATTTCTATACCCAACTTTGTGTGTTATTCTGACTTTGAGCTAGTTAAGGGTCAAGTGTTGTCTATCACCCTTTTATCCTCTCTACTGTAAAAGCTCTTTTGTGCCTTCTTTCTCATCTCTCATTTTATTTTTCAGATATCATTCCATCAGGGTAAACTGATAACTGCACCTGTTATGTATACTCCTTCAAAAGATAAAGTTCTTAGGAATTAAATTATCATCTTCCAATGTAGGAATGTAAACAATTTAAACTTGAGTCCCTTATTTCCCTTTCCTGTTTACCTTATTATGCTTCTCTTGAGGTTTATATTTGAAGATCAGATTTTCTAATCAGCTACAATATTTTCATCAGGAACGCTTTAAACTTCTCTATTTCATTAAATGTGTAGTTTTGCTGGGTAGGTGATTTTAGGTTGTAATACAATTTCTTTACCCTCCACACCCTTTGACCTTTAATTAGAAGCCAATAAATCTTATATTTTCCTGATTCTGGCTCCCATGATATTTGAATTGCTTCTTTCTGGCTGCTTGCAATATTTTCTCCTTGACTAGGGAGCTCTAAAATTTGGTTTTTATATTCCTATGAGTTTTCATTTTGGGATTTCTTTCAGGAGGTCATCAGTGAGTTCTTTAATTTCTATTTTATCCTCTGGTTCTAGGCTCTTAGGACAGTTTCCCTTAATAATTTCTGGATCTATGATATTAAAGCTTTTTTTTTTTTTGTTTTTGCTCATGGCTTTCAGGTAGTTAATACTTCTTCAGTTATTTTTGATCATTTGTTTTCAGTTATATTCAACTTTTCTTGATGCTATATGAAGTTTTCTTGGCAAAGATACTGAAGTGGTTTGCCATTTCATTCTTCAGCTCAATTTACAGATGAGGAAATTGAGGCAAACTGGATTAAGTGATTTGCCCAGGGTTACGTAGCTAACAAGTGTCCAAGGCTGGATTCCAGGCCCAGCGCTCTACTTACTGTGCTCCCTAACTTATCTCTTCTTCATCTATTTTCTAACTCAATTATATTTCCAATAAGATTTTTCACATTTTCTTCTATTTTTTCCTTTTTAATTAAAAAAAAATGTTTCTTGGTATCTTATGGAGTCATTTGCTTCAACTTGTCCAATTCTAATTTTTAAGGAATCATTTTCTTCTGTGAGCTATATATATATATATATATATATATTTACTTTTTTACAGTTTTACTTTTTAAGGAGTTTTTTGCTTGAGTGAATTTTTATACCTCTTTCCATTTGGCCAGTTCTGTTTACTAAAGAGTTCTTCTCGTTAGAGGAATTTTGTGCCCCTTTTACCATTTAATCTGTTCTGTTTAATGGGTTATTTTCTTCAGTATTTTTTGTGCCTCTTTTACCAAGCTGTTGACTTTTTCATGATTTTCTTGTATCACTCTCATTTCTTTTCCCAGTTTTTCTTCTACCTCTCTTATTTGATGTTTAAAATCCCTTTTAGGCCTAAGACCAATTCATATTTTTCCTTGAATACTTTGGATACTTCTGCTTTTTTAACATTGTTTGTCTTCTCAGTTTGTGCTTGTTCCTCACTATCACCATATTAACTTTTTGTGGTCAGGTTCTTTTTCTTTTTGTCCATTTTCCAACCTATTTCTTGACTTTTAACTTTATGTCAAAGTTTTGCACTGCTCCTGAATGACTGAATGAAGAGGGCACTAGCCTAAGCTCCAGTTTTTTTTTTCTACTGCTTTTACAGAGCCAGTTCTAGTTCTTCCAAGGTGGTATGATTGAAGGAGAGGTATAGTCACTGTACTGCCGTCCTGGCGTTTGTGAGTGATCATAAGCATTGCTTTCCTCTCTGGAACTGTAACTGGGATCCCAGCTCCACTGTGTCTACATACATACTCTAGTGTTTTGGTACTTTCTTTGCCTTAGTACTGACCCAGAGTGCTGTAAGGGTAATATTACAGAGTCTTGTGCCCAATGCCAGCAAAGGGTCCCCTGTAATCTCCTTCTGACCAGTTTTCTGATGCTCCTAGGGTCTGTAGGCTAGGAGCTTCAGAAGCTGCAGCTGTTGATTTAGTCCCCTTAGCTGCTAGCTTGCCAAGATGTGGTCTACAACTGGCCTGTACTCCATTCTCACACCAGGGAGATAGATTTATCTTGTTGATCTTCTCGGTAGTCTTGAGCTTAAAAATTATTTCACCCTGACCTTCTGTTGGTTCTGCTGTTCCAGAAGTCATTTTGAGGCATAATTTATTTGCTTCATAATTTGAGGCAAAGTTTGGATGGGAATCTGAAAGGGCTCAGGTGAGTGAGTCCCTGCCATCTTGGCTCTCCCAAAAGAGGTGTTTCTTACTCAAGACCAGTCTGGTTTGTCAATAAATTTTACCAATGTGTTTTATTCTAGATATTTATTTGAATTGTACATAATATACTTAACTATTTCTCTAGCTTCCTATAAAATATATCATCTCTACACTTAATTTTAAAGTTGAAACTCTTTGTTCATGTATATAACCATTCAGAAATCAATTTCAGATCACAATAACCCTGCGTGTGTATATAAAATAAAACACAATAAAACACACATGTGGTTTTTATTTTAATGACATGAAAACAATTGCTTTCAGAAAAGAGGTTCTTAACTTGAGGCCCACACGTCCCAAAGAAGTCTGTAGATAGGTTTCAAGGGGGTCTGTGAGTTTGGATGGGGAAAAAATATATTTCAATAAAATTTTAATTCTGTACATTTTATTTTAGCATTTGAAAACAGTATTCTAAGAAAGGGTCTGTAGCCTTTAACAGCCTATCAAAAGTTAAGAATCTCTGTTTTAGAGAAGTGAAAGTACTAGATTATTGTAATTTAAAGGGAAAGTTAAATTGGATGCTAAAGAATAGCTTTTTATTTTGTGTTGGAGTGAAAAGTACACTAAATAAGAAATGAGTTATTGAATCAGTTTTAGAAACATGAAGTAATACATGAACTCTTAGTCAAACTTAAAATAAGAAATGTCTATAAGTTAGGTTTCTAAATTGAACTGTGGAATAAAATTCTAAGTTATAAAAATGTTTAGTAATTATCCTAAAAAGTTTATCTTCATTTTGGTGGTTATTAAATTAGCATTATTTTCTCGTTTTTTTATGTTTTTAAGGATTTCTTTTTCACTATTTGTGATTTTAAAAAAGCTAATGTAATCATTAATATCTTTAGCTGAAGTTCATTCCATATTTCATTTGAGTCATATCATATAATTTTAATGTTTTGGGGGGTCTCAGATAATTTGTACTACTCTGTAAATTTGTCTGATACTTTCTTCCAGTCCCTTTTTTTTCCTTCTAAAGCTTTCAGTGTATTCATCTATCCTCATCTTAGTTTTAATCTTATAGAAAGAGGTAGTCATTTTTTCTAAAGAGTTATAACCATAATTCATTTATAACCTTATCTCATTAAGTTCTCCTATCCTTGTATTTGTTTAAATATATTAAAATATAACCATAATTTCTTCTCATGCATCTTCAGTCTCTCCCCGTGTTGTGATTTTTTCCTTTCTTCCTACCAATTCCTCAAGTCAAACTCCACTTGTCACCCAGACATTCTCATGCTCACATCTTCTCTATTTTTTCTTATTTAGTACTAAAGTTTTTGAAAGAATAACTCTCATTTCCTTATCACCCACTGCGCTCAATTCCTTAAAATCTAGTTTCTCTGCCTACTATTCTACTGAAGTAGTTAATAGGATCATATTTGCTTACTAATGCTTCGTTATTGATTGCTTTAGATCCAGAAAAGACCTTAGAGGTCATCTGTTTTAACTTTCTCATTTCACAGAGAAGAAAACAGAAGTGGCAAATCTGAGACTGAGACTGAAATCCTCTAATATTCTGTCCTCAAAGCTGAAAAAGCATGCCATTCTTTCAGTCTTTTTTAAAAATATGACTTTCTTATTTTTTTCTGTCGTTTTTCATGTCCAGCTCTTTATGATCCCATTTGGGGTTTTCTTGGAAAACATACTGGAATAGTTTGCCATTTCCTTCTCCAACTCATTTTACAAATGAGGAAATTGAGACAAACAGGGTAAAGTGACTTAGAGTCACTAAGCTAGTCAGATGTCTGGGGTAAGATTTGAACTCAGGAAGATGATCTTCCTGATTCTAGGCCTGCTACTCCTAGCCCCTGCAGCACCATACTGCACTATTTCTCACTGTCATTTTCTCCTTATTATTTATCTATCTTAATATTACTTTTAACTTATTGATGCCTTGCTTCACTTCTTTAGCATTGCATTCTTAAGACTTGCCTATGTTTCTGAGCACGCCTTCTCTACTTCTTCCTTATTGAATCTTTATTTGTCTTCTTGCTTATAAATGTGATGGATTCCCCAAGAGGTTCTATCTTAAACTCCATCTGTACACTCTCTCCTTTGGTGATGTCATCCACTGCCTTGCCTGCAGTTATTATTTACGTGAATGTGAATTATATCCTTGTTTTCCATCTTTATGGTAGAACCCATATTTCCATTTGCTTACTGGATGCCATCACCTTTTTTGGTCGATTGTTACCTCAAACTCAGCCTGTCCTCAGCTGAAATCATCTTCTTCCTAAACACCTTTCTTTTCCCCTCACTTTTCTTTTTCTGGAGATAGCTCTTTTTTTCAGTCAAGTCTGTATAATCACCCCAAAATAGGGGAGTTATGGATAAAATCACAAAATTTAAATGATACCCTTGAATCTTATTTATCCTATGGATATATACTAGTATATATCCTAATTTTGCATATATCCTATATATATCCTAATATCCTGTGGATATTATCCCATATTCCTGTATCTCCAATTCTTGTCACTTAGAACTAACTACCACCTGCTACCTGAGCCTCTATGTCCCCATCTACCTCAACCCCACCTCTCCTCATTTCCTGAACTTTGCCTTAAATTTCCACTTAAGTCTTTCTGCCTGCTGTGTTATTTTAAAGAAATATTTAAAAGTTGTTGTTACAACTTCTTTCACCTCCTTTTCCTAATAACCCCAAATCCCTTAAAATTCTGCCTTTACTCATCTAATATTTTAGATGTTCCCCTTTCCCACACTAAAGTGTAGTTCATGAGCCTTTTATCCTTCTCATTATTTGAATGACGCTTCTTTGTGCCCAAATTTCGTAATATTCTTAATTACTAAAGTACTTCAGCTTTTCCTTTTTTTATCCTTTCTCAAGAATACTTTTGTTTAAACGTTCAATCTCTTAAGTAGTCTCTCTTTTCCTCCTAGACAAAGTAGAACTTATACGCTAAAACAGCCCTGCTTGCTTTCCTTAATTTTCTTTTTTGCAGTTTGTGTTTTAAAAGTTCTATTTGAGAGCTGTGAATATCTCAAAGAATATTTGAGAGTTTTGTTGAAGGTCCATGAAAATACTGAGTTTTTCAGCATAAATTTGTACAAGTTATTGTCTTTTGCTTTTTAATATTCTAGCTTTTTTATTGGGGGGTGTGTGTGTGTATGTGTGTGTGTGAGTATTCAGAAACATCTGTAGATTTATAAAATTCCATTTTTTAAAAACATTTTAGTCAAATCTTTTTCATTGTTTCCTTTTTGTTAGATTTGTCAAGCTCTGACAGGACTATTAAAACCATCCAAAATTAATGTGCCTGCTGTTTTTTTCATTTGTTACTTTTCAATAACTTTATTATTTTAATTGGCACATATACCTTCAGTCTTGCTATTGTTTTATTACCTATATTTAATCACAGTGTAATTTTCCTTCTTGTATTTTCTTAATGGCATTTATATTTACTTTTGTTCTAAAATTATGATTGCAATTTTAAAAAAATTTAGCTGTTCAATATGTTTTATTTCAGTCTTGCTTTGATTACCTGTTCTTAAAACGCATTTTGTATAAGCAGCAACTTTTGGGTTTTTTCACATTCTGAAACTCACTTTTTTTTGATGAATTTGCCCTATTAACATTTGGAGTTATAATTTAATCAGTTTTTACTACGTTGAGATGCTGTTTTTCCTCTTTTTATGGCACAACTATCCTGATGTCTGGTTTTTTTTTTTAAACAGTCTAGTATCATCCCTCTATAGTAATCCACAACTATGTCCTTTTCTTGAGTAAAGCATCTTACTTTGTTACAGTACAATCTTATTCACTTCCTTTTCTTATCCACACCAAAGGTCCATCTTACATTTATTGTTAAAGTCCTTTTTTTTACTCTTATGTTTTTATATAGCCTTCATTATCAGTCATTTCTTTCCTACTCCAGTGAATCATTCTTTATAATAAGGATAAAAGATAGAAAGAGGTGGTGATGATGAAGTTCAGTAGAACCAAACAATATATAAACAGTATCTGAAATAGTCTGCATCCGTAGTTTCCTATGTAAAGAAGTAATGAACTCTACATTTTCTGAACGCTTTGCCAAGGCCACAACAACATAAAAAACTATTTTACTGACCGTGTGGTCATTATTAACTAAAGTATAAAATAGACGCTTGCTAAAGCTGTTTGCTCCCGTCAGAAAGCATGTCAGTGCCAAGGCTTCGTTAAAGAGAGTTTGTGTATCAAGGGTTCTTTACCTGGCATCTGTGAATTAAAAAAAAAATCATAACTGCTTTTCAATTTGGTTTCCTCATAATCCCATGTATTGTTTTTATGCATTTAAAAATTGTGTTCTGAGTTGGATTCCATAAGTTTGATTAGACTGCAATAAAAAAAGTCCATGATACAAAAAAAGGTTTAGAACTCCTTATAGATAGTGAGACCTTCCAAAGCTAATGTGTTTAGGTGATACTTACAGATTGTGTCAAGTCCTTGAACACTGTAAAGCTTCCTAGGGGATCTGTTATTCTTTATCATTTTGCCCTAATTTCACATAGGAAAAATCAAATGAATGAAGGAATGCCTCCTGTTCATACTATGAACCACAGTTTTGGACAACCCAGAAATTTAGTCTGAACCCTCATGGCAATAGTGTATTGAGCCCAGAATTCATTAGGAGTATAGGCTAGCTAGATCATATTTGTGAAATCGAGAGTTCTTGGCATGCTCTAGGCTTCTGTTGGAGGGAGATACACTTTTTAAAAGCTGGTATTTTTCTGGTGAAGCTCAATGGCCACATCATAGAAAACATTCCATGAACTGAATTTGAGAATCACCCAAAGGGCCATGGAAAGACAGGTTGGACATAAACAGATTGTGACACGTCGTAAACAAGGGCTTACACAAGAAGAGCAGAATAAAGAAAATCATTAGAAAAGCGTTTGACTAGGAAAGATGACCCAAGGCATGTAAACAGAAGAAGGGATAACTGGTAGATAAAATATTCTTCATTGGCATGTCTTGACACACAGTGTCAAGAGATCATGAAAGAAAGCTTCTGGCATTATGAATTGACAACTTCTGAATGGATTTATTCAGAGAGATAGAAGCACATGAATTGCATTGAGATGGGCCGCAATTTGCATAGTGCCCATATGGGTCCATTGGAATATAAGAATATTCCAAATAAGAAAGTAGGTTAGAAAATAATCCTTTCTCTCCCACTCCCGATTCCTTGTTTCATTAACTTTTACTTGTGGTATCTATTTTGAAGAAATCATGTTAATAATTCTCTTACCACTTGTCCTTAGTGTCTTCTAAAATCAATTCTTCATCTCTCTTTTTAGAATCCGTCCTCAATTTCCTAGGCTTAAAAAAGCTCAAATATTTTACTGATTTATATTGACTTTATACCACATTCATTTTTACCTCCAGTCTGAAGATTGAACCTTCCCTTATGGATCTTCCCATCACAATTTAGTGAAAGCATTTAATACAGGGACCATTCTGTTAATTATACAATTGGGATCTAATAATGTCCGATATCTGTGTCATATAAAGAGGGAAGTAAGTTCCTTTATCTTTTGTCCTGGACCCTTTACTGGTTTTTGATTTCATTAAAGCTCCACATCCTTTTTGGCTGTTTTGTCATTTTCTTTGTTATGATTACTGTTTATACTCTCTTGATTGTGGTTGTTTTGCTCATTATCAGTTCATATATATGTTTTCATATATAGTTTATTTGAATTCCTCTGTTGTCATTTCTTTGGAAAATAACATTGTTATAGTAATATCTCAACTTTTCAGTCATTCCTCAGTCAGTGTATATCTTATTGTTTCTGCAGAAGGCTGCTATTAATATTTTGGCATATTTTGGACCTTCTCTTTCTTCCTTGGGAGTATATGCCTTGTAATTGCATTATTGAGTTGAAGTATGTTATTGTGTGTGTCCTTGGTTTTCGAAGAAGGTCATGATATCAGAGAAATGATGACATGACTTGAACTGGACTTTGTTTCGAGGGAGGGAGGGCTGTGCAAGGTCACCAGCCTCACTTTCTCCTCCTGAGCCATCTGGATCCAGTGACCAGATATTCATCAGGATGCAATGGGAGATCTTGGCCTTTTTAGTCTAGGCCTTTTCACTTCATTTCCAGGGAGGTGATGCCCATTGAGTGAATAGGTCTCCTTAAGAAATAGTCAGTGAATGACCCTTTTAATGAGCAAAAGAAAAAAATGACTAAATCAAACTGAGAGGGAAAGAGAAATTGTTACTATTGATACTCACTCTAAGCCAACCATTAAGTGGAGCTTGGGCAGGGACCTATTGTTGTCCAATCTATGGGCTTCAGGGTGCCCTGGGTTTAAGGTTTTGGGAACAGGAAGAAAGGAAGGAAGGGAAGGAGGGAAGAGAAGAGGGAGGGAGAAAGAGGGGGAGGGGTAGGGAAGGACATCTAGCCAATAAACCCCAAAAGAAGGGGAGAGGGAGACATAAGGGAGAGGATGAGCTGGGTTACCCAGGTAATTGGGTCCCCACTCAGGCAGCTTAGTTTACTCATGGGTTGTATCCTTCCTTCATTTTCAAAGAAGACCATGACATCATAGAAATGATGACTTGAATTGCACTTAACTTTGAGTGAGGGAGAGCTGTGCAAGGTCACCAAGCCTCATTTTCTCTTCCTGACCCATTTGAATCTAGTGACCAGATATTCATCAAGATGAATAGAAAACCTAAATAAGTCCTCTCCATTCCCTCAAAATTCCAAATTTTAATCCTGAATGATTGGATCACTGCACAATTCCACCAGCTGTACCTCTTTCCCCTTAGGACTTTGACTTTCCATAGCAGTTTTTGTGATGTGAGATAAATTTTAGGATTCTTTTATTTTTTTTGGAGTATGTTTTCATATGATCATTGATAGTTTGAAATTCTCTTGACAACTTTGTCCTTTGACCATTTGTTTATTGGAGAATAATAGTGTTTGTGATATACATATACGTATGTACATATATACATATGTGTGTATGTAGTTATTTTGGTTATTAGACTTTTGGGTGATATTTGTAGAATTTTTCTTGTTCTTATTAGTTCAAAAATTTTAAAATTTTATTTAGTCAGAATGATCTTTCTTTTCATCTTCCATGTTTATATTAATTTTGAGCTGTAATTTGTTTGTCTAAATCTAGTTTTTGCCAAGTTGCTTTCCAATTTTCCCAGTTCTAATAAAAAAGATAGTCCTTTCTTGAGTAATTTTATGTTCTTAGATTCATCTTGTGCCCATCTACTGCTTGCACTTATTTCTTTTCTAGTCTGTTTAAGTGACTCACTTTTACTTATTAAAACCGGTATCAAATAGCTTTATAATATAGTTGAATATAATATAATGTTGCTTTATTTAGTTTCAATATTTCATTAATTTTATAGTTATTTTGAGTGAATTTCCTCCTTTCCTTTTTGTCAGTGCTACATAGAAGTTCAGATTATTTTTGTGGCTTTATCTGTCTTGATACTTTAATGGAGTAAATGATTAGCATAGAAATAGGGATTATTCCATCCATTGTACATGTGTCTCTAACCCTGCCTGGAACCTAGTTACCCTAATTAATGCTTGTTGATTGCTTTGGTTAATTATCTTAGTTTTATGATTCTTTGGGGTTTTCTAAGTATGCTGGGATGACATGCAAATTGGGATGGCAGTTCTTTGCCTTGTTCATCTTGTATTTCTCTAAGGAGTGCTTTGTAATTAAATTTGTACAAGTATTGAGTCTGCTTTGGAGATAAATTCAAATTTTATATATTTTGTAATTATTTTGAATGGGATTTCCCTTTCTGTTGTTGCCTCTTGTATCTTGTTATTATATATAAAAATGCTGTTGATTTTTTCCCCCTTTTAAAAAAATATTTAGTTTACAACATTTAGTTCCACAAGCTTTTGAGTTCCAAATTTTCCCCTCCTCCTTCCCCTTCCTTCTCCCCAAGAAGGCATACAATCTGATATAGATTCCACATATTTTCACATTAAATATATTTTTACATTAGTCATGTTACAAGAAGAATTATAACCAATGGAATGAACCACAAGAAAGGAGAAAAAAAAAGAAGAGAGGAAATAGTAGACTTTGATCTGCATTAACATTTTCTGTCATGAGCCTTTGGGAGTTGTCTTAGAACCTTGCATTGCTGAGAAGAGCCAGGTCTATCAAAGTTTGGCATCGGACAATTTGACCTCATTCATTGCTCTTGATTTTGTGGTAAACAGTGTAGCCACCTTTCCTCAACCTGTTGTCTTAATTACTTTTTTTTTTTTTGCTAGTCCACCAGCATTTTTCCAAGTAAACTTTAATCAGTTTTACTGTCAA
Organism: Potorous gilbertii; assembly: GCA_028658325.1. NCBI lineage: Eukaryota > Metazoa > Chordata > Mammalia > Diprotodontia > Potoroidae > Potorous > Potorous gilbertii. The sequence continues at coordinate 396,599,097 of CM053770.1, read as the reverse complement.
GTAAACTATCATCTAATCTTTCTGTCTCTCCATCTCTCTTCCCCTTTCTCTTTCTCTTCTCTCCACTTTCTGTTCTTTTCCTCCTTCCTTTCTTCCCCTTCCTCTTCTCCATTTCTCTTCTAAGCCTAGATCTCTCCTTCACCTCTCATTACAAGGAAGCTTTCCTGGTCCTTTTCCTCAGGGATTGTCTTTACAGGCAGATGGAGCACTGGGCCTGGAGTCTCAAACACTCACTACTTGTGTGACCCATAACCCTCTTAGTCACTCAAGCTCTGTTTTTTTGGTAAAAGAATAATAGCACCTACCTTTTGGAGTTGTTGTGAGGATTAAATGGCATATTTGCGTTAACTGTTTAGCAAGTTATTGGCACATAGTAGGTGTTATATAAAAATACTAGCTTTTTATTCATTCATTCTCCTACTCTGACACTTGCTTTTCTGACTGCCCCTTTTCCTATTTCCCACAGGCTTCTGGCTGACTTTTTGTTCAGTTCAGGGATAGAAGAAATAATTTTCTATAGTCTATCAGATTTCTTGATAATTATTTTTCCTGGTGCAATTTTCAGATTTTTCCTGACATAAGGAATTTGCTTTTGCTACAAGTTTTTGATTGACTAATTAATTGATTAATGTTGATGATAGCTTAGTTTCAGTGTATTTGCATTTTTACCTATATAGAATGAAAAGATTCACTCTGACAACTTTTATAACTTAGTATATTAATTCTCAGTAGAACAATTTACTGTTTCTTTAAAATCACATTAGAAATTAGATAAAAAAAGTTTCATGAAATTCCATGTAATGTACCTGTAGGTGAACAGTATATGTAAAATTCTCTGCATTTTTTTAATATGTTCTTTTTTTAAATGTTATTTTAAAATAATGTCTCAATTAAAAAAAGTTTAAAATTATTTTGTGATTTGAGACATCAGTGATACCCTAACCAATTCCTAGGGTATAAATTCCTAAAAGCATCTTTCTGATGAATTTTTAATATTGAATGTCTTGTTTTTTACATTATTAGTTTCTCTGAAGTGGACCTTTTCCTCCCATAAAACTATTCTCTGTAATACTTTAAATACTTTAAACACAAAAAAGGGAGAAAAAAACCCTGCATATCAGACAGTACATTGACAAAACCTGAAAACACATGCTATGTGCGGCACTTGTAAACCTCTCACCTTCAGAAGGAGATAGGTTGGGAGTATCCCCTTGTATTTCCTCTTTTGAGTCCTATTTACTCTTTGTAATTTTGCTCTGTTCACTTTTTTTGATTTGAGTGTTCTTTCTATTGTCATTGTGCATATTATTTTCTTGGCTCTGCTTACTTCACTGCATCAGTTCATTTTGTGCATCTTTTTTTGCTTCTCTGTATTCATCACATTCATCATTTTTTACAGCACAGTAATAATATTCCATTATATTCATGTATCATAATTTTTCAATCTTTCTCCTGTCAATGGTCACCTACTTTGTTGCAAGTTCTTTGCTTTCACAAAAAGTGCTACTATAAATTTTGGTATATATGACACTGTCTTATCAATGGTTTCCTTGTGGTATAAGTCCAATAATAGAATCTCAAAAAGTATGGATATTTAGTTACTTTGTTTATATAGTTCTAAATTCCTTTCCAAAAATAGTTGTATCAAAACAAAAAGAAAAATGGTTCTATCAGTCTATAGCTCTATTAACAATGTGTTAGTGTGTATCTCTCCTCCAATAGCGACTGTTTTTAAAATTTTTATCATTGCTGAAGAATTTTTTTTGGTGAGTTTTTAGACTTGGTGGATACAAAATGATATCTTTTGCTTATTACTTAATTAACCTCTTTGTCACTGGACTCCCTCTATGTATTAAATTTTAAATTTCTTTCTTCACAGGCCAAGATTACTCCTCTACAGCATGGTCATCTGGTAGTGAATCCTTGTGGCAGGCTACAGCTGTTCCATCGAGCACTCGTAGCCACACCCGACGACATAGCATAGCTTCCGACAGTGGGGACACTGGCATTGGAACTTCCTGTTCTGACAGTGTGGAAGGTGAGTTCAATTGATGAGCCATAAGAAATCATTGGCCCTCTTTCTGTGAATGGCAGCTATTTTCAGCAAAGCAATCATCATAAACAATTCTAAAGGACTCATGATGAAAAATGCTATTCATTTCCAGACAAAGGACTGATGGAGTCTGAACACAGATCAAAGCATACTATTTTTCACTTTGTGTTTTTTCTTTTGTTGTTTTTTACCCCTCTTGGGTCTGTGTCTTCTTTTACAGTATGACTAATATGGTAATGTGTTTTGTGTGATTGAACATAGATAACCTATAACAAATTGCTTGCTGTCTCGAGGAGGGGGGAGATGAGGGAGGAAGAGAGAAAATTGGGAATTCAATTAAAAAAATGAATGATAAAATTGTCCTTACATATAACTGGGGAAAAAATAATGTATTTTTTTTTTAAGTCCTATAGGCAGTTGGAGCTATGGGCCTAGCATGTAGGAGAGAATCTGGAGTTGAATATGTAGATTTATAAATGGCATCCATAGAAATGATATTTAAATCAGTGAGCTCACCAAATTAAGAAATGTAGAGAGAAAATAGAAGTCTCGAAACAGTCTTGGGAATGCACATAGTTTAGGAAGTATAATATGGGTGATGAACCAGTAGACAACGTTGAGTAATGGTAAGAGGGAAAATGAGAGGGGAGAAGTCATCATTCCTCAACATGGGAGACTCAGCTTGTTTTTAGGTAGGAAAGAATGAACCAGTAAATAGAAAGAGATGAAAAATTAGAGAGAAGGGAGCTAATAGTGGAATAATCTGTAGGAGAAGACAAAAGGAGTTAAGATCTAAGAGTATTGGTTGGTCATGGTGAGGAAGAGGACTGCCTCTTCATCAGAGCTGGGAAGAGACTGTGAGGATTGAGTCAAGAGATGAGAGAGGGAGAAGAAGGTATTTACGGTAAAGTAGCCTCATCAGGAAAGCTCCTCAGTTGAGAACGGTATTGGAAGGGTTGCTGTTGGAGGTCAGAAGAGAAGCTTTAGAACAGTCAGTATAGAGTGTGGGATTTAGAATCAGTTAGGGAAGAGTGAAAAAGATTGTCTTGTTAAAGTGAGAGCCCAGGAGAGACTAGATAACATAAGTTTATAATGAACCTAGTCATCGTGGTTGTGTGACTTATTCTACCTTTGCTCTGCAGCATGTTAATAAGCGTGTAGCAAGTAAAGATGAAAATAACTCACAGTTGGAGTTTGGCACAGTGTGAGTGACTATAAGATTTAGGGTTGAGGAAATGGAGAGTAGGGGTTAGTATAGAGTTAAGGTGGTTCAGCAGAAGGTCTGAATAGGGAAAGAAAGGGTAATGTAGCCAAAGTAATGATGGTAGTCTAGGTAAGAGCTGAAGGTTGGAGAAATTGGAGGGCATGGTGAGTATAGGAGGGAGGGAGAAGGGAAATGAGAGGAAAAACAGATGATGGAATTTCAGAGTTCTTGTTCTCAGAAAGGGAATACTTTTAGGTGAGGCAAGATGAAGGAAGGGTATGACCACCCTTGTTTTGGGCTGAGGTAAGCTGGAGAAGGAGGGAGTAGTATTTAGTAGTCGTCATGTAGTAATTCTTGTTCCTGGGAGCTGAGGAATGGAAATTCCACCTTTGTATTGGTCACATTTTTTCATAGTAAAATTGGGGCACCATGCTGTAGTTGAACTAAATGCTTATGTTGTGAAGCAGATTCTTTAGTATTGTGCACTATATAAAGTTAGTTTTAACCACTTTTAAAAACGTAGCAGTCCTGACATTGTTTCATATATTCCATTCAGCTATGTAGGATTTTTTAAAAAAAGTTGTGCTCTCTTTAATGTTCTCTAGGGAACATAAGATACAGTATTTGAAGAAAAGAAGGTTAGTTTCAGGTAAAAAAAAGTGTAGGGAAAAATTGCCAGCATACAGACCCTAAAATTTTCAGTTTTTGCTTTGTATGTAATGCTTTAAGTTTTTCCACTGAATATAGAGTAGTTTTTTATTCTGAATGTTCATAGATCAGATGAAGTTTGGCATTTGTTTAAAATTCTTTTTATTAAGCTAATGTCCTTGAAAACATTTTTAGAGTTGAAAGAATTTATTTAGCATCACACATCCATTTATTGTGACATCTTTCTCTCTACGGATCATTGTTTTCTCCTCTTTGTTTTGTCATGGCCAAAAGACCCCTTCAGTATATAGGCTATAGTATTACAAGGAGAAAATACAAAAAAGATAACAGTAATTTGAGCTTTAATGCATTTGGAAGTAAGGCCAGAGAAATGTTTTAGTTTTGTCATTTGTTACATATTTAAAAATAGATTCCTAGAAGTGTACTAAATATATTTTTTTGAAAATAGAATGTTACAACACATATCTTTTTATTTCTATGAAAACTAGTGTTGTTTTGTATACTATGAATCCTCTCAATCTTTAATGCTAAAATCTGGAAGCAGTTTCTTTGGTTTTCCAAGACTTGGTTTTTAAAGCTGGATAATACTCTTTTCTTATAGGCAAGTAGCCATATACAAGTAGCCTCTCTTTACTATCAGGATTAGTTGTTCACATAGGCCCATTTTGGGCATCTTGGATCATGTGCCAACATCCCCCCATTCTCCCCTTACCTAGCTTCAGTATATTGCCTAGATGACTAAATTATTTAAGTTACTTGGTTAATCACTATTATTTTAATGATAAGTTTCTGTAATCAGCAGTAGAGGTTTGGAAAGAAGTTAAGGTGAATGTCACATTTTAAAAGAGATACTTATATTTTTATATAGGTATGGCTTTCTTTTTCTTTATGCACAGATTTAATTTAAGGACTTAGTACTACTGAGTTGTATGGTGATAATGGGGTGGGTGAAAGATAAAATGACTAAGGAAACAAAAGTTCCAGCTTTGTAGCATATTGATTTATTAAGCAATATGTGCCAATTGCCTAACAAATCAGGAGCAGTCACCTTCCTCAGCTTTGGCACTGTTTCCTGAATACTGGAGGAGACAGAATTTTATACATTAAAAACAATCAAATAAGGCTAACTAATTAAAAGAAAATTAACCAGGGTACAAAATTAGGTAATGTGATTTTTAATCAGAGGAAAGATTAGGGACTTTCCAAGTTGGGATTGGGAGAGTGAACGGGTACAAATTTCTGAGATCAGAAAAAGAGGTGGCCCAGTTCTCCCCGCCCCCCCCCCAAGTGTCTGAATACAATTAAAGGAACATGAGTATCAGGCCAGTTTTCCTGTAAGACATAGATTGTGTGTGTGTGAGAAAACTCCTTTTTGGATCTGACTGAGTTTCTGGTCAGGATAATCCAGGTCCTGTAGTTAAGTAGCCTGAAAATCAGGGCTAGGTTTATACAAGCAACAAAGCCCCCTCACAATTCCTGTGATTGAGTATAGTTTTCTCACAGGCCAGGAATTGGACTAGAGCCCATAACTGAATAGAAAGGGAGCTGAGTTAGCTCTAGAGTTGAGTCACAAGATAGAGTCAGCATGGTTCACTGAATTCCACCACCAGCAGGTACCTAAGTTGCAAGTACTATTACTTCCCCTTCTTGCTGAATCATTTACAAAGTACCAAATCTGTTTTCTTGATGTGTCAAGTATCAGATTCAAATAGAAAAGGATTACTCTAGGTGTGGGGAAGTTGGGATGTTAATACTCTGTGGTGGAGTTGTGAACTGATCTAAGAGAAATTTGGAACTATGCCAAAGGGCTATAAAATTGCATTGTGTATCTGTAACTGTGTCAAATACACAGTTAAGTCTGTATCATATTAAAAAAAAGGGAAAAGGACCAAGATGTACAGAGGTGTTTATGGCATCTCTTTGTGGTGGCAAAGAACTAGAAGTTGAAGGGATGCCTGCCCGTTAACAGGAAAATGACTCAAGAAGTACTAGTATATGATTGTGATGGAATGTTACTATGCCGTAAGAAATGATGAGTTGGACACTCAGAAAAACTTGAAAGGGCTTACATGAACCCATGCAAAGTGAAGTGAGCAGAAAACCAGGAGTGCATTGTGCACAGCAACAGCAGAATTATGTGATCAACTGTGAATGACTTGGCTATTCTCAGCACTACAGTGATCCAGGACAGTTCTGCGGGACTTAGGGTGAAGAATGCTATCCACCTTCAGAGGAAAAAACTGATGGTGTCTGAATACAGATTGAAGCGTACTGCTTTTTACTTTATTATTAATTTTTGTTTTTTTCTTCTTTCACAACTTGACTAATAGGGAAATAGTCTTTGCTTGCCTGTACATGTATAATGTATGTCAAAATGCTTACCTTCTCAAGGAAGGGGAAGGAGAGAATTTGAAACTCAGAATTTTTAAAAACAAATGTTAAAAATTGTTTTTACATGTAATTTGAAAAATAATTAAAAATATTCATTGCCCTTTAGGCAGTTGTACTTGTTTCTACAAAAAGTGTTGTATTTTGGATATTTTATTAAACTTTCCCCAATTGCATTTTAATCTTATTTTGGTCTATACTTTTGGAAGGAATTTGAGTAGGGACAGAATGAGAATAGGGATGGAGCTTCACACCTCTCCTATAAACTCATGTTTAAGAAGGGTCAGCTCCTTGGTTATTAACACTTTCAATAGACTGAAGTGAGAAAGCTGCTCCATGTTTATTAATGCACCATTATTTCCTGTCATTTTTCCTCAGGTTGAATAGCTTGTTTGTTCCTTCTTTCAAGAATTTTATTATGACTTGCACAGATACAAGTCTCAGAGCAGTCGGTGAAGTATTCAGATGGAATAGTTCAATATGTTCAGTAGTTCAATGGAATAAGTTCAAAAAGGGCATTTTAAAAGGACAATTAACAAAAATTAGATTTTTACTTAACAATTTCGTTTCCTCTCCTGCCTCATTCACGGGGAAAAAGAAAAGAACCAAAACCTTTGCGAAAAACAGGCAGTTAAGCAAGAAAAAAGTTTCTATTCACCACACCCCAGAATTTATCACAATCTTTATTGAGTTCATATTTATGTCTTTGTCAGGAGGTAGATAGCATGTTTAATCATCTCTCTTGTGGTTTCATGTTTTGTCATTGTGGTTCTTAAGTTTTTCAAAATTGTTTGCCTTTCCAGTGTTATTGTTGCATAAATTCTCCAGGTTTTGCTCAATTTACTCTTAATAAGTCTTCCTATGTTTGTCTAAATCTGTCCCCTTCATCATTCTCACGGCATTGTAGCATTCTATTACGTTCCTTTACCATTATTTTCTTAGCTGTTCATCTCTATTGATGGACACTCCTTTAATTGGTACTTCTTTGCTACCACAAAAAGAGCTGTTATGAATACTTTTGTAAATAAGCATGTCAAAGGGCAGTGTGTTTTCTTGTATATATAAAGTAGCTGTAGAGGTATTAGGCCCAAAGGAAAATTAACAGTCATTTGAATATAAAGTAATATTAGGAACTATGGATGAAGGTAAATTGTAATTGTATTGAGAGAAGCTATGAAGGTAAATAATAGAAATCTGAGGGGTTTTTTGGCGGGGAAGGTGAATTTTGAGGTTTAGCTAATTAATGTACATTTTAATTTTATCTTTCTAAGATAGTAAATTTCATGGTTTTGCTAATATTTTAATTGGGAGTGAGATGAATAATAAAATAGTGTCCTATGTGGTAACTAGATTCTTAGACCACCCTACAGGAATCAGTGTAATTATATTCCCAATACATTATTGTCTTAGATGGCAAGCTCTCTGAGGGTGTGAAGTATCCTTCTTTCTGTCGGTACTCACTTTCTTCTCCAGTCTATCCTCTGGCCTTGTACCACCTTGAAGCCTCACTGGGCCTCAGCTCTGTACCATGAAGCCTTAGTCCAGCCCTGGAATTCAGTACTTTGGAAGAACCATGAGCCTCCTTGGGGCCTCTTTATTTTATCTGATTTCTGCTCAATTAGTGTAACAACTTCATTTTTCAATTTCAATTATCTGTTTCAAACTTCATCCTCTTGAGAGCCACCTTACCTGTGTAAGCAGTAATAGGCTTTTATAATCACGGTGTCCATGTCTTTCCAAAGTTTGAAAACAAACAACTGTTGAGGATGTGGTTTTCAGTGAAGTAATGATTTGGATAGTGCCGTGAAGCACAGCATCTAACTGGTGACAGTTTTTGGCTATGAGATGGATCGTTCAGTGAGTATTCATTGCTACTACCTTTAACTTTTGCTACAAATCCAACATTGCTCTAGCACTGTCTGGACAGGTTCCAATGCAGTTTTTCCACTGTAAACCTTCATTTGTGAAAAATCCTTGCCTTTAAGATATGTCTCTTCCCCACTTGACTGCCGTGCCCTTCCAAAGGGCAACAAAACAATAATTCCTCATATGCTTCCTTCAGAAACATCTTATTATCAGTTATCTCATCTTACTGAATTGCAAATTTTGAGTTGCCTTCAGCCTGGCAATAAGCTGCTGAAATTGGCCATTAGTAATTTCAGAAATTCTTTTGGAAGTAGAATTCAATAAAGGAATTTGATGATTTTCATCCCCATGCTTTTCCCCCAGAAGTATTTCTGACATTTTAATAGTGGCAGGTATCATGAGATCTTCTCCTACTGCGTAGGGCATTTTAGTTTCTACAATTAAATAAGTTTTGTAAGTTGCAAGTAAATACTTTTCACTGACAGTAACAAAGTTCTCAAAACATTTAAAAATTTTAAAAGGTTTAAAACGTTAAAAAAAATGTTCATAATATTCCTTTGGTTTATTGTGGTATGCTCTCTGCTTGGTATTAAAATGTTGATTTTGTTTGGCTGGTTTTATGCTCTCCACAGTCAAAATTTCATTACAAATTAAACAAATAGGTTTTTCCATACCGTCGTTGTCATTGGAAGTAAATCTAAGTTGCAAAAAATGATTCAACATATTTTCTGGTCAACCTAGGTGTACTTCAGCCTGGTAACAAAGACTCTGCCACGTTGTCATCAGTATTTTTACCTCTTTTGTCTAAAGATTTGAACACTTACCCGTAAGCAAATATTTTTGCCCTAAAATGTAAATAAATACTGCTAATAACCTCAAATAAATAGTAGCTTTAGTTTATGAAATTGTATTTGTTTTTGCTTAATTAAAATTGATAATCATACTTAGAGGTTGTGGTAGAGAAATATTAAAGGATGTTACTTGCTGCTATTAAACACCTATGTTTCTGTAAAAGAAGGAGGTTAACAGCAATTTTTAAAACTGAACAGTCAAAAACATTATAATCCAAAGATATACTAATTTTGATACATGTTGAGGAATGATAATATTGTCTTTATTTTCTGTAATTAAACTTATTATCTTTCCATAAGAGCAGAAAACAGTAAACAAAAAAAACAAACCAAAAACCAAACTGTTGCAATTCATAACATATAGTAATCTTGAATCTGAATCAAGGTTTTTCTGGCAGTGTTTGTTGCTGTTGCATGTGGTATGATGGCATGCACAGTGCAGAGTGTGCATGTTATATTTTCAGAACCAAAGCTGCAGTGAAGTTTCCTTATGGTACACTGCAAATTCTGCCAGAAACACCTGGAATTCATTACATGTTTGATTTTGAATTTTGTTGTTGCTACATGATCAGAAACCTTTTACTGTTGCCAAATTTTTTGTGACCCTCACATTCAGTCACGTGACCCCATATTGGGTCGCAGCCCATAGTTTAATAAGTGCTGTTCTGTACTCTAGAGTTCACTTTTTCTTTATTGTTTATGGGTTCTCCCTCTTTTGGTACTTGGAATGACAGAAAGCTAAGGTCACCTGTATCCTCAAAGCTCTATTGAGATGACTCCCCAGTCTGAAGAATTGATTTAATTCATTCAAAGGATAAATCTTAAAAAAAAATCATACACCTGGAGCCTGATTTTGGATGGAGGGAACTGTTGAAAAGCAAAATGTTCCTAAAAAACCATAATCTTTGAAGCCATTAAAAAAATTTAGAAAATTTCTTTACAACTTAGTCTTAGATGTTTTCCCATTGTCACCTATCAGATGTGGGAATTGATTTCAGTTCTAATTAAATGGCAATTATTTTGGACATCAGTCTGAAATGCATTTTTAAAACTGAATTTTCTTCATGTAGGATAGGCATTTTGAAAGAAGCTTCTCAGTTAGGAATATTTTGTTGCTAAGAGACCAGGCACTATATATAACTAAGAACTGGAGAGTATCTGTGCTTTATGAAAGGTAGATTTTTGTGACTTGGGGGAGGGAGTATAAAACACATAATGTTGGATTATTTGGTACATTCTCTTCCTTTAAAGGAGCAGTATAATTTGAGAACCCATTTGAGACTAGATTTATTTATACTAGCTGAGGTATTAGTATGAATAACATTGGCAAACTTACTTTTTTGCCATAGAAGTATTTGTATGCTTCTTTAATAATCTAAGATAACTTCTTAAATTAAACTAATGTTCAGTTAGTATTGGAATTGTTTTGAAGTCTGATAAACCTTTTATAAATATTGCATAAATATTGTAAGATGACATATATTAGAAAAAATTTTAAATTGTTTTAAATATGTTATGACTTCTGGTTATTAAGGGTTTGTTTTTTTTTTTTTTTTGAGGGGGGCTTATACTAGGGTTGTTTCTGATTAATATTTTTATGTACCATGACTAAACTGGACATGAAGACAGTTAAGATCATTGATCCTTTTTTTTTTATTATGGTACATAATTACACCTGTTGCTGAGGTGTTCAGTTTTAAGGTTTTGATAGCTGCACTTTTCAGATAATGTAGTGCTTTTTGATGGCTCACCCTTGGTAGAACATTTTAACAAGTTTTCTAAAACCTTTTTTCTCCTCAGAAACTTATAGAGCTTCCTAAATTTTGAAAGCTGTGGCAGGAGAGCCTCTTCTTCATCATGAAATCATTGATCATTTCTTCTTTCTAGTTACTTTCTCCTCCATGATTTTTCTTTCCTCTCCATTTTCTTTTTTTTTTTTTAATTGAACATCAGATTAAATAAACATTTACATATATATATATATATATATATATATATATATATATAAACAAACACCTACACATATATAATATCTATATGTAACATGTATGTATATCTCTTATCTGTCAGTCTCATACATAACATGCCCAGTTGACTTGGGTTTTACTGGCTTCTGCCCTCCCCTTCCCCTCCCCCTCCCCTACCTTTCCTTTCACTTTCCTTTCCCCTGTCCTGGCCTGTCCTATCCCAGAACCTTAAACCTACTGCACTCAAACTGGGAAGCCCATGGGCCCCTGTCTAAGGGCTCCTCTGGACCCTCTTAGCTTTACAGTCATTACCAATAGTTAGTGTTGCTGTTTCCCACTCAGCCTGATGTCTCTTTTTCTCTGCCTCATTAAAGGGGCCATGCCCTGGCTACTTCTTAAACAGGCCTATTCAACCTCACCCTGGCCTAAAGGGCCCAAGGTCTCCTAGTGCATCCTGGCTCATCTCCAGTCATCCTGATGAATATTTGGTCACTGGATTCAGATGGCTCTAGAGGAGAAGTGAGGCTGGTGACCTGCACAGCCCTCCCTCACTCAAAATAAAATCAAGTATAAGTTATGTCATCATTTCTCTGATGTCATGGTCTTCTTCAGCAATGAAGGATGAATATGATATAACATGAGACTGGGGAGAGATGTACATGAAACTGTCACTCTGTTCCCTGACACTTGATTTTCTTTTTAAGTATATGATAAATTAGAAATGTAACTTTAAAAACCACCCAGCTTTTCCTGTGATTCTTTCTGTTTTCTCTCCACCTTCCTCCTCCTTCCCCCTTATGATGCTTTGGGTTCTCTCTCTGTTTGCCTGGCCTAGCGTTCTTTTTTGAATTTTCTACTTGCATGTCTGTCCTGAAGACAGTCCCTGCCCTGAACTTTTCCCTACATATATGTATCTGGCCCTTAACTCTGTCTTTAGCTCCATTTCCAGATTGTCAAATATCTGATGGACTTTTCTGCCTGTGCATTTCAAAGTTAATGCCCAAAATTTGTCATTCTATCCCTCCATCCTTCAAATTCACTCTTTTTTAATTTTAATTACTTTCTTTCTCTTGAGCATTAACATCTTCCTAGTTATCTGGGTTTGCAGCGTTGTAGTTATCCTTTACTCTTCATTCTCCCTGATCCCCTTCTGTTTGTTAAGGCTTGTTGGTTCTGTTTCAGTAATGTCTCTTGTATCTGTCCCTTTCTCTTCATTAATTCAGCCACCATCCTAATTTCGGTCCTCAGTGCCTTTTACGTTTACTGTCGTAATACTCTGTTAGTTGTTCATCCTTCCTCAGATCTTTGCCCTTTTCAGTTTACCTTCCACATAGCCAAAGGAATATTTCTAAAGCAAACCTCTCTCAAGAAGGTTCAGTGGCTTCTATTGTCTCCTTCACTTGGCATTTAAAATGCTTCATAATGTAGCTCATCTGTCTTTGCAGACTGATTTACTTTTCACTCCTCTCTTCTGTCCATCTGGTCTCCTTGCAGTTCCCAGCATACAATCTTCCACCTCCTGCCTTTGTATAGTCCTTTTTTTTTTTTTATCAGCATCATATCTTCTCTTTTCTCTTAATTACCCTCCTCAAACCCTCCCCAACCCCCTAATTTTAATACATTGCTACAGATGTATCATGAATCGAAATAAATTTGGACATTGGCCACATCCAAACGTATGTATGTGTCTCATTTTGTACCTCAGTGGTACAAAATATCAGAATAGTGGCTAGCATGCTTTGACCATCAGTACTTCTATGTTTTCGTTGCCTAACTGTCCTCCATACCTGGAATGTCCCACTCCCTAGCACCTAGGAATCCTTAGCACTTTTTAAGATTTATTTCATATATTTTATATATTTCCTCCTAAAGTAAAAGTCGTACCTGATATTCTCTCATCCAGTTTTTAGATTCCCCTTACCTTCGTGTGTGTGTGTGTGTGTGTGTATTTGTTTTGTATTTAAGTACATTGCTAGGATGAAAGTTTGTTGAGAGGAAGTCCAGTTTTCTTTTTTCTTTCTTGTCTTTATAACTCTAGTATTTATTCACTCAGTGAGTTGTACTTATTTAAAAATGCTTGTTGAATATAGTTGAATTGATAATGGTCCTTAGTGGTAGATTTTGCTTGCATTCCTGTTAGCAGTCATTCCACAGTGATTTTTTTTTTTTTGCATTCCTGTTAACAATCACTAGACAGTGATTTTTTTTCTTTTTGCCTATTACAGTTTGGAAGGGAATATTTGAGCTAGGGAGATCATGTATGTTAGAATTTTAAATGCTGAATTGAGCTGCTCATAGCTTTTTTAAAAAATTAATTTATTTTTAATTTATAATATTCATTTCCACAAGATTTTGAGTTTCAAAATTTCTCCCCATCTTTCCCTTCACTGCCACTTGAGATGGCATGCATTCTGATTACCCCTTCTCCTAGTTTGCCCTCTTTTTTCATGCCCCCTCTTCTCCTCTTCTTTCTGCAAGGGCAATATAGATTTCTATGGGCCATTGCCTATATATGTTATTTCCCAATTGCTTGTAAAAACAATTTTTAAACATTTGTTTTTAAATTTTGAGTTCCAAATTCTCTCCCTTCTTCGAACCTCCCCACCCACCTACCTCCATTGGGAAGGCAAGCAGTTCAGTATAGGTTATAGATGGGTAGTTATGCAAAACACCTCCATAGTAGTCATGTTGTGAAAGACTAAATATATTTCCCTCCATCCAGTCCCATCCTCTTAATTATTCTTCTCCTTTAACCCTTTCCTTTTTTCCTAAAGTGTTTGCTTTGATTTCCCCTCCCCCACTCTGCCCTCCCTTTTGTCATCCCCTCTTTCTCTCTACTTTCCTGTGGGGTAAGATAGCCAGTTGAGTGTGTATATTATTCTCTTCTTAAGCCAAATCTGATAAGAGTAAGGTTCACTCATTCCCTCTCACCTCCCCCTTCTTCCCCTCCATTGTGAGACCTTTTTCTTAACTTTTATGTGAGATAATTTATTTATCCCATTCCATCTCTCTCTTTCTCCCAATATATTCCTCTCTCACCCTTTAATTTTGTTTTTTTAGGTATCATCCCTTCATATTTAACTCATCCTGTGCCACCTCAGATAACTCTTTCTGTCCATCTGTCTATCTGTCTGTCTTCTCCAACCACCCTACTACTGATAAAGGTCTCATGAGTTACACAAATGTAATCTTTCCACGTAGGGATATAAAAACTTTAATAAATCTCTTAGAATTTCTCTTTCCTATTTACCTTTTCATCCTTCTCTTGACTCTTATATTTGAAAGCCAAATGTTCTATTCAGCTCTGGTCTTTTCATCAAGAATGCTTGAAAGCCCTCTGTTGAATGTCCATTTTTCCCCTTGAAGGATTATGCTCAGTTTTGCTGGGTAGATGATTCTTGGTTTTAATCCTAGCTTCTCTGACCTCCAGAATATCATATTCTAAGCCTTTTGATTCCTTAATGTTTCAGAAGCTGCTAGTCTTGTGTTGTACTGACTGTATTGCCATATTACTAGAACTGTTTCTTTCTGGCTGCTTGCAATATTTTCTTCTTTACCCAGCAACTCTGGAATTTGGCTGCAGTATTTCTAATTTTCCTTTTAGTATCTCTTTCCAGAGGCAATCATTGGGTTATTTCCATTTCTATTTTGCCCTCTGGTTCTATAATATAAGGGCAGTTTTCCTTGCTAATTCTTTGAAAGATGATGTCTAGCTTCTTTTTTGATCATGGCTTTCAATAATTTTTAAAATTTCTCTTCTGGATCTATTTTCCAGATCAGTTGTTTTTCCAGTGAGATATTTCACATTATCTTTTATTTTCGTTCTTTTGGTTTTGTTTGATTGTTTCTTGATTTCTCATATTAGCTTCCATTTGCTCAATTTTAATTTTTAAGGGATCATTTTCTTCAGTGAGCTTTTGGACCTCGTCTTCCATTTGACCCAGTCTTCTTTTGAAGGCATTCTCCTCATTGAGTGTTTGGACTTCTTTTGCCATTTGGGTTAGTCTGTTTTTTAAGGCGTTAGTTTCTTCAGTATATTTTTTGGGTCTCCTTTAGCAAGCTGTTGACTCGTTTTTCATGATTTTCTTGCGTCACTGTCATTTCTCTTCCCAATTTTTCCTCTGCTTCTCTTACTTGATTTTCAAAATCCTTTTTGAGCTCTTCCATGGCCTGTGACCAATTTGTATTCCTCTTGGAGGCTTTTGATATAGGACCTTTGACACTGCCATCCTCCTCTGATTGTATGTCCTGATCTTCCTTGTCACCAAAGTAAGATTCAAGAGTCTGAGTTCTTTTACTCATCTTCCAAGCCAAACACTTGATTTTCTAACTCTTTGTCAAGGTAAAACTCTGCTTCCAGTGGGGGTGGGGATGGGGGTACTGTCCCAGGCTTCAGGTTTTTATGTCAGCCTCTTGATCCACCTCCCCCCCCCCCCAATTTGTGTGCCCAGAGCCCCAGAAGCATCCTTTGCTGCTGCTGCTGCCACCCCCCTCCGGGGGGCTGGGGCAAAACCAAGCCCCTATCTTTCACCCAGGTCCCACTGACCTTTTTGGTGCCTGTGGATTGAGAAGTCTCCTGCTTACAGATTTTGCAGTTTGATTTTTGATTTTATTTTATTTGTACAATACCCCAAAATGACCAAGTGA
Organism: Potorous gilbertii; assembly: GCA_028658325.1. NCBI lineage: Eukaryota > Metazoa > Chordata > Mammalia > Diprotodontia > Potoroidae > Potorous > Potorous gilbertii. Next base: position 396,583,452 of record CM053770.1, on the reverse strand, counting down.
AAATGTATTGACTTTCTGTAGTAGACTTTATATTGACCGTCAAACATATAAGTAGAAATAGTGGTTCTAACAATTTAAGTTATACCTAGAACTTGGAGGAACTCATGTATAAGTACTCTTTTAATTGAGCATAATCATTGACTTTCCCTCTCTTCTAATAAGTTGTTGAGTGCTGTTCCTGCCACTTGTGTTACATCCCACTTTTCCTCTTACACTGCTACCATTAGTTTATCTCTGTATTAGCTTTTGCCTGCGTTACTGCAATAATCTCCCAATTAACTATTCCTTCTACCTCTGTTTTCTTCTTTTTATAGTTTATTCTTCAAAAAGCTACCAACATAATCTTCCCTGCTTAAAAAAACTTTAGTTTTCTCTAGGATAACGATATATTTGTTAGTCTGGCTTTTAAATCCTGTCATAATCTTGTTCCATACTCCCTCTCTAGCTTTACTTCTCATTACTCAGGATCTCAGAATTTGAAGGGATATCAGAGACCATCTATTCCAAATACTACCTTAGTAAACATTCTCCAAATAGTCCTGTGGCCTACACTTGAAGGTCTCCATTGAGTGGAGACGGAACCTCTGAAGCGGTTCCTTCTGTTCTTTCCTCTCCTCTCCTCTTCTCTCATTCTTTGGAGATCTTTTTTAATACTGTTTTCCCCCCAACTATGTGTCAAGACAATTTATTGCATTCATTTTTACAAGAATTTGAGAGCCAAGTTTTCTCCCTCTTCCCTCCCCTACCATCTTCCTAAAATGGTAGGCAATTTGATATAGGTTATGTATGTGCTATCCTGTAAAACATATTTCCATATCAGTTGTATTTGTGGAAGAAGAAACAGATCGAAAGAAGAAAAAAACATGAAAAAGAATAAAGTTAAAAAAGTGTGTTTCTGTTTGCACTCAAGAGTCCATCAGTTCTTTAACTGGTTGTGATACCATTTTCACTTGTGAATCTTCTGCACTTGTTTTGGAACAATGTGTTGCTCAGAAGATCTGAGTCATTCGTGGTTTATCATCACACAGTGTTGCTGATACTGTGTACAATATTTTCCTGGTTCTCCTTTCACTTTGCATCAATTTGTACACATTTTTCAAGGTTTTTCTGTAGTCTGCCAATTAATCATTTTTTATTGCCCAATAGTATTCCATTGCATTCATATATATCACAACTTGTTCAGCCATTCCCCAATTGGTGGACATTCCCTCAATTTCCAATATTTTACCATCATGAAAAAGAATACTATAAATATTTTTGCACATCCAGGTACTTTCTCCCTTTTTATAATCTTTTTGGGATACAAACTGTAGTAATGTTATTGTTGGCATGCACACTTTGGTTTTCCTTTAGATATAGTTCCAGATTTCTTTCCGGAATGGTTGGATCAGTTTGCATTTTTACCAGCAGTGCGTTAGTGTCCCAGTTTTCCCACATTCTTCCCAACATTTATCATGTTTCTTTTTTGTCATATTAGCCAATCTGATAGGTGTGAGGTGGTATCTCAGAGTTGTTTTAATGTGCATTTCTCTCTAATCAAAAGTCATTTAGAGCACTTCTTCATGTGCCTATAGATAGCTTTGATTTCTTCATCTGAAAATTGCCTGTTTGTATTCTTTGACTGTCAATTGGGAAATGGGACCCAGTTCTCTATATATTTTAGAAATGAAACCTTTGTCAGAGACTCTTACTGTAAAGATTGTTTCCCAGCTTTCTGCTTTCCTTATAATCTTGGTTGCATTGGTTTTGTTTAGTGCAAAAACTTTTTAATTTAATATATTCAAAGTCATCCATTTTTATATTTTGTCATGTTCTCCATCTCTTGGTTGCTCATGAACCTGTAGCTTACTCAATTTATCATTTGGTGCATGTGTATTTAGTTTTGATACTACTTCATTGTCTGTGGTACCTTTTAACAAGATAAAGTTTCCTTCTGTATCTCTTTTAATTAGGTCAGTTTTTTTTGCTTTTGTTTTTTCTGATATTAGGATTGCTGCGCCTGATTTTTCTTCTTTCTTTACTTTTTTTTTTTTTTACTTCAACTGAAACATAGGAGATTCTGTTCCAGTCCCTTACCTTTAATCTATGTGTTTCTCTGCTTCAAAACAATATATTTTAGGTTTCTGGTTTTTAATCCAGTCTGCCATCTGCTTCCTGTTTTATGGGGAATCTCATCCCATAAGAAATAATCTGTCAACTCCCCTGGTCTGCCCTCACTTCTCAGTCCCTTTTCCCTCCCCCCCACCTTTATTTAATCTCATCCCACCCTCCTGTCTTTCCTTCCACTGTATAGATTTTTTGCTTCTCTTTTGTGAAATAATTTATCCTATTCTACCTATCCCTTCCTTCTACAAGGTGTAATTCCTCTTTCTCATTCCTTAATTATTTTTGTTATTCCCTCAAATTCTACCCTCCATGTATGAATATTCCTTCTAGTAGTACTATTAGTGGTATAATTTTTAAGAATGACAAGTATCCTCTTCATATGTAGGGATGCAAACAGTTCAGCTCCACTGAATCCCTTACGTTTTTCTTTTTAGGCTTCTCTTGGATTTTGATATTAGAGATCAAATTTTTTTTTTTTTGTTAAGTTCTAGTCTTTTGAAAACATCAAATCTTATTTCATTGAATGACCATTTTTTTGTCTTGGAATATTATGCTTAATTTTGCCAGGTTCTTGGTTGTAGTCCTAGCTCCTTTCTTTCCCTTCTGGAATATCATACTCCATGACCTCTGATCTTTTAATGTTGTAGCTGCCAAATCCTGGATAATCCTGATTGTGGCTCCCTGACATTGAATTTTCTTTCTGACCACTTAACAGTATTTTTTCCTTGACCTGAGAGTTCTCTAATTTGATTATAACATTCCTTGGAGTGAGGTAATCATTGGATTCTTTCATTGCCTATTTTCCCCTCTGGGATCAGGACAGTTTTATTTGATAATTTCTTGAAAGATGCTGTCCAGGTCCTTCTTTTGATTATAGCTTTCTTGTAGTCCAGTGATTCTGACATTCTGACATTTTCTTCTACTTTTTCCATTCTTTTGACTTTCTTTGATTCTTAATGTCTCATACAGTCATTAGCTTCTCCTTTCCCAATTCAGAGTTTTAAGGAGTTGTTTTCTCCAGTTGACTTTTATATTTCCTTTTCCATTTGGTCAATTATACTTTTTAAGTAGTTGTTTTCTTTTTCCAAGCTGTTGACTTTTTTTGGATAATTCTTTTGCATCACTCTCTTTCCTCAGTTTTTCTTCTGTCTCTCTTATGAGTTCTTCCATGAGTTCTTTCAGGGCTTGAGATCACTTCCCCCTTTTCTTTAGGGTTTTGCCCATAGGAGTTTGGACATTGTTGTCCTGTTCTGAGTTTTGTCCTGGCCTTCCCTATCATCATAATCAGACTCTCTTTGTTGTTTTTGTTTTTTGCTCATCTTTTTTCACCTTTTTCCTTTCTTTTGCACCTCTGCCCCCAGGGTTGATGGGGCACAGTGTCAGGCTTCTTGTGCTAGAGGCTTCAGGTCCTGGCTCTTTACCCGGTGTTGCCCTGAGGCCCACAGGAGACGCTGGGTGTGTGGCTGGCACTGCTAGAGTCCATGGCTGGCACTGCTAGAGTCCATAAGTATCAGGCAGTTTACCTGCTGCTGAACTGCAGTTCTAGTAGTGGTGTTTAGCACGTGGTAAGGTCCAGTGGAGTATTTCTGCATTTCCTAGTGACTACACTGAAGCATGTGGAAGTCTGGCTGCTAGAGGAAGTGTGATTGCCCAGGGCTGTGCTGAAGCAAGTGGTGGTTCCTGGAGCTAGAATTACTTGTTTCCCTGGTTCTGCCAAGGCACATAGAGGGTCCTGGTTTTAAGATCCACTGCTGGTTTGCTAAAGTGGGACTTGCTGCTGGCTTTTGGGATACTTGTCCAGAACTGTGTTCTCCCTTTTTTTTACCTGAGTAAGATAGACCTCTCTTGCCAATCTTCCAAGTTTCTTGGGCTAAAAGATTGTTTTGCCTCATGTATTTTTATTTTATTTTTTAAAGTTATTTATTTTTAGTTTTCAACATTCATTTCCAGGAGTTTTAAATTTTTTCCACCTCCCTCTGCTCTCCTTTCTCCAAGAAGGTGTGTAATCTGACATAGACTCTTCATATATATCCTTATTAAACATATTTTCACCTTAATCATAGTGTATAGAAGAAATTACAACAAATGGCAGGAACCATGAGAAAAAAAATTAACCCCAAAACAAAACAAAGAGAATAATCTGCTTCACTTTGCATTTGGACTCCATAGTTCTTTCTCTGGATGTGGATTGCATTTTCCATCATGAGTCCTTTGGAATTGTTATAGGTCCTTGCACTTGCTAACCAAAGTCAGTCAGTGCACACTGTGGCTGTTACTGTGTACAAAGTTCTCCTGGTTCTGCTTCTTTCACTCAGCATCAATTCATATAAGTCTTTCCAGGCCTCTGTGAAGTTCACCTGCTCATCATTTCTTATAGCATAGTAATATTCCATTACATTCATATACTACAACTTGTTCAGCTATTCCCTGATTGATGGGCTTCCCCTCAATTTCCAGTTCTTGACTACCACAAAGAGAGCTACTATAAATATTTTGTACTTGTGTGTCCTTTTCCCAGTTTTATGATCTCTGGGAACCAGCCTTAGAAGTTGTATTTGCTGGATCCAAGGGTCAGTTTTATCGCCCTTTGGGCATAGTTCCAAGTTGCTGTCCAGAATGGCTGAATCAGTTCACAACTCCACCAGAAGTTTATCAGTAGTTCAGTTTGCCCACATCTTCCGCACCATTTGTCACTTTCCTTATTTGTCACGTTAGCCAGTCTGATAAGCGCGATGTGGGCCTTTAGAGTTGTTTCCGCATTTCTCCTGTCAATAATGATTTAGAACATTTTTCATGACTATAGAAAGCTTTAATTTCTTTGTCTGAAAACTGCCTGCTCATATCCTTTGACCATTTATCAATTGGGGAATGACTTGTATTCTTATAAATCTGATTAAATTGTATATATATGTTAGACGTGAAGCCTTTATCAAAGACACTGGTTGTAAAAATTGTCTCCCTAGTCTCTGCTCTATTTTCTTTTCTATTAAGGAATATGTTTGGATATAAGATTAATAGCTCTGGAAGTGATAACTATTTTCCCATATAATTTTAGTGAAGAGAGGAAGGCAGACTGGAGAGAATATATTCATTTCCCAGAAGCAAAAGGAGGATGCTCCATATTTAAATCTGTTCCAAATCCAATTTGAGTATGGGGTGGGAGATTGAATTTTTTGGCTCAGGATTTGGAAACTTGATTATGTTAAGGGTGGCTAAGTTGCTTGAGTTCTCAGATTACAGTAGCGCCTGTTTCATGTATATTCATATACATGCACTCATTTAGCAGGAACGTATCACCAGTCTGCACTCTCAGTGATGCTATAAACTCTATGGCTTTAAAAAACAATATCACTATTCCCAGCTGGTTTCAGGTTTCACTCTAACTTGGATGTGGTCTAAGTGTCATTGCCATGGGTCCCATTGGGGATTTGCTGCTACTATTAGGTAACCCAAGAAAACACATTAGGAATTGGAATTTGCCAACTGATTTCTGTGATTCATCATAGCCAAACAGCAGCAACAACAAAGCAGAACAGCGTGGCAGCAGCAGCCCTTTTCATTTTAAAGTCTTTAGTGCTAAATAAGACACATCTCTTTTTTTTGGTCAACTCTCTCAAGTTATTGTCTAAGTTCTCAAAAGGCCATAGCCATTGAGGTCTTAAATTGTTAATTTTAAGGTTTCTCATTTTCATTTGGTGTGAGTTGATGGAAATTTGATCCATAGTTCAAAAAAAATTTATCATGTATTGTTTTGTAGTCCATTTACTTTGCTTCAAAATGTGCCATTTCACATTGTATTTCATAATATCTGTATAGTAAATGAAAAGTTAGATATTTTGAAATCTCTGGTGATGGTAGAATAGCCCTTGGAATTTGAGATTTTTCCCTTGCATTTTTATGGATTCATATTGGAGAGGATAGTAGGGTATGTGGTCTGTGCTAACTTTTTGGGCTAAGCCACAAAATAGCGTTAAGGTTCTAATTGTTGGGTGCTATTATTAGGAGTAAAGGGGCTTCACAAAAATACTTGATTCAGCCAGGCAGTCCTGAAACTAATAATCCTTTACATTTGCTGTATTTAAGGGAAGACTGTGCCTTATGTAGAAATGCCCATGAGCAACATGGAATGAGTAGGTATTGAGGCTCATTCAGCTGTCATATCAGGGCCTTAAATACCAACTCTAAAGGTAGGGGATGGGGAAGGGCAGTTGTGTATAGAGTCTTGGGTGTGAAAGTCTTCCAAGCCATGGCAAGATATAGGAGCTCCTTGATGGTCTTGTGAGAATCTGCTTTCAGGATCTGGCATATGGTTATACCACGCCTTCACTAGGCCTCTTGCACTTGTCCTTCACTCTATCCCTCAGAGTAGCTCAGGTGTTTTATGGGGGTGGTTGGAGTTGTAGGATGTTGTGTTCATGCTTATTTACTTGTTTCCTACCCAAGGGCACATGCTTGGTATGAGGCTATTAGGAAGCTAATTGGACTTTTTAAGCATAAACACTTTTAGGCTTATAGAAGATCCAAATGTGTACATGCGTGTGTGTGTGTGTGTGTGTGTGTGTGTGTGTGTGTGTGTGTGTGTGTGTTCGGGTTCTGACAAAGGGGCAGGACAGAGAGAAAGATTACTAGGCAGGACATAGGCAATTTGTTGGACTGAGAGACAAGGCCAGGAAAGCAAAGTTTTTAAAACACTGGTGAAACTCAATCTGACTTATTTTAGGGTGCTCTCTATGTGGCACTTTATAAATAGCTCTGTACTCTGTGACCGCTTAAATCTCTATTTGTTACTCAGAAGTGGCTAGCTCTAGTGGATAATTTAGCAGGACCTAGAGTCAGTAAGAACCTTGAACTAAGGTCAAGGGTGACCTCAGATTCTTACTAGCTGTATGACTCTGGGCAAGTCACTGTCTGCCTCAGTTTCCCCATCTGTAAAATGGGACAATAATGTCACTTACGGTAACACTGACTATGCCACGTGTCATGCAGGAGACACAGGAGGAACTTTTGGTCTCTGGCCTCTTATAGGATCACTCTTGATCCAGACAGCCAGAAAGACAGCAACAGAGACGACATTTGGGTTTATCTGCTTACTTTATTCTTAAAGGGGTTGCTGATAGTGGGAACACCAGCTCCTGCAGCATCTCCTAATTACTCTTGTTGCAGAGGTTGGTGAGAAGATACAGAGTAGGAGCACAACTCCTACATATCTCCTAAGTCTCAGTGGAGGCCAGTTTTGATTGAGGCGAAGACTGAGAAACCTGTCTTCTTACATGGAATTTGTAACCTACTGTGACCTAGGGGAGCATACTGTGTTATTGGAAGCTCCCCTGTCTTTTGATGAGGGTGGGTGTAGTTTTAATAACCCTAACAAGTACAGCCTAGATATGGGGTCTGCTGAGTGTGGGTAGGTGTGCCATCTACTGAGGATACAGCCTGGCAGGAGTGGGGAGTACTTCAGATGTTGGTCCAGGACCCCCTGAGATATGAGCAGTACTTTGAACAACACCTGAAGTGCAGAGGTACTGGCTGCTTGCTCCCTAAAGACCTTGATCCCCAAATAATGTACAAGGGGTGTATGCTATGTTACACACTGAATGCTATGTTCCTGTTTTAGACCGTATGTCTTGGGGTAAAGGACAAGTTACTTTCTTGTCTGCTTTAGGGTACATGACTGCTTTGGTAGTATGTTGTGATGCCCAATGCAGTGTTTATATTATTATAGTGTATACTGTTGTTATTATGGATTGTGGATGCTATGTTTTATTTTCCTGGCTGGAGGACCCGGAAATGTGTCATCTGTTTAGATTGTAAGGGCCAGAATTCTGTAGGGTGGAGTGTATGTGAGGTAGGTTTTGTTCTTTTTTAGATAATAGTTCCCAGGATTATAGATATGAGTTCCCAGGATCCATGACCATAAACAATCTACTGGTTCCCAGGCTCATGATTTGCAAACCATCAGCACCACACTTGAAAATTATAGTTAAGCTGGTTAACAATCATTGCTCTTGTGTTGCTGAATCACCACAATATTGCTAAAGTTAATGGAAATTTGTGAAGCTGCTTCTTGGGAACAGTCCTTCTTTGTGTGCTTCTCTATAAATCAGATGAGCATTGGTCAGTAAGTGGGGAATGGGAATGCACAGGGGGAATTTAGAACTGTGCCTGCTTTGATCAACCCCTATCAAGGCTTAGGGGAGAATGCATAAACTAGAATGCTGTGCTTATTTCGATTCATCTCTGTCAAGACTTAAGAGAATGTTGTAGGAGTTGTGCTCCTACTCTGTGTGCATTTACCAAGCCCTTCCAGAAGATGCTGTAGGATTGGCACCCCATTGAGAAGAAAAAAGCAAATCAAAAAGCAAATCATGTGTCTGATGCCATCCTTGTGGTTGCCCAGGTTAAGAGTGAATCAGCTGGGGGGGGGGCGGAGCCAAGATGGCGGAGTAGAAAGACTTACATTTGCTAGTTCCGAATCCACAGCCCATAGATTTCCTGTAAAAAGAACTCCTGACAAATTCTGGAACAGTGGAAGCCGCGCAGCAACACAGTGAAGGAGATTTCCGTTGCAGAGAGCCCTGAAAAAACCGACCGCAAAGGTACCCCGGACAGGAGCGGAGCCCTGCCCTGCGGAGTCCTCCCCTCCCCCGCCCCGGCCACGCGGCACTGAGAGGAGCGAGCAGAGCCCAGCAGGCGTCAGGGACCTGAATCTCTGGCGGCCACGAAGGTCCCTCCACCCACAGACGCACAGATCAGTGAGAGAGACAGGAGTTGAGAGGGGAGCGGGGTATCTCCGGGACTCGGACCCCCTTGGGAGGCTGCGGCCTCGGCCTCGGCCGAGGCCGCTTGGCCAGAGGCCCGCAGAGCAGGCAGGAGCTCCACCCCAGCTCCATTACAAAAGATCTCTGCATAAACCCCCTGAGGGAACTGAGCCTGAGAGGCGGCCCTGCCCCCACCTGAGAACCAGCAGGTAAGCCCCCATTGAAGACCAGTCAGGCCTGCTGCCAAAAGCCCTGAGGCTGGGGAGCAGCATTTGAATCCCAGACCCCAAGCACTAGCTGGGCGGACCTAGGCCTGGGGTGGAGAGGACTCTCAGAAGTCAAGTAACTGGCTGGGAAAATGCCCAGAAAAGGGAAAAAAACTAAGACTATAGATGGTTATTTTCTTGAGAAGATGATTCCTCCATTCCTCTCTGACGACGATGAAGAGATATG
>CM053770.1:396555871-396573635 GCA_028658325.1 Potorous gilbertii | reverse complement strand
CAAATAGGGAGAAAATTTTGGAACCCAAAATCTTGTGAAAATGAATGTAAAAAGTTAAATAAATTTATTTAAAAAAGAAAAAAAAAACAAAAAAAAGAGAGAGAAAAAAAAAAGAGTGAATCAGCTGGAGCTCAGAAGCCTGACACATGGTGTAATTGGGTGGTTTGCTGTGTGACACATATCTTATAGGGTTGTTATGAAGAGCAAAGGTGGTAGTATTTGTAAAGAGCTTAGCACATTTCCTGGCCTATTTTGTTACTCAATGGTGTCTGACTCTCTGTGACCCCATTAAGGGTTTTCTTGGCAAAGTTACTGAAGTGGTTTGCCATATCCTTCTCCAACTCATTTTACATATGAAACTACTGAGGCATAAAGGGTTAAGTGACTTCCTAGGATCACACAGCTAAGTTTTTGAGGCCAGCTTTGAATTTAGGAATACTGGTCTTTCTGACTCCAAATCTCTTATCCCTGCTCCATGTAGCCTGCCACTTGTTAGGGACTTACTTTTAGGAAAGTACTCTTTCCTCCTTTTTCCCTCAAGTTGGCTGAAGTCAGTGTTAGCTTTGTTGAACTTATTTTATAGAGGAAAGAGCTGGTCATTTTTCTTAGTACCTCGGAGTATTAATGTTTTTGCTTCTTCATTTCTGATATGTTTTCTGTTTCCTTTCAACTCTGACAAGAATTTCTCCTTATCATATTCAAGAGGTAGTATGGTTAAAGGAAATAGTAGTGGCCTTGGAGTCTATAGCAGACTCAAGTTTATGATCTCACCTCTGATATTTAAATCTATATCAATAACCTCCTGATAACAATTATGTTACCTCAATTTTTGTGATGTAACTGCTTTGCAAACCATAAATTTTCTAGTTATTGTATGAGAATACTACTTAAAACATATTGCCACTGTCAGTGTCTACTTTGCTTATAGAGAAAGAAGACAAGTATCCATCAGACTGTTATCTGTGTTGTTGGGTTGAAGAAATGGGATGGAATTGGGAGATGAATAAGTCAGTAATCCCTATTGCCTGAAGAATCGGAAGTCATGAGTGTTGATTCTTATGGGATTTATGAGGTTGCTTCTTTGTTACCTTGTCTTGTAAACCCATACTCTTTATTAATGTTAGCTACAGTTCAGCCTAATTCAGGTTCTTCTTTCAGAGGTTAGGTTTTCTGTTTGTAGTAACTTCTTTGCTTCTCTTGACATCAGGCACATTTTTATGAAACAGTAACTTGGCAGTCCATTGCATTTACACCTCCCCTCCCACTCCCCCACCCCACACCCGTCCACGTACACACCCCCATCTCTTGGCCACATGTAGCCCTCTAGGTCCTCTAGGTTCAAACTTCAGAACAAATCCCCTTAATAAAAGGATTTCTTTTGTAAAACTTGGGACAGTCAAAAGACCACAGATTTCCCACCCCTGGTGTATATGATAATCAATATTTGCTTATAAAAGTACATGCGTAAATTGCATGAGTTTCGGTCTCTTGTTCTAATCAATTGTGCTAAACTTTCACAGTTTAACTGAGATGAGATAAACTAGCTATTTGGCAAGCTATCCAGGTTATATATATATATTCAAGAAGTTCTCACAGGATTTAATCTTATCTATACTGCTTTGTACATAATAGACAAGTGATTGAGATAAATGACAGTGACATTACATTGATCAGAAGCTGGTTAAGCAAAGCTAAGGACAATATGAGAGGGATGATATTGGGGAAAGGCTCAAAGAAAGGATAGAGAACTGCTACCCTAGGAGGATCAGATGAACTCAACTGATAACAAAATGGTAGAGCTGAATACGTATATGTCCATGTGCATAAATGCATGTAATTACAGATATCTTCCTACATATGCACAATATAATTGCACAGTTACATTATATATGCATGTATCTATTCAGTTCTGCCTTTGTTCTAGGTTGTATATACATCATATATTTATATTGTGTGTGTGTGTGTGTGTATAAAACATTATTACTATTATGACAGTCATCTGGCTTAGGGAGAGGTAAAGTGACTTCCCCAGGGTTGTATATTCCTGACTCTAGGACTAGTCCTTTATTCATGATACCCAAGGGGATTATAATTGTTTTCTGGACTCAAGTCTCCAACCCTGCTTTGCTCTCTCCCCCACCCCTTCCTTTTTGCCTCTGTGATAGTGGGGTCAAATAGTATCCTGAAATTAGGTTGTTTAATTTCTCACCAAAACTGCTGATATGTACACCACAGTGTTTTCATTAGAGGGAGCTAGATATCGCACCCCATAATACAGATGAGGCAAATTCATGGTCTAACATCTTATTTTTCTCAAGGTAATGAGAAAAGGGAAGAGGATGGTGAATTAAATCCTCAGATGACACAAAAACCTATTTTAGTTAAACTGCAGCAGTTGTCTTCTCCCTTCAGTAAACTTTTGATCATACAGTCAAAGGGACTAAATTACTTTTCTCTCCCTCTGTGTTCAGGAATGATGCAAAGGCCAAAAGATAGAAACAGGAACGAGAAACCTAGGGCCTGGACACTAAGGTACTTAGTAATTAAATCAAATAAGCATCTTTTAAGTAGTGTTCCTACTGTAGACTGGTGGAAGAGCTAGAGTGGTTCCTTCTGGCTTGGGAGACCCCTGAATGCTGTGCGTAAGAGTTGGAACCCGCCTTGTTGGGATTCTGAGTGGTACAGTTGAGTGAGGGCTGCTTTTGGAGTCAGTGGTCTTGGGTTACATTCCAGGAATATGCCACCAGGTGACTTTGGGAAAGCCACCTTACTGTTTCTGGACTCAATTTCCTCTTCCATAAAATGATAGTGTGAGTGATCTGTGAGGCCCTTTTCGTGTTAGCTATGATCCTGTGAGCCATATAACTTCCTTTCTTAATTTCCTTCCTTGTACAGTTGTACCTACCTCTTCCAGTTCATCTTATTTCCCTTTTTAGTTTACAGTCTGTTTCTTCTGTACTGGCTTCTTTACCTGTAAATACAAGTACAAATATGATAATATTAGTAACAGCATTTGTGTAGTGATTTACAGTTTGCTTAAAAAACTTTCTATCTCATTTGAGCCTCACAAAACCTTGTGAGGCAGGTACTCTAGGCATTATTATCCCCATTTTACAGATGGAGAGACTGAGGCTCAGAGTGGTTACATGACTTGCCCATGTCATGGAGCTAGTAAGTGTCAGAGGTGGGATTTGAAACCAAGTCCACCTGACTCCAAGTCCAGCCCTCTTGTCACTATGTTACGGTTACTTCAGGTAAGTAAAGTCCCTTTTTCTTTTAAAGATCAAAGCAAATTTCCCTCTATCCTGATCCTCCGGTAAGCTACTACTTTCCACAGTTTCTTTTTGCTATGACTTCTTACAAAAGTATTCCATACTCAATTTAATAGATGTTTATTAAGTACCTACTGTTCTAATAGACATTGCTTTTTCCTTTAGCCTAGAGGAAATGTAAGCCATTCTATTTCAATGATTCTTTCTTTTATTTCAATGATTCTTTCTTTTTCTGAGAATTCTTATATTTCTCTCTTTCCCACAAGTGACTTTTAATTTGTCTCTGGAAATAAGGTCTTGCTGAAGAAGAAAGAAGATATTAAAGGAGAAGGCAAGATAGTCTCAATTGAGTTTTTAGGTGGCTAGCTTCTCAGACTGGAGTTTTATGCTCTTGAGTTTATTATTATTTTTAAAGAGTCTTGTGTCTTCTCACCTTGTGGTCTATATGAGAAATGACTTGGAATAAAATTCTTGAATATAAGATAAATTGTGACCTCAGAAATTGTGTTTCTTAGATCTTGCATCATGGTCTTAAATGGAACAGGGTATCTTAGATCTGTAAAAAACAGGGTATTTTTAGATCTGTAAAAAAATCTAAATTAGATCACGTTTTGTAGATGAAGTAACTGAGTATATAGTTAGTTTAATGACTTGCAGGATGTTATATTGGAAGTATGTTGATTAGAACCCAGGTTCTTTTATTCCAAATGCAGTTATTTCAGTTAGAGCCCTGCATCATTGTGATTAGAAATACAAGAAACAATTTGTAAGAAGTCAATAGGAAAAAAATAGTTGTGGGCTGCTTGGAAAAATTGTGAGCTAATTTTTAGATTTGATTTAGTTATTGTCTTCATAGAATCGTAACTTCTAAACTTTCATCTAGAGTTACCATTTGTAGTCAGGTTTCTCAGGATCCTAATTGCAAGTCATCTCTTAGTTTTTCCTTCTGTTAAGTATTAACAGCTTAGCTGCAACAAAGCTACAATACTTGTAGAGATGATATTGTTATTGTTTTAATAGCTCAGAGTAAGAGTTCTACTCTGGCGTTTTAGTCCATAGCTTACTTACCCAAAGAGTTTTTGTCCATTATGTTTCCTGCTAACTATATTCTAGCTCCTTTACCACCTCAGAAATGAACTCCCTGTTAGATTGTGAATTGATGTTTACTGTAATAGTGCTATTTTTCTATGTAGATTGGACAATGTTAAGCCAGAAATGTCATTGAAGACAGTTTTAAGAAATGGTATACAATTAGATTTAAATGGCAGTGAGACTAGGTTTATGAGTTAAGGACTTTAGCCAGGGCAGTGTGTTTGAAGGATACATTTAATTTATTTGTGTTCTTAGTTTATTGTCAAAGAGTTTTCCAACCTCTAGTAAATCATAAAATCTTTGTGTTAGAAGTTGTATAGAATCTTGGACACTTGGTAAAGTTAATTCAGCTGCTGCTGGTACCATCCTCCTTAAGGTTATCTTCCTTTCGCTTTATGTTAATCTTGTCCTCATTTACCTATGTTGTCTCCCCATTAGAATATAAACTCTTTGAGGCCAGGGCCTCATTTTTCTTCTTAAGTGACTAGGGCACAGTAAGCACCTCAAATACTTGATGATTGATTATATCTGCACATTCTTAATATAGCTACATATGTACAGATAAAATATATGTACATTGTAAATAAAGATGCATGTGTAATATGTGTGTCTGTTGACCATATAATTTAGTTAAAATTTGTATTTGTGTATATTTGCAATGTAATTTAAGTAAAATTTGTATTTGAAATTGTTGGCAGCTGAATGTCATTGTCAGGATGATAGGGTTTCCTACGAAAGACTGAATGTCAGGTTGCTCTCTGAAATGTGCATCGATTCCATTGAGGAGGCTCTGTGGTGTCATGGGGTTTGGTGTAAGGAACATAGTTATCCACAAACAAGTGAAGGATTTCACTATTCATAGGAGCTTGCTATTCCATTGAAACTTCATGCAAGCACACATTTGGTGAGCATGTATCCTATTTCATGCCTCACTTGATTGTATAATCAGAAGGTCATGAATACATTTCTTACTGTGATTGCATTTTTCAAGGAATTTTTTGTTCTCTTAAATGAATAATGGACTACCTGTTATATGTAGGATCTTTGAAGGTTACATTTTAATGTTTCTGCCAAAATAAATGTTTCTCTTAATAAATAAACACAGGGGAATCTTGCATGCTTTATACTTTTGATTTGATTTTGTGACTCAGTTGATGTGGTTTGTTATAGAAAATAAGTTGTGAAAGAAAGCCATATTTTTATTAAGGATATACAGCCTTCACAGAGATAAGAAATTGGCTTTTGATCATTAGTGTTTTGAAGTTTTCTTGGTTTGTTTTTTTTTTGGGTTATTTGCTGTTGGATGCGTGACATTTCCAACAATGATCTATGTACAAGAAGTGGCTAAGCATTAAAATGGAAAAAAGAAAAGATTGGTTGGATTTTAGAGGAAAATGGGCATTCAGTGTCGCTGGTAAAAGCCTGTGAATTTTGGAAAGACCCAGAGGAAATGGTGGAGGACAGTAGAGTGAGCTATATTTGGTGTTAGAGAACCTGGTTTTGAATTCTGCCCTCTCCACTTAATTACCTTTGTGACTTTGGGCGGGTAATTTCACCTTTGTAATCCTATGCAGTTTATCTATGTAAAAACATTATTTTGAGAAGGGGCTCACTCTGATGCCAAAATGGTCCTTGCCACAAAAAAAGGGTCAGAACCTCTTTTAAAGGTTAACTCGCCCCCACCCTCTCCACAGGACAGATTTTTTTGGTTAGGAGTGATGCATAAGGAAGAAGAAACTTTGGTCTAATAAGTCATAGGCATGGCAAGCAAATAGTCCTCAGCTGCAATCTTCTGCATGCGTTCTTGTGGCATTTTGAGACTTGAAGATAGTTACTTGAAGATAGTGTGGAAAGTAAATTTTTCACCTCCACCTAAATAAAGGGGGAGACTGAGGGACGTAGTGAGTGGTGTGGTGAGAGGGGAAACGGAGTCTGGACAGGGGCTTATTTGTGTGTCAGCCCCGAGTAAGTATGAGGCTGACAAGAGTTGAAAATATATTAATTTGATCCATACCCAGAAGCGGATGACAACTCCACCTGCAGATGGCTACAGCACAGTGGAGAAGCAGCCTTAGTGACAGAGGGTAGCTGGAGCAGATGGTGGGCGGTAGGCTCAGAGAACCAACTCTGTAGGAAGAGTGGGGTGAGAGTAAAGGATCGCTCCCTAGAAGAAGACTGGAGACAAAGTATCTGTCTCTCTGTCTGTAAGGGGCATTTCAATTGTGTTTCCAGCCAAGGAGCTTGAGTTGCCACCCTGTCCTCCTGTGGGCAATCTTGGAATCTCCTGTGGGAGAGGATATCCCTTTTATTTCTGGAGTGGGGCTATCCATGTTAAAAGCTTTGTTAGTTGATTTATATATAGTTCTTTATTTTTTTGATGGAGAATATACTGGATCTAGGAGTTTGAGTTGCATTTGGATAATGATTACCCAGAACTATCCAGAATGAACCTGAGGGTAAAAAGGTGTTTTTGAGCAGTGTGGGCTCTAGCTTACATTTTTACTGGGATTGTTAATTGAAACAGGATGGACAGTAGATATTAGAAAATTTGAGTTACAGTTCTAACTACAACTGTATGACTGGAAACCACTTTACCTTTTTTAGTCTTCTTATCAGCACTTAACACCCACTGGAAAATTACTATATATCTTTTGGGGTGTTGATGAGTCTAATAAGTCATTTGGAATTCACCAAGAGCAACGCTATCTTTGTTTTGGGAATAAAAGAAGCATTCTCTCTCCATCTCTAGCCAAACCTGTATATCACTGCAAGAGTGAGCTTATAACCAATAGATTTAGGTTTGTTATCCTGTTCAGAAGTCTTCATTGGTTCTAACTTTTCAGCATTATTTCATAGTGAACTTTTCTGTGAACTGTGTGCTTCAATCAGATTGGACTATTCCACTCCACAGATGTACTTTGGCACTTTTTTGCCTCTCTGCCTTTTATTCATACTGGTCCTTAGGCTTGGAATGACCTTTTCTCATCCCTCTACATTCTCTTCCCCTCCCCCCCAGTCTTCTCTGTTGAATTCCTAGATGTTCTTCAAAGTCAAGTTCATTTGTCACCTTTTCTAATATTGTATTTGTTATTCAATATTGTATACAGCCACTAATTGCATTTTTTCTTAGCCATCCACTACATTGTAGCAATTGTATCTTTGCCCTATTTGGATTAAGATCAAGTATATACCTTTAACGGTAGAGACTATCTATCTTAACTAAATTTGTATTTTCTTCGCCACCCAGCACTGTGGTCTGTCTTCACACAGTAGTCTACACAAATGTTAATACATATTTGGTTTTTCAATTCTGTTGAATTATTGTAGGTTGAGGAGGGATACACAATTTATGGAAAGCTATTTTTTCATTCCCTTCTATTCATCTGTTTCCCTGTAATTTCCAAACTTGCATATATAAACCCCCCCCTTTTTGAGTGTTGCTGTTGCATTTCTAAATAAATTGGTTACTTTAAAAGTTTATGCTTCAGAAAAATTTGTGGAGTCTCTTTGTGAAAGGATAGCTATGAAATTGATAAGTTCTTTGCAGAATCTTAAAAACTAAACCATAAAGCATGTGGATTTTAAAGTGTGCTAATTCTAGATGAATGATATTTTAAATTGTTTCCTGAGAGCTTGTGTGGTGAAATGGAGAAAGTGCTGGACCTGGAGTCAGGAAGGTCAGGGTCCAGCTTCAGCTGTGATATTTGATAATGGAGAAGTTCTTAGACATCTTTGAGTCTGTTTTCCCATTTGGAAAATGAGACTAGTAGTACTTTTCGGAATTGTTGTGGGACTGAAATAATGCGTGCAAAATGCTTTGCAAGCTTTAAATCATTATGTAAATGCTATTTCTAATTTAGACTTGCTTTATTTAAAGATTAAAATTTGGAAAAT
The DNA here is from genome assembly GCA_028658325.1 of Potorous gilbertii. NCBI lineage: Eukaryota > Metazoa > Chordata > Mammalia > Diprotodontia > Potoroidae > Potorous > Potorous gilbertii. The sequence goes on along the minus strand of CM053770.1, from coordinate 396,565,377 downwards.
ATGTCAGTAATATGAAATGTAAGGTGATACCTTTCAGTAGGGTAAAATTGTATTTGTGTAGTCTTCCGAATTCAGTCAAAAGAGCCTTAAATGGAGACAAAAGTTGGATGGAGAAAATTGCTGAAATTTGTTATGATAGTACAGAAAATGGTTACAAAAATAAGTAAAAAAGCTTTAGTGATAACTAGTACAGGTCCCCATCCTCCCTTCAGTCACTAAAGTGATTTTCCTAAAGTGTAGGTCTAAACTCAATAAACTTCAGTGTCCTCCCACTGCCTTCACTTAGAAATTCAGAGACAAAATCAATGAAAGAAATGAACAGTAAAATTCATGGCCTGACATGTGAAGCAATGTGATGAAGTGATTGGATTGCTGGGCACCAGGGAAGACCTGGTTACAAATTCAGCCTTTTCCATTAAGTAGATAGGAGATCTTGATTATTTTCTGTGTGTCTCAATGTATTGTAATTTGAGGGACTTGGACTCAGTGGCTTCAAAGGTAATTTCCAGATATAAATCTATGATTAAATGTATGTACTCAAATGCTATCAGTCAGTCAAAATATATTGTGTCTATTGTGTATCAGTAATTGTCCTAACTTTTGGGATACAAAAAGAACCAAAAGATAGTCATTGTCCCCAGTGGGGAGACAGCATGCAGATAAATATATGCAGAGCAAAATATATTCAGGATAAATAAGAATTGATAGATGGAAGGCACTAGAATTAAGAGAGATTGAGGAAGGCTTATTGTGGAAGGTGGAATTTTAGTTGGGACTTTTACAAAGGAAGTTGGAGAGATTAGTAGTCTGAACAGAGAAAGGAAAGAGTTCTTGGCATTAGGGATAGCCAGATAAAACCTCTGCAGTGGAGAGATGGATTGTCTTATTCGTGGAACAGCAAGGAACTCTTTATCAAAGAATACCTGCAGGGAAGTGAGGACTCGATTATGAAGGGTTTTAAATGCCATATACAAAATGCCCATTTTTTTGTATATGCCCATGAAGGCAGTGGGAGGGCACTGGAGTTTATTGAGTTTAGACCTACACTTTAGGAAAATCACTTTAGTGACTGAAGGGAGGATGGATTGCAGTGAGGAAAGACTTGAGGCAGGTTATTGCAGTAATCAAGGTGTGAGGTGATAGGGACCTGTACTAGAGTCGTGGCAGTGTCAGAGGAGAGAAGGGAGGGTATTCAAGAGACATTGCAAAGATGATATCAATAAGCTTTGGCAGTAGAATGGATACGGGGGATGAGAGATACTGAGGAATTCCAAGATGATTGGCTCTCAGATTGTGAGCTTGAGGGACAGGGAGGATGATGTCTAAGGTATAATAGGGAAGGTAAGGGGTGGGAGGTGGGGGTTTACAAGGAAACCTAGTAAGTTCTCTTTTTGACACTGAGTTTAAGATGTCTTTTGGTCATTCAGTTTGAGATGTTTGAAAGGCATTTGGAGATGTGAGATTGATAAGTGGGTTTGAGAATCATCAGCATAGAGATGATAATTAAATCCATGGGAGCCAATAGATCCTCAAGTGATAGAGTAGTATATAAGAACAGTATAGAGGAAAAAGGGAAGAGACTCAGGACAGAACCCAGGACTGTCAGGAACAGGATCGAAGCATAGGTAATAGACAAGGTAGGTTAGAAACTTAGCTCAAGTCACATTTAACCTCACTAAGACCAGGAATGTGATCCTTGCCGAGAATGTAATATGATTCTAGAAGCGTGTGCCTTATTTGAGAGAGAGGGTGTAGAGGTAGTACAAGAACTTGTTTAGTAGGCTTTGGAGCTAGAAGTGGCGGCTTAAAAAGAAGTGGTAGCTTCATGGAAATGTGCTACACTTATGCCTTCCACATGGTGGGGGTGGGGGTGGGGTAGATACAGGGCACCCCTGCTCTTTTGGCTCTCCTTTTGTACTAGAGAAGTCTGAATTTTTTTTTCTTTCATGGGGTGCATACAGTACCTTATTGTGAAATTTGGGTTAAGTATTTGGACATCAGCTCTGTATTGTCTGCTTGGCTTTGTGTGTCTTCTGCAAAACTTCCCCCAAATTAATGTCTTATGCTGACCCACGACATATTGAAACTGTGGAAGGAATAACTATGTACTACCTGACCAGAAATTTGAGTAATATCACAAGCCTGGCATAGAAGCATTATTTATATAGTGGTAACTCCCATTGCCTAGACATCTACTGGAACTCTCTTCCAAAAGCAGATCAACTAAGAATTTACTAACCTAATTTAATAACAGTTTAATTCTTCAAAAGATAAAATTATCACTAAAGGGAAACTCTTAATTCTGAATCTTACTTTGTGAATCTGGGCAGCAAATGATGGGAACCTTAGGAGAAGTGACCATTCTCCATCTTAAAATTTGTAGGAGAGGAAACCCAGGCATAGTCCTGGGCTTTAAGAGAGCAGATTGAAAAATATTTACAAGGAAAAGTATGAATGGAATGATATCATCCAACTATCTATAGAAAAAGTCAGCCTAAGAGTTCTTGGAAGCTTTCAGGAATGGAAATTTGGAAGCATAAAAAGAAATATTTCTGATGAGAAGTAAAAAATGAAATTTAAGAGATGGATGTGGATACAAGGAACTCACTAACCAGTGAATGTACTTACTAGTCAGGCTCCATAATGAGTATTATGATAAGTTCTGGCTATCATATTTTAGGAAAGATATTAAGAAACTGGATAGCATTCAGTGGAAGGGCAACTAGGATTGAGAGATGAAATCACGTCATGAGGATCTATTTAGGAACTGGGAGTGTTGAATCTGAACAAGGGGGAAGACATAGTGTGGATATGATAGCTTCATGTATTTGAAAGTCTTCCAGGTAGAAGAGAAATTAAACTTGTTCTGCATGGCATCAAGAGGGCAGAACTAGGATTAATGGATAGAAGTTTTAAAAAGGCAAATTGAGACTTGGTGTAAGAAAGTATAAGTAAGCCCTTACATCTGAGCTATCCAGAAGTGATGTGAGTGGCTTCAGGAGATAGTACGTTCCTCCCTGCTTAATGTGTTTAAGCAGAAGTTGGAGGAATTCTTTTAGGGCTTGTTAGGAGGATTCCTAGTTATGTTGGTTAGACTGGAGAACACTTGATCACTTCCAACTCTAAGATTCTGTGATTCAAGAAACGATTGAGTCCGAAATAGGTTAATAGGTTATGCACCTGTTTAATGTGTACAAATAACTGTGTGAAAGCAGTTAGCAATCAGCTAGAATTCCATTTCAGAATAAACTTATGTGTTCTTAAATTTCCCTGTCTCTGCCCTGTATGTAGGTTGTACACTCATTTCAATGCTTGTGTGTATTTTTTCCCTGAGAGGTTGTGATTAGCCATGTTTGAACCCTTGAAGACTCCTGATCCTTGTTTCTATAGATTACTAGTGAACAGTTAGGTTACTTAATGCTGGCTGTAATCAGAGAGGAGAACCTATTTTAATAATGATTTTAATTTTCCCTTTTATATACACTGAACTGGTTCTCAGTTTCTAACAATTCTCCATTGATCCTAGCCTTTTGTTGATTGTTGATTATTTTTAAAGAAGTAACTCGTTTTTAAAACTGAAAAACTGCCTGTTTTAAGACTCCACGTGTAGGACTTTTCTTGCTTTCATGTTTCCTTTCTCCCTTTCCTCATCTGTCTCAAGCTGTACTATCCTGTGAGAAATATTTTTTCTTTTTATGGTCAGGGACACTAATTAAATATTAAAAAGGTAAGGGCTCTCTATGTCATGTAACTTCTTGCGACCAGTTTTCACATGTTAATATTTGCCCAACTTAACGATACTATAAGTATATGATACAAACACAGTGAGATCTTAGGAGAAAAGAAGACTTCTAATTACAATACATTTTGTAGTTGTAAATTTAGGTGATATTTGGTTTGTGTGATTGTTCAAAAGTTCATCTTTGGTATAAAGCTATTTTCTTAATTGTCTATGAAAGTTCTCTTTTTAGTCCTGGCAGGAAATATGTCAGATTGCTTAATTCTACTCTTTAAAGCTTTGAAATTTGGAAACTCTAGAGTTTATTGTCTTGTGACAAATATGGGTCTCTCCAGTTAATACTCACAGAAGGATGAAATCTGATTTTTTTGTTGTTGCTGAGAAAGACTTCAGTGATTGGTAAGATAAATTTCCTTTAAAAAATGTTGATTACTACCTAAATAGTTTTCATCTGTTTGAAAAATGGGAGGAGAATACATTGGTACAGTAGCCCCTGTTAGGGGACTGTGGAACTATAAAGTAATTTACATCATGGGAATGTACTGTCTACCACCTGGACAGAACACATAAAAGGAGCAGAATTTCCTTGTATTCCTTGATGTTCCCATTTTTTTTTTATAATTCGAGGTGGCCATACCTATTTATGTGGCTTTTAAAAAATTAATTCTGATAGGAGGACAAGAATCAGGAAAGTAGTCAAGGTAAGAAGTGTTTGTTTTGGCATGTCTGTATCATTAGTGTTGATACATACTATTTGAAGTACCCTTGGTGTATATGACATCATATTAGATCATTAATTGTGTAACTATGGAACACTCTTTAAAGGATCTAAGATATAGTAGGAGTAATTGCTTCCACTGAGCATAGTGGTATCTTTCTGTGACTTTAGTAAATAATCATCATGAGCAATTATGAGTTAAAACTAAATTTTTCCTGATTGCCAAACTTTTGAGGATCACCTTCTCTGAGTTTTATCAAGGCCAGTCCCTGGATGTTAGGAAATCCATTACTAGTTCCATTCTTGTTGTATTTGGCAGGCTATTCTAGAACTTGACCTCTATTGATATAGCTTAGAAGTGCCCAATCTACGCATGTGACTTTAGAGTATAGGTTGGCAAATAGCATTTGATGGTGATTTTAACTTAGTTCATTAGTAGTTTAACTTAGTTCATTAGGAATTAAAAAAAACAAAAACAACCCAACCCTTCACTTTAAGGAGACTCATTCCTGTTCATAGGAGATAAATAAAAGATGTGTTAGGAAAAACAACCCATTTTTACTTCTTTCAACAATATTTAATTTTTGTCAGTGGGATTTTAATTTGACTTCTTATATTTGATTTAATCATAAATTTCTTTTTTCAGACCATTCTACTTCAAGTGGTACATCATCATTCAAGCCCAGCCGCTCACTGGTCACAATTCCCACTGCCCATGTGATGCCGTCTCATTCCAATTCTTCAGTTTCCAAACACAGGGAAGCATTGACATCAGATGGGTCAAAATGGAATTCAGGTTTCATGAAGACAATGGGAAACCGAAATCGAGGAGAACTGGAGTCTTCACTTGACATGAAGGACATACGACGACCTATACGAAAATGGTCATCTTTGTCTAAACTCAACCTCCCAGATAATTGTAGTCAAGATGGCAGTGTTCGATCTGAGGAATCCAGGAGCAGTTTAGATAAGTTAGAGAGAGACAGGACTTTAATAGCACAATTAAGGGCAAATGGTCCCAGCTGCTTACATGATAGTATGGAGATGCTTCGCTTAGAAGATAAGGAAATGAAGAAAATGCGATCTTCACCTCTGGACTGTAAATATAAGTTTGAGAGCTGTAGCAGAGAAGACTTGGGAATCTCTCCTGCTCATAGGAGACATGCCTTAGACAAGACTTACAGTGCCTTACCAGAAAGCAAGTCCTCTATAACAAGTTCAGAGCCTTATGAACAAAAATATTTAATGCTAGGCCAGCAGGCTGTAGGTGGAATTCCTATTCAGCCCTCTGTTAGAACTCAGATGTGGCTTACTGATCAATTACATGCAAATCCTCCTGATTGTAGGCCTATTGATGAAGCTTTCACCCTAGCTCCCTGGCAACAGAAGCAACTTGAAGAATTCAGACAAGGGAGTGAGCCACCTATACAGGTAAGACTGGAAATCTGGTGTTTGCTTCCCTCAAGTGGATGCTATGTGTTATAACAACTGAATTCTTAAATGTTACTTTTTCTTTTAAACCACAGTCCTACTTAACTTGGGTATGGTGATTATTCTTAGTTTTTGACGGATAAGGTTGTTAAATGTATAGGAGTTAAAGAAAATGTTTTAAAGAACAATCGAAGGACAAAATCTTTATAATTTCCTGAGATATTAGTTACAGGCTAGCATTTAGTATTCTCTGTACAAAAAGAGAAGACAATATGTAATGCATTTTAGAAATGGTTTTTAAAAGTTTTGGTGCTTAGGAAGGCATTTCATTGGATCATCGTATTTGGGAGGTGGAAATCTATTTTGTCCAGCCCCTTCATTTCACAGATGAGGTTATCTGAAACATAAGTGACTTTCCCAGAGTTACATAGATGGCTGAGTTTTTATTTGAACCCAGGTCTGCTGGTTCCAGATCCAGCGTTTTTTTTTTTGTTTGTTTTTTTTTGTTTTTTTTTCCTCTTCCATTACCCTTCCCTCTCTCTAACCTCCCACTCCTTTTGTCCTCTAAACCTCCAGTTATCAAGTCTTATGGATTCTACTTCCAGAACATCTTTCAAACCTTTCCTCTTCTCTCCAATCACAAGTACTACCTAATTTAGATCCTCGTCACTTCTGTCCTCAGCAATTGCCCCCTTTTGATTGTCCCTGCTTCTTTTTTCTCCCTTCTCCAATCTGTTTTCAATGTAATTGAAAAAAAAGGCACAGGTCTAACAATGTTGTTAACCTGCTTAAAAATCTTCTTTGGTTCCATATTTTGATATGATGTTAAAATTACAAACTTGCAACCTATTATTTAAAAACCTTCTATAATCAGCTCCATTCTATTTTTTGTGAATTATTCTATATATTAATATCTTTTGCTCACTATCATTTAACCATATAATTTAATATTCTGTACATTCATCGTTCCACCATTGTTGTTTCTGTTCTCTCCATTTTAAAAAATAACTTTATTTCATTTTCTGAGTATATATTTTAATCCCTCATAAGACTATAAGCCTCCTTAGTTCTGTAGTCAGGAAAACTCACTTTTGTGCTGAGCTGATTTGTGTATGGTACTTCATTGTGGAAGCTCAGACTTTACCAGATTGACAAGAACAGATCTAAGACTTGAACTTCACTTGACTTGTACAGATGAGCACTCAATATTTGTTGTTTAATTGAAATATATCTACTCATTGCAGTACACATATGTTCCTGGAAAACTCTAAGGCAAGAATTTATATAGCAGATGACTTGAGATACACCAGAGTGGGTACTTTTGGAGTCTTCCCAGCACATTCCACCAGGAAACAGTGAGAGTAGGAGAGCAGTTCCCCTAGATGATTACCATTTGCTGTCTCCAGAAAGCTGGACCTTAAGGACGCTGGTGTCTTTGAGGAAGGAGTATGCATTTCTACACTTTTTTCTGAGTGGGAGAGAGGGTACTTCTGTAATGGTGAAAAGTAATCAGTATAGTGAAACACATTCTTTGTAGACTAGTTATAAATAAGGATTCTTTGTGTAATTTGTATCCCCAACTTCTAGCACAGTGCCTGGCACATGGTAATAAATATTTGTTGTTTGAATCATAACACACATTTGGTGCATTTGTTGTATTGTATTTATTTATTTCATTTTTTTGACATTGTCTGAACATCATTTTATGTTCCCACATGTCTAGAATGTAATGGCATCTAAGTGGCACAGTGGATAGTGTGTTGGGTCTGGAATCAGAAAGATTCATCTTTCTGAGTTCAAATCCAATCTCAGACACTTACTGTAGTTGTGTGATCCTGGGCAAGTCACTTAAACTTGTTTGCTTCCCTTTACTCTTCTCTAAAATGGTCTAGAGAAGGAAATGGCAAACTTTTCAGTATCTTTGCCAAGAAAACCCAAAATGGGGTCACAAAAAGTAAGGCACATCTGAAAAGTATTACTGAATAACGAAAAGATAATAGCCAGTATTTATATAGTACCTACTCTGTGCCTGGCAGTGTACTAAGTGCTTTACAAATATTAGCTCATTTGACCCTCACAACAGCCTTTGAAAGTATATGCTGTTATTATCTCCATTTTAATGAGGAAAATAGTACCTTGCCCAGTAGCCCAGCTCTGTTTGTAGTGCCACCTGGCGGCCTTATGGAAGCATATACTTAGATCTGCTTGAAACACTTGGAGATCATATGGCCCATCAGCTGGAGCACCGACATGTAAAATGATTTAAGTAGTAAGATCTTAGATACTAAGTCAGGGGGTGAGCAAGTTCCTCCTGACTCTAAACTGAGCACCCTTCCCTCTCTACTATGTCAGTAGCTCTTTTAATTAATGACTTGATCAGTGTTCTCTGCTGCCAGCAAAGGGTAAAAGTTATATTCTTCATTAAGCTAAAGAACATTTAAAATGATTTTGCCACTAATTTTTAAAAAATAAAAATATCATACACTTTCAGTTATAGTTTTTGACAAAGTCTTTAATTTTTCCTCAGATGTCATTTTAAGCTCTGACCTTTTACAGTGATTTGGATACTATTCTGTTTAATCTTATATTCCTCTTGTCTTTTAAAATATCTGCCTGGTTAAGTAGTGGGTTCATGAATATTTTACTTTTTACCGAAGAAGGCAGAGTCAAGTGAACCTACTGTGCATTCCACAAAGTCAGTTTTTGTTGGTACTTTTCTTACAGTCAGGACTGTAAATCCCCTAGATCTTGATACTAAAATGGCCATGGGGACCTTTTGTTTACAAGGTACCTAGGAAAAGGGCAGGGAGTACTTTGGTAAGTGCCATTCTTATCCTGTCTTTAATACTCCAAAGAAGTTTTATAATAGGTTTGAACCTGACTTAAGATAGGGAGTGGTAGTAAAAAAACAACTGTGACAACAAAACCTTAGAATTGCTTCTAGATTCTAATCTGCCACCATTAGCAGCAGAATCTTTATCTTGGAATGATCATTTATATTTAACATCAGTGGCAAAGTTAGACTCTCCAGATTTATTAACATTCAGTTCTTTTGGAATAGAATGAAAAAGGTACTTGATCAAAAATAGTTTGATGGAAAGAAATAGGGTATTTGCAGAATACCAAAAGATAATGTTGACAGAATTTCCTTCAAGTTTCAGTTTTGGTCACCCTTGGCAACTGTGATTCCAAAGAGTAACCAGGCAGTTGCTGTATCTCATTCATGCGTATTCAGAGTATGCATTAGATGACAACAAATTCCTTACAGCCCATTACAATTTCCATTCTTACATTCCTTCACCCTCCAAGGAAATGGAGATTGGTGTGCATTTAATAAAGTCTTTTAAACAAAGGCTTTACAGATCCCTAGAATCTGTATAACATGCCCAATAATACTATACCTTATAACTCCTGCCTCTCCAGAAGGGAGGTGCCCCTTTTATCCCCTTTGAAAGACTAGCATTGGTTCCCCCCACCTATCCCTCCCTGCATCCATTTTGTCTCTCATGTTCTTCTAAGACCAAAGGGCTCCTTTAGGAGCTCAAAAATAGAATAAGACAGTAATCTTTTTCCTGTGAAAAGGACCAGAGTCAAAATTTTTTTATGCTAAAGCTGCAT
>CM053770.1:396472995-396555771 GCA_028658325.1 Potorous gilbertii | reverse complement strand
TATATATAAATAAATAAAGAATGCAAACAAAAACATTTTGTGCATGAATGTGTAGGTGATTCTTGCAAATAACTCCAATTTTAATTGATTTTCCTATTGCCAATGAAGGGTAAGATTTCTTTTGCTTGTAATTTGTTCTCTGGATCAATCCAGACCAACCTCTGTATCACATTCCTATCACATTTTTATACCTTGGCTAACTTTCCAAGTCTGTATGGGCTTGGTGCCTAATTTTTATGCAGGTAAAAAGTACAATGTTTTGGTAATGGAAAGGCATAGCCTTTGTTTACATTAATGAGTTTATTTAGCGCAAGTTCAGGTACAGTTATTAGGGGAAATCATTCTATATTTTATAGAAGTCTGCCCTCTTGTGACTGTAGGTTGTAATCTTGACCCTTAATTACTACTACTGCTGTACAATATTTAAAACAACCCTCCAAAGCCAAATCAATCTTCTTTAGATTGTTTTATTGTCATTACAATGAGCGTATTGTAGAAATAGTTTAAATTCAAAAACATTCTTTTTTATATAGGTGATTGTGACTTTGTATTAAATATCATATTTACCTATCAGATAAAGTTTTTAACCGACAGTATAAATGATAATACAAAATAATCTTTAAATTAGTTTATTCCCTAAAAGTTTTAATCAGATTATAATGTTAGAATTTTCTTTTCCTGAATCATATTGCAGTTTTTTATCTGTTACCTTGTCATTTTTAATGGAACAGCTTTCTATTTTCCCTTATGTAGTTTATCATTGAATCACAGTGTATAAGATCTTAAGAGTTTCATTTGAAGGAATTAATTTCTGTGTAGAAGGCACAATATTCTATGGTTTTTGACAGCATAGATTCATTTTATATTCATGAGAGGAAATAAAAGGAGAGCTTTTCCTCAGGAGAGAGAAAATGTAATGAATTCTTCTTGAATATTAAAAAAAAAATAAACTTAATATCAGCACAGTGAACAAATTAATTGGAAGGAAAACAGCTTAATATTTTGATAGGTTTACAAGATCAGTTTAGCCTGTTTATAACCCTTAATCTTCATTGAACCATTAACTTAAATTATCCAAGATGAACCAAATTGGTTAAAGTCTTTTTTCCAATGTTACATAGCTAATAAACATGTTAATTGAAAGGAGACTGGAACTCAAATCTTCTGCCTCCATGTCCAGTATTTTACTATACCAACAGATGTCACTACTTGACTAGTTTCTGGTTCACTGCTTAATGTAAATGTACTTTTCCTGGTGCTTTTAGTATTCTCTATGCTTACTCTATACATTCTATATTAAAACTCCAAAGAACTCTTATTTCCATTGGATTTTATGATTCACCAAGCAGTTTTCCCCCTGGAAAAATATTGTCAAAGCTTTTTGTAGGAACTTAGCCCCTACAGTAAGGCTATCATCTATTGGACAGGAATTATTTAGACGTTGGCCTATTTTAAAACCACAAAAATAACTGGTTTATGAATATGCCTCAAAGGTACAAAAATAACAAAAGCTTTGTTTTGCACGAATAAATATAAACTCCCAGTTAAAAAATTTTAAAATATTAATGTATAAGGCACAGAATTTTGTGATCATTTATCGTGGTTTAGAGATAATTTTCTTAAAGATTTAAAAAATACTTTCCATCCAAAAGAATAAATTAAAAAGCACCTCAACCTTGTCCATCTCTGACCTTAATGTTACTGTAGATGCTGAATTCAGTTGAAGTGTTTTATGTTAAAGAGGAGCTTAATAAACATCTAGTTATGAACTACTAGTAATATATCTCACCTTGGAGTATATGGGGGAGAATGTTAATATTCTATAGAAGTTTAGGGTAATAAGTGTACATGACATAAAATAGCTAATCTTTCATTTTTAAAAATCTGGGATAATTTATACTGATACACATGACTTCTTTTGTACATATAATGTATATGGTACTCAACAAATCTATGTCTCAGTTGTACACTTTGGCAGAAGTACCTTGAAGTAAAATGTCTTGAGAACATCTCCTTTGTCAAGGCTAATCACCCTGTCTAGTGTATTGACTGACTTGTTTCCGCTTACCTACTAGAACATAACACCCTAGGAAGAATAGGTTCAGTTGACCTAAAAATATGAGTTACTCATTTCCCAAGGCATAGTGTTGAATTAATTGGAGCTGCAAGTAATAGAAAACTTTTAAATATAAGGTAAGTTCAGAATTTAGAGGGATGTGAAGTGTAGTGTAAAATAAGATCTAGTTTTCTATTTTAACATTTCATTAAATTTTTTCTTTGAGTTTGGAAGTATGTGATTCTAAACAATAAAAATGAAGGTATACACTACAATTTTACTCATATTATGAAGTTGAAGTGATTATGAAAAGCTCTCCAGTTTTCAGTGGTGAAGCATTATTTTGAATTACTACTAATATCTGATGAGTATAACAATAAAATGTAAATTACACAGACTCCCAAACAGTGAAATAGTTGGTTTGAACATAAAGTGGATTTGACCCATTAGTGTAAGTTAGGAAACAAAGCTTTTTTATAAGCAGTGCCTAATAAGTAAATAAAGTTGCATCATGCATAATTAGACTATTGCTTTTGTAAATAACTTTTTGAAGGAAATGTTTTCCAAGTTTGATGGATCCCGCAGGAGAATATATCAGCAGATTGTTTACATCCGTTTCGTGGGGATATTCCTGCACCCAGAAAATGGTTCCTTGTACAGTTGCAGTTTCTTCTCCTTATTGCTTCACAGGTTTTATATCCATACTGATGAATAGTGGAATTGGAAGTAGCAGACCTTCAGAGAAGCATCACGATGATGCATATAAGCAAGAGACATATTAATATGAGACAAAAATTTATAAAGAGTTCCTGAAGATTTTGACGTGCTTGTTGGGGCATTTCAATAGTTGATGCTCTTCTTATGGCAGAGCGGGTGAGGTACTGGACTTTCTCCATGACACCAGGAAGGCAAAGAGTAGTTGTTTGTGGTTTCTGTTTGTTCAGATTTTAAAATATCTGTACAGCGGTTGGTCTTTGAATATTTGTTCTTCTTTTTGCATATAGAATCTGGACCTAATGAAAGAAGAAAAATATTAGAAACATGTATAAATGGTCTTTGAGGAGGGTTTATTCTTCAGAATTTACTGTTGCCATCCTTATTATGAATTGATAATTTTATTTACATTGCCATTTTACTACTACATAAAACAAAAGCCCCAGTATCACTGTTGAGTCTGCTGTGGCAAAACATTTGGGATGTTATTAGTTTTGTGTTTCCTAGGTCTTTCAAGTATCTATGAAGCCAGGATGTGAACAACTAGACTGCTTCAGTATGAAAATGCTGCTGTGTTTTACCAATATAGTACTTTACCATTGAGATGGGTGATTTACTAAGCAACTGGTGCTCTAGTAGCCCCAAGAAAAATATCTGCTTCTCCTAAAATAATCAGGGAGCCTTCTTCTCTTGTTAAAATAAATGTTTACAATAGAAATCAATGCCGTGGATGTTGAAGCTGGCCGAAATAAAATGTCTGAAGTGGAAAATGTTAATTGGCAAGATTGACTCAGTGGTTTTTTTTTTAGTGGTCACATATTCCTAGATGCTATTAAACAGTTAAGTTTTATCAAGTTATGCAATTTTAGTGCTACACTTTTACCAGTACAAAATATTTTACTAGCTTTGTTAGGTACTTGAATTGTTTTGTGTAATAGGCAGTTTCTGACTTACAAGTTGGTGCTGTAAGTACATTATAACTTTTGAGTAAATTCTGCTATTCCCCTCCCTCCAATTTCTGTTTCCTCCATCCTTTGAGGCTCTTCCTCATTTTAAAAGCTTGATGTTCGGAGTAAGGTAAGGTTGAGTGGCACCCTCTCCCTCTAATTTGGAGCTTTTGGGGGCAGGAAAGCAGAAATGTTTCTAGCACTTTCAATTAGAACTCTGAATATATCTTCCTGTGCAATCTTATCTACATAGAAAGTGATAATCACAGATAAGGGAGTGGATGATATCATTAAAGGAGAGAGCATATATAAAGAAGACTGAGAACAGAGCTTTCAGGGAAGACTACACTTGGTGCATTTGAGAGGAGAATGAACCTGTGAAGAAAATGAGATTAGGTTACACAGGAAAATATGGAAATCAGTAAGGTAAAGATGAGGGAAAAAAGAAGATATCAAAAAGAGTGGGGTAAGCTGTCAAAATCAAAGGAATAAGAATTGATAAAAGGCCATGGGATCTGCTAGTTTAAGACAGAATTGCTAACTTTGGAAAAAGCAGTTTTGTTAAAGGGTAGAGACAAGCCAACGTTAGAGAAGATAAAGTAGTGAGTGATCTATGATGAAATGGAAGCAATGTTGACTACATTTTCTAAATATTTAACAATGAGGTGGGGAGGAGAAAGCTTGATCTACCCTGTGAGGTGTAGGAAAGGATTTTTGTTATGTTGATGAGACGACTCATGTTTACAAGTCAGAGGGATGGAAGCAGAAATGGAAGATGGGAGAGAAGGATTAATTGATTAGAGTGATAGCATGAAGAAGGATAATATCAAAGGATGTATCTGGTAGTTATTCTTATCAAGGAAAAGGCCACCTCATCCTCTGAGATTGGAAGAAAGAAGGTGATAGACCAAGCCATAGAAAGGATTTTTTTTTTTTAATTTTTAGCATTTCTATTTAAAGTTTTGAGTTCCAAATTTTATCCCTCCCTCCTTTTCTTTCCTCTATTGTCCATGAGATGGTAATCAACCAGATAATAAAAGTTATACATGTGCAATTATGTAAAACATTTCCATATTAGTAATTTTGTACAAAAAGATTCAAATAAAAAACTGAAAGTGAAATAGCATATATATATATATATATATATATATATATATATATATATATATATTCAGTCAATATCTGTTCTTTGGAGATAGTGTGCTTGATCATTAATCCTTTGGGATTTTCTTGAATCATTGTTGCTGAGAATAACTAAGTCATTGTTCTTCATCAAACAATATTGCTGTTACTGTATACAAAGTTCTCCTGGTACCTGTGTATATCAGTTAATGGTTTTTCTGAAATCATCCTGCTTGTCATTTCTTAAAGCACAATTGCAGTCATATATCATAGTTTGTTTATTCATTTCCCTTTGTTTTGATGGATATCTCTTTGATTTCCAATGCTTAGCTATCATAAAAAGAGCTGCTATAAATATTTTGGTACGAATCGGTCCTTTTCTCTTTTTGGATGTTTTTGGGATTATAGAACTAGCAGTTATATTTCTGAATAAAGGTTGTACACAGTTTTATAATCTTGTAAGCATAGTTCCACATTGCCCTCCAGAATTGTTGGATCTGTCCACAGCTCCACCAATAGTGCATTAGTATCCCAGTTTTCCCATATCTCCTTCAACATTCAACATTTTCCTTTACTGTCATTTTAGCCTATCAGAGTGGCTATCTTCTAGGTGGTCCCTCATAGTCATTTTAATTTGGATTGATCAGTAGTGATTTATTTAGAACATTTTTCATATGACATTGAAACTGCCAGTTCATAGCCTTTGACCATTGGGGAATGGCCTGTATTTTTATAAATTTGATATTTTTGAACTTTGAAATTCATGCCATAAAGGTTTTGAAATGTAGAAAAAGTGACTTAATGAATTCTTTTCATGTCCTTTGTTCATCTGTTGAGAAAGGAGATATTAAGAGTAAAGTTGGGCTTGAGGAGAAAGGTTTTAGATGAGTCATTGTGGGAGTTTGATGGAGAATCAGTCAAATAAAAGATATAGTGTATCTGGGAGGGCCTGATTAACTTTTGATAGAGTAACATTTCTAGGGCATCCAGTCAGCCCAGTTTCATTCCTTTGCAGTTTTCAGTAGTAGGGGAGTATGGGTGAGATCTCTGGTCTTTTTGTCTGATGTTCATTTTCTGAAATAATTTTAAAATATATTTTATAAATATGATTAGGTTAAAAGCATGTATGATTTAAATATTAAACTGTTGATTAGTGTGTAATCAATTAACTGAACCTGTTTTATGTTTATAGGGGCAAGTTCCTGATTGTAATCAGGGACAACTGCAATAGGTTACTGAGAATACAGTAGTAGCCGCATATTACTATCTATGAAATTCAGAAATTCAGATTGCTATACACAGAGGTAGGGTGCTCTTTCTCTCTCTCTCTCTCTCTCTCTCTCTCTCCCTCCCTCCCTCCCTCCCCTCTCCCTCTGTCCCTCTCTCTCTCTCTCTGTATATGTATGTGTGTAAGATTATGAGGTTAATATAACCCTTGTTTTTGAAAGTTCTTTATAACCTACATTGCATTATAGCTAATTTTTGCCATGGTTGATGGGCTGGTGTTTATTTTTCTTTTCACAAATAACTATGCTGGCTGTGAGTTGCATACCTTTTCCTTATCTCCCGCAGTTGAGCTTGTTAGTAGCCATAAGTGATATTTGGTGGAGTCAAGAAGAGGAGATTAAAAAGTTATGTTTTGCCTGCTATTTAAATATTAAGCTTATGAGAGTATATTTTGGATTCTAACCTTGTCATCTCACATAATACATAATTCTCTACTTCCATAATAGGTTTTTTGATTGTGGATTTGTATTATTTTGGTAAATGAAAAACAGAAAATTAAGGGCATTTGTGATCTTGGCATTTAGAATCTGAAGACTCTTAATGTGGAGTAATCTTTTGAAATCCAAACAGTAGGCAGCAGTTTTACATAAAAATACTTTTGTTTATTCTAGGAGTACAAAAATTTTCTCAAAGCAATATAAATATAGTTACTTGTGGCTTCCTGATAAAGATTTTCTAAGCCTGTTGTTTAACTTTGTTTCTTTTGTTGTTTGTTTTGTAACAATTTTGTTTATCAATAGAAAGTATAAATGAGAAGGAAGAGGAAATGAAAATTAACTTTCTGTAGACTTCAGTTTGAAAATACAGATAAACCTTTGCTTCACAGAATTTATTTTAAGTATTTATTGTGCCCACTATGTGCCAGGTCCTCAAGGAAATTTGTAGTTTAACAGAGCTATGTTTGCAATTTTTTATTTTTTGCTCATAACTCAATATTCTTTGTTGAAAGAATTGAGGCACATTGAAAGTTGGTAACTAAGAAGGAATCCTGGGCAGGCAGGCTTCTTATCCAATTAACCAGGCTTCCAGACCTCCACCACCCTACTCTAGCTTCTCTTTTTTCTTTAATTCTGCTGGATTTTCCCAGCAGAGCAGGCAGTTTTGCATCTTATAGAATAGAGGTGTTTTGCTCTTTGCAGTATCAGGCTTAGAAAAGAAGCAGCAAACTTCAGCTGAGAGTAGGAGCTTGGGAAATGTGAATGTTTCAGATGTGGTTACTAGGGGAGAAATTTTGCAAGAAACCTGAGGAAACTTACAGCATGCTAATATAGTGCAATATACTGAAAAGTGGTAGATAATAGAGGGATATAACATATGGGAAGTGGTATTCAGGGAAGGGTGTTTTGGTCTAGGCATTCATGTGGATTATGAATGAAAACTATAGGGCAGTAGATTATCATGCCTTTACATTATAGCGATTGTAATACTGATTTCATTATTATAAGAGCAAGAGTTAGAGATGAGGTGTGGCTTTTGTCTGCTGGGTAAGTAGGTCATGGTCTCTTTGTGGATGATTGGACAGGACATAAGGAATAATGGGCCTAGTAGATGATGTGTGGTTAGGTGGGTTTTCACTTACTGATCTCACCAGTAAGGATAGCTCAGTCTCAGCAGAATCCCAGAGTTGAGGGCAGGAGGGTCAGGAGTTTGATTTAAAAAATCAACAAATTTACTTGAAAAGAGAATTTTATTTGTTTACATTATGAAATGACAGCACTCTCCGTGTCTTAGAAGTTGAAAAGACTCTCATAGTTTATCTACTCAAATGCATACGTTTATAAGAATCCCCTACAGAACTTAACTCAAGGATTGGCTGTTTGCCTCTACTGAAATGATGCCACCAGGTCCCATGAGTACTGTTGGAAAAAATACTAATGGATTATAGATGAAACTTTTTTTTTGGAAGGATGTTAACTAGTTCTGCAGCCTATTATGCATTAGAGTTATACCGATTGTATTATTTCTGCTATACTTTGTAGTCATTTTTAGAATTTCACTTTTCCTTTTTAGCACTTAGAATTTGCACAACTTTCTAGCTCTTGGTTTTTCCTGGCCATTTACCATTCTCTATACTTATCTCAAAATTAAACAGAATTTCTTGTCAAAGGATCCCCTGACTGAAGAGCTGCAGTTTATGAAACGTTCTTTTTATTTCTGCCTGGATATTTCTGTCAACATAACTGGGATTAAAGATTGTATTTTGATAATATATCTATTTTATAAATTGAGTCACTTTAGAGAGATATGGCTAATAGTTTTTAGATAATTTTGGGATAAAATAATCTGATTACTAACTACTTTATAGAGTTGATTATTCTTGCAGTTGCTTTTGGGCAAATTGATATTAAGGGAATTCATAAGAGTCATCCATAGTCCGTTTTACATCATCACTCTTGCCTGTATCCAGAAGGCAGTTTTGGCTGATTATTTTCAATAATGTTATTTTCAATCTTTTTAAATGTGAAACTACAGAGACATAATTAAGGCTGCCACAGTTTGGGTGGTAACATACATGACCACTAGAGGCCCTCAGACTACTGCATAAATTTTATTTTTGCTAGTCTTAATTTTTAATGTTTGAATTATTATATATTTTTTTGAATTGCAAACAAATAGTTGTTGAAAAAGAAGAGGGGAGAGTATTAGTGTTGCTTTTTTGTCAGTGACAAGAAAGGCCATGTATATTGCTTGGGGATTTAGCCATGATACTGTAGCTAATTTAATATACTTTCCCTTCAAGAACACATCTGCTCTGTGACACCTCTGATCACCTCTGGTCAACCATGTGTCTGATTGACACTTCAGAAAAATTGATTGACTGTACAATAAGAACTGTAGAGAAATTGCATAGGGAATTCTCTTGTCATCAGATCTCACAGTGAAATCAAGGGTCACTGAGGGAAAGGCATCTTGAAGAGGGTTAAGAAAGAGGCCATTTGAGTTTTTTGACTTGTCAGTGCATGAAGGACCAAAAAAAAGAAACTAACTGCCAACATCGTTGCACCCTCCAGTCAGTCCTGTGGGCTTCCCCCTCCCCCAACTCCAACTTACCCAATGGAATCCTGAGAAATGAACAATGAGTACCTATTTAAGATCAGCAAGCAAGTTTATGTGAGAATGTATTAAGCATTTACTGTATGGAAGGCCCTGTGCTAGATAGAAACTTGTGACACAAAAAATGGTGAAAACTCTGGCTGTGTGTGTGTGTGTGTGTGTGTGTGTACATACATATACACACAAAGTATATGGAAGGTATTTTCAGAGAGAGGATTTGAGCTGAGTCTCAGAGTTGGAGTTGAAGAAGTAGAGCATTCCAGTCATGAGGGATCATATGCACATTTTTATTTGTTCATTGAAAAAAGGCAGTTTAGAAGATTAACTTTTTTAGGTTATACAAAGAAATGAATCACATTGCTGTGTCTTGTGGTGGTAGAAGTTGAACATTTTGTCCATTAAGAAAATAATATTATCAATTTAATTTCTAAATTTATTTAAAATTTAATAAATTGAAAATTAAGATTTAAAGACTTCTGAAACAAATTTTAATTCATTATTGAAATAATAGAAATTAAAAACCCTAATTTCTCTTCAGTAATGATGTCAGTATTTTAGGAGATTTAATTCCTTCTGTTTAATGGTTTTATTCTTTTGTTTTTACAATATCCTGCATCAGTACATGCCAGATTTAAAAATGTTATTTATGTATTTACCATCAACAATTTAATTTCTCCCTTTAAAGCAGCAGCAGTGAGATTTAAAAGTAATTAATATCAGTAAACATGTCATTTTCTGAAACTTAGTAAGTTCCTTGCATACTTTAATAGGAGGGGATGGGGAACCAAATGAGGTGAGCAGCGGTAGTAGTAGTGGTGGTGCTATGGACTTCTGAGAGCCACCTGACCAGGGAATAAAATAATAATAAAAGTAATAAAATAGCTAGCATTTATATAATGCTTTAAGGTTTATAAAGTGCTTTACAAATCTTATTTTATTTTCATAGCAGTGCTGGGAGGTATGTGCTATTAATATCCTCTTTTTATAGATAAGGGACCTGATGCAGAGGGTGACAGTCCGTGGTCACATAGCTAGCTTTTATTAGAGAAAGGACAGGAATCCCAGGAGTTCTTCTGACTGGCCCTTTACAGATGTTGTCATGCTGCCTTGCAGTTTTCCCTATTAAAGGGATATGATTTGACTCAATATAATGAAACCTGTACTGTGATAAACTAGTTTTATAATAGGATTTTATGGTATTTTTTCAGCCCTGTGGGTGATATTCTATTTATATGGAACTGTATGTGAGAAAATGAAGTGCCAATAAAGTGAAAGAACTTGAATACTCACTGTATGTCAGGTGATGCGGATATCATTGTCTCACCATTTCACTGTGTACTTAGGAAGAGAAAATTTATGTGAGAAACCAACACTGGTAGCCTTACTAAAGTGCAGAGCCCTTTATGTGGTATTAGTGAAATTAAACTCTCTTCCCCACCTCTTCTTAGCAGTGTTCTCTGTATAGAAGTGCACTCTTGAGGTCTGTTGGTTTTTGGAATCTCTCAACCTCTCCTTTTTAGGCCTGTTTTGTTTTCTCTCTTTTCAAGGTATATCTACAGTTTCTCCTGCATTCTCTTGTCATTCTCCAGTTGAAACCTTATACAAAAATCAGCTTTTAGTTATTTATAATGTAGTGTGAATTTAAATCAACTGTCTCAAATATTTTACATTTTAAACTTTATATCTTGTTGTGGAATGAAATCCACATTATTGTGATTTCAGGTGTCAGTTGATCAGATGAGGATGGGCAAAGTAAGATAAGGAAGGAGTGCTGACTTTTTTTTGTTGTTGTTGTTTTTGTTTTAGTTCTGATAGAAGCAGTGTGCCCGGGCAAGCCACTGAACTCTTTTGGTCATCAGTTTGTTTTAAATTTAGGGGTGTTCTGAGACAACTCTAAGATCTCTTTCAGTTCTTAAATTCTATCACTCTTTGCATTTTTCTGGTACATCTTAAATTATGTTCAGGAGCTATCCTATGGATAATTGGCTTTAATGCTAAGAATGTAAGTTAGTCATCCTAGATGTTAACTTATATTTGTTGATTCAGCTTTTAGCCAGAAGTTCCAGTTTTCAGTTTAAAGACTGCTTTTAAGTAAAAATCTATTATCAAAAAAGTATGTATTGATTTTTAGCAGTGTATTTATTCATTCAGGATTTTCCCCAGCTCCTTGTTGTAACATTGTTTTTAAATTTTTTTAAATCTTTTAGAGATTAGCTCTTTGAATTCTAATGGGAACTCACCAACTGAAAACATAAGGTATTTAATTTAATCTTGACATGGTCTGATCATTTCTAAAACAAGTACATGTATAAATATATACGTGTATACGTATTCTTGTGTCTGATAGAGTATTTTATAGAAATAAACAGCATATTCTTAAAAGAGCTCCATCATTATGTAAACAAATGGCACATTAGAGCATAAATTTAGAGCTAGAAGGGGTCTGGCAGCTCTAGAAGAGGAGGAAACTGAGCCTTGGAAGTGGCACAAACAAGTAGCAGAGGAACAATTTCAACCCAGGTCCTGTGACTTCAGAACTCCCATTTCTCTGGTCCGCTGTTAGTGCTTGCTAAATTTTGTTACTTGCACAGACAGCTCTACAAACTAAGGTAAAATATCCACCACAGTGAGAGGTGGAAAGGGACTTTTAGGTGAAATTTGTGCCAAGCAGGGATTATTAATCTGGAACCTGTGAACCTGATTTTTAATATTTTGATTAATTTATTTCAAAATAATTAATCTCGGTCCATATATATTTTATTTTTGCACATTTAGGAATGTTATTCTGAGGAATCCATAGGCCTCTACAGCTTGTTAATGCGTTCTAGGACACAAAAAAAGTTTTAAGAACCCCTGTTGTACCGAAGTTCCCCACTTTCAAAAAAAAATCATATTGAAGCTTGAAGCTTCAAATAAATTCCTAGGGCATGTAGGTAAAATTATGTGTTAGAACCATATTTTATACCAAGTGAAAACAAGAACATAGAAAATAAAAAACTGGTTTAAAGTCAGTCATTGACAGAAATATGTTAAATCACATGCAAAGTCGAGTGAAGCAGCCCAGAATTCTCATTCTAACAGAAAGCTCCCTATATTATTAGATTCAAGTGGTTTTCTAATTAAGAAAGACTATTTTTCCCTATATTTTATAAATATTTTGAGGATCACCAAGTACCTTTTAATGCTTGATATTCAGTTTGGTTTAGATCACGATTTTTAACATGATTTTAGGTCATGTAGAAGTGCTTCTTTTTTAAAAAAGCATTTTCTCTTGAAGAAAAAAAAACCCAATCCTTGAAATATTAAAAAAAAAAAGTTTATAGCATTTACACTCTTTAGTTGTTAATTTCAGTATAAAGAGTTGTAACTGTTACTGAAAAAATCAGTCTACTGTACAGTCACAAGAATGTTTGCAATTCTACAAGATTTAAGTAAAAGTTCTGTCCTTGTGTTACCTCTTATTTTTTTTCAGTTAAAATTAATCAGTAGCACGTGGTAATGAGGAAGTATATAATAACAATATTATGAAAGATGCTAAAGTGAATATAATTTCACAATTGATACTTATAAAATGAATTTGTGTTAAAGGTATGTTAGTTCTTTTTGGACTTTTTGACCTTGAAGTGGGGTGTGTGTGTGAGTGTGTGTGTGTGTGTGTGTGTGTGTGTGTGTGTGTGTGTGTTTAAAGGACTTATCCCCTCTCAAAGATGGGGAAAATCCTTTTCTGAGGTATATGCATTAATGTGTTCTGGGGGAAGTGTTTTTATTTATAAGTAAAATTTTTTAATTAGATTTTTAAGTGATGTTGTCTGGCTCAGAACTAAAATGACTAAAATCTACAAATCATACAAAAACAGCATAATGGTTTTGTTTCAACATATATAAAAAAAGACTAAAATCTGAGTAGTGGATTAAAGAGTTACCAAAGATAGTTAAAAAACAAGTCTCTTACCTTGGCTGCTCAGATAATTACGAACATGTAGTGCAGTATGCTCTCAGTTGTCTGAAGTCCTAGTGTTTTGCTGGCACCTTTTTTTTGAATGTCACCACATTTGTGGAAACAGTTGAAGTAGGTGGAGAGAGAAGAGTTTCAGAGGGAGGACCCATGATGTCATACAATAATTGAGAAGTTGTGATTGGTTATTATATACCTCAACACTGAGATTATTCAATCAAACTCACTGAAACCGTGATTAATACTACTTTAGAAATTCAAAGGTCACCAGCCTTTGATATTTTACTTATTGAAAAAAAGCAAATGGTCAGCTATAAGGCTGGTTTTTATAGAAAAGAGAGTGCCATGTTTGCTCTTGATATTTTGTTTTGTTTTTGTCCAGAAAGCTTTTAAAGAATCTCCTCCCCTAGATGTTTTTGGTGTATTATAAAATTTTCATATTGTAAAAATTTCAAGTAGTAAGTGATTTATTTACAGAACTTTGCAAGTTGCAATAATAATAAGGAACTTGAAGCTTCCAATTAGATGCATTCCCATTGAGTCATTGGGTCAAAACGCTTATCTCTCTGCAGTTTTATATTTAATTCTGTGATTGCCTAATATTAAAAATTTAAAAGAATTTTGAATTTTTTTCATTTAAATACAAGTTGATACATCCTTAGCAAGTGTTCATGTGTGCATAGACACACACACACAAATGCACACATATGCAATCAGTAGTAATCACTTTTTAATTCTTTTTTTTAAAGTTTTTGTAAAAAGGTCATTTATTTGAAAGCTAAGCAAGAGCAAAAGCACAAGCCATTGATTTTAACACCCCTGTTCTAACTTGGTCTCTGGAAAGAGGAGGCATAGATTTGACTCCTTTGTGTTATAGCATTGGTCTCACCAATGTTCACATATAAATACTGTATTTCTGCTGGATTCTTATTTCAGCTATTTTTAGGCTGGATCCCAAAGGTTGTGCCTCTCTCTAATTTACTGATATATATGGATGGATGTATAGATATATACTTAATATATATATATATGTAGTTTAAAATTTATTAAAACAGCTAAAGGGTGATTGCTAGTATTTGTGTATTGTGTATGGGTATATGTCTCTTTTAGGTAATTAAATTTGCTTAAGCATTTTAAAATTTCTGCTTTCAGAAATAACTTAAGTTTAACATTTTTAAGATACAAAAAGCATTCCAAAGTCTTTCTTTTAAAAAGTGATATATTGTTTTAGAGATTTCTTGTTTATTTTTGTTTGTGTTCAGTGTATACTATGGAATTTGTAAAAAAATTATATGTAGTACATTTACTCTGCATTTTTATATGCATTGACATTAGTTCTGCATAAGCAAATGAAGTAGCCTTTAAAATCTGCAGCTGCTGTTTTATGTGTCCTTAAATGGATATCTTCTGGTATTCCTTCAGAGGAAGATAAGAATCCATATCTGGGAGCATTTTTTCATTCTCCATTTATTTAAAGAACCAGTGAAAACTGACTTTAAAATAATATTTTGAGAGAAAATGTTTTATGGATATAATAAAGCAAAAATGGAATACTGCTGAAAAGTATACATAAAAATGAATGAAATGAGTAGTTTTTCCTACAGAACTTTAAAAATCTCATATAATTTCTCTTGTTCTCTTGTGTTTAATACTTTTTCCAAGTGAAAAATGTTGTGTAGCTAAAATTTTAAATCCCATTCATTCCAGAGTACATTTCTGTTATTTTTGTGAACTATTGTAGAGCAGAAGATTCAGAGAATGGGAGATTTAAAACAGATTTACGGTATATATTGATATTATGACAAATGGGGAGAGACAGAAGCCAACAGACTCTTGATAACTTTAAAAAATGATGTTTTAAATCTGGATGGTATCTATTAAAATCCAAATGTATCTGGATGGATATCTTTTTTATTGGGAAAAGAAAAAATTTGAAAGCATTAAAAAGAAGAAAGTTTTCAATTCTTGGAAAATGGAGTTTGGTGGTAATTTAGTTTGATAAACCAGAAGTTTACTGTATGCTTAATTCTATTATGCTCATTATATGTTTGTCTATTAATTTCCTAGGGATTCAGAAAATTAGCAGAAATAGTATGTAGGAATAACAAAGTGCAAACGAAGAATTTCTTCTCCTTTGTGTATAAGTACGAAGGGATGCCTGTGTTTGGCATACTCTTGTCTTAGAGTCTAAGCCTCTTTTTAAAAAACAAGGAGTGCAAACATTTAAGAAATGTCAGTGTGCTTTTGAGTGTATTCTGAACCTTAGAGTGCTATGTGTTCTGGGCGCAGTGCTGAACAACAATACATACACACACACACACACACACACACACACACACAGACACACACACACACACACAGTTTGCCTTCAAGGAAATGTAGTAGTCAATAGAATTGAGGGTTTAGTTGGTATTAAAAGTATTCATGGCTGGAGGAGGAACTTGACCATTAGAACAGGGGGAGGTTAGAGGTGGAGGAGATTCTGGCTGAACCCTCACAATGTGCCAAGCTTTGTGTTAGGTGCTGAGGAAGACAACATATAAAGGAGAGCTACAGGGAGTGGGAGTAGATCCAGGGGAAAGTACTCATTGGAGCGTGGTGGACAAATACAGAGTTAGAAGCAGGAACGAAGGATTGACTGGCCTGGGCCCTGGGCAGAAGAGATGTGTATAGAGGGAGAAGATGGGGGAGCATTGTGAGACCTAGCAAACGTCTAGATTAAGGAAAACTTCGGGTGGAGCTTAGTGTTCTGCCCTCCGGCATTCCTGTTAGAGGGAAGAGGAGGCTGAGATTAATCATTAGGATTGCCTCAGCATTTTATTTTGAAGTTTTTAGTCTTTCCAAGTCAACAGGCATATATTTAGCTCCTACTCTGTGCCAGGCACTGTGCTATATACCAAGAAAGTTAAAAACAACCCCTGTCCTCAAGGCACTTAGAATAGAATTAGAATAGGCAGTGAGGAAACAAAACTATCAGTCTTTGTGTATGATGTGATGCTATACTAGAGAACCCTAGAGAATCAACTAAGAAACAACTTATCAAAGTTGCAGAATATAAGATATAAATAATCAGCATTTCTTTATATGACCAATAAAGCCCAGAAGCAAAAGATAGAAAGAGAAATTCCATTTAAAATAACTGTAAACAATATAAAATACTTAGGAATCTGCCTGCCAAGACAAACCCAAACACAGTTACAGAACACTTTTCACACAAATAATGTCAGATCCAAACAATTAGAAAGATAGCAATTGCTCATGGATATGCTGAACCAATATCATGAAAATGACAATTCTCTCTAAAATAATTTATTTATTCAGTGCTGTACCAAACGTCCCCAAAATTATTTGCTAGAGCAAGAAAAAATAACAATTCATCTGAAAGAACAAAAGGTCAAGAATATCAGTGGAATTAATGAAAAAATACAAAGGAAGGTAGCCTGCAGTTTCAGATCTCAAACTATATTATAGAGCAGTAACCATCAGAACTATCTGCTACTGGCTAAGAAATAGAGTGGTAGATCAGTGGAAAAGATTAGGTTTACAAGACATAGAAGTAAATTACCATAGTAATTAAATGTCTCACAAACCCAAAGACCCCAGCCTCAGGGATAAAAATTCACTATCTGACAAAAACTACTGGGAAAACTGGAAAACAAACTAGATATAGACCAGTATCTCACACCATACTACCAAGATAGGGTCAAAAGGGATACATGATTTAGACATTAAGGAGGACACCATAAGCAAATTAGAAGAACAAGGAATAGTCTGCCTGTAAGATCTATAGAGAAGGGGAAGAATTTTTGATCAAATGAGATAGAGTATTAAAAAATAGAAAAAAAATTTTTTTGATTATAATAGATTAAAAATAAACACAAGCACAAACAAAACCAGTGCAACCTAGATTAGAAGGAAACCATCTTTATAGCAAGTATTTCTGATAAAGGCTTCATTTTTCAAATAAAGAGAACTGAGTCCAACTTATAAAGACTACAAGCCATTTTTCTCTATTGATGAGTGGTCAAAGGATATGAACAGGCAGTTTTCAGAAGAAATCAAAATTTTCTATAGGCAGATGAAGTGCTCTAAATCACTTGATTAGAGAAATGCAAATTAAAACCACTCTGAGATACCACCTACATCTATTGGATTGACTAATATGACAAAAAGGGAAAATGATAAATGTTGGAGGGGATGTGGGAAAATTGGGACACTAATTCACTGTTGGAGTTGTGAACTGCTTCAACCATTCTGGAGAGCAATTTGGAACTATGCCCAAAGTGCAACCAAATTCTGCATACTCATGTATTTCTTAAAAGCAAATGTTTTTTGAGAATCTTAGAGCTGAAAACGATTTTATAGGCTAGGTCAAACATACCAGAATAAAGATTTCTTCAGTGTGTGCGTCATACAGTGTTTTTTTGAAAACATCTACTGAAGGAGAACCCAGTACTTCCCAGTTGATCCCATCCTACTTCTAATTAAGATTTTTTTTTATATTATCTCTAATTCTGACACAGAATTTCACTTATTGTTCCTGTTTTACTTCTTGGAACCAAAACAAAGTAAGTCTACTTTTGGAAGACCACTTCACAATCAGATATTTGAAAATAACTGTTATGTTTGTGTTAAGTTTTCTTCTCCAGACTAAATCTTTCATTTCTTTCAGCTGACCCTCATCTGAATAGAAGCTCCTTGTAAGTGTGGAAATACCATTGTTTGTACTTTATTGCCAGTGTCTAGCACAGTGTCTGGCAAAAAGGGAACTGATTCATAAATTGTATGAAATTGCCTTTAGAGACATTTAATCAATATTTATTGATTGTTTTATACAGCCTAATATCCAGCCCAGATATGGGGAACCTACGGCCATCAGGCCACATGTGGCCCCATAGGTCCTTAGGTGTGGCCCTTAGACTTAATCCAAACTTCACAGAACAAATCCCCATATAATAGAAGAATCTGTTATGTAAAACTCAGTCAAAAGGCAGTACCCAAGGACCTCTAGAGGGTCTCATCTCCTTTTAACTTTTTTTTTTTTTTACATAAGGTAGGGATACCCAGTTTTGGATGAGGGCTTGATCTATCGTGGTGATTGTGTCAATGGAGAGAAGAGCACCCTCGGACAGAGCCTTAGTATAGATCCAAGAGAGCATTCCTTTAACCATTCTTACCCACCCACCTCCCCCAAACAAACAGAGAAAACCATCCACTGTTGACTTCGGTGTCCCATCTGGCTGTTTCCTTGGAATCTTTTGCCATGTTTTGTCTTTACCCCTTTGGCAGTGTGGTTAAGGCTGTTGATTCTCAGAATAATGTTTTTTAGTGCACAAAGTAAAATACTTAGAATACATACTCAGGAGATTAAGAAGAGAAGGTGGCAACAGTTTTAGGGTTTGTGGAAAAGTTAAAGATGAATATTGAGAAGAGCCCATTGACTCCAAAAGTTTAAGAGGTTTTTGGTTATTTTGGAGAGAACAACTTCAGTTGAATGTGGAGGTCTGAAGAGAGAGTGCGGAGAATTTAGAAGAGAGTGAGAAGATGAAACACCCAGTGTAAACAGTTTCTCAAGGAGTGTAGCAGGCAAGGGGAAGAGAAATGGGAGGATAGTAAGGATGGTTGGGCCGTCTGATGATGGCTTCTTTAAGGAATTGGGCATGACAGATACATTTTCAGACAGCATGGAAGGAACCAGTAGATAGAGAGGCGTTGACAATGAGGGAGAGAGGAGATGAGTGTAGGGAAAATCTTCTGGAAAGTATGGGAGGGAATGGAATAAGGGTGAATGTCACGGGGTTGGTTTTTAATGAGAGGGACCTCAGTAAATGGCTTCAATTTTCTTATCTGTTTAGGAATCAAGACCTTCCCTGGAGGTGTTATGTGTTTGGTGTTGTGTGAGATTTGAGAATGGATTAGAGTGCTTGGAATTTTGTACTGAATGGGATAGGTTGACTAAGGAGGAATGGTTGGTTGACTTGCTATAATGAAGGCCCAGGTGAGATTAGATAATTGAAAATTGTCCTGGATTCAGTTGAAAGAGTCAATTCCATTCAGCAGCATTTGAGTAGGAACATAAGAGCAAGAGGAATTTATTTTTTAAATAAATATTCATTGGTATTTTTGTTTTCACAAAATATTACGTATTTTAGTTCCCTATTCTCAGAGAGTATCACCTTGGAACAAAGAATAAGACAGGCTAACCAACTCATGAAAAAGCTTGACTTTTGTCATGTTTAATAAACGTAACCCATGCATTTTTGCAAATAAATGGAGAGTCATTTTCATATCCCTCCTCTGGGACTAAGCTTGATGGTTATAATTTTATAGCTTTCAGTTTTGATTGGTTGTTTTTCTTTACATTTACATTGTTAGTGCATATTATTTTCTTGGTTTTGCTTTCTTCACTTTATGTCAATTTTTAAGTGTTCCCATGCTTCTGTATTCAAAACAGAATCTTACAGCCCTCTCATGTTTCCATTACATTCATAAGCCATAACTTAGTCATTCTGAAGTTGACCCACTTTTCAACAAACAAGTGTTAAAGTCTACATTGTATAAGGCACTGTTTCTGGGCACAAATATAGAAATTATTTGGTCCTATGGATCTTATATTCTGTGGGGGACATAGATGTATTCAGATAGGCTTGATAAATAGGAGGCAAAGAATGCATCCAGATTAAGTCTCCAGGAATTTTAGATAGCTGGGAAGGAAGGGTACATGAATTACATAAACCCTGAGCAGAGCATATGTATTGATTGGTTTTATTGAATATTTTCCTTTTCTTCTTTCTTCTTTTATATTCTTTGTTATGTGGGATGGTTGGGGCATATTGAGAAATATAGGTGATGTAAAACTGAAAGAAATCAATAAAAATTATGAACAATGTGAGCTTTCTTCAGGGCAGGGACAATCAGTTTTCTATTTCTATTCCTAATATGTAGCATTGTCCCTGGCTTATATAGAGTCAGCCCTTTTTATTTTTGGATCCTTTATTTGTGAATTTTCCTACTTGCTATAATTTTATTTTTCCAAATCTATACTTTTGTTTAGTCAATCATGCTTAGAGCAGCAAAAAATTTGCATCACTCAAAGCACACATTCTCTGCTAAGGTTGATAACAGCAATGCTCTGCCTTCTTGTTTCAACTCTCATGTTAAACAAACGTCCTTTTCATTGTGGTTTATTTCACAGTTTAAAATGGCTCCCAAGTGTATTGCTAATATCCTTAAGTGCAAGAAGGCTTTATGGATAAAATGCATGTATTAGGTAAGCTTCATTTAGGCATGAGTTATAGTGCTATTGGTCATGATTTCAATGTTAATGAATACGATACATCCAGAAAAAAGAAGAGTAACTTCTCTGATTTGTATTTGAGGCTGCCCTGGAATGTGCTAAAGCACTGAACCTGGAGTCAGGAAGACCTGACTTCAAGTTTGACCTCACTCACTTACTAGCTGTGCGACCCCAGGCAAGTTGCTTAACCTTATTTGTCTCAGTTACTCATCTGTATATAAGCTGGAAAGGAAATGGCAAAGATACTGGAGTGGTTTGCCAAGAAAACCCCAAAATAGGGTCACAGAGAGTCAGACATGACTGAAATGACTAAACAACAAAAATGCATAGTGAAGTTGTAGAAAACATGGTAACTTGGCCTAATTTATGGATTCATGCGATGACCAATAAAAAAAATGTAGTGGACAGCATTACTGTGGGACTGAAAGCCAAAGAAGTTTATGGTACTAGTTATCCAGGATCAGAAAAATACTGAACCTTTTTTGACTAGTAATAACTGACTCATAGGGTTTTGATTTTTTTAATTCATTTGTTTATTTTTAGTTTTCAACATTCACTTCCATAAGATCTTGAGTTCCAAATTTTCTCCCCATCTCTTCCCTCTGCCCACCCCAAGACAGCACGCATTCTGATTTCCCTTTTCCCCAATCTGTCCTCCCTTGTATCATACTCCTCTGAGTTGCAACTTCTCTCCCTTCCTCCCTCCCCACCAATCCCTACTGACAAAGCATGCATTTCAGTATTGGTTATGCACGTGTAGTTATGCAAAACACTTCCATAATAGTCATATTGTAAAAGACTAACTATATTTCCTTCCATGCTATCCTGCTCCCTATTTTTTCTATTCTCTCTTGACCCTATCCCTCAAAAGTGTTTTCTTCTAATTATCCCCTCCTCCCATTTGTTGACCTTCCTATCATCCTTCCAGTTGCAGCTCATCCCCTTCTCCCCCACTTTCCAGTAGTGTACGGTAGATTTTCATACCAAAGTGAGTATACATGTTATTCCCTCCTTAAGTCAAATGCAATGAGAGTAAGGTTCACTTTTCCCCTTCTCACCTTCCTCTCTCTAACACTTTGTTGAAAAAGCTTTTTCTTGCCTCATTTATGTGAGATGATTTGCCTCATTCTGTTTCTCCCTTTCTCTTCCCGATATATTCCTCTCTCATCCTTAATTTATTTTAGATATCATCCCTTTATACTCCTCTCACCCTGTGTCTCTGTCTACACATACATAATCCCTCCAACTACCCAAATACTGAGAAACGTCTCAAGAGTTACAAATATGATCTTCCATGTAGGAATGTAAACAGTTCAACTTTAGTAAGTCCCTTATGATTTTTATTTCCTGTTTACCTTTACATGCTTCTCTTGATTCTTGTGTTTGAAAGTCATTTTCTTTTCAGCTCTGGTCTTTTCATCGAGAATACTTGAAAGTCCTCTGTTTCATTGAATGACCATTTTTTTCCCCTGAAGTATTATACTCAGTTTTGCTGGGTAGGTGATTCTTGGTTTTAATTCTAGTTTCTTTGACTTCTGGAATGTCATATTCCAAGCCCTTGATCCCTTAATGTAGAAGCTCTTAGATCTTGTGTTATTCTGATTGTATTTTCACAATACTTGAATTATTTCTTTTTGACTGCTTGCAATATTTTCTCCCTGATCTGGGAGCTCTGGAATTTGGCTACAATATTTCTAGGAGCTTTCCTTTTGGGATCTCTTTCAGGAAGTGATCAGTGGATTCTTTGAATATCTATTTTACCCTCTGATTCTAGATTATCAGGGCAGTTTTCTTTGATAATTTCTTGAAAGGTGATGCCTAGGCTCTTTTTGAACATGGATTTATTTTAGGTACATTTTAAATTGTCTCTCCTGGATCTGTTTTCCAGGTCAGTTGTTTTTCCACTGAGATATTTCACATTGTCTGCTGTTTTTTATTCCTTTGGCTTTCCTTCAGTGAACTTTTGGACTCCCTTTTCCATCTGGACGATTCTGCTTTTTAAGGCATTCTTTTCCTCATTGCCTCTTTGGACCTCTTTTGACATTTAGCTTAGTCTATTTTTTAAAATGTTATTTTCTTCAGCATTTTTTGGGTCTCCTTTACCAAGCACTTGACTTGTTTTTCATGATCTTCTTTTGTAATTCTCATTTCTTTCCCCAATTTTTGCTGTACTTCTCTTACTTGATTTTCAAAATCCTTTTTCAGGTCTTCCATGGCCTGAGACCAATTCATATTTTTCTTGGTGGCTTTGGATGTAGGAGCTTTGACCTTGTTGTCTTCTTCTGTTTGAATATTTTGGTCTTTTCATCAAAGTAAGATTCTATAGTCTAATTATTTTTCTGGTTTTTGCTCATTTCCTGAGCCATTTACTTGACTTTTACACTTTGTCAAGGTAGTTTTCTGCTTCCAGTGGAGGTGGGAGGTGTACAATCAACTGTTTGATCCTCCTCACATTCTGGGGACCTAGAGCTCCTCTGCTGCTCACTGCCCCTGCTGCTGCTGCTGCTGCTGCCTCTGCCTCTGCCTCTGCCTCTGCCATGGGCTCCTTCACCCCCAAGTTGTTTTGGGACTGGGGCTGAACCATTCAGCTCTCTCACACGGGTCCCATGGATTTTTCCCACTGACTTCCAATTTGTCCTCAGCCTTTTGGGGTCATGAAGTCTAGAGACCTGTCACAGGTGTGAGATTTAGCCCCCCTGAGGCCTGCTTAGGTCTCGTTTCTGCCAGTGTGGTGCACTCTGGATTGCATTCTGGATTGCTTCCATCACAGTGCAAGTGATGCTTCCCGGCGACCTTGCAGGCTGTCTTGGGATGGAGATTTGCTTTGCTCCATCATTCTGTGGGTTCTGCAGCTTCAGAATTTGTTTAGAATAATTTTTTGCAGGTATTTGGCTGAGTTTGGGGGAAGAGCTCTAGTAAGTTCATGCTGTTACTCCACCATCTTGGCTTTACCCCTGACTTACCAGTTTTAAAAGGTGATTTTGTAGGTGAGGGAGGTTCTACAGATCAGGAGGCTGTGGCAGAATTTTTTTAAAAGCCTGCTAAGTCTTAGGCAGGAAAAGGGTTATATGGAAGAACAGATTTTCAAATCTGATGAGAGTATAAGAATTATTTAAAATGATATCTTTATAAGTGATTAAAGAAAATAGTGTGACTAGAGTCTTGCATTAACCTAACCCTGTATTTTCCCTAGGAGCAGTGGTTCAGTGTTTGCTAATTCAGTACCCATAGTAACTTTATAGAACAATAACTACCACAAATGATGAGGATTACTGTAGTAAGTTGGTTTAGTATCTCATTTCACAGAAGAAGAAATGGAGGGTTGAACAGGGAGGATGAATAATTTATTCGAGGCCTCAGTTAACAGGTAGATCCAAGATTGGAACCTCGTTTTTCTGACTCTAAATCTAGTTCTCTTTCTACTACAATGAGAAATATATGTCATTTCATTGTGGATCCTTTTTTATTTTTTTGCATGTCTATGTTACGTTTTTGTTGTTCTGAAGTTAAACACTAAGTGAACTGCATATGTCCCAGTACATAGTAGAATAGAAAGAGGATTATACATGAAACTGAATTTCATGTACAGCTTGCTTTTCTTTTCAAATTTTATAACAAATTCAACTTGCCAGTTTCAGAACTGACTCAACTATTTGTCCTTAATTATGTCCTCTTTTGTCTGTACATTTAAAAGATTCTGCTATGATCCTTCCTTCCTGCCTATCTGCTATATTATTAGTAGGCCACCTCTCTCAAGCAAAATTACCACATTTGTCATTTAAGAATTGTCTCCTGGATTTACCACTTCTCTGCCTGTAGGTGTAAGTATCGTGTTTCTTCATTTGTCTTCTGGAAAACACAGTTGGTTATTGCATTGATCAAATTTCTCAAGGTTTTTTAATTATAATATTTTCCATTTTGTCATTTTAAGTCATCTTCTAGAAACTCAGTTCCCAGTTCTATCAAAATTTTTCTTTCTCTTTCAGTGCTTCTACTTTCAGTAATTAGGTTTTGAGGAAAACTCCACCTGTGCCCCTGAGGTTTTCACTTTCTTGGCCAGGACTTACTTGTATTTTCCATTTTTAAAAATATATTTTTATTTTGTTAAATATTTTCTAATTACTGTGAAATTTTTAATTCATTTTTTTCAAAATTTTGAGTTAGAAATTCTCTTCTTCCCTCTCCTTTCCCCTCCCCGCCTTGAGAAGGCAAGCAATTTGTTATCAGTTATATTTGTGAAGTAATGCAAAGCATTTCCATATAAAACATGTTGCAAAAGAAAACAGACAAAAAAAATATGCCTTTATTCTGCATTCATCAGGTCTTTGTCTAGAAGTGGATGGCATTTTTTGTCATAGTTCCTTTGGAATTGCCTTGGATCATTGTCTTGATCAGAGCAATTAAATCACATTTCATCATCTTTATAATATTGTTGTTACTGTGTATAATATTTCCCTAGTTCTGCTTACCTCACTTTATATAAATCTTCCCAGATTTTTGTGAAAACATCCTGCTTATGTCATGTCCTAGAGCCCAGTTGTCTTTCATCACAGTCATATGCCACAACTTGTTTAGCCATTTCACAATTCATGAGCATCTTCTCAATTGCCAACTCTTTGCCACTACAAACAGAGCTGTTATAAATATGTTTATACAAATATGTCCTTTTTCCTTTTGCTTAATCTGTTTGGGATTTGGACCTTTAGTGGTATTGCTGGGTCAAAGGGAATGCACAGTTTTATAGCCCTTTGGACATACTCCCAAATTGTTTTCCAGAATGCTTGGACTAGTTAGCACCACCATCACCAGTGTATACGCTCCTCTTTTCACATCCCCTCAGAGTTGTTTTAATTTGGATTTCTCTAATCAGTAGTAATTTAGGGACATTTTCCCATGTTACTAAGGATAGCTTTGATTTCTTCATCTAAAAACTACCTTTTCATATCCTTTAAGCATTTATCAACTGGGAAATAGTTCTTACTTTAATCAAAGTTTGTCTTGGTTTTCTATATATTTGAGAAATGAGGCTTTTATCAGAGAAACTTGATGTAAAATTTTTTCTGTTCCTGTTTTCCTTCTAATTTTGACTGCATTAGTCTTGTTTTAATTTAAAACCTTTAAAATTTTTATTTCTTATAATCTTCTCTGTCTCTTGTTTGGTCATAAACTTCCTTTTTCTGTAGATCTGACATTTACATTTTTCATGCCACCCTAATTCACTTATCACCCTTTATGTCTCAATAATTTGTATGTTTTGACTTTGGCATATGGTGTGATATGTTGGTCTTTGCTTAGTTTCTGACAAATTGCTTACCAGTTTTCCTAGCAGTTTTTGTCACATGTTGAGTTCTTTCTCTGAAAGCTTGGATCTTTGGGTTTATCAAATACTAGGTTATTATAGTCCTTTACTATTTTGTATTGTGTGCTTAATCTATTCCACTGATCTTCCACTTTTTTCCTTAGCCAGTACCTGATTATTTTGATGATTACTCACTTGTAATATAGTTTAAAATCTGGTACTATACTTTTTTCCATTGATCTTTCATTTTTTTTTCCTTTTTTAAAACTGATTTTCTTGTTCTTCTTTACTGTTGTTCCAGATGAATTTTGTTATTTGTTCTAACTCAAACTAATTCTTTTGCAGTTTGTTTGTGGCAATGAATAAAATAATTTAGGTAGAATTGTCACTTTTTTGATGTTGGCTTGGCCTACCCATGAGCAATTAATACTTCCCTATTTGTTCAGATTGATACAAAAATTTTTTTTCAAATAAAATATTAGCAAAGAGGCTATAACAGTATCTGAAAGATTATACAGTATTACCCTGCGAGATTTATACTGAGAATACAGAGCTTGATATAAACATAATTATGTTAATAACAAAATGATCAAATATAAATAAAATCATGGAATTATATAAAAAAGAAATGATGGGAAGAAGCATAGATGAAGAAACATAGTTTTTACTTTTTTCAGATGATATCATATGCTTAGAGTCGGTCTATAATTATGAAGCACAATAAATATTTTGTTAAGTACCAGATAATGTACTAAACATTGGGGATACAAAGAAAGGTGCAAGAGTCTCTGTCCTCAAAGAACTCAAATTCTAATGAAGATGACAGCACATAAAAAGAAGTTGAAAAAGCTAAGAGAAGTTACCCTTCTTGAAGTCATGCGGAATGATGAGTTTCTGGAGATGATGAAGTCCAGAAAAGTCCAGGAAAAACTTCTAGAACCCTGGTAAGAAGAGATAGGCAATTCCATTTAAAGTACTTGGACAGTGTGTGAAATACTTCTGGGATGCAAATGGGGTAGTGTCTTCCAGATTCAATCAGACATTAACTATGAAATGTTACTCTAGGAAACAGAGAGACCTAAATAATTGTAGAAATAATAATTTCTTATGAGTGGACTGAGCTACTATGATATGAATGACAGTACTACCTAAATTTATTTATGTATTCAGCCAATCAAACTGCCAGGGAATTACTTTTTTTGAACTAGAAAAATTAGTAAAAAATAATAAATTCATGTATAAGAACAAAAAGATCAGTAATCTTAAGGGAAATAGTGGCTGGAGGGTGGGGGGGTAGGATGAAGGGGTCTGATTTAGACTAGATATCATACTGCAGCAGAACAGTAATTTGGTACTAGTTAACAAAGAAGAGGTTGATTAGGGAAACAGATTAGGTACTTGGTATACCAAAGCAAATAAACATAGTAGTTTGATGTTTGAGAAATCCAAAGACCCCTAGCTACTGGGATAAGAACTCATTATTTGACAAAAAATGCTGAAAAAACCGGATAGCCATCTGGAAGAACACTTCATACCACTTATCAAGATAAGATCAAAATGAATGCGTATCCTAGACATAAAAGATCATGTTAGACATTACCTTTCAAATATATGGATGGGGAAAGAGTTCATCATGGACAAGTAAGGCATGGAGAGAGTCATAGGAGTTATAATGAACAGCTTTAATTACATAAAATTGTCTAGGATTTCCTGAAACTTAATACTGTTTACTGGGGTCCTTTGATAGTGTTATTTGTCCCACATGAATCATCAGAAAGATAGTAGCTCAGCTGGGATTAAAACCCTGGTCCAGGGCTCTATCCATTAAAACAGAAAATCTTACTTGATGCCTCATCATGCTAGGGAAGTGAACCCAAAGTCTGGCAGGACATATCACTTGTCAGTTACGTTATAGTGGGAACTAGATGGCTGCAGTAGCCTTTCCAAGCTTTCAAACTTTCAGTCTGTCAAACTGGAAAAGCTTCAAAAATGGCCTGGAAAGGGAATGTTTTTACTTTTAAAGGACTAGCCCATTTAAAATTAGCTTTAAAATCCCATTTTAATCCCACATTGTATCAGAGGCACAGTGGATAGAAATCTGTACCTGGATTCAGGAAGGCAAACCTGACCACTTGTAAAAATATGTCTTACTCTATATATTTAGTCTATCACTTCTGCCAGGAGGTAGGCTGAATTTTTCGTTGCTTGGCATCATGATTGATTCTAGTTCTTAAGTGTAGCAATACATCTAAATGTGAATTTACCTAAATCCAGATTAGCTACAAAATGATCAATTATTTATGCCACAGCAGCACTTAAAGATTAGTGAAAGTTAGAATTCTTTGAAGGAGGAAGTATTCACACGAGCAAAATTACAGATGCCTTGAAGTATTGACAGGTTGTGTGGGGTGTCTCTTTGTATGTGCTTCAAACAATAAAATATAGATCTAAACCTACCCTCATTTAATGCCCTGTGTCTTCTCACCCTTAAAAAACTTGGTTTCTTTATTAAAGCATTATGAATATGGCAAAGCAAACAGACAAAACAATGATTGTTAGTCATTTGTTTTGAAGTCATAGTATTTGTGACATAGTGTTTCACCTTTTGGTGAGTTGGTTTTCTTTTGGTGAAGCCCCTCGTGCTTTGTAACGTTTGATTTGTGTTACTCTTCTCTTTTGGCCTTAGTTTATTTACATTAGGTGATGTAAGAAGATTCTTGTGTCTAAAAGCATTAGCTGAGTATCTCTTCAGATAGACTATTCCAGGAAACACAGGGAGATTAGTAGTATTATTTGGTATGTTGTGAGTGATGAATGATCTCAGAACAAAGGCGTTATAAGGAGAGATAGCACACTTAAAGAGCAGCAAAGGTAGTGGATTGGCATTATCTTATATATTAAATTTGAATCTAGACTGGTTTATTTCAGCAACAGCATGATAAACCTTACATAAAAGACTTTTAACTGTTCCTTTGGTAAAATGAAGAACTATTTTGGCATCTGGTTATGGTTTTTGGGTCTCATTTGGGCATCATCTTTGGTACAAGCAAAGGAGATTGCCAATATTTGCAAATGATGCCTTGCTCCAGGAAACACTGCCTAAATATGAACTGTTCCTTCCCTTCAGGGACCACTTATTCTTAAAGCTTTACATCTTGCACCTTAATATGGTGCTTTCTTAATTAGTGAACCAGTCGGATTATTTAGTAATTCCTATTTGGCCACTGTGTTTTCCATCATTTTCAGCAGAACCTAGAAGATTAATTTTGGTCCATTTGGTCAGTTTCATTGTATATGCTTAATTTGAAATTTCTATAAACTTCTTGAAAGGTAGTGTAAGGGCTCATTTTTATTTGCATTTTCATCAGTGACCATCATCTTGCTTTGTGTATTTAGTAGGTACTTAGTGTTCATTAAACTGAAATTGGGCTGTTTCTGTTATGTAATCATTCACTTTCTGATTAATGATATAGTTATATAATGTTTTAAAGTGTTTAAAGTGTGTACATAGGTTATTTCATATGAATCTCATAGTAGTGCTGTGACATAGTTACTCCATTTTACATATGGGAAACTGAAATTCAGGAAGGTCAAATGACAGTCTTCAAAATCTAATAAGTGTTAGAGGTGAGTTTCCAACATTTTGACTCCTAGGGCCATAGGACTCCTATTTAGTTTTATTATATGTTTTTATAATATCTATTGTATGTTTTTATTGTTACCATAATTGGATCCTTTTTATTAAGTGACCTCCTTGAAGCATATACTTAGCAGTGAAATTTCTGAATATGGGAATTTTAGCCTCTCTGTTTTATGATACCCAATTGCTTTCCAAAATAATTATACCAATTTCCAGCTCCATTAGTAATCTGTTGCTGTGCCTGTCTTACTTACTATGATCACTCCAACAATTTTCTAAGTAGGAGGTGAAATCTTATTAGTTTTGACTTGCAATTCTCCCATTTTAGTGACTTGGAGAATTCTTTTATATGCCACTAATAATTTGGAATTCTTTTGAGATCAGTTTATATCTTTTGACCACTTCAATTGGATAATGGCTTTTTGAATTTTTACCATTCATATTATTGGTAGGAGATGTTTTCTTAAATAGAGGCTAAAATCAGTTATACAATATAAAATACATTGTTTTGACATTGAAAATTAAAAGCTTTTTTGCATAAGCATCTGTGATAAGAAAGGAGGAGCAGATAAATGGGGGAAATATTTTTATCATAATTTTTAATGCTATGATAAAAACAACAGATAATGACAGTAGATATAATAGTAAGAACAAAATCCAAGCTTTATTTTTTTTACCGTATATCTCTTCTCATATAACTCTTTTCCCTATTTAGGGTTATATTATTGTGCAGTAGGGTATAAAAATATGTTCCACATACTTTACTGTCTGCTATAGATGGGTTAAAATAGATATGGAGAAGTCCTCAGGATTCTGACTAGGATTGCTTTTATTATTTAAATAAACTGTTTATTTAGTATTTTAAACACTCAGATGAAACTTAACATCTGTTTATTAAGTTCAAAATTAAGCCTCGTGTTAAGTCAGTGATTTTCTTAATGAAAATATATTTGGTTTTAAAAATAACTTTTTGTTTTGTTCATGACATTCACAAATCTTCTAAATGCTTTTCTTACTCAACTGCTGTCACCATACTGTATTTCTTGGGAATATGGTAGGAAAAGTTTTCTATATCAATGTGTAATAAAGTACTTACTATTGGTTATCAGTTAAGTGCTTGTCTTGAAATTTTTGTTTTTCCTTTTATATTTAAAGAATCCATAGATCCCTAGATGTGAATACTTCATCTACAGATACAGATCGTGACCATTCTGTGATTTAGTAGATTGTGTTAGTTGTCCAAATGGCCAAAAATTCATCATTGCTTTCATATGATGAAGAACTCCTGAAAATTGCTCTAGCTTGGCCCATATTCCTGCACCCAAATTCTTTCCAGCTTCTGCTTCCAGAGCTTGTGCTTCACTGGCTTAGAGCCTTTGAGAATTCAAATCCCTATTGAGTTGTTAAAAAACATTAGCTGAATGTAATTGTTAGTGACCTAAGATAATATTAATTGAAATGGTTACTTTGGATTTTTGCCTATAAAATACATTTCCGAATTAAGCTTCAGAATTAGTTCAAGGTTACTTTTGTGAACACAAGGCTATAGCAAGTGCTTTCCTAGATTTGTTGTTTTGTAGTAACAATGTTGGCAGCTTTTGGGAGCTAATTTCTTGTTTGATGTGAAACTGTTCATATATTCCTGAAATGTTAGCGTGTTATGCCAGGTCATCTGGACATTTCTTGTATCCCTTGATAATTTGCAGATCTAAGTTAACACCAAATAAGAAGACAACACCAGTAAGATTATAGCTGTGTTCCTGCAGTATCTGCACTGCTTCTGACTACTTCAAATACTCTTTCCTCTCACTTCTTTTCAAATGTGCCTCATAGAAGAATGTGAAATAAAACAGGGATATGACATATAATTGTTTTTAAGTATCTTGTGTAATGTTTATAAAGTTTCCCATCTTAGACTAGCCTGAAATTACTTGATAGACTTGTTATTTGAAACTTTAAACCATTTCCTTGTTTAAAATAATGTCAGCCCACCAAAACAAAACAAATTTCAACCCATAATGTACCAGAAATAATACCTCTGTGGACAAATAGATATATTCAGCTCGACAAAGTGGATGTTAGATATTTCTTACTTTTGCCCTTTCTCTACTCTAATAGCAGGAATGGGGACTTTCACAGCTCTAAAGCTGTGTACAGTGGCTTTTACATTTTGGGTCAGGACTCTAGATGGAGAGAGAGTACTTGGAGCAAGGACCAGGTGGTAGAAATTTGAAATGTGAAGGTGGGAATAGGAAGACCAGAATGCTGTGGAGAGGGTGAAAGGAACAAGTGATAGAAAAGGAAGAGTAAAGAACAGAGGATGAAAACAAAGGGTAGTGGTTCTTAGAGTATAAGGAAAGGGATAATGACTAGATATACGATGATAGGAGATTTCAATGCTTTTTGCTTCATGTCTTGCCTGTCCTGTACCTTATTTGGCTGATAAAAGTGGAAAATGTGTCCTGGAGCAATAAGTGGCAGTTTTGAGTACTGAATAGTGAAGTGGCAGGAAGTGTCATCTCTGTAGTAGAGGAATGGGGAGTTCCTGTGACCCATAAGGCAGCTAGATGGTGCAGTGGATAGAGCACCAGTGCAGGAGTCAGGAGGACCTGAGTTCAAATCTCGCCTCCGACACTTGTCACTCACTAGCTGTGTGACCTTGGGCAAGTCACTTAACCCCAATTGCCTCATCCTGGGTCATCTCCAGTCATCCTGATGAATTTCTGGTCACTGGATTCAGATGGCTGTGGAGGAGAAGTGAGGCTGGTGACCTGCACAGCCCTCTCTCACTCAAAACAAAGTCAAGTGCAAGTCATGTCATCATTTGTCTGATGGCATGGTCTTCTTTGGCAGCCAAGGATGAACACACAATATATATGCTAATATAGGTAGTAATAAGTTAACTCATCATGGGGCAGCTGGGTAAATAGAGCATGAGACCTGGAATCAGGAAACTTCATCTTTCTGAGTTCAAATCTAGCTTCAGACACTTTACTTCAAACTATGTGACCCCGAGCATGTCACTTAACCTCTCTTTGCCATAATCCACTGGACAAGGGAATGGTAAGCCATTCCAGTATCTTTGCCAAGTATTGGCTTGCTTTTGTAGACAGGGTCATGAAGAGTTGAACACTACTGAATGACTGAACCATGAAGATGGGGACTGCCTGTACTGTAATATTTTTGAAACTGCATAAGTACCATGTTATCTTTCTGAGAACACGGTGGTACAGTAGAACTCTGTAGAATGATGTTCAGCTAGAAAATACTAGATGAAAAGTTGTTTTTTGTCTGCCTTTTAAAATCCTGAACCCATGAGAAAGGAACAGGATTTTTACTCTGGTTGACACTTAATTCATTGCCTTGGTGTTTTTGATACCCAGTTGTTGTGACTTTAGCATTAATGTTTAACAGCATGAAGATGAGAATTAATCTGTCCTCCTATGTCAAGGAGTCCTCAAAATCTACTATTAAGTGCTTTGTAAACAAACCTTCTGAAGTATTCATTCAGTCCTTAAGTAACTTTGCATTTATGGTACTCAGCCAGCTTTATTACCTGTTTAGATCAGGTGCTTACAAATATGCTTCCCAAGATATAAGCTCAGTGAGTTGTTATCTCTTATTCTGATCTTCACATGAGGTCTTTATGCCTGGGTGGAAAGAGGGAAGAGGTGACAGAACTCAACTAAATGGGACTGAACGAAGTGGGATTGAGGAAGAAAAATGTATCTGACCAAGGGAGGAGTACCTTATAATAATTAAGCACTGAAATGGATTTCTTTTGTGTCAGGTAGCGTTTTTTTTTTTTTTTAAAGTAAACCATTAATAGAGGATTGCAAAACTATTTTCAATGAATGCATGACCTCCCAGATGTACTACATGAAATGATAGAGAGTTTTAAAGTATTTGTGGTGTGAAGGAAAATAAATTCTCATTTACTAAGTATGGTATAGTTTTCAAGAGTGAAAGCAAAAGGGAAAACTGTTCTAGTGATGATTGATTGCCTTTTATTGTTTGAAAGACAAACTGCCAGACATATGACTGTAGAAAATCAGGATTTGGTGGGGTCAAGTACACTCTCATGCTTTGTACTTTGAGTTTGTTCTCTTCTTAATCCAAAGGCTTTTTGAAACTATGAAACATCAGACTTGGTATAAATAAGTGGAGGGGTGAGTGAATTCATGAAATTTTAAAAGGCAAGGTATTCCATATCCCCTTGGGCAGAAGGGTAAACTGACCCTAGAGCAAGGGTTCTTTAACCATGCATGTATGCATGAGTGTGATGATGGATCTCTTTGGCAGGCTAGTGATATTTAAGACTTAAGATAATGTTTTTAAGTGCATGAAATAAAATATATATAATTGCAAAGTTAACCATTCTTTTTGAAGTGCAGTTATGAATCAATAAACATTAAAATTCCTACTTTGTGCCAGGTACTATGCTAAGGGGTACAAAAGTTCTAGGAATACAAATAATGGAAGATAATACACAAAAGGAAAGGGGCTGGGAAGAAGATATTTTACTTGGGGCATGTTCAGAAACGTCCCAGAATAGTGCAGTTAGATAAGAAATGAGGAAATATTCTTATCTGAGCTCCCTTCTTAAATGGAGATTTTCAAAATGATAAAGCTAAGTTAACAGACTCCAGCCTAAGAACCCCTGGAGATGCCAAAGAAGGCAGAAAGATTTATGAAGGCAATAGAAAAACTGGATCACTAAGTCCATGTGGTTCTAATCTGTAGAAATATTTTTGAAAAATTCTTGACTCAGTTTCTGAAAAGCCATCAAGTAGCCTCAGTTCTTTCCTAAAATATGTTTATAGAATCCATGGAAACCTTTGTAAAACTTCTTTAACCCATTGAAGTTATGTTTTTTTACCTTCAGATTTGTTGGAGTTTAAAACAAATATGAATTATGAAAATAAGAACTTGATACTTTCATCATGTTAAATTTTTATTTTGATTCTGTACTCATAGACATTTTAGGAAGTTTCCTACTGTGTTTTTAGTCATTTCTATATAAAGTTGCACATTCATTGCTTAGTCCCTGTTTTCTACGTTTTTAATATGGTAAAATCCATTTCTAATTATGTCATTTTAATTGATGGCATGTTTTCAAGGAATTTGACCCATGGGTCTTGCCTGTCTACATGCTATTTTTGGAGCGAAGGAAAACATTCCAGTATACAGATATGGCTGTCCTCCTGTAGGCC
Source organism: Potorous gilbertii (assembly GCA_028658325.1). Classification (NCBI taxonomy): domain Eukaryota; kingdom Metazoa; phylum Chordata; class Mammalia; order Diprotodontia; family Potoroidae; genus Potorous; species Potorous gilbertii. The sequence goes on along the minus strand of CM053770.1, from coordinate 396,521,187 downwards.
TACAATAGATATCAAGCTGCCAGTTATAAGGGTTGTCAAGTGGAATAGGCTGTACATTGTGCATGAAGGATATATTCAGTAACCAATTTGCACATAAAACATAGAAATACTCTTCACATTTTGTCAGATTTTTTTTCTGTCTGCTTATAGTTTCATGTAATAACAGATTTAGAGAAGATACTTTATTTGATTTATTTCATGCAGGATTAGAAAGTAAACAAAGATAATTTTACTATTTCATAGTAATGTCCAAAGCAGTTACTACAACATAGTTACATATTTTCCTTTCCTTCTTTTTGCTAGGGTCAACCCCAGATATCCTTGTTCCCATTTCCTTCTTTTTTCTCTCTTAGCTGTCCCCAGTCTAATACCATTCTTTCCTTTCCTCAAACAATGCCCCAGGTCTTCTCATTCCTAAAAATTCCACTTGCCATTCCTTCAAACTTTGATCCCATATCTTTCTTTTCTTTCACAGTTATACTTGGGGAGGGGTGCAGGTGTCTGCTTTCTATACCTCAAGTGCCTCTACTTCTCCTCTTACTCAATTTTCAGCCTCCTCAAGTCTGACTTCCGACCTTAGCACTTGTGTGAAATGCTTTTCTCTTCCATTATCAGTGACTCTTAATCACCAAATCCAGTTTCTCATCGCTTATCTTGCTTGACCCTTCTACAATATTTGAAACTGTTGATCCTCTTCTTCTGTATAATCTTTGGTCTCTGGGTTTTTGTGACACTCTTCTCTCTAGGTTTCCTATCTGTCTGACTTCTCCTCAGTCTCTTTTGCTCATTCTTTTTCTATATTGTGCCCCTCACCATGGCTGTCTACACATTCTTTCTTGGTAAAGTCAAAGAACCAAATCCGTGATTCTGTTGGAATGACATAGAATATGTGTATGTGTGTGTGTGATCATTTTTTTAAAAGTGGATTTTGCTTTTAGCAGATCTTCACTTATCTACATATTTTCCCAGAAGTATTGACAGATTTTGTGTTTATTACCTGTAAATTCCTTTATAATCAATTGTGGTTCATATTCCTCTTTTACAGCTTACTAATTTATACTAACAATAATAGATACCTGAAAGTTTAATTTTTGTTTTTATTGCAGTAATTACACACACACACACACACACACACACACACACACACAGCGTGTAGACACAACTTAAAACTTCACTTAAAATAGCCTCTGGTATCTACTAACTGTACTCTATCTGCCAAGGATAGTGACAAAAGAAATTTTAAGAATCCTTGAAAACTGGAGCCCTGGTTTTAGTTACACAAATAGAATTCTTTAGAGAGTGTAAACAACTTTCTATTGATAGAAAATATAGTGCTCTTCAGGATATGATAGGAGTCCCAGCAAGTAAATGTTTTAGAAGTCAAATATGATCAGTGTTTTTGGGTTTTTCCCTTGCTGCCTTCTTTCTTCTTCTCCCTCCCTCTTTCTTCTCTCCTTCCTCCAAAGTCAAGCACAGAACCCAAGAATCTTGTGAATGCTATTCTACCAAGATATTTTTCAGTGAAGAGATATCTTTTAATCAATTATGTATATTAAAGAACAGTGCAAAACCCTTAAGAACACACTACATGGGAGGATAGGGGACTAAAAAAAAATCTGCCTATCACTGATAATTTAGTCATTACAAAGACTGATAGAGCTGTGGTAGAAGGACAGCATTTCAAAAAGTATGAATATTATCCACATTATGTTATTTGTTGAAGTTTTTCAATCGATTTTGTCACTCCATATTCCAAACTATTTTACAGAATTGTTTATTGTGTCTAATATCACAAATTATCTGAAAGGAATGAAGGCTAGTTTTTTATTCTACACATTACTGAGTACTTGATATTTTTTAAAACTTCAGTTTGGGAAGTAGGAAAATAATTTCATTGCTGGGTTGAGTTTCATGTGATAGTTTGCAGTTTTGAAAAGGAGTTCTTTATTTTTTGACCACTTACTCACTGAGGAATGACTGTTTATTTGTATTAGGTACTCCGTGTAAATAATGAGCCTCCTGAAGTGGTTGCATGTATTTGTATTAGCATTATTTGAAGTAGTGATTATGTAAAATAAGATCATTGGTTCCACTGGATAATATGCATTATGAATTTGTAGTCTGAATTTGAATAATGGGACTACTTCAGGGGGAGTTGTAGTGCGGTATATAGAGCTTGGGTCTGGCCTTTCACATTAGTTGTGTGACCCTGGGCAAGTTATTTAACTCTGTTTGCCTAAATCTCCTCATCTCTGAAATGAGGTAGAGAAGGCAAACCACTCCATTATTTTTACCAAGAAAACCCCAAATGGTTTATTAAGAGTTGAATACAACTGGGATGACTGAATAACAACAAGAATTAAGGGGAATACATTGTTCACACTAATTGGGACCTAACTGCAGTGCTGGATCTTGTACCTTTACCAGAGATATCTGAAGCACAAGTGTAGAGGAGATAGATTTATTATCTCTATTTGTCAGTTACATGATGATTGCCTGAATTTCTTTTCAAATACCCTGGGGTTTTCCAAATAAAGTAAAGTCACAACTTTTCTGTAGAACAGTGAACGCTAGGAGGAAATAATAGAAAGGGAAGCCCCATTCAAATAACTACAAACTGCATATGTTTTTTGTTGTTTATAATATTTGTATAGATACAACTACTTTACTATTGATTCCATTGTGGAAACCCAGCTAGTACCTCAGAGTCAGACAGGTTAAAATTTTATTAAGGAAATGAATGTCTAGTGTGTGCTAGGTACTATTCTAAACATTGGGAATTTGAAAGATATAAACAACATAGACCTTGCCCTCATTGAACTTAATATTCTCTGGTAACAGGGGGATGACATATATCCAAATAATTCAATATAGGGAAATAACTAGATAAGAGAGATGAGAAGAAAAATTAAAGATGCACCTGGGTCTTGAAGAAAGAAAAGAATTTTTAATTGGTTAAGTAATTTATCCATTTTAGAGATGCAATTTTTGGAGGCACTAGAAGGTCAAGTAAGATTTGTGCAATGTACTGCAGTCTTGACTGAAAGACTGAAAGTTTCTTTGAAATGGGGGATACTTCTAACTTAACTGGTTTGAGCTTTTTAAAACTTCTTTGCTCCAGAACTTAGATGTGCTATTCTGAAGTGCTTTCTAAGTCATTAAGTATGATTTCAGAATATTTTAGAGCTAGTTTCTTCACAGAGGGGAAAAAAATTGTTCATTGAGAAAATAAGATTAGAAACTTGGAGATTAATTTTACAGGCAGCTTTTAAGAAACATATTAGTTACGGAGGCATAAAGCAATATATCCTATGTGTACCATTCAAAGGACAGAATATATTTCTTATTCTACCCAACTAGTCTTTATAGTACCCATCTCATAAGAATCTGAAGAAATTTTTGTAGTAGTTTGCCTTTACTGGAGAAAAGAAAAATTTACTATAAAAATGGTGTTGACTAAGATTTTTAATTTTACCTTGGGTACTAGTATATAAGATTTTCTACAAGTAGTAACATAGTCTTACTAGATGGATCTGGAATGATCAGAATCTTTAGAATTATGAAAGATTTAAACATTGAAAGGATTTTTGTGCGTATGTTTTGGGGACTAAAATATTTTGAGGTGTTGGTGAAAAAATGTGTTTTAAAAACCCCTAGTAAAGCCTGAAATCAAACACTAAAAGTATTTCCTTCTGTGTAGCCAAACTCAAAGACCCCTGTCTAGGAAATTGTTTCATATCACATTAAAAAACAAAAATAAGTAGAAAATAAAACACTAATACCCGTTACTTTCAAAATAACCTGCTTGTCTATGCTTTCGTCTGTTCCTTGGGAATTTAAAAGTAATGTTACTAGAAGCGGGGCGTGGGTCCATCAGTATGGCTGATTTCTCTCATTCTCTCCCTGGGTTCTTGGTTTGACCTCCATATCCTGTTAACCACAGTTCCCTCTGGATCTTTGATCTGTATAGCTCTAGCTCTTCAGAGCCCTCCCTGTGATCTCAGGACAGAGTGTTAGGGATCTCAGAATCTTTGGATACCTGAGTTACCCAGTCAAAGTTCTGAGACTCTAAGTTGGTCAATAGTTGCTGCTGCTCCCACAGTATTCCACGGCCCTCATCCTAGTCAGCAAAACCCTCCACTCTTGGGGTCTCTAGTCTCAGAGGCTTGCCAGGTTATGGGTGTCCTCCCTCACTATCCTGTACATTGTGTTGCCGGAGTGAGCTTCTTTTCATACTCCCCTTGGGGTTTTTGATGACTATGCAGTTCGGTGGTAGAAGATGTCACTGTAGTCTTTCATCAGATTTCTTCATCATTATTTGGTTTGATGTGAATGTTAATTTTTGTAGAGTGGTATGTGAGCAAAAGGAACAGTCCAGCAGCCATCTTGGCAGGAAATTTAAAATAGGTATTTGAACCCTCAGATGTTTATTTCTTTAGTATTGCTATAGATTTGTTCTAATTATGTACACTTTTTATTCAGGTTTTGACTGGACCTCGTCAAAATTATTCATCTTCTGGCTACCATGATTTCAATAGATGGGAATCTTTATTGAAAATTAAAGAAGGATTGCTAAGGCAGAAGGAAATTGTAATTGACAGGTCAGTATATATTTGTTTGAATTTTTGGGTTATGCTAAATCTGAAATTTTCCTTTCACAGATATTGCTCTTTATTTTCCAGAATGGTTTAAGAAATCCTTAAGTGTTCCTTCAGTAGATTCTTGATAAGATTATTGCATTTTCTGACTTCTATTGTAAATTAGATGTATGCTTGTCTCATCCATATATTGGGTTGTAAAGCTACTTGATGAAAAAGATTATGCCAATTTTTATCTATGTATTTTATTACCTTGTTTTATACATGGTTTTTATATACATGGTATATAAAATGTATACTGAATTGAGTTTTTTCTCAATCCTAAATAGTAACATACTCATTTTTAATTTCCCATTTACCAACTTATTTAATTGAGTGTGTGATCTTACCAACATGTACACTGTCCACTACCTGTAGTGGTATAGATTATATTCATTTACAGCTTTTCACCCTTTATAACTTTTGCCCATGTTCCCTCCAAAAACAGACAATAACAACCACAAATGGTCTTCTATGTATGCTGAGTGCTTTGTTTTAGATTGTTTTATAGCTGTCAGCAAAGCATTCTGGTTGCTCACAAATGATCCTTTCTCTTGCATTATGACAACCCTATGTCCTTTTCTGGTCGTCCATCTCTCTGGTAACATCCTTTGTGCTGTTTCTTTGGTACAGCTCTTCATTGGTAATATACTGCATCATGCTTATACATCTCAGTGTTGGCCTTGAGGTGGTCAGTAATGTTTATTCTTTGGATAAAGTGGTATCTGCAACCCAAAGCCAAGCCATATATCACCGGATGGCCAAAAGACTGGTCTTATTTCAGAGAGAAGTTTAGGATCATCATAGATTCTACACAGTTCCTCCCTCCCCCAAACAAAGTAGACAACAATAAAAATACCTACGCTTACAGTCCTGCTTTCTATTCCTTTCCTAGCATAATATCTGTAACATTTTTATTGTTGCTCCAACATTTCTGTCCTTTCTGACCCTTCATGACCCCATTTGGGGTTTTCTTGGCAAAGATAGCGGGGTGGTTTGCCATTTCCTTCTCCAGCTAATTTTACGAACGATGAACTGAGAAAAACAAGCTTAAGTGGCTTCCCCAGGATCACACAACTTGTAAGTGTCTGAAGCCAGATTTGAACTCTGGAAGACCAGCATTCCTGGTTACCAGACCAGTGTTTTATCCACTGTGCTTCCTAGCCCTACCCTCAATGTAGTAAATGCTTGCTTCCTGACTGACTCTTTTGTTTTTGCTTTAACTTACTGTTTATTCCTATATTTGTTCAGCATAATTTCCCCCCACTCTAGTCTTTGTCCTTTCTCTCCTTCTGAAAGACGTGTAGCCTATCCATTTAACTACATATTATAATCTGGACAAAACACATTATTTTTCCATTGATTTTCTCCTTTATGGCTATCTAGTCCACACTGATTAATTATGGATTTCAGTTTGAAGGTTCTATAAAGTCTCAGGATTTGACACAGCAAAATGTTATCTGCTAATGTTCAGGACCTTGTGATACATGGGAAATGAATCTTCCATTTAGATTCTATATTGGGCATCCTCCATGACAGTGACAGAAACCTGTATTAAGCATACTTTTCACTGTTAAGAGATTCATAATTAGAGATTTATGGAACACAGTTACTTGTTTTTCAAGTGATCTTACATGATTTTTGATGTGTATCAGGCAGGGTATGCACACAAAGTCAGAGAACAATTATGCAGATTTTTAAAAAATTATGTAGATTTTTTAAAAATGAAATTTTAAAAATTAAAAATTAATTTTTTTAAAAAAATTAACCAAATATGGTTAATATTTAGTTATTAATTATAATTTCTGAGTTCAAAATTGCTAGCACAAAGTACTAATACTGTAGACAAGCCACTATAGGTTTCTGAGTTTCCATTCTTCCTCACAGGATTATTGGTACCTTGTAAGCCTACAATTAGAAATTATTATTGAGTGGGATAGATGAATGAAATAGCAAAGTAAAAAAAAACCCACAAAACTGTGTATATACAATTGTTTCATAAAGTCATTTTTTAAAAGTCTTTGTTCTCATGTAACCCTGGAAATTAGAAAGGCCTGTGTTCAGAGTCATAGATGGATGAGTCACAGGTTGTGGGTTTAGAGGAAGATCTCTGCATTCTGATGATGCATTCATTGCTATCATGCCTGCCTTTTACCTTTGACATTTAATTTATGGAAATCTTTCAGTAATTCACATTACTGATTCTGTTCTTCATAAAATTTAACCATCTGTTCTTGCAGAGATAAAATTTTATCTAACACCTATCCCTCCAATAGCCAATGTACTTTAGAATGGTAAGGCAAATCCACGTTGAATATCTCATTGTTCACCTTTAGCATGTTAGGAAACTGATGATGCTGTGTTGCATTTGCATGAATATAGTTAACAATACTCAGAACTTGTTGTAAAGTGTCACCAAAAAAAGTAGCTTTTGCACAGAGATTTTACTGATTCAAAATATAATGAAAAGAAAAAAGAGGATTTGGATCTGTTAATACTTTTTTTTTTAATCTGTGCAATAACTGTTCATGTTTTCCTGTCATACACTCACTGAATTTACCAATTTCAGCCCAACTTCAGGACATTGATCTTGAAAGCTGTTGAAGATATCTGTTCCCTGTCTTCTGTTTGCTAGAGTGCCCAAAGAAAGTAACTCTTAGTAGCAAAGAAAATCTTCTATTATGACTTGAATGAATTACAGAACATACACTGTATCAGTAGTATCAATTGAAGTTGAAGGCTAATTCATTGCTGCCCATCAGTTATGGTTCTTCTTGAAAGAGGCAGTTGTTTGTGCTTTGAAATGTTACCAGGGTCTGAGCATACTACAACTATGACAGTGAATTCTTTCACAATTTCTACATCATTGAATGGCTTCCCTTTTTTCCTGAATGACTTTCCCTTTATAAGTTTCTTCAGTGGCATTATTTCCAGGTCTTATTGCTGCTTGAAAGAATTGTCTTTGCTTTTCATCTTCGTTTTCTACAATACAAGCCTTCATGCCTCTCCTTCTAATTTAAAATATTTGTGGTCCTTATGAGCGTTACAATGCTGATGAGCACTGAATTTCTTTAATGTTGATACTGCAGTATCACAAAGCAAGCAAATTACCTTATCTTTAGCAGAAACAAGATAATTCTTATTAAAAACTATTCTTTTCCTTCAGTGTTCTCCTGGTCTTCTTTGACATGGTGGGCTGTTAAGCAGACAGAATTAAAAAATACTGTTGAGCCGTGTGACTATTCACAAATTCCACTTCCAATGGAAACACAGTGCACTACTGTCAAAAACAGAGCTAAATAATGAGCATAGCAGCCATCAATTTACCCCCTTATGGCTTACTAATGTTCTAATCGTACATGTCAATCTGAGAGGATTATTTTGTTGAAACTTACTTTATTCTTTGATATTTTGAATATTCATTTTAAAAATAAAGTACATCTATAAAAGATGAACCAAAATGTATTAATAAGAAAAGCATTTTTTTTTCTGTAAAATTTGTATTTAGCCAAAAGGCCACCCTTTCAAGGACCTAGAAGGCCACATATGACCTTTAAGACTGCTGGTCTCCTCCTCTCCCCCCCGCCCCCACTCACTCTATATAAATGCTAAGTAATATAATGGGAAATATGGGTAATGTTAGAATAAGATAACAATAGTTTTTTTTTTTAAAGTTAGAAATTTTTTTTTTCCCCCTGAAAATGAAAGTCTCCACAGGCTTTGCAAACTTCATTAGCTCCTCCTCTGGAGTTCCTGTCTCTTATTTTGACTTAATTTTGCATCCTACAGCATGAATTATTGTCTAAATAACAATTTTATGTCTATTATGTCATTCTTTCTGTTCTGTTGTATTAATAGAGCAACAGGGGGATAAAAAGATGAAAAAAATGAATCCAGATTGTATCCTTATTAAACAAATTAAATTCATCCATAAATTGAAGATAGCAGTGGATTTTCTAGATGCATCTTTTTTCTTTTTCATGCATTTATTTGATCTCAAATAGTTGGAATGATGGGGGTCATTGTACTGTTATGTCAACTACTATCAGGCAGTTGATAGGATCACCTTATTTAAAAGTTTTTATGGAGAAAGAAAATGTCCTTCTGTGTTATGCTGTCAGATCATCCTCCACAGTGTCTTGTAAAATTCTTTCCTGTTTGTCTTCTACTAAATCTCTGTCTCTTGGTTTTACTCTCCTCTTCTCAATTAGTAGTCTGTAATCTTCTTTCCTAATCTTCCCACCTTTACTTACTTTCCTGGATTCATTTCAGAATATTGAAATTATTTTCACCTTTGTCTCTAATACCTTTCCTTTTATCACAACTAGTTCTATTTAGTTTTATTTATCAAAGTTTCAAGTTTTAATCTATTGCCAAGACTTTCCTCCACCATTGCTTCTTAGCCGTCTTTAATTTCTCATTGTGTTGCTTAATCTTTTAGTGAATGTTCTTTCCTATAGTTTGGTCTCTTCTTTCTTGATTTTCATTATTCTTGGTCACATTTGCTAAATTTTCATCCTGTCTGCTCCTGCTAATTATAGGCATTCCCCAAGGCTATGACCTAATCCTAAAACCTCTATATAAGAAGTTCTGGACATGTAGTCTGTAGACCGACCCCTAGCTTCCTGACACTGGGCACCTGTGAAGTCAAAACCATTTTGATAATAATATTAAGTTATTTGTTTTTTTTTATCACTCATGAATCTACAATGGAATTTTCTGGATGCTATATGACCTGTGACTTAAAAGAATTAGCCTTAAACATTAAAATTGAGTTAATATCTCATCTGCAGAACTGTACTATCACCTTCCAAAAGATCACATTTACAGTCATGGCTGTACTTGCTCTTTTGCCTTAATGCTCATCTAGTATCAGCAATCACTGAAAAAGTGCCATTTTAGGAGTGTACATATAGATGGTAGTGAAATATTCAAAATGTTTAATTATTTTACATTTTTATGATTAATTAACAATTTATATTGACATTTTTCAGTGATTCAGCGCCATTAAAGGTGGGCACAATTGCTAACTCTGTTGCACCCATTAAGACAGTGGCCCCAAACTATCAGTGGTTATTGTGTTTTTCACTACCATGCACTTGAATTCACTGCCAGTTTCACTGGAATGCTCTGGATGAAGCAAACAAAAATTACTCATTTTATTATTTCTTGACCATCAAATATATAGATCTTTTTAATACTCTGTTGCATAAAATGGGAAATTCATCCAGCTAGATTTTCTTTATACACTTCAATCAAAACATCACATCAGAGGAGATTGAATGAAGAAGCAGATAGGAGATTCCAGTCACCTTCTATTACGCCAGACATGAAATTTGTTATAAAAAAAATAAATGCCACTCTTCTAATTTGTTCACACACACACACACACACACACACACACACACACACACACACACACACACACACACACACACATACACACACACACACACAACCAAAAGAAACAAAATCTCTTTGGGATACTTAATTTTTAAGAGTGCAAAGGGTCTCTGAGAGCACTGAGTTTTGAGAAATGTTGCCCCATACTCCTTTCTTTGATGATGTCAGCAATGTGGATTTGATGATTCTTAGATCTACTTTTCCATCTATGTCATTTTTTTACTCAACAAACTTTAGTGGCTTCCTATTATAATCTCCAGGATCAACTATAAAGTCCTCTGTTGGGCTTTTAAAGTCCTTCATATTTTGGTCCCTTTCTATATTTCCAGTCTTCTTACACCATACTCAGATCTTTTTAAAGTACTTTTTGGTGCATTGACTTCAGCCTCCTTTTTGTTCCATGCATAGTAACTCTTGATCTCCTCACTCCAGGCATTTTCACTGGCTGTCTCTGTGGTCTGAAATTTCCTCCTCACCTTTGCTTCCTAATTACCTTAAAGTGTCATATTAAATCCTACCTTCTTGGCAAGAAGGTCCTCCTTACTGCTAGTGCCCTCCTTCTGGCATCTCCAACTTATTTTATAGGCGTTTTGTTGGTGCATAATTGTTTGTATTTTGTCTGTCCAGTTAGATAGTGAACTCTTTGAAGACAGAAACTACTTTGGCCCTTCTAATATCCCTAGAACTTAGCGCAGTGCTTGTAACAAATTAGGCATATTAGGCTTGTAGCATATTAGGCAAATAAATGGTTTATTGACTTGACAAAGAGATTTAAATCTTATTATTATGCCCTTAAATTTAGCATTTTCCAGTGTAGCAAAATGAAACGTAATAATAAAATAAATAATAAGAATCTATTTATTCATGATTTATTTTTAAAAATATTTTTTTCTTCTCCATTGTTTGTTGGATATGCATTTTGTTGAAAGGTGTAAATCAGGATGCTGAATAATATGCCAAATTGGGAATACACTTCCTAGAGAATGTCAGGAGTATGACTATGCTTTGAGAAATGATGAAAGGAGTGAATCACAATCTAGATTCATTTTTCCTTTTTTTCTTTATACTTTATTAATACAAGAAAACATGAATTGTGTGGATATAAAATGAACCAAGAAACTTTGGAAGATTTGTATGAAGTGAAGCAGCACCAGGAGAACAGGGTTTGGAATAATAGGAAAGGAAACAACTCTTAAAGAATCTTGAAACATATTTTGATCATTGATTCCAGAACACTGGTAATAAAGCATAATTAATCCTTAGATCTTGGCAGAAAAGTTATAAACTGTACATACAGAGTGAGACTCTGTATTTTCAGATGTGACTAACGTCTGACTTTTTTGACTGTGCTTATTTATTACAAGGGATGGCCTTTGTTTTTATTTACTTTTTATTCTTTGATTCATTGGGGAGAAGATTTATGGAGTGCTGTCAAAAGAAAAAAATGTCGATGGGATATTAAAAATGACAAACGGAGGGAAGTTGAGAAGGGAATGTTTGTATTTTTATGTTAAATTTAACATATAATTTAAAAATATGTTGTATACAGTGTCAACTTTTGGTTTCATATGCAGTCTTTTGTGCATTGAAATTTTTATGTTTATTAAGTTCAGCCAAAGAGTTTTTAAAGCTGATTTTATGTCCTTGCAACTAAGGTAAAATGAGAACTTCCTCTGAGAAGTGCTTACTACTTTTTTGGGGTTTTTTTTTTTTGTTTTTTTTTTTGGTAACCAAACTTGAATTTCTCTTGTAGGCAGAAACAACAAATTTCCAATCTACATCAGAGGATAAGGGATAATGAATTACGAGCACAACATGCCATGTTGGTTCACTATGTAGATTGTGAGGATTCTTATGTTGCTGTTGTGGAGGTAAGATAGAGAAGGAATTTTTTTATGAATGTTTTGTATACTATACCTTATTCCTAAAAGAATCTATCGTTGAACTAAGTAATTGTGTAATTTTCCTAAAGATTGAATGAACAGATCTGTAGGAACTTTCACCTGTTGTTCTTTGCTATATAGTCAAATTTATTTCACATATAAGGTGTGGTGGCATGTTGAAGTTAGTGTATATGTATCACTGGACTTGGAGTCAAGGGAAACCTGGGTTCAGATTCTGCTACCCACTCTTAATAATTGCAAAGCCATAGACAAGGTGCTTGTTTCCTCACATATAAGATCAAGTTGATACATTTCAAGTGAGACAATATGAAGTTGTGAAGCTGTTTGTGAACTTTAAAGTGCCTTATGTGAACATCAGTTGTGAACTTTTTCTCCATCAGTTTTATACTTTTGTTACTGAAATACCAGTTTATTATAAGACAGCTTCACCAAGAAATTCCCTGTCATAAATCTCGGAGTTTCATTTATATCAAGTCAGTCCACAAGCATCTTATTAAACACTATTGCAGGCACTGTCCTAAGGCTGGGGATACAAAGAAAGGAAAATATATTGCTCCTACTCTAAAGGAGATCACATTAAATGGGAGAGAAAATATAACACTGTGCACATATTACATAAAATAAATGATGAAAAAGGGGAGAAAGGGAGACAAACTGGGAAAAGCCTTCAGTGAAAGGCAGGATTTTATCCTCCTCTTCAAAGAAGCTAGGAGTCAACAGTGCCATTCCAGGGAGGGAGGGATATAATGAAGCAAATAATACATGGAGTCAGGAATTCTAGTGTCGTGTTCAGATAACAACAAAAAAGGGCCGGGGTCACTGAATTTTAAAGTACACGGAAAGGAGTTAAGGGTAAGAAGATTTGAATGGTAGGAAAGGGCCAAGTTGTGGAGGGACTTAAATGCCAAACAGATAATTATATATTTGTATATTTGGTCCTGGAGGTAAAAGAGAGACAGTGAACTTTATTGAATTTGGGTGAGGTGACATGGTCAGACCTGGACTTTAAGAGTGTCACTTTCACAGCTAAGTGAGATTGGGCGGATGAACCTGGTAAGAGACTTGAGGTAGAAAAATCAGCCATCACATTCTTTCATATAAATGTGAGGGGGTAAGGGCCATCACTAGGGTTAGGACTGTAGAAAGAAGTGGAAATGTAAGAGATACTGTACAAGTAAAAATAATGAGATTTGGCGCAAGGAATTAGATATTGGATGTGAGGCTAGTGAGTACTAGATGATAATGTTGGAATGTGAGCCTTAATTCTACCCTAAGAAAATTGGGAAGATAGCAAGGGGATTGGGGAAAGATAATGAGTTCTATCATGGACATAATAACTTTGTCCATGTGAAACATTTACTTTGATATATCAGTTAGGTTGGTGGGATGGGAGCCTAGAAGGACTAGGACATATTTATAAATGATACTTGATGAACCCATGGGAGCTACTAAGAACTCTTGGTGAGACAGTATAGTGATAAAAGAGGAGGGCCAGGAGAGAGCCTTGGAGTTACCCACTGATAGTGGGAGTGACATGGACAAAGAGTCAGCAAAGGAGACTGAGGAAACAATTACCAAGATAGAAGGAGGAGCACCAGGAAAGAGTAGTTTCTTTTAAACGAAAGATTTAATTAATTTTTAGTCTACAACATTCGGTTCCACAAGCTTTCGAGTTCCAAATTTTCTCTCCCTCCCCCTCTCTCCCCTCCGTGAGATGGCATGCAATCCAATATAGGTTCTTACATATACATTCACATTAAACATTTTCACATTAGTCATGTTGCAAAGAAGAATTAGAACCAATGGAATGAACTATGAGAAAGAAGAAATGAAACAAAAAAGAGAGAGAACAAATTGTATGCTTCGATTTGCATTGAAACTCTCTAATTCTTTCTCTGGATGTGGATAGAATTTTCCATCATGAGTGTAGCATCACAATTATGTAATCAAGATGGTAAATGTGCCATTTGAAGGGTAAAGAAAATATTAAAGGCATTATGATAGCATCCATCCAGCAGAGGGCTCTCTAAGATAGGAAGCAAAGATAAGTTTGGGGAGGGTGGCGAAAGGGGCAGAGGAAGCCCCTAAAGGATATTGAAGAAAAAGACATGATAGGTGAATTTTAGATGTTTTCTGGGAAATTAGAAGTTATAAATAAATCCCCTTTGGAAAAATAAGAGCAGCAAAGTCAGGGGAGCATCATGTGAATAATTCTAGGGACTGAGAGTGGTAAACATTTATAACCTAGCATCATTTCATTTTCATTAAAAACTAAGTAAAAGCATGATTATAAGAGTATAAACGTGATGGCTAAAATTCTCTGTCACTGTTGATTATTTTAATTCTCTCAGATAGCAAAAAAATGACCATGTTGATTGATGAAAGAAATAGTATGTATTTGATCTATGGTAGTTTTCATTAAATAGGATTTGTAAAAGATAAATTGCCTTGGGAGCTCTTTTAAGATTGTATTTTAAATATATACATACATATATATATATATATATATATATATATATATATATATGAAACATCAACTAATTTAATAATACTAATACTTAGCACTTACAGTGCTTTCAGGTTTGCGAAGTTCTCTAGAAATATTCTTATTAGATTCTCACAGTAGCTCTGAAAAGGAAGGGGCTATCATTATCATCCCCTTTGTACAGATGAGGAAAATTAAGGCAAACAAGAGTTAAATGACTCGTAGCTTACTATAATAAGGTGGCTGAGGCTGGATTGGAACACTGATCTTTTAATTTCAAGCCCAACGCTGTCACTGTGCCGCTTAGTGCTAATTTAAGGTGGATTGAGGAAAGTAGGATATTTATGTATCTGAAAGACAAAAGAAATGTTATCTTTTGAGTCAGTAGAGAATTGAAACTTTCATCTTAAAACTTTAAAGATTCTTATGTTCTTTTAGTGTTGGATCTAAAGAAGAAAAGAGGGTTTTGATTTGCTAAATTCCTTTTTACCAGTATTTACTAAGTGGCAGGTAGTGATAACTGTTTAAATTATAGGCCTTCCTTTAGAAATCTTAAGGACACACTTTGTTATAGGAGAATATATTACTTCTTTCCACTTATATCCTGTCTTCATGCCTCATTATGTTGTAGAAGTAACTGACATTTGAATTTTCATAGACTCAAGCTCTGGTACATCCTAACCAAGGTACAAAGGCCTTGAGTTAAAAGTGTATTTGTCTCATCAGTGTGCTGCCTAGTTATGTCTGGGGAGACTGATTGGCCATATTGAGGTGAATATTTTGGCCACAAGTTGTAAAATAATGACCAGATTTGACCCCCATGAAGAGATGAAAAGACGTCTTTTAATTTTATTTTTAATTTCTTTAATTAATTAATTTAGTTTAATTTTTACTTTTAAAAACCGTTTGCTAGGTGTAGATGTAGGTTTTATTTACTTCTGAGGTAAAAAAAAAAACAAAACAGTTCTTATCCTTAAGAACTGCTGATAACCCAATTTCTATTTCTGTCTTTTTTCAGTGGGAAAAGATATTGTTTTGTTTTTCTTTTCTTTCAAATAGTATATATATATATGGCCTTTGTTGTTCTTTATTAATAGCTGTTAATGAAGCTGGGGACCTTTTTCCCTTACCTAATTTAAGTCTTGCATTTTAGTTTGTTAATTTTTAGCAGGGTTAACTTCATATGGAATAGTAACATTCACTATTTTGAAGATTGATTGCTTTAGTTACATTTTTAAGTGTTATATTACTTTTTGTTTTTACACAGGAAAGTACCCATGCCCCTTAAACTTCACATTTAACCATCAGATTAATGAGTAATATTTATGTAAAAGCAACTGACAAAATGATTGAGTCTGACGGCATCATTTTATTCTCTCATTTCTTCACTATTTCTAAGAATGGGAACATACTTCAAAACTTAGTTGTGCAGCACCGCTATTGGCCATTCAAATTAATCAGAGCTTGACATCTTTACATGATGCTCTTCTAATTCTGCTTACTTAATTCAGCAGCATTTCATCTAGTCATCTCAATGTTTCTTTGAATCTTTGATATTTTTCTTTTAACACATTGTTTTCTTCTCTTAGCATGTTTAACCATATTAGTATTAAGGTAGGTGCTCATATCATCATTTTATAGATGAGGAAACTGGTGTCAAAGACTTGGTAGTATGTGAGGCAGGCTTTGAACTCAGGTCTTCCTGACTTGTAAGTCTACCACTCCATGGTTCCTACTAGATGGTTCATGTTACTGTAATCCCCTGACACTAGAGACGATTTATGTTTTTGTCTCTAGCACCTGACACATAGGCAATTAATGTCTGTTAATTAATCAGTAGTTAACAATTGTTTTCCTGATAATCTGGCACATCTTCTCCCAGCAGATTGTTAATTTTCCTGTCTTTGCACAGCCCCTCCAACACAGACTGTTTCAGTCCTGTATTATCTTCTCTGTTTGAAGGTTGTAGGATGACACATGATTTGGATTGTTTCTTTTCAGATGTATTTTATGAAATCGCAGTTCTCTGTACTTTAAGAAATAGTAATGTCGTTACAATTTAGAGTCATAGTACTTTAGAACTGAAGGGGAACTCTATTACTAAGGCTAATTGACCTGTACAACATCACATTATTATTGAATAAGAGCCAGACTTTGAACCCAAGTCATCTGATCCCATATTTTGGACTCCAAAATCTAGCTTCTATGGATTGGATTCATGTTCTCATGAGGCATTGTTACGAGATACTGGAATATTCTTTTCAAAATTTTGATTTGTCCTGAAGAAACATTTGTATCCAACATTGGTTTTTATAGAATAGTTTGTAGTGTTTGATGCCATTGCTTCTAGATAGACTTGATGTGTCTATTTCTCCTATAACTGAGTTGTATATGAATGTACAAAGGCATACAATAAAACTGATTTCTATTTTTCTTTCTAGATTCATTCTGGGTTATTAAGACAATCATAAATATTTTTAACCCCCTTTTGTCCTTGTCACATAGCAACCACAATATGATAATGTTTCACTTCAGTCTTCATTTACTGACCGATCAATATCTCACCCTGAACATGAGGAACTTCAACGAAAGCTTAGTTCTGCTGAAAAAGAGCTTCTACAACTCAATGAGTTTCTCAAGCAAAGTGCAAGCAAATCTAATGAAGAGAAGAAGAAACTGGAAGAGAAGGTAAACATTTTTTACAGTGTTTTATTTTCTGATCTCTTAGTGTAGTGGCCACTTAAACTCAATTGATTGGCTTTGTTGGTTTCCAAGAGAGTCTGCAGATCTGGGAGAAATCTTTCTTTGGGAGCAGGAATCCTGGATATGTATGTGTTGATATAACATATGAGCATGTAATTATTTTGTAAAAAGTGCTGAATGTGGGGACACCCTGCATATATAGAAATATTAAACTATTTCTTTGTAACCAGTATGTATAATTTGTAAAGTTATATGCCAGATTCAAAGTTTGACACCAGTAAATTATTTTCTTTTGTATAGGAGTAATAATCTCTCCCCCTATTGTCATCATTTCCAATCTGTGTCTTGTTTCCAGGAAGAATTAAATCAGGCTATGTTTTCCATGTATGATTTTTTTAGATTCAATTTGAAATATTTGACCAAGCAGAAACTCCCCTTTTCTGAGACAAGACAATACAGTATAGTGAAAAGAGCGTTATATTTTGATTTAAACACCCTAAATTCAGATCCTGTCTCTACCACTTAATACTTGTGTGACCTTTACCTCTGCTCCTCAAAGTAGTTCATCTGCAAAATGAGGGAATAGTACTAAGTGAACACTAGAATACCTTCCAGTACTAAATCTATTTTCCTGTTATCCTATTGGTATAGCATTTAAACTTTTTTTCATACATTTCTGATGTTATTTCATCTTTATCATCTTAGCCTTGTGAGATGATATCCCTATTTTATATCTGAATAAGGTTAACCTACAGAAACTTTAAATGACTTACCTAATGTTAAATAGATAATTACTAGGAGAGTGGGGCTTAGAACCAAGTTTCCTGATGTTGAACTATTGCTTTTTCTTTCCAACTTCCTAAGTGATAGTCAGCTTGGAAGTTGGTGTACTCTCTGCATTCATCTATGTTTGGACTCCCCAATATATCACTTTACTACCTTCATCATACTTATTGGCATTTGTATCATTAAAATGGAATTTATTGTCAACAAATGTATGTTACAAAGTTCTCTTACCTGATCATCTGTTTTCTGTGATAGCTCGCAAGTAAAAGTTCCTCAAGGTCCTCTGTCTTATGCCTATTCCACAGTATATTTTTCTAGTACAATGTCATAGTTCCTATGAATAATCTGTAAATAATCATGGATGGTAAGGGTAAACAAGTATTTTCCCCCTTAGATTAGTCAATTAGTCTATTAATTATGATTTAATGAAAATATTACAAGAATTTATCAGTCTTCAGCTTTATTTTATTATTCTTTAATCATTCTTCATCTCCTTCTTCTTATTTTTTTAACCAAAATAAATACTATTGATTGTACAATGTAGGACTCCATTTTCTTTTACTTCCTATCTCAGGAAATAGGAATTCATCTTGAAAGTTCTGAGTAAGATAACTTCTAAAATAATTAAATAGTTGTGCTCATACTTAATAAAAGAGGGTAATTTATATTGATTAAGATTAAGATTCTTTTTATAAAGTTTTCCTTTGTAAGACTTTAATTTCATCATATTGTCTTATTAAAGAAGGCAAATTTCCTATTCAGCTTAATCTTTTGTGATTTTTATTCATTTGAACCTATTTTTCCTCTTTTTTGTATTTTCTGAAGTAATACACACCTACACAAGTAAATCTAAATAATATATTTAGAATATAATATCATGTATTTTCTTAGTAGTACACATTGTTACTGGAGAGGAGCCGCAATACTCAGTGTAGTTAATTGTCCCATCATCTGCATGCTGCTTTTAATTCAAGGTTTTATATGACTGATCAGTTAAGTACAATTTTACTAATCAACATTTAGGGTAAATTGTGTTCTGTCTTGTAGGGTGAATCTCCAATAATATTTTTCAATGAGGATTGACATCAGTGACAGTAGAGAAACTCATTGGATTCTTTATCTCCTGGGCATATCAAACAGAAATTTTTTCTAAAAAGCATGGAAGAAAAACTTACCTGAGCCCTACTTTGTCAAAATAGCTTCATTAAAATGGAGAGAACTTAAAATTTGAGTTACAGTAACTAGGCCTGGATAAACTTCATTCATGGGTTCTGAAAGAACTGGAGGATGTTATTGGTGAGCCACTCTCAGTAATTTTGAAAGATCATGGAAAGCAGGAAAGGTATTGCAGATCTGTACAATGTCTAGATTTGTACTTCAATGATGGACACTAGGTCATAAAACCACTTACCTGAGAGGCTGGTTTCAGTTCCTTTAAAAATTTTATGAAATCATGTAGAAGGGGAATATGGTGCTAGCAAGGATATAGCATGCCTTCATCATGAACAAATCGTGCCAAACTAAGTTCCCCTTCATTTTTGACTGCATAGATCTGATAGAGTGGTAGGTTAGTTAGACTAAGTAGTTAGTTAGACTGATAGACAAAGCATGTAACTATACTTCAGCAAAGATTTTTTCAAGCTCTATGAAGAGAATCGAGAAAAAGCTCTCAAATGGAATGTCATTGGCTCCCTCCTTTCCCTATTTTATGTTATCTCATCATTTAATTTAACATTTTTTTGAGTGACTTAGATAAATACATATAATTGTCAGATTTTCAGATAAAAAAGGTTAGTTTAACATGTTAGTTGATAGAATCCAGAAACTGACAGACTGGAATGATAAGCCAAATTGAGTTTAGATGAATGTGAACTCTTACACTTAGACCCCCAAATAAACTAGGTTTCACAAGTGCAAGGGTGGGGAGGGATTCCTAGACCATAGTTCATGTGAAAAAAGGTCTGGCTGGCTATTATAAGTGGACAATATGATACTTTTTTCTTTTCCATCTACAAATTTCCATCTTGGTGATATCATCAGTTCTCAGGGAGTTGTCTCTATGCAGGTTATTCCAAAATCCATATATCCAGCCCTTAATCTTTTAGTCTTTATTTTGACCTCTAGTTCTGCACCATCAGCTGTCGGTTGCTTATTTGCCTTGATGTACTGTAGGCACCTCAAATTTAACATTTCCAATATGAAATTCATTATTTTCTCTCCTAATCTGCTCCTCTTCCAAATTTCCGTATTTCTTTTTAGGGCAGCAAATTCATTCCATTTACCCAGTTTCATGATTTCCAAGACTTCCTTGACTCTTCTCTTTTTCTCAGTACCAAGCGCCAATCAGTAGCCAATGCTTGTCTATTCCATCACTGCAGTATCTCTTGCAAATTGCCCTTTCTTTCCTCTCATGACTACTATGCACCACCTTCATCACCTCTCATCTAGAGTACTGCGGTAGTCTCATAAGTGATCTTTTTTTCCTACTCATACCAGTTTAACACATCTTCCACACAGCTGACCAAAATAATCTGCTACAAATCTGATGAAGTAATGTTCCTGCTGACTAATCATCATTGGCAGAATATAAAGTCTTCACTTTGATATGTTTTAAAAAATTCTCCATAGTCTGATTTCATAGATTACTTACTATTCTCTAAACTGAACATTCCAGTCCCTAATGTGCATGCGTCACATTCATGGTTTAAGGCCACTTCTTAGAATCCTCAACTTCTTTCAAGGCTTAGTTTACCTGCTACCTCTTTTAGGAAACTTCGTGCTCTCTTGCCATTTTTAATTTTCTTTACCACTTTGGATCACCCACTAGAATGCAAGCTCCTTGTGAATTGGGACTCCTTTTTATTTTATCTTTGCGTTACCCAGCATAGAATTGTTTTCTGACAGATTGTGGAGCTACTAGAGTTTAGAATGTCCTTTATAATGCGGTGCCATTTGAAATTTGAAGTAATTACTACAAAGAAAAATTTCTAGTAATTAGATCTATCTAAAAGTTGATTGGCATGCCTGAGGAGATCATAGGGTCTTACTCATTGGATAACTTCAATCAGAGACTGAATTACTATTTTTTGGCTGTCATGTAGAGAGGATTCTTGTTTGTGTAGGGTTTTTCTTATGTCCTTTAAAACTCTGAAATCCCTTGATTCTGTGATAGCTTTCAGAAAGGAATTTTGTGAAAGAGATTAGATTTATTCTACTTAAACCCAATGGACAGAATTTAGGAACTGAGGATGGAAATCATAGATACAGTAATAATGGCAACAACAATAGCTGGCATTTACATAATACTTTAAGGTTTGTAAAACTTTAAAATATTATGTAATTTTATCTTCATAACAACTTTGTGAGGGAGGTAGGTATTATGATAATAACAGTTTACAGATGAGGCAGCTCAGGCTGTCTGAGGTTACGTGACTTGCCCAGAGACACAGCTGGTAAGTTTCTGAGTCTGGATTTGAACTTAGGTCTTGACTTCAGATTCAGTGCTCCTTCTCCTGTACCACCTACCTGCCATATAAGGAGGCAAATTTCACTTCATATGAGAAAAATTAGGTAAGAGAGGTCTAAAAATGGAATTATTTGCCTTTCTAAGCAAAGACAAATGAAACCAAAACATTA
This sequence comes from Potorous gilbertii, assembly GCA_028658325.1. Taxonomy (NCBI): domain Eukaryota; kingdom Metazoa; phylum Chordata; class Mammalia; order Diprotodontia; family Potoroidae; genus Potorous; species Potorous gilbertii. The sequence goes on along the minus strand of CM053770.1, from coordinate 396,499,633 downwards.
AAGTTTTGAGTATAGGAAGAGATTGTTCTTTGGAGGGAAGATAGATAAGCTTTTAAAAACCAGAAAAATAATTTAGGAGCTTTAAGTGGTAGGAGTGATCACCTCCTTTCAGATGATCATTTAACTATCTTCTTCCTGTCTCATCTTTTGTTATTGATCTTAATTATTGTGGTAGCTATTGCTGATTTTTGTCTTTTGAGAAATGATTATTTTCAAATAGTATTAAATAACTGGTACACATATATACAAAACATACACATTTGTGCAAATATTTGTTACCTTATCAATTTAAGTTCATGTGCATATATTGGCTTAAAGTAAGTAAAAGCGTGTGTGTGTATACACACATGCATATACACACATTAATTGTTATAATAATTTTTTATTGTTAAATAAGTGGACCTATTGGATCCAGTGATTCTGAACATTGAAACACAGATTTATTCTAATGCGATTTCATATAAACATCAATTAAACATATATTCTCTTTGTAGCTTAAAACAAGAGATAGGTATATTAGTAGCCTGAAAAAGAAATGTCAGAAGGAATCTGAACAAAACAAAGAGAAACAAAGACGAATTGAGACCTTGGAAAAGTACTTGGCTGACCTGCCAACTCTGGATGATGTGCAGAACCAGAGCCAACAGGTAAAGAGGGGCTCTTGCTTTTTATTGGGATGAATAATAAAATATTGAAACATGCTTCTTGAGAATTAATGAATTTAAATATTAAAGTGAAAAATTTTTTTCTGGGTATGAGTTAATCTCATTTGTTTAATTCTATTGGATTAAAGTATATCATGGGCTTCACACATCTAAATGCATAGTACTTCAATCCTATCAAAAATTTGCTTTGCTTCAAAGGAACCTGTATGTCACAGATGCTCATAGGGCTCTTGTTGAAGCCCAGTTCTATTCCAAAGAATAACAATTAGATATATTTTTCCCCAGATGTTTTTAAACCATTCTCATGACCTCTTCCTTACTTTTTTCTAGTCCTGTCCCCAAAAAAAAGTCACTTATTCCAACCAGTTACCTGGTCCTTTGTCATTATTCCATCCGTCCTATATCTATTTGCTTCTATATCTTCCCCAGATTGACTCCGGGACCAATCATTGTTTCTTCACAACATTGTGACAGTTACTGAGCTTCAGTGATCTATTTTTTTAACTCAAGTTTTTCAAGACAATCTCCCCTTTCCCATAGTCTCTTCCACATGAACATCATTATTCTTCACTTTGCCTTCCTCTTAATCCCTGCCTAATCTTTTATTCCAAAGTGAAATGATATTTTTCACGAGAAAGTGTGAGTGTTGAATGTATGTATGTGTGTTTGGAGTGAGGATATGTGCTTTGGTTTAGAAAACTGTATAAGTGATAGAAGATAAGACAATAAAAAAACTAAGGAAATTCCATGGCAAGTTCTGTGAAAAGTAGTGATGATAGAGATCCAAGTAGATGAAATTTCTCAGATGTTTTCCATCTCTCTGCCACGATCTGTTTTCCTGCCTCGTGTTTCTTCTTTCCCCCCAGCCTTGACTCCATCTCTCATACTTTCTGTGAACATGTGTGAAATTTCTAAGAAATAAAAGTGAAACTAGTGTGCCATATTTTGTTCATGAGAATATGAAATCTTCAAAATAAGCTTTTCTGATAGTCATTTATTAAATTGTTACCTAACTTTTGTGATATAAACACTTTCTCTTAGCTGCAGATCCTAGAAGAAAGAAACAAGAACTTAGAAGAAACTGTAAAAGATATGGAGAAAAATCTTGGAGAAATCAGAATTCAGTTTCAAGAAAAAGAGGTGCAGCTAGCTTGTCAACGGAAGAAAGAAAAGGAGTTGGTTACCACTGTGCAAAGGTGTGAAATCTGTTAGTTTTTTCAGCATGGCATTAGACTGTCTTAAATATGAAAATTGGAGATTTGGATAAAGTAATTCAGATGCAAATATTAACTACATATGTACTAATGGTAAAGTTGTGACGTTAATAAAGGAGAGTATGGTTTCTTTGTGGAAAGTTCTGTCATTGGCCAGCATTGCATAGCCTGATATCTACATAATGTTTAAGAATGTAACATTGTTATCTTGTCAAGAGTTTGGGGTTAACAGAGAAAAGAAACATTAATTTGATATTGCTAACTTCTCAATGCTGATACAGGCTTCTTATTTTGCTGATTTGGGGGATAATTAATAGACACTCACAAGAGAAAATAAGTATTCCATCTATTACAAATTGTTTTCTTTTATTTCCACCTTGGCAGTCTAATTAAGTCTTGGCACACTTAATTTACTTGTTGTCTGCTATGTAACATGTATGACTTAAACCTTTCATCCTTGACCCAACTAGTCACATGCCTTACTATGCAGTTCGTCTTAGTTCCATTCTACTTTCTTTATGTGGTTAAAGCTACTGGAACATTCCTATCACTGTTTAAGGTTTGGGGCAAGTCTTCTGTGAACTACCCGAATTCTCTCAGGACTACATCTATTCCTTCTCTTGATAATCCCAAATAGATCTATATATTGCTTATGACAAAGCTGGCATAACCAAAGGGTAAGAAGGGTGCAAGTTAAATGAGGACATGATGAAATAGTGCCCAGCTAATCTAAATCAGATTAAGCCACTAGGCCAGAAAACTGTATTCCAACAGCCTTTGTATCATTGCTGAGTTGCTTTTGGTGATGTTTAAACATGATCAGGAGAGATGTCTAAAGACTGATTTACAAGTATATGTCAAGATTTTCAAAAAGTTCAGGACATAAATTCTTCAGCCTATATATACTGAGAGGTTTGGTTTTGTTTCCTGGAAAAATTCTTGAATATATTTTTAAAGGTCAGTGCTTAAAAAGGGAACGGCTGGTGATTACTAAGAGCTAGCATGGGTTTACAAAAAGACAGGTTATGGCACTATATCTTTTAGACAAATTAACTATACTAATAAGTCAGAGGAATGCTGCTTGCCTGAATTTTGGTAGGGCTTTCATCATTGATTCTTAGGATGCCCTTATGGATAAGGTGGAGAGATACAGGCCAGATGCTCCTGTAGTAACGTAGACTAGAAACTGCTTAAATAACTCAGCACAGAAAGTAGCAATTAAAAGATTAATGCCAATTGAAAGCTCTCTTGACATGATTCAGAGATTTATTTTAATTGTTCTATTGTCAAAAATCTGGAAGGGGTTAACGTGTTAGGTGACAGGATGGAAATCCAGAAAGATAGCAGCCAGCTAGAAAAAAGGGATGAATTTGATAATATTAGATTAAATAGAGATGAAGCTGGAGGGTTACACTTACTTGCATGATTTTTGTATAGTTTTTTGGGGGGGCAGGGGAACTCCAGGACCAGATATGGGAGATTTGGCTAGAATATATTTGTATAGAAAAAGACCTGGGACCTTTGGTGAATTGCAAGCTCAATAAGAACCAGGAGTTTGATGAAGCAGCCAAGAAAGTTATTTCAGCCTTAATAGAATAGGCTATAGAATAAGGAAGATGCTCTTGCTGTTCTCTGACCTGATTAGAACAACCACACTTGAGTGTAGTGCTCGGTTCTAGACACTACTTTTTAGAAAGAGAATTGATAAATTGTAGAATATTCAGGGTGTAGGGTGACCCAGATGGCAAAGGGATTTAAAGTCCATCATAATAGGATCGCATGAAGGAAGTTAGAATGTTAACTTGGAGAAGAAATGACTCAGGGGGAAACCTGGTAACTTTATTCAAGTATTTGAAGGACTGAGCTGTAGAAGAGGGATTAGACTGGTTTAGAAGTGCACATTATTCTGCATTTCATCAGGCATTCTCTCACCTTAGTTTGTCTTGTTAATAATTGTGGAGGTTTTGTATTTTCCGAGCATTTTTTCTTCTGATTTTAAGAACCTTTGTGCTGATTTGTGTTCTTGACTCATGTAGGGGTTTCCTCATGAAGATTTTGAGATATCAGCCTTTAAAACAAAAACCAAACATTACCTATCATTTTCTGATCCCTTTCCCTTTGCTGGTTTGCAAAAATGCCTCTATCAGATATAAGGGGCATTTGATACATATCTAGGTATTTAAAATTAGAGAGCATAAGAGAGGTGTAAACAATACTATGTTTATACTTCTTTTATGTTCTTTTATGGTGGTGAATGGAGTACTGGGGTATCCCCTGAAGAAACAGGACTGGGCCTAGCCATTTTTCAATCTCCTTAGCTTCAGTAAGGAAAATTGGCCTCCTCCTCAATTCGCATTTGACTCATCTCCTTTCCTTCTCAGATCTGCGCTGAATTAGTTTCTCTCTGTGTCCCTCTCCCTCTTCCTCTCCCCTGGGCAAAGTCAGTGTCTGCCATTTGCCATAGAATAGGCAGAGAGTGAGGGGATGAATGCTCGCCTTTTAGTAAGCACAAGCCTAGAAGCCTGCATATATCCTTGCAATGGGAACCCATTGTGAGAAGGGTACTGAGTTAAAGCTTAGAGTTACTTCATAAGGATTTTCTCTGATTAAGGTTCGTTCTTCTATTTCCCATAGAGTCAGTTATGGTTGTTCTGTATAGCTATCCGTAATTCCCCTACTCTGCTCTTTTTTTTTTTTGAAGGTTAGAGAGTTCTGGGTCTTGGAAACATGATTACCTACATGTGTACCTTGCTTTCAAGTATAACTTATAATAGGTCCAAACATTACCTCCTCATGAAACTTTCCCTTCCCTGCTAGCTAGAAGTGCTCTCTTCTGCTTGTGAACGTAGTACTTAATCTCTTATTTCATTTTCATAAGTAATAGAGCATACACCTTATCATACTTGTGAAAAATGGAAGGTCAGTGAAGCCAAAGAGCTTGTCTTATTTTTCTTTTCAGACTCCCACCGAAATGAGTTTTGTACTTATTTGTTGAATGAACATATTTGAATGTGTTTAAATGCATTTGTATCTTGTTGGGTTAGTTTCTGAACTGAATGTAAAATGAAGTATTCTTATTGTGTAGATCTGCTTTATTTAGTACTATTCAGTAATGTTAATGGAATCCACCATCATTTTCTGAAATGGGAAAATGTTTGCAGTCAACAGTCGACCAATAACTTTAAGTTTACACAAATAAAATAAGGTTGGGTTCTAATTTTGGCTTTGCCATTAAAAGTATGTGAACTTGGTCAAATGAACTCCCTGAACCTTAGTTTCCTCATCTGTAAAATGAGCCTGTTGGACTTAGATGACCTCTAAGACTTCTTCCAGTTCTAAAATTCTACGATAGTCTGTGATTAAATGTCAATTATATGGTTTATTTAACTTTCTGAAATACTTCTCAGATTCCTTGATCAATTTCAGCAATTAATTCATTTAAGTGATACTCTTGATATCTTTTGGTATTTAAAAATCTATACTGTGAAATTGCTTATTGGAATAAATATGTAAAAAGCCATTGAAACATTAATGAATATTTTTGTTAATCAAAACAATTGCTTAAATAGTCATACTACTCATCACATAAAATGTTCAAAAAAGAATTTTTCTGCATTTAGAAAAAATCATAGAATTTTATAATTGGAAAAGATATTAATGATCAATTAATCAAACCCTTCATTTTACAAGTTAGGAAGTTGAGACTCAGAGAAGGGAAGTGACTTGGTTGACTTGATAAAGCTAATTAGTAGCAGTGTCAGGATTAGAACCTCCAGACTCTGATTCCAAATCCAGGGCTCTTTCACCATGCTTTTTTTTTTTTTTAGCAGACATTTTTTTCCGTTGTCATAACTGACAACTTTAATCTTAATTAAATTAAAAATTAAAAACTTTAATCTTGGTAATGAACTTTGCTTCTCTTGAAATCCTAAAAATACTTATAAATATTCTTTTGATACTAAATTAGGAGGAAGCAAGCCATTCTAGAAAGTATTTATGCTTTTTATTTTGAGACTGATTATGGAAACATTTTTATGACAGATGATAAAGTACTACAGAGCAGTCCTACATTAGTAATAAATAAAAACTCTCTGGAGCATCCTTTTTCATCACTTTTTATTTGTGACCTGGCCAAGTTAACTCACTGATGTCATTGTGCAGTTCAGGACCATTATTTGTCTTGTAGATTCTAGGTATGGCACTTTTTTTCTTTCCTGGAAAAGAAGACAGACTTATGTTAGCTGTGTTGACTGGGTGAAAGGGGAGGATAGTTCATCTCAATCTAGAAACAGAAGATTTGTTTTTCTCTTGGTGTTTTTTTGCAACACACATACAGAGAATGACAAGCCAGAGCAAGAGACTGGACTCAGTTCTTTTTCTGTTTCTTTTTTACTCCTCACCCTTGCCAATAACACCTTTCCCTTTTCCCTACTTCTCCAGTATATAGCCCTTTGTTTCACAGCCAGAGAGAAGTGACTTGCCTACTGCCATCTAGAGAATAAGTAGCAAAGCCAAGAATAGCACACTATTCAGAAAAAATGGGCTACCTCCTTTCTTTTTTTTACCTCCATCCTCTTTCTGCTTTGTGGCAGAAAGTACCACATCTGTGGTTTGGGTGAGAGGAATTAATGGATTCCATGAATCCACATGGTTTAATTCTTTTAGCAGTCACAAAACAATGTGCTTGGGGAGATTCCTAAATATTTAATATTTGACCCTCTTTTTAAAGAAAGACTTTATGGTTCTAGGAAAGAGAAAACATGAACATTAAAAAAAAACCCAAAATCAATTGAAACCTGAGGAGAAAATAGTTAATAGGAGGGTAGTGATCACTTTGTTTAGAGAAGACTTCATGGAATAATTTTGGGGGCAGCCAGGTGGTACAGCGTGGATGGAGTGCCCCCCACTAAAGTCAGGAGAACCTGAGTTCAAATCTGGCCTCTGACACTTACTACATGTGTGACCCTGGGCAAGTGTCTTAACCTTGTTTGTCTTAGTTTCCTCATCTGAAAAATGAACTGAAGGAAGAAATGAGAACCACTTTTCTATCTTTGTAAAAAAATAAAAAAAATTCCAGTGGAGTAAGAGTTGGACACGACAAATACTAAAGTCAATGGCAACAACATAGAAGAATTGCTGCTTGTAATGGGTCTTGAAAACTGGAAGACTGGGTAGGAATTTTAGGTAGAGATGAAAGAGAAAGATATTTAGGAATTAGAAATGGTATTTAAAAAAGAAAATTTTTTTAAGTTTTTCAGACTCTTCATGATGTCACTTAGTGCTTTTGGCAGAGGTAGTGGAGTGGTTTGCCATTTCCTTCTCTAGCTCATTTTGCTGATTAAGAAACCAAGGCAAACAGGATTAAGTGACTTGCCCAGGGTCGCATAATATGGAAGTGTCTGAGTCCAGATTTGAACTCAGATAGGTGAGTCTTCCCAACTTGAGACCTGTCACTCTATTCATTATACCCTCTAGCTGCCCAGAAAAAAAAATAGGAAAGCCCAAACGGAAGACAAAATGCTTACAGGCATAAATATGTAAGAATTTCAGGACTTCAGCTTTGTAGTATTTGTATATTTGGAGCCAAATACAGCACTTCTTTCCTTGTCTACACCTCTGGATTCTACTGTCATACAAAATGCCATAGGCATTTAAGAAGTGTCTTGTTTCAGAGATCTTAACTACAGTTAGCCATTTGAGCTTTTTTTCATTAATGTCTTTCAAATTTTAATACAGTTTACAACAGAAAGTTGAAAAGTGTCTTGAAGATGGTATCCGGCTACCTATACTAGATGCAAAACAACTTCAGGATGAAAATGATCACCTCAAAGAACAGAATGAGAATGCCAGTAAGGTCAGGCAATACATTTCCACTATAAATATGAATAATAACGAATTGTATTCTGCAGCCTTAATGGTTGAAGTTGGAATTGAAAAGTCCTGTTTATTTAATGTAATTGTATTAGATAATGCTGTGGTTTCATTCATTCTTTGGGAAGAAAAATTTAGCTAGCTTTTCTAGATGGAGAGGAAATTATATGGTATGTTTAATTTAAGAAAAATATTTCAGCTAAATAAAAGGACAATGATTTTCTTTGTAATCTTGAGTTCTTTATATGAAGTCAAACTTGGGATAAAATTAGGGATCACAAATATTAGTAATTAGAAAAGGTTATACAGATTTATGCATTAAATGTGTTTCTAAAAAGTTGTTTATAATTGAATATGATTAAGATGATTAAAAGTGGTCTCTTTGACCTTGCTAGGCAAATATACCCTATTGCAAAATCCTTTTGCAAAAGGAATAATCCCAGTAAAGTTTTCGTAAATGAGACTGAGATCTAGAAATGTTTTGTTGGTCAAAGTAATAGAAGAAATGAACTGATTATAGATTGATATGTGTTTTATTTATGTAGGTAATAGACAGCCAGCAAAATAAAATTGACAGAATGTTGTTAGAAATTCAGGTAAGGAAAATTTTATGCTTATTTCAATATGGTTCAGTATAAGAAAGTATAAGAAAATACAGTGGTCCCTTCTGCATGACAACTTTCATATTTCTGATCATATTGTGAGTCGGCCTAAGAAATTAAATGGGAATTTTGGAGTGTTGTGGAAGCTGTAGAAGACACAGAAAAAGTTTAGAAACTCAAAAATGTATAAAATATGCATATAATATTGTATAATATAATATATTTTATCTTTTTATACCATAATTCAGACTTTTTCTCTGATATGAAAGGAGGGCCAAAAAATTTTATGCAAGTTTTATGCAAGGAGGGTGCCATGGCTCTAACATCCTGCAATGTGAAATGGAAACTTATTTTCAAAATCAAATACACATAACTTAACTGAAGTTTATCTGCATGTGTAGTGCAAGGGTCTCATTTCCTAATATGGAATACTGAGGTAAAATTTTAAATTCATTAATTCTGTATATTTCCTATGAAGAAATATTTGGAAAAATGACTTTTTGTTCCCTGAATTAAAAAAAAAGGTGAAGAAATACATTCCTTGTCTTTCTTTAAAGTGTTTCTAGGTTTATGACAGTCCTTTTACTTCTTTGAAGTATTTTTAGGTTGGAGAAAGTAATAAAAGTGTAATTAAAAGGTTATACCTTATGCCTTATACCTTTGTTGTCCATGCTTTGACCAATAAGACATTTGCATTTTAAGATTTTTTCTCTCCTGACATGGATGACATTCTGGTGTAGGCTCTTTATCACCTCATGCCTTCTTGTTGGTCTCCTTGCCACAAATCTCTCCCCACTCCAATCCATTCTTCCCTTAGATTTCAACATGATCTTCCTTAAGCACAGATTGAACCATATCACCTTCCTAATAAGTAATTGTCAGTGGCTTCATGTCATCCCCAGGATCAAATAAAAAGATCCCCTGTCAGCCAGAGCCCTTCATAACCTAGCTGTGTACCCTACCCCTCCTTACAGTCTTTTTATGCCCTTCTGTCCATGACGCCACTGGTCTCACTGTTTCTTGAACAGTGCTCTCTGTCTCCTGACTCTGGACACTTTTCATTAACTGTCCTCAGTGCCTGCAAAACTTGACTGCTTTTCAACCTCCTGGTTTCTCTGGATTCCTTTCAGTCCCAGCTAAAATCTTGCCATATATAGGAGACCTTTCCTATTTCTAATGTCTTCCCTCCGCTGATTATTTCTAATTTATCCTCTATAGCTTATTTGTACGTACTTGTTTTCACGTTGTTTCCCCCATTAAATTGTGAGTTCTTTGAAAGCCAGCATGTTTTTTCCCTGAAAACCGTTCTTTTTATCTCCAGTACTTAAGTACAGTGCATGACACATCGTAGGCACTTAATAAATGTTTATCAGCTGATTGACTGACTGACACTCTTCATTATTTAACATGTGCCACATATTCCAAGTACTGTGCTAATTGATGAGGATTCCAATTTACAAATATGAAATAATCCCTACTTGAAAAAAGCTTACATTCTAGTGGGAAGACAAGTATAAAGAAAATATATATCATAGACATAAAATTAATAAATATCTACAGAGTAGTTAAATGCAAAGCAGTTTGAGAAAGGACACTAGAAGTTGAGGGAATCAGGAAAGGTTTCATGCAGAAGATGGTATGTGAATAGTATATTAAATGAAGAGTAGGTCCCAGAAGTTGTAATATTTGCTTTCTTTTTCTTTTTTTTCTTATATTTATTTTTCTGTTTTCAACATTCACTTCCATAAGATTTTAAATACCAAATTTTCTCCCCATCTCTCTTGTCCCCCCACCCAAGGGTAGCATGCACCCCATCCACTCCTTTCTACCCTCCCATCTTTCACCCCCCCCTTCCCCCTCCCCTTTATTTTCCTGTAGGGCATGATAGATTTCTGTGTCCCATTGCCTGTACAACTTATTTCCCAGTTGCATGCAAAATCAATTTTTAAAACTTGGGAGTTCTACATTCTCTTCCTTCCTCCCTCTCCACACACCCTCATTGATAAAGCAAGCGATTTGATAATGGTCTTACATCTGTAGCCATGCAAAACACTTCCATAGCAGTCATGTTGTAAAAGACTAATCACATTTCCCTCTATCCTGTCCTGCCCTCCATTTATCCCATTTTCTCCCTTGACTTGTTGCCCCACAGTAGCGTTTGCTTCTGATTACCCCTTCCCCAATCTGTCAACTTTTCTGTTATCCTCCCTTTTCTGTCCCCTTCTATGCTGCCTTCCTGCAGGGTAAGATAGATTTTCATACCCAATTGAGTGTGTGTTATTCCCTCCTTAAACCAAATTCCATGAGAGTAAGGTTCACTTGTTCCCTCTCACTCCCCCACCCTCTTCCCCTCCATTGTAAAAGCGCTTTCTTGCCTCTTTTATGTGAGATGATATACTACATCTGTATCTCTCTTTCTCTTTCTCCCAGTACATTCCTCTCAACATTTAATTTTATTTTTTTAGGTGTCCTCCCTTCGTATTCAACTCACCCTATGCCCTCTGTCTATATATAGATTTATGTAATCTATATATCTATCTACATATATATACACACATGCATACACATACAAATATTTATATATGCATATACACACATACACGCATACATACACACATACATACGTTCCTTCTTACTACCCTAATATTGAGAAAGGTCTCATGAGATACAAATATCATCTGTCCATGATGTAAACAATTCAGCTTTAATGAGGTCCTTATGTCTTCTCTTTCTTGTGAATGAAATGGGAATGCTTAGCCTGGAGAATAGAAGACTAGCAGGAAAGGATGTTAGGTTCACCCTCTTCAAATATCTGAAATCCTTTCATGGTAAAGGAGATTAAGCTTGTTTATAGCATTAGAAGAGATAGATTTTAGCCTAGCATATAAAGAAGATCTTTCCAACAAAATGAAAACTGTCCATAAATAGACTGGGCTCCTTCATGAGATTCTGAAATCTCTACTGTTGGAGAAGGGTCCACCACTTTTCAGTAACACTGCAAAACTAATTTATGCTAGTTAGTTGTCTATATACTTTCAAGATCCCTTTCAACTCCTTAAAGTTATTCTGTGATCTGTCCTTCCAAGCAGGATCTGAATTAATTTTTCAAGACTACTGAAAATCTGTATTAAAAAGAATTTAGAGAAGGAACTTTCACAGACCCATTTTGTAACTTTATTGCATTGTTTTATGTCTAAATTTAATAATGCATTTTGAGTCCTTGTCCTTTAATTGTTTTGCTGGAAATCACAAGCTGTGGATCACCATACTGTTTAATGCCATATGAGAATAAAATTGTAAAATTTTTCCAGATTAAATAATCCTAGGGGCAGCTAGGTGGTGCAGTGGATAGAGCACTAGGCTTGAAATCAGGAAGGTCTGAGTTCATAATTCAGCCTGTGCTAAGTGTTGGTGGTGCAATTAGAAAGCCAAGACTGTCCCTACCCTAAAGGATCTCAAATTTTAATTCTAGGAGATAACATGTAAGGGGGCAATTCAGTGTCATGACAAATAGAAAAACCAAGTGGCACTTGATGTGTGACAGGCAAAGTAAGAAGCCAGATCACAGGTCATGAGAATCTTGGGGAGCAATGATGTAGGTAGGTGGTCTGTAGCCATTATCTGTTGTGAAGGGGGAGTGGCCTGTAGCGAGAATGTGGAAAAGGTTCCTGGGCAGGAGTCAGCATCTGGCTAACATTTTGATGAGGTGTGTGGGAGTGTGTATGTGTGTATATAGGTATATACATATATACATACATATATATATACACACACACACATACACACACACACATATATATATATATATGTTCATGTATTTCAAAAATCATATTTTCAGTGAAACACATTACATATTCAGTAATACTTTTATTAATCTGCTTTACTCATATACAAGGTTTTCCACTGGAGCAATGCAGTTGTTAAGCTTTTCTAGTGTAACACTAGAATAACACTCAGAAGAATGAATATATACATATATATCCTCTCACAATAAGCTTACACAGAATGTTATCCACGTTGAATCTAGTGCTCTATCACTTGAACTGTTTTAATATAGGAGAAACAGGTGTCAGGCTACCTATCTTCTTACTTCAAAACCTTCATTTTACGACTGTGTAGAAAGTGATGGTTCATGTAAATATCTGCATCTAATGACTTAGTAAACTTGATTCTGAATGTGCTGTGAAGATAGAAATGGAAGGCCAGTGGAGATCAGAGATATTTAGGATAGCATTTGGTAAACAGTGTTTTCATTTCAAGTTTTTAGTTTTGGAAATGCCCAGCAGTTATTAATTATTTCTGAGTAGACTGATAATTTAAATTTCTGTATTTCATACACCTGTATATAAATTTTTTGAATGGATCATTTAATTTATGAAGCAAATAATAGTAGCAGTTAACATTTATGTAGTGCCTTAGGATTTCAAAAGTATTTTACAGATATCTCATTTGAGACTCAGGGACCCTGAGAGATACTTTTATTATCTATGAGGAAACAGAATTGAGAGATTTTAGGTGACTTCCAGAGTCAAACAACTTCAAAATTTCCTAGGGAGGATTCAGATTTATGACTTATTGACTACAACTATAGCGCTAGCCACCATGCGTTATTTAGGTAAATTTTATCAATAACAACATTTTTAAAACTTTAATTATAATACTTTTTCAATGGAGACCTGAATTAGTTAATTTGTAGCAGGCATGAAGTCTTTTTAAAAAAAAATTTAAAAATTGATCAGTAACAAGTACATCTTTGAGAAAAATAAACTCATTTGTCTGTCCTACAGGTACAATAAGAAATAATTAAATACTTAGTATACTAGATTCATATGAGGTCAGAAGCAAGGCACATTCATATATATACCTTCCAAAGTAAAATTAACTACATTGTTCCTACATTAGGGGCACAAGAAATTGAAAGCATTCTTCATCAATTCAGGAATACTCTAGGATTTTTTTTGCTTTTCAAATGATAAGTAATAGCATGATATTTTATTTTTAACAATAAAGTTCATATTTTCATATTTATATTATATTTGAATTTGGTGAAGCTTATTAATTTGGTAGTTTTTTTGAAGAAATTATATTCAGTTTTCACACAGTTGAAAATGGGAAAGCATTGATGCTTTGAGTGAAGCATAATATCAGAAGAAAATAACTTTTTTAGCTAGAACTCATGTAGCAATTTGTTATTCAGGGAGAGAAGTATCTTGTGTATGTAGTCTTTTTCACTAATAAATTGCTTTTTGCAAAGTGTCCTTGAAATTTGCTTGCCTAGCATTCTGGTTTTGATGTATCACCCAAATCTAATTGTCCTACTGCTGGCAGTAACACTACCAGGTAACACCTTTTGTTTGATCAAGAGAAGATTGAATGTATATCACATAATGAATGGGTAGTCATACATGCCAACATATTAACCACAGATGTAGTCTTTTGCTATTTATTGAATAAATTCAACACAGTATTGAATTGAAAACTATGCACATTTACCAGTAGTGCATATTTGTGTTTGAAATCAGTAAAAATTTATGGTTTTAAAGCCTTATGAAGGGCAAGTTACGAACTCACTGAAACTGTTTCCTTCTAATAGCATTAGGGAAAATGTTTAAGTTTCATGTGTCTGTGAAAATCTAGTCTTCTCAATATATACAGACAACATCTTCATGCAGTTAGGAGTAATCAGAAGCTAGCATTTTGAACACAGTATTCTGGATATCATCCAAATATTATGCCAGGCATGTGATATGGAGATGAGTAATTTATCACTTGGTGAAATTATGCCACATCATTGACAGTGTAGATGACTACAGTTACAAATGAATTCTAATATCTGTAAGTAGAAACATCCATGAAAGGTAAACTCTAAGTGTTTTAATATTTGCTTTCAATAGGATGCTTCGCAAATGTGTGTGTTCCTGGATAGATAGTATTCCTTTTGACCCACATTACTAAGACTTTGTTGGATTAGGTTTCCTATGTGTCACTATCTATAAGGCTTTCAAAATGTTTTTATTTTCTTTATAATTCATTAGATGTAACCAGTTACAACCTGGAGACCAAATTTAAAAACAAACTTTCTAAATCAAGGATTCTTAACCTGGTAGCTGTCAACTTATTTTTGAAAAAACAAACCTTTTTTTGTTAACTATATTTTACTGTAATTATTATCCCTTGTAATACTATGTATTTTATACATTTAAAAATTGTTTGAGAAGGGGTCTATAGATTTCGCCAGACTGCTAGCAAAGTCCATGACACAAAAAGGGTTATGGACTGCTCTTAAATACATGACTCAATCAGATGAATAAGAGCAAGAGCATTAATACTCCAAAAAACCTTTATTTAATCAGTGGTAATATCCATTCTGTCTATGTTTTTTATGCTTAATCCAGAAGTCATGGGTTGGGGGAGGGAAATTCCCTTCATAATAGATTAATTGGTATTCAAGTAATCATTTTTCTAAAGAGACTAGATAGAGCTCTGAAAATAGCTTGAAGGAATTCTTTACATGTATTGATTTTGATAGTCAATGAATTGAGTCAATGAGAAATCCCTCAGCATTCATTAATTGCTGCAGATTTTTAGGACAAGTTGTTCTTAGGTTTTTAGTTGAAAATTAAACTAATAACAGAAATGACCCAAATGCTTTTAAAATGTCCTTCTTGCTGCTGTAAAGAAGATTTTAAAAATAACACTACTTCATGTTACCGTGTCCTGTGCCTATATAAATATACTCTAATTTTTCAAAACAAAAGAATATAGGACTTCAGAGATCTAAAATAGGCCTTTGATTTTGTGAATTTAGCAGCAAAATCAGCTGCTGAAAATAATGCTTGCGGAGGAGGGAAGATTTGGTGCATTGTTGATAATGGAAAAATAAAAGATTAAAAGAAAATTAACACAAATTTTAGTTGCTAAGATACTTTTGCTGTTAAAAAGGACCTCTTGGGAATAAAATATTTAAACAACGGTTTAAGACTTCATTTTATTTTTAGCCATTCTTTCTTTATATAATAGAAAACTTTGTCTCTTATTTCTCTGGTGAGTGGTCTTTTTCTGGTTGTATCAAATGACCTAAAGATTACAAGAAAGGTGGAAGACTGTAGAAAAGGAAAAATTAATTTAAAAATCCTCATTGCTTTTTTTTTTTTTTGCCATTCAGCTTTCAGTATTAACATGTCTTTCTTCCTGATTCTTTGCTAGTCTATGCAAGAGAAACTTTGTCAAGAGAAATTGGCAACTCAGAAAATGAAGGAAGAAGTAGAAGAAAAAGAAAAGACTATAATGAAATTAACAGAAACTTTACTTGAAGTGAGTACAGGAAACTTGGATTACATTTGAAACATAAGTATGAAACATAAAATAAATGGAAATGACCCTTTTTAAATTTTTGGTGAAGACAGTCCCACTGCAGCCAATATTATTATACTAATTACTAGTAAATTACATCACTAAGATGAAATGCAGTTTTAGAATATTTATCTCTTATTAATTAAAACTTTGATTTTTGTATTTTTAAACTATATTTATCTGTTTTCATTTAACTTCTCACTCTGTTCTTTTACTCCAATGCAGAACCAAAGACTAAGTGAAAAATATTCTTTCTTAGAAGAACAGCAAAAGAAACAGTTGAAGCATGAGGCTGACTTATCTCTAGAGCCACTATTGAATTTGAACATGGTTGATCAATTGTTCAAGGAAATGTCCCATTCTTTGTTTGACTTGAAAGCATTATGCAGTATTCTTAATCAGAGAGCTCAGGGCAAGGAGCCTAATCTTTCATTACTGCTTGGAATCAGATGTAAGTAGCATCTTATTCTTTCATTTTTCTTTAATCCGAAATCTGTCCTCCCCAACAGAATGCTTATAGTTGGTCTTTGTTTCCTCTTGCAGTTTATATAACATAGAAATGACTCCTTTTTAATGTTTATCTCATTTTATCCTCAAATGAAGATGTAACCTTGTGTGACTTATAATTTATAGAAAGACATTAAGGCATGGAGAAATTACCTTGCTGCAGTTATATATAGACTGAACAAGATTAGAACCCATTCCTCCTAGGATCGTATAGTAGAAATGTAGAAGGAATTAGACTTCAATTCTAAATTTATATTGGCCATTTAACTGATTTGTGACCTCATATGTACCTTATAATCTCTCTTGATCTCAGAGTCCTTATTTAAAGTGAAGAGGATGTTGTTAAAATCTGTGATTCTTTGATCTCTTTACCCTTAATTTAGATTCTTTTCACTTTTCACTCATTGCTATGGTGCCCATTATCTTTGTGACATAAATGAATTATATAAAGTCATAAACAACAAATCAGCAGCAGATCCACACAGTTTCATCTGTGGATATAAATGAGTATGTGACTTCTCATGTCATTGACAGTTGATGCAAATTCAGATCAGTTTCAGTATTTTAGAACTAGGAAGTCTTCCATGCCTCAACCTGATTAGGATTATCTGGAAGGCTAAAAGGTACACAAAGGGTAAGTGTCCAGAATGGGAGTTAAACGTTCTTACTTTTCTGATATGGCCAGTGACCTTGTTTAAGGCACTTTAAAACATATTTTATTAATTTCTTAGGGGACCTTAGTGAATATGCATTATTTATTTGCAGATTGATAGGTGAGTGTGAGGCCAATAAACCTCTCTCTTGTTAGAGGATCAGCATAGTTACATTTGAATAATCTTCTCCCCACTCTGAGTACAGAAAAATGAAGCTTTTGAGCATAGTCATTTTCAAGGACGATCCACTAAGCTGTGAAGGGAGCACTTTTAACAGGGAAACTGTAGAGGCTTAAAGCATAGGCATCAAGGATCTGGAAACATAAGGTAGGGAAACATTACCACCAAAGGATCTGTAGACAACAAGAGACAAGGTGCCAATTCACTCAGTGTGACTTCTTTTATTTATGTATGATTAGATCATCAATCCACAAAAGATACGAAATTAAAAGACAACTCTTCTTAGTGTCCCCTAAGAAATTAATAGCTCCCATTCTGGACACTTACTAGATTAATACAGTGTAATTGACATGAAGGAGCAATTCTTATTTTTCTGTATATACACAGAGGAATACTGGAGTAAATGATGGAGCCTGAAATAATCTGCACAAATGATGAAGTATCCCTGTGTTAGAAATCAAGTAATTCTCCCTTTCAGAATGAGTCTGTTGTCCTGTTCTTACTGAGTAGTAAAAGCCCACAGTTGAACTGTGACTAAAATAACACATTTTTAGGGCAATTTAAGGTTTACCAAGAAGTTTCATGATACCACTATGAGGTGAGTAGTAATTGTTTAAATCTCTTATCTTACTGCTGAGGAAACTGACTTTAATAGGTTGTCATTTATCTGTCTCTGCCTTATATTTGGGATTCAAACTCATCTTTCTGGCCATTGTTCTTTCTGTTCTCCCACACTGCCTTGTAATTCTTACTTTGAATATGATGGAAATAACTAAGCTAATTTGGAAGTTAACACTTTAATGTCACTAAACCAAACATACCATAAACCATTTTAAGAGGTAAGATGCTTATGTGCCATATTTGTCCACTCTGCATGCATGTCTCTATATTTAGCACCATGTGAAAGGTACAGCGCTTGAATATGGAGAGAGGACTCAGAAGGATGTTCTCTTTTGAATTTTAATGCATTTCCCAGTAGTCCTGAGCACTGGTGAAGTAGTACAGATTCTTAGAGTTAGAAGATACCTCAGAGGACATTTAGTCCTACCTCTAAATGAGCAAACCTCCAGCTCATCTTGATAAGTGGGCAGTCATCCTTTGTTTAAAAACCTACTCTAAGTGGGAACCTGTGTCCTGAAGTAGCCCATCCCACTTTTAGACAGCTATAGTCATTAGCAAGTTTATTTTCATTTTGGGTAAATGTGACTTTCTATAACATCCACCAAGCAGAAATCTAATCCCTATTAAGTATCCTCAAGTCATTTCTGGGATGAACACCCTCAGTTATTTCAGTTTTCTCTCACCAGCTCACTTTTTGCTCACCAGTGTCCTTTCTAAAGTGTAGTGTATAGTATTGAACATTTATAGTCTAGATAGACTCTGACCAGAGCTGTGTACACTTTGGCTGTCATTTCTTTGTTCTAGAAACTGCATCGCAATGCAGCCAAAGAACAAAGTGACTTTTTTGGCTTCCAGATAATACTGTTGACTCATATTGATTGAGCTGTCTGTCTATAAAAACACCCACATCATTTCAGACCAACTACAATTTAGCCATGCCTCTCCTGTTTTGTAATGAAACAGTTGTTTTATTATTTTTTTCCAACCCAAGAGTAATATTTGATCCCTTTTAAATGTTATTCTAATTGATTCAGCTTATCATTCTATCCTGTCAAAAGTCTTTTTGGCTCCTAGATATTAAAGCACCTTGGCTAGTGACTTTCTATTTCAACGCCAAATTTTATAAGCATTTTATCTCTACCTTTATCCAAGTTATTAATGAAAATATTAAATGGTAGGGGGTCAGATAGAAATCCCTGGAGCAGGCTGACAGAGACCATTCAAAGCTGACCTAGTCAACCAGTTCTGAATTTCATATATCTGCACTGTGATGTATTCTTACAAAGATAGCATAATTATGTCAAATCTTTTACTTAAAAACACAACAAAATGCCTGAATATGAATTTAACAACTATCTGAATATGCTAGAAAGGTACTTAATTTTTAAAATTAATTTGTTTTCAGTTTTCTACAGTCACTTCCATAAAAGTTAAATTTTCTCTCCTTCCCTCCTCTTCCTTTCCCCCTCCCTCACCTCTCCCTTCCCTCTCCCTCCCCAAGAGGGCATGCAAGCTTATATGGATTCTACACATGCATTCTTAACTAAATACATTTTCACCTTTGTTATGTTGCATGGAAAAATTAAAATGAATGGGAGATATCATGAGAAAAACCAAAACAAAACAAAATACAAGAGAAAATAGTCTGCTTCATTCTGTGAGCCAAATCTATAGTTCTTAGATATTTAAAAGGAAAACAAATTTTAGTTGTCTATAAGTGCTAATTAATGGTTATGATGTTTTAATTTCTTTACGGATTGAAAACTGATACATAATTTTTACCTGAGTTTTGACTCTTTAACACATAGCATTTTCGTGGAGGTAATAAAATTGAAAATTCCAAAATAGCATTGAAAATGTGGGGAGCTCTAATTCTCTTCATTTTATTTTCCCAGCCATGAGCTCTTCATCTGAGGAGACTGAGAATGACCACAGCCCGGAATCACTGACCAAAAAACTGTCAGACATGTGCCAGCTACGGAAGGAGATCGATGAACTAAGAACTGTGATATCGGACCGCTATGCTCAGGACATGGGAGACAACTGCATTACCCAGTGATAAAAGGATTGTTCCCACAGCAATAATGGCCCATTGCTCAGTGCTGCTGTGTAAACTGTTCTTCATCTTTCTGTTCAGGAGCCATATTGGAAGATTGCATTTCTATTTGACCTGCATATGGGTTTTTCTGTGTTTTGTTTTATTTCGGGTAGGGAAGGATGGGACTAGGAGATAGTTTTCAATGGAACTTATTTAATCAAGCAAAAAAAACCCCACAAAACCCCACATTTCAAATCACCATTTGAAAAGTACTTTGATAGAGTCTACACAAAAAATCTCTATTCTCAAACTACTGATTGTAGGACCAAGCTGTGAAGAGTGTTATTCAGATAAGGAGGTAGGGTTGCTTTGTTTTGTTTTTTTTTTAATCCCATGGCATTTTAATATTTATAAAGGTTTCTGGAGTTAAAGTGAAGGTTCCAAGGAAGGTACTAATTGTATCTTCACTTATTTTTCCTTCCAAAAGAAGTTTGTATTGCACATTTAGGATGTTCAAGGATTAATTGAAGCAAGGTTTACAACATCTGCCCCTTTCCTAGGGACACAGAAGATGCGTTTGCTATTAGAACAATCATACTGTTGAAAGATGCAGTCTTAGGAGTTAGAATTGTAGTGAACTGCTTTTTAGTATGCTTCAAGCTGCCTACTGGGGAAAGTATGATATGATGAAACACTTTTGTTACCATAATGAGTGAGTTTTTTAGCTTTTGTATTCTTTTTCAGCAAAGGGAATATTTAACATTAGTTTGTGCTAGTATCTTTACATAGTAGTTCCTGTTAGTTTTTTCTTTGTGGGGTAGGGTAAGGTATTCATCTGAAAAGAATATTGTGAACATAAAGCTTTGTTTAGTTCGGACTGTAAAGGCTGTATATATATGATCCACAAAATCAAAATTAAGAGTACTAACTTTGGTTCCAGTTCTTGACATACAAAAATTTTTGTCTGCCCAAATTTCAAATTGAAGGCTATTGAAAAAGTTAGCTACAATCTTCATTCATATATTTGGATATTCACCAACACAAGATACAATCCATACTTAGCTGATTTCTTTTGTTTATTGCACCAAGTTGCACCCGTTGAGACACAGCTCCTCAAATGTGAAGCTTCACCATGACTTGACCATGCTAGTTCTCTAACTCATGTGGATCTAAGGTAACATGAGTAATTTTTTAATAAGCATTATTGAAATTTATGTACCCAAATTAATTCAACATTATAACCCAAAATGCAGCCATTGCTTAACATGCTTTTCAAAATAATCTTTTAGCATTGCCTTCAGAATCTATGGCACATACTACTTTGAATAATGTCATTGTGGATTAAAATCTTCATTATTGGAGGGTGAGTTTAATTTTAGGAAATGAACAAAAGTTATTTAGAGTCAAATGTGATTACTAAAAAAGGTAATATTGAATTTTTTTTGTAAAGACTATGTAATTGAAATGTAATATTTTTGTAGTTCTCATACTAACTTGAAGGCAAAGACCTGAGCAATGGAGGCATTATTGGAATGACTATGTAGCCACGTGAGGTGGTTGCTTTCAGACAGCAGTCATTTTCATGTATTCAGTCTGATGAGATTTGGAGTTTTTTAATGGTCACATTATTATTAGAGGCAGGCCTCATATATGAAATATTCAAGCAACGGATTTAATATATTCAATTTGAGTTCTGCCCAGTGCCTGTGTAAAATACTCCCTTACTAAGTAACTGAGGTTATTTAAGGGAGGTACTGACCCAGTCACTAAGGAATCTTTAATTCAGTTCATTAATGATGGCTTCATCTTCATCTTAACATAGTATGGAATGATACAGGCACCAGAGAGAATAATGTATTTGATTTGTATTTTTTAAGGGAAACAAAAATACCACCTCTAGTATAAGATGCCAAAGTAATAAATTTGTATCTAAATAGATGATGCAAAGATAAAACTTTAGAATGGGTGCATATTATATTTTAAAATAGTTAAATTATCTCTCTGTTCTATAGAACTGAAATTCTTAGCATTCGTGAAAATGCCTTACAGTAAAGCAGATAGAATAAGTACAGTCACTTGGAATGGAAAAGTCACTGGACTTGGGGTAGACAATCAGCAAGTTGAGTCACCAAATATTCTTGTTTAAATATCTCCTGTAATGTTTAATAATAAGTTGCTGGGTTGTTGTTGGTTTTTTTTTTTAATCCTAATGGTCAACCCTTTTCTAGGTTTGTTTATTCATTTGGCTTAGTTGTCATGAAATCTTTTCAGAGTATTATTTTTTCGTAAGTTAATGTTCTAAAGTGTATAATTAATTTGCACTAAAGTAACTTTATGGTGAGCAGTTTTAAAAACTAAATTTAATGGAAAACTGGCAAACTAGCACTTTTGCCTTCAGTTTCTAGAACTGAAATCATCATAGACTAATTCTTAAAGAACACCTCTGGTGCCATGTACAACCCTCTTCACGCCCCCCTCACAGTGCTACTTTCTCCACACTTAAAAATAATGGTATTGGTTTTGTTTTACTGGAAGACTCAAGAAAGAGAGTGAGTTGGGCCAACCAGAAATGCTTCAATAATCTGTTTAAATAATAACATTACTTTGGAATTGTAAATGTTCAGAAATTATTGCGATGGTATATGAAAATATTCAGAATTTAAATTTAGCCTACTTTAAAGGTTCTCTTTTGTTTTAAAAATCCTTTTAATACACTATTTTGACCTTAATGTGCTTGCTCCTAGGAAGGGCCTTTTAATACTCAGACTGTATTAACGTTTGAATATTGGTCATTTGATTTTTGAAATGTAAATTTAGTCTGCTTCCTTCATTTTAAAATAGGGAGATGAATGGCAGGTTTCTCAGTCAAAGGCCTAAATTAATCTGTGACATCAAAGTACTTGACTTTATGTCAGCAAATACTCTTTGGTGTTATTGTGCTCTCTTGGCACATTCATTTACAGTGTCCTGTCAGACTGGGAGAAGAATAAACTTTGATGATGTAAGGTATCCTGGATTGTTTACCTGGTTGAAAGTACTTTGTGGACGCACTTCACATAAGTAACAAATTTTCTTAATACTAACAGTGACATAGTTTAGTTATGGACAGTTGGTTAAACTGATTTAGTCATGATCCATTTTCTTCAGTAGCCATTAAGAGACAATCTTAAGGGCTGGAAAAAAGTTGATAATGGATACTGTACAGTTCTGTCTTAGTGGGCTTAATTATTAAAGCTATTTATAGCTTTATGATTAATTTGTAGGATTTGGGGAGCATATTTTTTTACAGAAATTACTGTATTTAAAAATGTACTTTAAAGTGTCAGTCATTGTTCTTTGAGAAAAGAACAGCTGAGGCCCAGAACTATATGTATTTATGTAGTGTAGTTGTGCTTCAGAACGCATCTAGCTTGCATTATTGGCATCTATTGTATTGGTTTGTATCATTGTATATTTGTAACTAAAGTAATAAGCAATTCTTAGAATGACCCCCACACTCAGGCTAAACAATTTGAAACTGCCAATAGATGCAGCCACAAGAGCCAAAGTTAATTCTCTTTCCATTCGGACAGTTTGTTTCTATTCTCTACAAGCAAGAGAAAAGTTTTCCTACTTAGTCTACAAAAAGACATCTGTACTTGTCCTAACCCCCGGTGATCTTGCTGTAGACTTTTGCTCATTTATAATGTTGGTTTTCCATAAAGGCACTTATCTTAGAAGGGGAAAATAAAATTTGGGATCCCATTACCCTTTTTAATTAAAATATTAATATTGAACATGGTTAGATTTTCAAAGCTATAGCTCATTAGCAATATTAATTCCACAGTTGTATATAGTCAGCACCCTTGTGCCTTTTTGCCTGCAGTACACATGTTCATTTCAATTTTCCATAAGCTTTAAGAATGTCGATAATTATTGCACCTTGTTTCTTCTCTAATTAGACTTTCTTAAGCTTTTTTTTCCCCCCAACAATAAGTATTTAATAAATATAGGAGTAGGTCCTAGGCATTGGAGCTGAGCTCTTGATCCCTCTGAAGTGAGCGGGAATCTCCATCAGAATGTATTCAATTTGTATCTATCAGTCACAGTATTTCATAGGTGTGAGAAGTAGGGTGCTAGGCAGTTACATTAAAAGCACAGCAGTGTGTATTACTAGATCAGTCTCTATGACTGGTAGTTTTAGTAAATTGGGTTCAGTTTTTGAACCATTCAGAATACCTCATGTGTAAATACAGTTGTCATGACTTAATTGAAGTGCAGTCATTGTAAAAAGGAAGTGAAGCCACTGGATGGCTTATGCCTTCAGGCCTATCATTCTTGCCTCTTTGTGTAAAGGGGTTGTTTTTGTTTTTGTGTGTGTGTGTGTTGGGGCGGGTTTTATATTTTAAAAAATAGGGTTTACAGCTAGAATTTTGAATGCCAAAGTTCTATTTATTAAATAAAAAGAAAGTTTTCAATGTTAATGGCTAGTATTTTTCCACTGGAGTATTGTTTGTTGATGTTTGGATTTGTATTTACAGAGAAATAAATTTTTTACAAAATTATTTGCTTCCTTTGAGTGATATGAGAATTTAATTTGTGATTCAGAAATTTCCTTTGAAATGTTTAAATTTATACTGACACAAAGCTTTCTTTGGTTCCCATTTTAGTATTTTTTTCTGTGAAAATAAAACCCAAAAAAGCTGTACCTAGTAAAAGCTATTACTTTATTATATCTCCAGACCTGGAGTAGGGAATATGGGGCTCATGTATGGCCTTGAACACTGTGTATATGCCTTTGATCAAATCACTTGAATCACATTGAACTTTAGCTAGTAAAACTGTTCACTTCACAAAATTGTGACTAGTCTACTATGTAAACCTGAAAGCACCATGTAAATGTGGGTTTTGTCATGATGGTTAGTATTCCTTAATTCAGATCCTAAGGGTGTAACGTTTAGTTCTTTGAGATTGTACCAGGGCCTACGAATCTGGACTTGATGATGGCTGTCCATTATCTGAGGTGATTAATTTTTCAACAACAAAAACTTAAAGCTTTATTACAATCTTGTCATTGTTTTAAATGAGAAGTCAAAACAATAAACAGCCCAGAGAGCTTTTGATCACAGATAATACAAATTTAGCCTTCAGTCATGTCAATTAGATCTCTATTTCCCCTTAAAGTTCTCAAAATGCCTAAATTGAAAGTTTTATCTTTTGTAGTCCCACTATATTTTCTTTCCCTTTGTGTCAAGGAGAGAATCCTGCTCATTTTCAGATAAGGTCCCGCTAAAGAATTAAGAAAGTTTCTAAAAGATTCTTAACTCAGCATCTGGGGCATCACAGCATGCTACGAGGGCTGCATGTAAAAGCAGAAGGCACCCTAAATCTTTATTCTATCACAGTGAGAATTCTACCTACCTAAGACACTAAGTGAAATAGAAAATGTCTCTTTCTTAGGCCAGATGTCTTAGCAATACACTAACTCTTGAGTAAACATATAATGAGGCATCTCAAATTTAAAAAAAACTGCAACCTCTGAGCACGGTGTAAATCCTATGTCACAGATTCCTCAGTGGACATGATAAAAATGACTTGCTAGAATGGAAAGGCAAAATCTTTTTTCTTCAGGGTAATACTGGGAAGGGGTTCATTCTTTGTATTATAAATTTCTGGTTTATTTTTATTTAAATTCCAAATTCTCTCCCTCCCCACCATCCTCACCCATTGAAAAGGGAAGATGTGATATCCATTATACATATGAAATCATGCTCTCATTAGCTATAGTATAAAAAAGAAAAAAGTGTTTCAGTCATACTTGAGATCATCAGTTCTCTCTAAAAATGAATAGCATTTTTCATTGTGAGACTTGGAATCGCCATGGATTATTGTATTGAAAGGAGTAGATAAGCTTTTCATAGCATTGTAGTGATCATTACAGTACTGCAGTTATACACTGTTCTACTTCTGCTCCCTTTTTTTTCTGCTCGCTGTTCATTTAAGTCTCCCCAAATTTTTCTTAAGCCATCCCCCTTTGTCATTTTTTACAGCATAATGAGTATTTCATCACAGTTTTAGCCATGGACATCCCCTCAGTTTCCATTTCTTTGCCACCATGAAAGGAACTGCTGGGGGGCGGAGCCAAGATGGTGGAGTCTTAGAAAGACTCACTTATGCTAGGTCCGAACCCACAGCCCATGGATTTCCTCTAAAAAGAACTCCCAACAAATTCTGGAACAGTGGAAGCCGCGCAGCAACACAGTGAAGGAGATTTCCACTTCAGAGAGCCCTGAAAAACCAATCCCAAAGGTCCATCGCGGACCAGATGGGAGCGGAACCCTGCCCTGCCCTGGCCCCATGGCACTGAGAGGAGCGAGCAGATCCGAGCAGGCTTCAGGGATGGAATTTCCAGCGGCCGCGAAGGTCCCTCCACCCACAGATGCACAGGTCAGAGAGAGAGAGGGGCTGAGAGGGGAGGGGGGGTGTCTCTGGAACTCAGGCCCCCTGGTGAGGCAGCAGGCAGCCAGAAGCTCCCAGAGCAGGCAGGAGCTCAGCAGGAGCTCCATTACAAAAGGTCTCTGCATAAACCCCCTGAGGGAACTGAGCCTGGGAGGTGGCCCTGCCCCGACCTGAGCACCAGAAATTAAGCTCCCATTGAATAACAGCCAGGCCTGCCACTGAAAGCCCTGAGGCTGAGGAGCAGCATTTGAATCTCAGACCCCAAGCACTAGCTGGGCGGACCTAGGCGTGGAGTGGAGTGGAGAGGACTCTCAGAAGCCAAGTAACTGGCTGGGAAAATGCCCAGAATAGGGAAAAAAAATAAGACCATAGAAGGTTATTTTCTTGGGGAACAGATGATTGCACCATTCCTCTCTAACGAAGAACAACAATGCTTAACTATCAGGTAAAGACATAGGAGTCAAGACCTCTGTATCCCAAACATCTGAAATAGATA
>CM053770.1:396444732-396472495 GCA_028658325.1 Potorous gilbertii | reverse complement strand
TAGACAGGTGGAGGAAAAACTGGGAAGAGGAATGAGAGAGATGCAAGAAAAGCATGAAAAATGGGTCAATACCTTGGTAAAGGAGAAATGCTGAAGAAAACAACACCTTGAAAAATAGGCTAACTCAATTGGCAAAAAGAGGTTCAAAAGAGGTTCAAAAAACCAATGAGGAATGCTTTCAAAAGCAGAATTAGTCAAGTGGAAAAAGAGGTTCAAAAGGATTGAAACCTAGGTGTTATCCTAAACTCCTTACTCTCACTCTACATTTTCAAATCTCATCATACCTTGACATTTCTATATCTCTGACTGTCCACTTACGTACAGTCACCACCCTAATACACAGGCCCTTATCACAGCTTACCTTAATTCTTGCCATAGTCTTCTTATTGGCTTCAAGTCCCTCTTTCAAGTCTCTCCCCACTCCAATTCATCCTCTTCTCTGAAGCACAGGTCTAACCATGTCATCTCTCTACTCATCTCTCTACTGGACCAGCTCCCTTTTACCTCCAGAATGAAATATAAAATCTTTAACCTGAACTCTTCCTTTATAGTCTAGCACTTTGTTTCACACACACTATGATACAAATGCACTGATCTATTTACTCTTCTATGATCTATTTTCTATTTCTAATATACAACACTATCTCCTAAACTCTACTTTGCATTGACTCTCCTCCACCTCCTAAAAAAAAGTGTGGGCCAGGTTCTCTGCTTATCTCCTGCCTCTTGCTTCTATGGCTTCCTTCAAGCCTCAGATCTTCCTTTAGATCCTGTCTTCTGCAAGAGGCCTTTGTTGGTCTTTCTTGCTGCTAGTACCTTCCTTCTGAAATCACCTATTTAAATTGTATATATCTTGTATGCACATATTTGCATGTTGTCTCCCCCGTTAGAACATGAGCTCCTGGAGGGTAGGGAACTAATGTTTTTGCCTTTCATTGTATTCTCTGTGCTTAGCACAGTGCTTAAGTTCTTGTTGCCTGATATCAACCTAGGCTGATAAGCCAAAATCATACCCATTGTAATTACCTGCCTTTTCTATAAAAAGAGGGAGATGCTTTTCAAGTTTATTCATTACAGTTCAATTTCTTATTCTCTCCATACATTTTGTTTTAGTCATTGTATATTTAATTTTATGATTCTAAAAATGAAAAAAAATGATAGGGAAGGTGGCATAGCTCTACTAAATTTCAAATTGTATTTTAAAGCAGCAATTATCAAAACTACTTGGTACTGGCTAAGAAACAGAAAGGTAGACCAGTGAAATAGGTTAGGTACTCAAGACACAGTAGTCAATGAATATAGCAATCTACTGTTTGATAAATTCAAGGACCCTAACTTCTGGGATAAGAACTCAGTGTTCGACAAAAATTAAATGAATGTGGATGCAAAAATTTTAAATAAGATTTTAGCAAAAAGAATACAGCAATTTATCACAAGAATAATACATTATGATCAAGTAGGATTTATACCAGGAATGCAGAATTGGCTCAACATTAGGAAAACTATTAGCATTATTGATTATATCAATGACCAAACCACCAGAAACCACATAATTGTCTCAATAGATGCAGAAAAAGCATTTAACAAAATACAACACCTATTCCTATTGAAACCACTGGAGAGCATGAGAATAAATGGAACTTTCCATAAAATAATAAGCAGTATCTACCTAAAACCATCAGCAAGCATTATACACAAGGGAGACAAGCTAAATGCATTTCCAATAAGATCAGGGGTGAAACAGGGGTGTCCATTATCGCCACTATTATTCAATATGGTGCTAGAAATGTTAACTGTAGCAATAAGAGAAGAAAAAGAAATTAAAAGAATTAGAATAGGCAAAGAAGAAACTAAGTTATCACTCTTTGCAGATGATATGATGATATACTTAGAGAATCCCTGAGATTTCAAGTAAAAAACTACTTGAAATAATAAACGATTTTGGCAAAGTTGCAGGCTACAAAATAAACCCACACAAATCTTCTGCATTTCTATATATTAGTAACAAAGCTCCACAGCAAGACATAGAGAAATCCAATTTAAAGCTAGGGTAGATAGAGCTGGGAGAAAGAAGGCAGAACTGAGGCAGAGCAGCTAGTGTGAGTGAGAGAGGTTGGAATTTTGCCTAGGGAAGCTTGTTTGTGAGGCCTAAGGGAGGGAATGTCAGTGTTCCCTTTATTGGTAATGTATACAAACTTCATTGTTACCATGGTGGAATTGGCTTTCTGGTATCTGAATAAATATCTTGGTTGCATCTTTTAGGAAGAGAGTTTGTATTTTGTGAATTTACACTGGAAATATGCATGCATATCCATAGCAGCTGCTATGGGTATCACATTGGTATTACAAGGCTCTTTGTCATTTGTTGACCTTTGTGTGTCATCTGTAGCTTCCACAAAACTTCCTCAAAATTCCCATTTAATTTCTTATGCCAACCTGCAATATAGCACAACCATGATGTGGAAGGGATAACTGTATACACACACACGCACGCACGCGCATGTGTGTGTGTGTGTGTAAGGAGTCATTGGAATTTATTGAATAATTAGGCATTGATATAATTACACCTGCATTGTTGGAAAATCAGTGGTAAAAGTTAAAGGATGAATTGGAATGAGAAGAAGCTTGAAACTCGGGGACACTAAGTAGTAAATGACTGCAGTAGTCTATGGGAAGTGATGAGAACCTAGGGTTTGAGTTAGCAGATCTTTCAATCTTTGACCTCTTTAATGCCATTTCTACCTCATCATATAACTGGTATCTGTAATATAAGAGTTCAGATGTGGTGTTTTCATTGTGCCATTCATTGAGAAAAAAAAATTGTTAAAGAAATCTTGGCAAGTCTTTTCCATTTTTTGTTTGTTAGCCTCCTAGTTCAACTGAATGTCTTACCAAGCTCCTGTAAAACAAAATTTTCCATTTATTGTTTTTCCTACCCATTCATTTTGGTTAATTAGCAGTAGCTGTTTTGTCTTCCTGTAGAGCTTTCTTGGTGTCAATTGCTAACCCACCAGTGATAGGCATCAGGATACTTACTACCTTTTATCAAGAACTTCTCACAAAAGATCATTTTACCTTAATACCTGCTGTCTCCCTTCCTTTTGGGGAAAAAAATAAGATATGTTTTTCTAGAGATGAATGTAACTGAAGAATAAAGAGTTAATGTTCCAAGAACAGGAAATTAAATGAACAGTAATAGAGTTTGGCTTTCCTGCATTTATTAGGTTCATTTCCTGAAAAAGTGCGTAGAATAAAAATATTTTATCTGTGTGATATTTTTCCATTTATGAATTAAATTATTTATTCCCAAAGGGGAAAAATTGTAAGAAGAGTTGGCCAAATGGATAATCAGTCCATGTCCTCTTTGCACTGTGATAAAAAGCACACATACACTGTGATACATCATTCAGTTAATTACCATTCCCTTGGGGTCTGTATATATTATGTAATATTGTCCATCTGACCAATTCTGTGTTCTTATTCAATATATAGCAAAATTTGTAAGCTGGAAGAGGCACATAGAAATCTTCTGTCGTAGTGAACTTAAACAATAGAAGGTCTGTAGTGTTATATGTTACACTCATTTATAAATGGTTTGATTCAGAAAATAAAGGGATGATAGTTCAAGGAACTGTCTGAGTTTTCTGTTATTGGCTCATTAGTGACTCCTCTTTGAGTCTGTTCATTCAACCAATTCCTAATCCACTCAACTGTAACTCACATTTCTTTGTCTTGGCCATAATAATAGCACATATGACTGTCAAGCATTTTGCTGAAATCCAAGTATTTAATGTTTATGACGTTCCTCTGATCTACCTCTCTAATAAGTCTTTCAAGAAGGAAAATTAAATTAGTTTGCCATGACCTGTTCTTGAGAAACAGATGCTGGCCATTAGTGCTCACCATGCTTCTTTTTATATCACAAACCATTACAATAAAAATATTGGCTAGATACAGGGGTGAAGAATCTTTAGTAAGTTCCCCCCTCTGTAACTAGAATTTTTTGTAGAATTGAAGTGAAACTCACTCGTGAATAGTTTGAAGATACCACTTTTTCTCTCTCCCCCCTCTTTATTTTTGAAAAATGAGACATTTGCTTATCTCCAGGCCTGTAATACCTTTTCTTTCTATGATGTTAGAGGTCATTAACAGCAGCTCCACAATGTAACCAAGTATGCATTCATTTAACAAATACTTACTGAATACTTACAGTGTGTTGGCCATTATGAGGAATACAGAGGTATAGAAGAAAGAATTGCTTAACCCTTAAGAAACTTACAGTCAATAAAACTACTCAAATACAGTGAAATAAAGGTATACCATGTGACTTTGCTTGTTTTGTATGTTTGTACCTATCTATATGTATACATATTCTCAACCTCAATAGAACGTAAACTTATTGAGGGCAGAGACTTTTTTTTTCTTTGTTATTCATTTTCACAATTCATGATCCTACCCTTCAGGAGGAAATATATTGCAAAGTGAGATTGAACCATATTTTTAGCTCCAGCAGACAAGAAGAGAACGTACAAATGGACCCAAGGACATACCTCAGTGTTCCTGGTCACTCAGTGCTAAATATTAATTCCAAATGGAACGGCATTGAATGATTGGAGCTTTGGATTTGAGATGCTATATTATTTCCATGAAAGATTGGTGATTTCTGTTTTTCCCTCACAGCCTCCTGAACCTGGGGAAAAATTCATCAAGGAAATCAGTTCCCTGAAGCCAGTCATGAACAAGTCAATTTCTTCTTGTTTGGCTGGGAGGGCTGGTAGTAGCCAGCTGCTCTCCATCGCACCTACCTTTGCATGTGAACTAGGCATTGATCATTAAGAGCCAACTGAAGCCTTCTAAAGCAGGGTTGAAATAAAAGGTTACACTTTACCATAGGACAGGTTTTTGCTTAAAAACCTGTTAGAGTGCTCCCCTAAGGAGGAGAACACTTGCAAGCATGTCTGATCATAGAAAAGTGATGCTTCCACTGAAAATCATAGGAAGGCATGTTGTTTTGGTTCAGTTCTTCCAGTGGTCTTCATGACCCCATTTGGGGTTTTCTTGGCAAAGATACTGGAAGGTTAAGTGTGCCCAGGGTCATACAGCTAATAAGTCTCTGCGGCCCCATAGGAGGCATAATCTCTGCCTAGACATAGTTCAGCCACTTACTTCCCCTTCTTGGGTTCACAGCATCACAACCGCTCTGAGAAGTAGGTGGTATTGTAATCCCCATTTCATAGTTGAGAAACTTGAGGCAAACAGTGTATACGTAACTTGCCCAGTGTGACACAGCTGGTGAGTGCCTGAGATCAGAATAGAGTACAGATCTTCCCGCCTCCAGGAGTAGTGGTCTATCCATTGTGCCACCTGCTTGCCTCTAACTTCCTGTGATATATAGAACTAATAATTTATTACATAATTTTGAACAAGATACTGCATATCTCACTGGGTGTGAGTTGGAATAGATGGGATTCTCAGAATTCCAGTAGTCAATGATTAGGAAGACTGAGGCTGCAAGGTGAAGAGAAGTACTTATTCAAGGTCACACACACACACACAAGGTAGTTAATAGCAAGATTTAGACCACTCAGATCTCCTGGATCCCCACTTAGAGTTCTTTTATATCTTCATTTTATGGGGAAAAAGTTTGGTTCCATGGCTTGCTTAATAGACAAAGAAGAATTTAATTTGTGTTATAATCTCTGTCCTATTTCATAGCCAGGTGACAATGAACAAATCAATTTGCCTTCTCTGAACTTTAACTACTTCTTAAATCTATAAAATAGGAATGATACCATTTGCCCTACCCATCGTATTGAA
This sequence comes from Potorous gilbertii, assembly GCA_028658325.1. Lineage (NCBI taxonomy): Eukaryota > Metazoa > Chordata > Mammalia > Diprotodontia > Potoroidae > Potorous > Potorous gilbertii. The sequence continues at coordinate 396,466,678 of CM053770.1, read as the reverse complement.
TTATTGTTAGGTCCTCAAATTGCAAAGCATATATGAAAATATTTTATAAAGTGTAATGTGCCACACAGCTGTAAGAACTGACTTTTTACAAGGTCTTCATTGTCTCATTTCCTCATCACAAGACAAATGTCATCGTTATTATTCCTGTTTTATAGATGCAACTTAGAAAGGTTAATCACCTAAATAAAGTTCTCCCACACAGTAATCGATAGCATTTGAGCCCAGGTCCTCTGACTCCAAGTCTTCACTTCGTTTTGTAAGTTTACTCCAGTCATCATCACCGTCATTATCCATCATCACCACCACCTCCAAGAAGCTCAAAGAAAATCCTGCAGACGATCCCTCAGATACATAAACATAATTCTTCTCGATTTTGTCTGTGATGGCAGTTTGGGAATAAGTTATTACCTCCACTTTTGCCCTAGAACAAAAGCAGCCATCCTTGGTATGATATGTTGGCATGATATGTTGAAAAAAGAATTATGTTTTGTGTACTTTACTGAAAATTTAAAAAACAGAAGTTTGAAACTTTTCCAAATTCAGTGCAACTTCTTAGGTCCCAGGCACTGTGCAAGGCACTAGAAATACAAAGATTTTTTAAGAAATAGATAAGGGGTCAGGATTAGAATTCAGAAATTTATCTTGCAAAGTACAATTTCTTTTGGATTCCTGTCCCTTTTATGTGCCCTCCCCCCATTTTTTAACCTCTGAAAGTGAGTTATTGAAAGACATTACAATAACTCATTTCTTGTAAGACCTATGTTGCTGATTGCTTTTTCAAATGTCTACCTTATTTGTTTGTAAAAGCCTCACCCAGCACTTAGCTTAGTGCTAGGCCCAAAGTGGAGACCACAGTAAGTCTACTGATTATTTACTAGGGTTTTTACAAATTATTTATTTAGACTTATTACCTAAACCAGTTTTATGTAGCCTGGGCATTAGGATAGAGAAGGAGCTCTGAGAAAACACTCTAAACTCTATGCTTCTGAGTTTGCAACATGATTTAAAATATACCAGTTTAACAAATTGCAAAAAAGGGTACTTGACCTATATTTTAGGTCTCCTGAAAAAGCATAAATGTGCATATTGTAGAAATAAACTAGACTTCACTAAAATAATCTGAAGTAGCATAGTGCACCTGACATCCATTCAAGGCACAGAGTGTGAGGATGGAATTTACATTTAAAGGAGAAAAGCCTGCACCTTGAAATGGCTAAGGGCCTATGATGAATGGAGGGCAGGGAAGGACTCTGGTCTCCTTTCTTTGGATTCCCCCAGTAGCACCAAGGAAGCTAGATGGTTCAGTGGGTAGAGCAACAATGCCTGGAGTCAGGAAGACTCATTCATCTTCCTGAGTTCAAATCTGTCCTCAGACACTTACTAGCTAGGTGACCCTGGGCAAGCCACTTAACTCTGCTTGCCTCAGTTTCCTCATCTATAAAATGAGTTGGAGAAGGAAATGGCAAATCACTAGTATCTTTGCCAAGAAAACTCCAAATGGGGTCATGAAGAATAGGGCATGACTGGAAAACAATAGCACCAAAACTAGTGCTATTTGTAGGAATTTGTGGTTGCTCAGGAAGATCTATTGCCTGATTGGCTGGCAGAAATTGAGAACTGGAATCTAAAGCTCGTCTTATGATAACTTCGGTCTCTTTCTCCTTTACCCCTAATTTAGTTATTTTTTTTCCAGAATGAAAATATGATTTGCTAACTTTGTCAGAGTATTTTTTTTTATCTAGGGATTTTGAAATAATAATAGAAGTAGCTGTCACTATTGACTTCCCTTCCAACTACCCGATAGTCTTTAAGAATTCAACTGTGGAGATGAGGAGGTGACTGAAACTGATTTTTTGACTGACAGAAATGCTGTTTTCAGATCGACTCTATCAGGTTTCTTAACATGGGGGTCCACGGATCCCCCAAGGGATTAATGGACTTGAATGGGGAAAAAAAAGACTATCTTCATTTTCTAAAAGTTTTGGTTCCCTTTGTATTTTATTTCATATATTCAAGAATAATTTTCTAGAAGATTCCATAGCCTTAACCGGGCTGCCAGAGGGGTCCATGACATAAAAAAAGGTTAAGAGCCCCTGCTCCAGACCTTTCAGACTGTTGACAAAGTAAAGAAGGCAAGTCTCCTTTGTTCTATTTTTGTGGAGCTTAGTTAGCAACAAGAGGATAATGGTTTGCTGCAGACAATTCTACTATCTCAAGCATTCTGACCTTTCATTGCGTCCGTGAATCTCATTGTACCTAGCACTCATGTGGAAGGGTTTCCAGCAAGGCGCGCTAGCTTGTTAATCTAAGTATCTGCAGAAAACGTATACTGAATCACCTTGGGTGTCGAATCTAGGCTTTAAGAATCAATGATGTTGATCTGTTGGACCGAATTGTCCGTATTTAGTTCCAGTATATGTTAAGTTAAGCAATCAAACTCCCGTGCTTTGCCACAAATAACCTTTCACTTTGCAAGTACTTAAATCAGAGATGGAAAATAATTGGATTTGTTTTGCATTTTTGGAAAGTTTTACTCAATATTCATGTAATGATGTCTGGTGGCAAACAGTATTCAAGGTAATAACTGAAAGGTCAGACCAACCCTGAAAGAGAGCTGGAAACAAAGCACAGGATAAATGTTATACAGCAGAAGTACTTACAATGGAATGCTGAATATGATGAGAAAGCCAGGGTCCAGTAAATATAATTTAAAGAGAGTAGTAAGGGTTTAAGATGTGTTTGTATCTATCTATCTTGTGTCCACATTTTGGACCAGTTAATTCTGGATATGTGGATCTAGGACCAAAAAATAGGTAGGACTTGGCAGGGTAGAGGTGTCTTTTCTACATACTTTGGGAGAGGATCACATTCCTTGTGGAATTGGTGGCCACCTTGGAGATATGAACTGGAAGTTTCTGGATTTCAGAAAGAGTTCCTTCTCCCCCTTTCCCTACCATTAAAAATGGTATTTCCGCACTCTCTACTGAGCAAATATCTGAAATTCCACAATTAGAAATTCTTTCCTTTGCGTTTCTTTGTTGTTCAGTTGTGACCAACTCTTCGTGACCTTATTTGGCGGTTTTCTTGGCAAAGATTGGAGTGGTTTGCCATTGTCTTCTCCAGCTCATTTTACAGATGAAGAAATCAGGTCTTACAGGGTTAAGTGACTTGTTCAGGGTTGCACAGCTAGTAAATGTCTGAGGTCACATTTGAACTCGGTTGTCCTGACTCCAGACCCAGTGCTCTGTCCACTGACTGCCACCTAGCAGCCCCTTCCTTAGTGTTAAGCCTAAGCATTATCATGTCTTTATTGTCCTGTTTTAAAATGCATATTCTCTTAAAAGAGATAACATAAAACAGCAATAACTACAACAACCTTCATATGACTTTTAACATTTTTTATTTCTTCCTGTTCTGGAAAAACAGTTTAGTCCTGGTTGTTGTCCTTCATCTTCAAAGAGGACCAAAATGACATCATTGTAAAGTGAAATTTCAGTGTGTCTGACGGTGGCTGATCAGACCAATATGAGCTCAGAATGCTCTACCACAGGTTGGGCACAGATAGTCCATGTGAATATTTGAATATTTTGTTCATACTCTGAGTAAACCCACTACTCAGGATATAGCCTGAGGAGGTAAAAAAGAGACCCCAGATATCAATAACAGTACTTAGATAATACCCATTGATTGAGGGAGTTTGACCAGATGGTCCTTTTCTAAGGGACTGTGGAACTAAAGATTCTAAGGTCCATTTCAGTTTTAAGTCTATGATGTAGTTTGTACCCCCTGGCCAGGAAGATTCATCTTCCTGAGTCCAAATCTGGTCTCAGACACTTACTAGTTGAGTGATCTTGGAAACCACCTAATCCTGTTTGCCTCTGTTTCCTCATTTGTAAAATGAGCTGGAGAAGGAAACAGCCAGCTATTCCAGTTATCTGCCAAGAAAACCCCAAATGGGGTCATGAAGAGTCAGTCACAACTAAACAATGAAAATTTTCTACAAAATTGCTAGCATATTTGCTAGGAGCTCTTTCCCTGCGTCTATTCATCTATGATCTGAAAGGACCCCAAACCCTCCAGATCTCTCACACTCCTCAAGGTCACCTCAAACCTAGATATATCCAATCTATCTTGGAATGGGTACTCATTTAACCAAGATCAAGAAAGAGCAAACACAAGAAATGGCCCAAACCTAGACTGTGGCTTGCCCAGGAAGTATGTGTGCTTTAAATGTCATATGCTTATAGCTAAATGGGCATCTTGAAATAGCACTGATGTGATTAGTAGTCAGAAGGGGAGAGAGGGGCTGAGGAGGCATTGGTACCCTTTTATACATTCACTGAGTTCATCAAGCTCTTCTTTCTCTGTACCCAATAAAATGACTCTTTGTCATATTAAAGCTCTTAGCTGTGAGTTAAACATGTCCAGAGGCGGGACTCAAAGCTCCCACATGGGTGATCAGAACTATGAATGGCAATTGTTGACGCTCCATGGGGTGGCCCTTGCTGACCAATTTAACCCTGATATATATGATTGGAGAAGGGTTGAACAAATAGGTAGTATGACAGATTGAGGCAGTGTGTTATAGTGGAAAAAGGATTGGATATGGAATCCAAGAACTTGGGTTCAAATATTGACTCTGTCACTTTGCAACCTTGAGCATATCTATTACCCTCTCTGGGTCTCATTTCCTCCCCTGTAAAAAGAGGGGCTAGACTAGAGAGGAACTTTAAGGTTCCTTTTAGCTCTAAATCTATGGTCCCATTGATGGCAAGAAATGATAAATTTTAGGATTTCAGAGAAATGTGAAAAGATTTGTATGAGGGAAATAGGTGAACCAAAAGGACAGTATACATAATAAGTATGTAATTTTGGTTTTAAGTCAACCTTGGGGTTGCTCCATGCTGTCCATGGAGTGTGACTAGATTGCTGGAGAGTCCTGATGCATGTTCCATGACTTTGTAAGGGGTTGAGTTGGAATAAAAGCTTCTGGGAGACATATTCGGATACCCCAAGATGTATGAAAGGACTTTAGGAAGCTGCAGATCTGTAGGGGAAGCTATTTCCTGATTTCTAGCTTGCCTTTTTAGAGATTTGGGGGCATTTCACCTGGGTGAGATCTGGGTCTCACCTTGTTCCCATCTAAGGAGTTCATTCCTGTGTATTTCCTGGGATTTTCTAATCTGTATAATTTCTCCAATTTCTGTTTGCTAAATGACTAAATGTATTTAAGCTTCACTATTTGTTAGTCTTTTGTGTAACTAGAATTCAGTGGGAAGGTGTCAAATAAGTGGCAAGCTGGCTAGCAACAAAAAGTTTTTGTTTTCAAACTATTTGCCTGTCAATTTAGTTGGGAAGGGGGAAGTCTAGTGCCCTTCAAAGAGCCTGGAGGAAATAGTACCCAGCCCTATTGCTACACTCAAGGCAGAAACTGCAGTCTTCCTTGGAGAGAAGTGGGCAAGATTCCAGAGATATCTGTCAATACTTCTCTTGATCCACATTTAGATAAGCCATTTGGATACACATGGGACACATATAACCTTACACGTACAGTGTTATAAATGAAAAGATCCTTAGTAGGAGTCCAATTCTGAGTAACTGAAAAGTCAGTAGTGGTATTGAATGTCTGATAATGAAATATACTTCTCTTGGCAGAGAGGCAGGGGTCTCCAAGGGCAAAATGTTGCACATCCTTTTATTGTGTCACTTGTTTTTGCCTGTTTTTCTTTATTACAATGGAAAATTTAATTCATAGGAGTGAGGCAGAGGCAGGATGTTTACTCAGAAATGATTATGACACAATAATAAGAAGAATTGATATTGATAACATATTAAAAATAAAATTAATTAAAATGTCCTTTCTTCCAGGACAGGAGAATCCCAAGAAGCAGACAGTACAAGGGATAGGAGAACTGCTTGCAGATTTTTTGGTCCACTTCTTTTTAGGGTTGGGAGTGGAAGTAATTTCATATTCATAGATCAACAGCTTCATCAGGTGTTCTAAAAACTTGTTCTAGAAGAGTACGACTTTGCATGCCTTGTTTGGTCTATCATCTGTATCTAGTGAACTCAATAAGCAAGATAAAGTAGACTCAATAGTCCCAAAGGTCCCAAAGGGTTCCAATGGTTCCAAAGGCCAACAGGAAGGGGGAGGGGAGAAGCTAGACTGTCACAGGTGGGTCAAATGTTTTACCACCAGGAAAGGTGAAATGACCAAGAGTAGAAACAGAACAGTTCAAAACATCTATGCTAGTTGGCATTAGTTTAGAAGGAGACCCGGTCTCAACTACAGTGACAATGATAAAAAGGATGATGATGACAATGACGATTGTGACTCCCCAGATACCCTGTTAGCCTTTGAGAATTCTCACCCCATTGAGAATCCAAACTGTAAATCTGTGAATGCTGAGTTGGGGAAGCAGCCCAGAGGCAGTGCTGCACCTGAAGATAGAACCTGTGACTCCCCTCTTCTCCTAGAATGTGGTCTCCTGTAGTTCTGTGGCCAATCTTCCCTGCAAATCTCCTTAGGATTACATCTCCTGCAGTTTCCACAGCCCCTAGCTACTGCATTGCTATCCCTTTTTACTGTGGAACTGCTTTCTCTATTGTGTACCACATGGTAGCACTTCAGGTGTATATCAGAGTTTCCTATATTGAAAGCAGAGATAGTTCTTTCAATATTATAGTATATATATTCATACCAGGTGCCTCTACTTAATCTATAAGTACTTACTGTGTGAAAGACACTGTGCTAAGTGCTGGTGATACAAAAAGAGGCAAAAGACAGTCCTTGCCCTCAAATAACAATCTAACGGGGGAGACAACATGCAAACAAATATGTACAAACAAGCTATATAAAGGATAAAGAGGAAATAATCAGCAGAGGGAAGGTGTTAGAATTAAGAGGGTTTGAGAAAGATTTCCAGTAGATTATGGGATTTTAGTTGGGACTAGAAGGAAGGCAGGGCAGTCACTAGGTAGAGTTAAGGTGGGAGAGCATTCTAGGCATGGGGGACAGTTGGAGAAAATGTCCAGATCTGAGATATAAAGTATCTTGTTTGTGGAATAGCCAGGAGTTCAGTGTTACTGGATGAAAGAGTATGTGGTGGGGAATATGGTGCAAGAAGGTGGGAAAGGTATGGGGAGGGTTGGGTTATAAAGGGCTTTGAATTTCTAATAGAGAATTTTGTGTTTGGTCCTGGAGGCAATAGAAAATCATTGAAGTTTATTGCATAGGGGGATAACATGGTAGGACCAGTACTTCTTTGGTCATTGAATGGAGAGTAGGGTGGGGAGAGGCTTGAGTCAGGAAGACCCACCAGCAGACTATTTCAATAGTTGAGGTATGACATGATATAGGACCTCACCACAGTGGTGGCAGAGTCAGAGGCAAGATGGGGATGTATTCAAGAAATGTTGCAAAGGTGAAATCATCAGGCCTTGGCAATAGATTGGATACAAAAGGATGTGAGACAGTGAGAACTAGAGGGCGACAAATAGATTATGTGACTGGGAAGATATTGTTGCCCTGTGTGGTAACAGGGAAAGTAGGAACTGGGGAGGGTTTAGGAGGAAAAGTGAGTTCTGTGCATATTGAGTTTAAGATGTCTAGTGGACATCCAGTTTGAGATATCTGAAAGACTGTTGGAGATACGAGATTGGAGGTTAGCATAGAGGTTATCATCAGCGTAGAGGTAGTAATTAAATCCACAGGGGCTGAGAAGATCACCAAGTAAAGTAGTCTGGAAGGAGAAGAGAAGGTCCAGGACAAAACCCTGAGGGACACTTACAGTTAGAGGGTGTAATCTGGAAGAGGAGACAGAGAAGGAACAGTCAGATTGTTCGAAATAAAATCAGAAGAGTGGTGTTCTGAAAACCTAGACAGACTAGAGGATATCAAGGAGGAGGAAGTGACCAACAGTGTCAAAAGCTACAGTGAGCTTGAGAAGAATGAGGACTGAAAAAAGGCCATCGGATTAGGCAATTAAGAGAGCACTGTTAACTTTGGAGAGAGCAGTTTCGGTGGCATGATGAGGCTAGAAGCCAGATTGGAAGGGGTTAAGCCATCAGGATTTTGATTGGGCCATAGAGATGAATAAACTGAACCTCAAAAAGAAGTTAATGGGTAATGAAGGTAGGGAGAGAACCTTAGCAACAGGTAGCAAAGAATATTCCAACTACTTTGGCTAATGTCTCAAGTCAATAATGAAAAGATTGGCCAGGAAGGCTGTGTCATTGGGAAGGGGCAGGTGTGGAGAGCCAGCTTTCAGTAATAGCTATTGTTGGTCTTCCATTTTAGAAGAGGACCACTGATGTCACAGGGTGATGTCTTAACTCCTGCCTGAATTGGATTTAACTGAGTCAGAGTTGCACAAAACCCTTAGCCTCACTCTCGCTTACAGTCATCAAAGTTCAGTGGCAAGACAGAAGTTAGGACAACTGGCAATGGCCTGGGATTCAGGGGATGACCTTGATGTCTTTGATGTCTGACAAAGCTCTAAGTACATCACAGCACCTGTTTCAGCTGTCTTCATGGCCTTGGAATAAATTTTTCTCACCTGCCCATTTCACTGGAGTAAGTCTTCACATGCTTGGGATAGATATCCTGCTAACTCACCAATGGATTTGCGGCCCATTGGTTACCCTCAACATGATTTAGCTTGTCCGCCAAGACAGTTTACCAGTACCACTATGCATGCTAGAGCTTCTTGGAACCACAGCTGAGAGCTGGGTGACAGGACACCAAAGCTGGATGAATAGCTCTGAAGAGGGCTCGGTAAGCCCTACATCAGAGATGCTAGTGCTTTCTGAACACTCCTATACATACTCAATAATAGCTGGTAGATGCAAGGAGTGGAAGAGGAATAGGGTTAAGATTAAGGGAAGTTTATTGCCTATGAAACGGGCATTCCAGAGGGCACAGGAAGGGGGATGAGGGGGATGTTAGGTTGGAACTTCAAGGTGGAAAGGTGGGGATTAGAATCAAGGGGTGGGGGATGGGCAGTAGCATTTGGATGATGACCTCCAAGGGTTCAGAATCACTGGGATGTGTAAGATACGACCAGGTGTGAGAATGTTCATCGTTGAATGGAGGGCGCTATTCTTCTCAAAGGAGGTCAGAGATCAGGGCTGGAGACAATTGTAGTAGAAGGTGGAAGAAGTTTAAAACCCTGTCTTTTCATCATAGTTCATGTTGACTTTTGGCCTCCCAGCAGTCAGGACCACATCTTACCCCTTTTAGCTTGGCATGGGTGTCTGTCATGAACAGCAGGCTAGGATGTGGGGACTACAAGGATTGAATTTTTCCCTTATGCACTCAGGTGATGTGTATCCTTCATGAGGGAGCACTCCCCACTAGAAGCTTGAAGAAAAAGGTCCCAGTTTCTCTACAATTATCTTTCAAGCCCTAGAAATCCTTCGGGGATAGATTATTAAAATTCCTTGGGTCTGGTTCTTACGACATCTCAGATGACAGGTGGAAGAACTTCAGTGTTTTTCTAGAATTTCTGCAGTAAGAGGAAGAAGAGGAAAACCCACTCCCTCTATTACACAAACAATTTGTCCTCCCAGTCATTTTTGCAATGTTCACCTGAGGATACATTTCCTTACTCCTTTTCCTGCTACCAAAATTAAATGAAAGGAACTTGGTTCAGACTTGTTTTTTCACTAATGTAGGGAATTCTCTTTGAAGAAACTATTTCTCAGTATTGGTAGATCAGCAACTGTTTTGCAGTTTATAGTCTTGATTGCCCAGAGCATCGAGAAGTTAAGGGACTTGATTAGGGTCACACTGTTGGCAGGTACCAGAGGTGGTACCAAATCTCAGTTCTTCTTGACTTTAGAGGATGGCTCTTGAGTCACCCTTCTGCAATGTGCCTCAAAAGAAAGTAAAGGGAAATAAAATTAATCTGGTTTTAAAAAACACAAAGAGACCAGACCTGGCTATCTGTAAAAATTCACTTACAATACTTAATGGTTTTTTTTTTCTGACCACACCTACTTTTTTTATTTTAAAGTAAAACATCAGTTCCTAGTTGAAGTCAATCAGCACCTCAAAACTTCCTTTATTTCTTGCCGAGAGGAAGACAAAAGTAAGACAGCGTAAGAAACAACAAACGCCTGAAAGGAGTAAAGAAATCATTCTCTCACCAAAGTCAAATTAATAATACATTGCCTAGATGCTAGCTTGGAGAAGGGGGAATAAAGGAGGAACCTAGAAATAATATTTTATTAATGTAATCAAGCTAGAAAGAAAAATCAAGAAATTTGCATACAATAAAGAGTTTAAAACTCCAGGTGGTTGGAGTCCTTGATTAAGGTACTTTGGAAACTTTGGCCTCTAACTGCCTCTCCCTCTTCTCACTTCCACCCTCACCATACATTCAGGGAAGAAGTGAATTCCCTCCGCTAAGGTTGTTTGCTAGGATATTCAGCCCTCTCCACTTTATTAACAATTGTGCTTTTAATAGTATAGCCTCTGGAGATTATGACTCAATAACAACTTTCATTGCTCAGAGGCAGAGTTAAAACAGATACAGAACTGGTGATATGGGGGGATGTGGTAAGATTTTAAAATTGAAAAGAGACCTAGAGATCATCTATGGTAAATATCTTATTTCACTCACTATCTCATTCCTTTCCTCTCCCTCCCTTACCCCAGTCATATAAATCTCCCTTAAAAATCTGCTACGGATTGAAATTCCCACTATGAAATTCCATCGTGGATTAGAAAATTGGGAGGAGAGAGTCAATTCAGAGGGTCACAGTGAAAATAGGTTACCTAGGAATGGCTTTCTAGGTGTCTCCCATTAGTGGAATCGTGAAGATTTGTTTACTAGATTAGTTAATTGACACCTTGAGCTCTGAAGAATGGGAGTGTAAGATTGGAAAATTCTCAAACATGTCATAAATTCTAAGTATTGTTATTTTCTCTGTTAGAGAATAGAACTTGTCTAAGGCAATGGGGATTTTGAATAAGGAAGCATTGCATTGAAAGGTAGATGAGGTACTAAAATAAAGGAAGGAGCAGTACTGAGATTGAAGTTCTGGTTTGGGTTCTGCCACTATCTGAATGACAGAGTGGCATCTTCACTTTTTTCTTTTCCTTATAACTCACCATTTCCTTTATTTGAACAAAACAGCAGATAATCATTTCCTGGCTGAGAAAAAAAATGGTGGTTTAGGATTTAAACAAATCCTTCTTTCCTGAAACATCTGTTCTTAAAGGCTTGGAACTAGGTGTCCTAGGCCCGGTATCTTTGGGTTTGATTGCCCTTAGGGTGAGGGGGCTTAGCAGCCTTTGGAATCATTGGGTTTTGTGGTCTTGGGATCAGATTTGTTGGCCTTGGCAATCTTGGGGTCAGTGGTTCTGACAACTTTAAAGTCAGACTTTGTGATCCTAGGGGCTGGGCATTTGATGCTTGATGGCCATCTTGGGGATCTTGGGCCTGAGGAATTTGACCTTGGTGCTCTTGGTGCTCAGGGACTTGATGACCTTTGCTCTGGCTTTGATTGCTTTGGTGTCTTTGACCTTCATCTTCTCTAGCCCCTGCTTGTGTTTCTTGATGAAGTGCATATTTCTCAGAGACTTCGGGTCGAGCCCTTTCAGAGATATATCTCTGTGATCTAGGTTTTTTGTAGTCATTTCTGTGCCATTTTTGTGATTGCTTGTGGGTGGCATGGTTCTTAGACTTAGCCTTCTTTACATGGCCACCTGTGCTAACAAGACATCAGATGGACTGAGAGACCCTGAGAGGAAGAGAAAGAAAGGATGCAACTTCATTTTCAATGAAGAATAAGGGCTAAATGTAGGAGGGCCTGTCATCCATTATGTAGCCTTACTCTTACACTCAGAAATTCATACATTAGTAGCACCTTGAACTGTGTGAGTTGAGTCATGGCAGTCAGAATAAGGCAATGGGTAATGAAAAGACCAACCAGAAAAGAGACCACTGCCAGGCAACATGACTTGATGACATTACTTACTCAGTTACTTACTGATACTTTCATTGGTGATATTTCAATTTTATGCATTCCCAACAGGCGTTCTTAAACTATAGCACTTGATCAAAGCTATTAATTATGACTCAGATGTTGTAAAGAATAATGAAGAGTGGGCTTTGAGATACTTAGATGAAAATAAGCACCTCATAAACTCACATGGCTTACTCCTTGGATTGACCTTCAACAAATAGGGCCTGAATCATCATGATAGCTGCTCCCAGGAGATGATCCTCTTTCCCAGAGGACTGAGAGCTGCTGCACAGAAGAATGGCTAACATAGGCATATCCATAAGCTATGTTGGGATAAGGCATATTTGTGACTTAGGCTGTTTGGAAATTATATTCCCCACCCCCCCTCCTGGTATTTGGACATCATGTCTTCTTCAGGCTACTGTCCAGCAGTGAGCCTCCAGTGTAACTTAGGGGCTTTGACTTACCACAAAATTAATATCTATATGCCAGGAAAAGTGGCATTTTCTGTCATTAAAAATGTGTATTTATAACCAGTAATGTAAAAAAACATGCCTATTTGACCTCTATTTATTGTGTCCAAAGCAGCTGTCTACTTTGCATACCCCCTATGCTTAGTGATTAATCTGTGCTAAAACAGTTCTGGATGGTTGACTTATTTTGAGCCACTTATTTTGTTTTCCTTTTAGTTTACCTTAAAAAATAAACATAAATATGAATTGTAGCTAAAAAATTATTACTTTGATGGGTAACACAAGAATTTTATATTTTCCCCTGCAGTTTTTTTTTCCTGTAGGTGTTTAAAACCCTTTCTCTTATAAGAAAGGGTAGCAAAGTCAACAGACAAGGGCTAAGTAGTGATGAGAAATCCCTGAGACATGACATGAAATGCTCATGTCTTTGATAGAGAAGAAGCAGATTATGAATCACCATCCTGTGGAGGAGTAGGAGTTTGGCTAGGGAGTTATCCTGACTTCCATTCTATATTAACAGCTGTTAGTACTAATAAATGGATATTCAGTTACAACATGACCTCAGGGACAGAGACCCGTAGTGGATTAGAAAAGGACATAACCAAGACCAGGACATAATCTCATCCTGTGGTGGTTTGTTCTGAGAGACCCAAATATGAACTTGCACAACTTTTAGGATAATAGGCATATAGATATAGATATAGATATAGATAGAATAGGCAAATAGACCTTACAAAATCACAAGATCATAGATTTAGAGCTAGAATGATTCTTAAGCAGGTAGCTAAGTGGTACAATGATTAGAGCACTGGCTCTGGAGTCAGGGAAACCCGAGTTCAAATCCAGCCTTAGACACTTTCTAGTTCTGTGACCCTGAGCAAATCACAGCCTCTATTTGCCTCAGTTTCTTCATTTGTAAAAGAGGGATTGTAAATAGCACGTACCTTTTAGAGTTGTCGTGAGGGCAAAATGAGATATTTGTAAAGCACCTTGTAATCTCTTCAGGTGCCATATAAATGCTGACTATTATCGTTAAGATTGTCTCCTCTGATCTTTTCCCTTTTAAGATGAAGGTAGAATTTGAACCCAAGTTCTCAATCTTCAATTCTTGCACTTTTCATTACACTAACCCACCCACCTCATCTCAGACTTTGGTCAAGAACTCTGTGAAATGTTTCTAGAAATAAAGCTTATATTAGAGGAGCAACTGAGAGGATAGGAGAGATAGGCAGAGAGAGAGAGAGAGAGAGAGAGAGAGAGAGAGAGAGAGAGAGAGAGAGAGAGAGAGAGAGAACAGAGACTATTTGAGGAAGACCTGAGTCAACTGCTGGCAAATGAGTCCTAGTCACAGAGAGATGTGGCAGTCAGAATGACAAGCCATGAGTGGAAATGGATAGATCCCCGATTGACTATGAAGGGAAGTAGTTAAAGTCATCTCCACTTTCTTCCTTTTCCTTCACTTCTATCTGCAGAGATGGAATTTTTTCCCCTAGAGCTTTCAATAGTCACAGATTATCCACTGTGCAATTGTGTAATTTTTTCCTGTTATTTTAGACTTGATTTATTTAGCCGAAGAGTTTGTTCATTGTTTATTTGCGTCTGACTATAAGTGACAGTGAAAAGTAGGTCAGCTTTAAGTAGGTTTTTAATAGCCTCTAATGGTTTAGTGGTCAAGAAGACTACTTGGTGGCATATTCTGGCCAACTTTTTAAATTTCTTTTGCTTATAGTCACTCTGGGTGTCTCTCTAGTAGAGACAGAACCTGGTGGGCCAAGCTAATCTTTCTCCATTGTGTAGAAAGAGAAATGAGGGGAGGAGGAGTAAAAGGAGAGGAATTAGGGAGAAAACTTTGCCTCAGCCAGGCCAGGGGACTGAGAGGTCTGTGAAATATTTTGACTGCCCGTTTTTGGATGAGAAAGTTGGAAATTGGAGGACAAAAACATCTGATCCCTATAGTAGCAACTAGAGGCCACAGCTTTTAAAAAGGGGTCATCTTATCTTAGGATTCTAGAGTTAGAGGTGGAAGTTACCTGAGAGGTTGTCTTCTTGAACCCCTTCATTTAAGCTCTTTGATTCTATTGGTTTGGACTCTCCCTCTTCCCATGGAGGTCATACCCCTTTCATGGCACATGAGTACTCATGGCCAAAAATAAATTCCCATTCATTATCTGTTTGCTGAGAGATTAGTCTTTCAGAAAATTCTTAGGGTGATTCTTTAATAACAGACTCCTCCCATCTTCCAACACAAACCTGAAGCCTTTCCAGCTTAGTAGGAATTGTTCATGCATAGATTTGATCTCCCTGCCTTGAAGAGGTTCATAGCAGGACTTGGTCATAGTAATAGTGAGTATCAAAGAACAGCTGTCTATAGTGGGTGGAGCAATGGATTAATAAGCCTTCTACTCTTTCCATCTGGCTTCATCATTCCATTAAAATTCTTCCTTTCAAAGTTACCAGTGGTATGTTAATAGCCAAATCTAAGCTTCATCCTTCTTAAACTTTCTTCATCATTTGATATGATTGATATATGACTTCAAGATACTCTCTGCTCTTTGGGCTTTCGTGACACTCTTCTATCTCTTGATTCTATGACTATTTCCACCCATATACCCATATCATAACCAGTAACTGGGCATACCCAGAGGTGTGCTAGCAAATAAAATGCATGCATGAAAACCTCTTAAATTTAACCTTTATTATTGGCATTTTTTCCATTACTTTCTTAAGTTCAAACACTTAACAAAACAATAAATCAAGCCTTGATTTGTAGCATTCGTTGAATTCTGAAACACTGAAAATTTAGCAATTGTCTCTTAGGAGGCAGTTAGAGGTGGCTCCACCGTACCTTTGTGTCTCAAGTTTCTGTCCTGGGCATTCCTCCCTTTCTTTCTATGTTCTTTTATTTGGTGATCTCATTAGTTCCCATGGATTCAGTTATCTCTAAGCAGATGAACTCCATATTTATGATCTCGCCCTTGTCACTTTCCTTTGCTCCAAAAGAGTATCATCAACTACTCATTAGATACTTTAAATTAAATGTTTCACAGGCACCTCAATTTCAACATGTCCAAAACAGAATTTGTTATCTTTCCCTCCAAATGAACCTTTCTGAACTTCTCCTTTACTGTTGAGGGTACTACAACCCTTCTAGTCACTATGTTTTGCAAACCTTGATCATTCTTGGAATCATTCTTGGAGTCATCCAAGGAATTATCCTTAATTCCTCATTAAACCTTAGATATCTAAGCAGTTGCCAAATCTTGTCATGTCTGTCCTACAGAATCTCTAGCATCAGTTTTATTTTTGCTTATACTGCCACTACTATAATTCATACCCTCACCACCTATCTCCTTATTTTTACAATAGCTTCCTGTTGTCACTATCTCATCTCAACTCCACTCCAAGCAATCCTCCACAGAGTGGCCAAAGTGATTTATTTAAGCTTGGGCTTGATCATGTCACCACCCTCCTCCACAGACTCCAGTGTTGACCTAGTATCTTAAGGATGAAATAGAAGTTCCTCTGTTTGGTATTTAAAGATTTTCACAACTTGATATCAACCCATTTCTCCAGCCTTCTTGTACCTCTCTATATACCACATCCACTGTTGTCTAGCCAAACTGGACTTCTCATTGTTCCTAACATATAACATTCTATCTCCCATCTTTGTGCCTTTGCAGTGATTGCCTCAATGCCTAGAATTCAATCGCTGATCTTTTAGAATCCCCAGTTTCCCTTGAGATCTAGATCAAATGTTATTTTCTATAAGCATCCTTTCTTGATGCTTCTAGCTGCTATTCTTTTCTCCAAATTTACATCATATCTAGTATATGTCTATTTGGTATACGTGTGCATCTTCTCTCCCCCATTAGATAGTAAACACCTTAAGATGATGAACTGAAACAGTCTATGGTAGCATTTGCTGAATATGAAACACTGAAAATTTAGTGTTTAGTCCTGTCTTTGTACACCATGCCCTCCCCGTCCATATGGCACAGAGGACATACTAATACTTTTTGACTGATTGTCCATTTCCACTTGCACATAGTACTTAGTAAAAGACCCAGACTTCAGCAGTCCTACCACATAAAAAAGGCTTGGCTTCCTGTTGATCACAAAGTACCTTCACCCTTTCAATGAGTATCATCTTCACTTTGACTCATAAGATCCACATAGCGTAGGGCTTTGTAGTAGCAACTATACTGGGATAAGCTGAACTCCAAAAGCAAGGAGAGAAAGTAATGTTGACAGTTGAAGATAGCGGCAAGGGTCTGGACAAGGTGCTATAGTTGGATAGAGTGAACCCCAAGGGAAGAGAGATTGTTAAGTGATGATAGTAAAGAGAGAGTCTAGAAGTAGCACTGGGGACCAAAGAGTATATCAAGGAGAAGGAGGGGAAAAATAATCAGCACTAGAGAGGGTGTTACCAGGGTGAGGTGTCATCAGGGGAAAGCCAGGGTTCCATGGGCACTAGATGATACAGTGAGTGTGAGAAGAAGAAACTGGGGATAAAATAGATTTTGTTGATGATGCAGTGGGGGTTCTGGAGGCCAAATGGAAGGGGAAGTCAGAGAAGGATAGAGTCTAGAGCATAGTTAGACTAAGCTGTGTGGGGATTTGACTGTGAGAAGATATTGCAAAAACTGGCAGATGAGTTTGCAATCCATGTGATGGACAATTATTGGTGGACAGAATATTCAGTTGATCAGAATAGAGATCAAGAGGGTCAATGATAATGACAATCTGGAAAGTTGTATGATGAGAGAGGCCCTAAGGTGAGAAATGTATATCAGAGAAAGCCACTTCTCTCTTATTTTCCTCTTTGGCAGAATCAGATCTCTTTGAAAGCAGTGGTAATGGAGTCAGAAACCTCCCTCTAGTCCCAGGCAGCATGTCTGGTAAAACCTATGAACCCCATTTTCAAAAATGCATAGGATTACAAAGAAAACCAATTATACTGAAATATGGTCTCTAGACAAAAATATTGTGATCATGTTTGATCTACTGAAAGATCTGATAACTAGAGAAATTGTGATGTGGTATTGAGAGTAAGTGGTATTTCAAGAGATCTGTAACAGTTTGTTATGTGATATGAAAATATTTATGATCTCTGTTATTGAAAAAGTGACAGATACTGCTACTACTGTGGTTTGTTGTCTACATTCATAATTGAAAGAAATGCTAAATTTTAGTTAGTGGTTAGTGAAGACAAAAATGTCATTTTTTTCCCATTCAAGATTTTGAACCCCCTGAAATCTATCCATGCACTGGTTAGGGGTTCACACACTAAAGATTAAGAACTCTTGATCTACATTATAATTCCACTGAAGTACATGGTTGAAGCCAGAGTCAAAGCTG
This sequence comes from Potorous gilbertii, assembly GCA_028658325.1. Classification (NCBI taxonomy): domain Eukaryota; kingdom Metazoa; phylum Chordata; class Mammalia; order Diprotodontia; family Potoroidae; genus Potorous; species Potorous gilbertii. The sequence continues at coordinate 396,448,874 of CM053770.1, read as the reverse complement.
GCAATTCTGCCAGTGGCTAGGAATGATATTCCCTCTTTCCTCCATCTACTGGAGTCTTTTTAGTAGAGGTGGTGGAGGATTATAAGGCACCGTTTCCTTACATGGTAATTGTCTATAGCATGAAGTGTAGGGAAAGGGAATAGGTTCCATATATGGTTTAGGTGTTGAATGAATCTTCCCTTACTTCCCCAGTTAGGATCCCCACCTATTTCTGTATCCTCAGTGGTGACAAAAGACAAAGTCATCTTATCTCATTAAAATTTATCCTAAATTTCCCTTCTGTTACTCATGATTTCCCACAAGTTACATCTGCTTCAACCCATAAAACACCTGACCAAAAAATGAATTTCTTTGTTGTATACCCTGGGATAATCTCAGAACATGGTATCTTGGACAAAAGAGATGAATCCCCTTCAGCACCTCAAGCTAATTACCCTGTAATATTTTCAGCAGGACAAGTTTTTCATATGGTTGCCATTACAACACATTCCTAAGAGAGAATGTGCATTAAAAAGGGATTTTTCTAATTCAATGGCCTTTATCTTTCTCCCCCCTGACTAAGGTGAAGTCACAGAGCTATCTTTATAACTTCATAATCATTTTCCAAGCAACGCACTGTGCTTCTATAAACAGAGCATTAGGGAAAGGCAAATCCACGCAGTAGGAGAAGAGGTGGATTAAACACTGCTTTTTAATCCAGTGACCCTGGTCAGAATCCATTAAGAGAAATGTTTCTGTTTCTGGCTTCAGCACTGCTCCTCAGTTTTGAGAACAAGTGTTCCAGATAACAGCATTTGGTTCCCAAAGGGAGGCAGTATCTTATGTGTACTCCTACTGAAGCTATTATTAATTTTATTCAGATTTCAGGGACAAACTGTAGGCTTTGTAGGGAGAATTAGTGGACTGTACATAACTGGCATGTGATCACCTGCAGCTAGGATGTCAATTCCCTTGTTAGTTGAAAAAAAAATTGCTCTATTTCTTGGCAATTTTTTAGCCCAGAAACACTTATTTATACAATATAAGCAGAGGGATAGGAACTAGACTTGGAATTTCATTAATATAGGGAACTCCTAGGTGCAACCACTTCCTCTACCAATGCAGGTCTTCCTTTTCTTTTCAGTCTTAGAAAGTTGCCTAGAGCACTGCAAGACTGTGATTTGCCCCAGGTCACACAAACAACATGTTTCAGACATGAGACTTGAACTCAGCTCCTCCTGCCTTGGAGGTCAGCTCCATCTACTTTACCACATCTCCTCATATGCCTTATTAGATTCTTTCTTTCTGTTATGCATTCTCTATCAGACCGCATGGATTTATAAACATATAATAGGCTGTGTCTGAGACAGACCAAAGCAGTGCGTGGAATCTATTTGTCTTCTCAATGATGTCCCCTCTGATGAAAAGTAGGAGCTGTTTGTCAGAAAGCCTTCATTTGAACTGTTGCACTTTTTTCTTCCTTTGAATTCTGAAGACCAAATAGGCAGTGGAGTTGTTTTGATTTTATTTTGTGGATGTGACTGAAGAGTAAGTATTCTGATTGGTGGTAGACACCCCCCCCCCTCTTTCTAGTCCCTCAAAAAAGTCACTTTATTCCTTTCATAGGAGGTTCTGTGCTTGTTCTTTCATTTCCTGGGATGGGTTCTGTAGGATTTAAATGAGAATAAGCCAAGAAAAATATTTGTAGACATGGAAGAGTTTCCATTTCTTTCATCTCAATGTGGCTAGAGTTGGTTTGAAACTTCCTGGCAGCCAAAAAGAGAGTGCTGCTGAGAGTTAGAAAAGTTTGTTGACTTAAGAGAAAAGAAACTAGTACATCATTTTGTTAATTATAGAAATATTCCAAAAAAATAAGCACTGATTATCAGATGCAACCCTCTGGGACCCAGAGTCTGGGTAAAGTTTGAGAATGCTAAGGGGCACACAGATGGGCAACAGAGGCACATAGCTGCTTTCAAACATGATTTTGTTCCTGTGCCTTTTTAGGAAGCCTCCTTAAAGGTATGTGGTAGATACTAGCCTGTGGATATGTTGAAGGAAGGAATATTGGCTGAAAACTGTGTTGTGTCACAGTTTGACACAGTTTGAATCAGTGAGAAAGGTATTGTGAATGAGAGTGAGAGAAAGAACTTTACATGACTGAGTCAGTTTGGTATGTATAATGGACTGCCTAGAACTTGGAAGCCTCAGTGTGGACAGACAGGAATCAGTCTGTGTGTGTCTCAGAGTGAGATGAGAGCGTGTCTGGGAGGTTGGCACAGAGCATGTTGGGATGAGAAAATCTTTGTGGGTGAATGTTGAGATTACTAGCTTCAGTTAGTGTGTGGAGACAGTGACTGAGTGTAGACAGTAGGGGTGATCTGTAACTTCATCTTAGATCTCTCTCTCTCTCTCACTCTCACTGTTTTTGTCTTTGTGTGTCTCTGACTCTCATTTTCTCTTCCCCCAAACAAAAAAATACATATTGATTACCTGATTATATTCCACATATAAATAACAAGTTTCTGAGGTTACTATAGTCTCTAGAAGGGAGGAAAATGTAAGAAAACTAGAACTTTCTGTTTTGAGTGATAACAATGGGACTTGGAGTCAGATGTCCTTAGTATCTCTGTCTTGCCATTTCTGCCTAGGTAACATCTCTCACAGACACCTCATTTTCTCCTCTGATATTGCTACCACCTTGATGCAGGTTTTCATCACCTCAAGCCTTAGGATGGGAAACCTATGGCCTCAAGGCCACATGCAGTGGTCTAGATCCTCAAGTGTGAATCCAAACTTCACAGAAATCCCTGATTTGTTCTGTGAAGTGTGAATTCCACCAAAGGGCTGCACTTGAGGACCTACAAGGCCACATGTGGCTTTGAGGCTATAGGTTCCCCACCCCTGGAGTATAGAAAGCAGCCTGATAATCAACTACCATTTGTTAAGTGTTTTATATTCCAAGACCTGTGCTAAGTATTGAGGATACAGAGAAAAACAAAAGCACTTCTTGACCACAAGGAGCTTACATTCTGTTGTGGGGGGGGGGGGGAGGTAAAGCAACACATAAATAACTAGTTATGTGCAAGATACACATAGAGTAGATGAAAGGTAAAATTAGCTAGGAAGGCATTAGCAGCAATGAAGAATGGGAAAGGCTTCTCCTGAAGAAGATGTGACTTCAACTGAGTCTTCAAGGAAGGAAACAGGGAGACAGAAATGAGAAGGGAAAGCATTCAGTCACTACAAGGCACAAAGATGGAAAATGGAGTGTGATGTGCAAGGAATGGTAAACAGCTCAGTAATATTGTATGATAGACAATCCAGAGGGCAGTAAATTTTCAGGCAAATGGAAAGGTAGGAAGGAACTTTAAATACTACACAGAGGACTTTATATTTGATACTAGAAGTAACATACAAGTTCTAGGGGGCGGAACCAAGATGGCAGAGTAGAAAGACTCACATATGCTATCTCTGAACCCACAGCCCATAATTACCTATAAAAAGAACTCCCAACAAATTCTGGAACAGTGGAAGCCGCACAGCAACAGGGTGAAGGAGATTTCCGTTCCAGAGAGCCCTGAAAAACTGATCCCAAAGGTCCGTCGTGCACCGGACGGGAGCAGAGCCCAGCCCTACCCTGGCCGCGCGGCACGGAGAGGAGCGAGCAGATCTGAGCAGGCTTCAGGGATGGAATCTCCAGCAGCCACGAATGTCCCTCCACCCACAGATGAGGGTCAGTGAGAGAGACGGGCTGAGAGGGCAGCGGGGTGTCTCCATGACTCGGGCCCCCTCGGGAGGCAGCAGCAGAGGCAGCAGGCAGCCAGAGGCTCCCAGAGCAGGCAGGAGCTCAGCAGGAGCTCCATTACAAAAGGTCTCTGCATAAACCCCCTGAGGGAACTGAGCCTTGGAGGCGGCCCTGCCCCCACCGGAGCACCAGAAATTAAGCTCCCATTGAATAGCAGCCAGGCCTGCCCCTGAAAGCCCTGAGGCTGGGGAGCAGCATTTGAATCTCAGACCCCAAGCACTAGCTGGGCAGATCTAGGCAGGGGTAGAGAGGAATCTCAGAAGTCAAGTAACTGGCTGGGAAAATGCCCAGAAAAGGGAAAAAAAATAAGACCATGAAAGGTTACTTTCTTGCTGACCAGATGATTCCGCCCTTC
>CM053770.1:396428993-396444232 GCA_028658325.1 Potorous gilbertii | reverse complement strand
AACAACTGTTGAGTACTGTTCTTGCTACTAGGAAATAAGAAATACAGGTAATGGGGAATAGAAAGTTATCTGGCCCTACAGGACAAAAGAGAGGATGGGGACAAGAGAAGGGAGGGATGATAGAAGGGAGGGCAGATTGGGCATAGGGGAAATAAGAATGCTCAGTGTACTGGGGTGGGGGGAGGGGACAAATGGGGAGAAAATTTTGGAATCAAAATTTTGTGAAAATGAATGTAAAAAGTTAAATAAATAAATTTATATTAAAAAAAGAAAAAACATACAAGTTCTAGACTTTATTGAGTAGAGAAGTGGTAGGATCAAAAAATCACTTTGGTAGCTGAATGCAGGTTGACTTGGAATGGGGAGGGACAGGAAGCAGAGAGACTAGTTCATTAGAAGGCTATTAGAATAGTCTAGGCAAGAGGTGATGAAAGCCTAAACGAGTGTGGTAGCTGAATGAATGGAGAGATGTTATGAAGGTAGAAAAAATATTTATCAGTGGATTTGATACATTGGGTGAGGTAAATTGAGGAGTTGAGGATGACCCCAAGGTTGTGAATATGGATTTCTGGGATACTGGTAGTATCTTCAACAGTAATAGGGAATTTCAGAAGAGAGAAGCCTTTTGGGGCAGAATAACGAGTTCTTTCCTAGACATGTTGAGTTTGAGATACCTCTTGGTCATTGAGTTCAAAATGACACAGGCCTAGAGCTCAGGAAAGAGACTCTAATAGGTGCTGGTAGAGACACAAAGATTAGCTTAAAGTTTAGAAGGAGGATATGTCACAAATAATTATAATGAAAAATATATAAAGAATGGATGAGTTTTGTTGGTTGCCTTCAGATAGATATGGTAGCTCATACATAATCCCAGGAGCATCCTCTAGAGGACCTAATAATCTACAGAAAAACCCTTTTCAACTTGGACTCTAAACTGTTCTCATTCACAATGGCAAACACCTTTCATCTACCTCTCATCTCTCAGTGATTTTACATTTAAAGAGATAATCTAAAAATGATTTGATTCTTAGCACCTTCTATCTATCCCCTTTTGTACAATTGTGCCACTGTCAATACAGAAGTGAAAGGAAACTACACAAGATTAAGAGTCACTGTGCATTCTTTGCTTGTTTCATGGGTGGCCATGGACAACAAATTTATAATCAAAGTGCCTTTCTACTGGTGATGAGCTTCACTAGGCTAGTCTTTGGAGAGCAGTCTGTTGTTGTCACTCTATGTGAAGTCATTCTGGCAGGATAGCATGGACTGGTACTTGTACTCTACTTGAATTACTACTTTAGTAGCCTCTATGAACATCCTAAACATGTGGGAGCCAAGAAAAGCTACCTCAGGTTTGAGGTATATATATAAATAAATAAAGAAAAAATATATATATATATATATATTTTATATATATATAATATAAATATATATAGTATATATATAAATAAATATAGTAAAAATATATAAAGAAAAAATATAAAAGAAAGGCAAATAAAGAGAAGAGAATAAACTTTCCTATTATAATATAATATAACAAACCTATTATGTGTCAGGCACTATGCAATGAATACCTCATTTGATCCTCATAACTCTGTAAGGCAGGTGCTGTTATTATTCACATTTTATAGCTGAGGTAACTGAGGCAAAGAGAGATTAAGTGATTTGTTCAGGGTCTCACAACTAGAAAGTGTCTGAAGCTAAATCTGAACTCAGGTCTTCCTGACCCAGGCCCAGCACTATGAATATGCCCACTGTGTAGGGGATATAGGGAGACAAGATTTCTTTTTGAATATGACTCAGCACAAAATCTAGTTTTTTCCTTCATACTAATGATAAATATGTGGACGAGAAGGGTGGAGTAGTATGACTGGTTTTCTTTTTTAGTTTTTCTTCTTGCCTAACTTCATTTTTACATCAGTCAAAGAAGATATTGGGAGTGAATTAGACTTAATTACCCTAGCCATGATATAGTTACATTGCTCCAGGTAGTTATAAGGAATTTTCTACCCCTAAATCAGATTATTGTCTGGAACCACAGCCCTAGTCGGAACCTCAAACCTGAGGTAGCTTTTCTTGGCCCCCACATGTTCAGGATGTTCATAGAGGCTACTAAAGTAGTAATTCAAGTAGAGTACAAGTACCAGTCCATGCTATCCTGCCAGAATGACTTCACATAGAGTGACAACAACAGACTGCTCTCCAAAGACTAGCCTAGTGAAGCTCATCACCAGTAGAAAGGCACTTTGGTTATAAATTTGTTGTCCATGGCCACCCATGAAACAAGCAAAGAATGCACAGTGACTCTTAATCTTGTGTAGTTTCCTTTCACTTCTGTATTGACAGTGGCACTATTGTACAAAAGTGGATAGATAGAAGGTGCTAAGAATCAAATCATTTTTAGATTATCTCTTTAAATGTAAAATCACTGAGAGATGAGAGGTAGATGAAAGGTGTTTGCCATTGTGAATGAGAACATACAGTTTAGAGTCCAAGTTGAAAAGGGTTTTTCTGTAGATTATTAGGTCCTCTAGAGGATGCTCCTGGGATTATGTATGAGCTACCATATCTATCTGAAGGCAACCAACAGAACTCATCCAACCTAAGAATAAGTCTATTCTTTTGACTTTTTCTGTCTAATACTAATTCAAAGTCCAGGATTCCAGACAATGATTTGATTTATGGTTATAAAATTCCTTATAACTACTGTTTAGCCCTTAATGAGGATACTGTGCCTTCTAAAATTCATTACAGATATTATCTGAATATTTTCCAATGATCAATGAACTGATATACTAATAGATAAATCATATCAGTTTTGACATTCTCACTTTAAATGAAATCAGAAGACTAAAGCAATTTATAGCTAAATGGAAAGTGTAACTCACAGGTTCTCCTTGAAGAGTCAAATAAAGAGTGTGGCAGAGTTGGTTTCATAGTATGTCCCAAAAGAAAGAGAAAAATTATTCAATGAAATACTTTGTCATTTCTTATTGCAGTACTCGTGATGAATCATTTGCTAAAAAAAATCAGCTTGAAGATAACTACCTCTTATTGACCCAACATCTGTTGTTGCAGAAGAGGAAGGCAAGTCATATTCAGAGCTCATTAAGAACTTCTAAATTAAATCAACATATATATACTTTAAAATTCAGTAGTTTCAGTGTAAATGTGGACATAAGGAAGGGAATGGTAAAAATACTTTAGAAATAAGAAATTTAGGAATAAGAAATGAGGTTTAGGAATAAGAAATGAGGGCCATCAAAGGTTTCTAGATTAGACAAAAATGTCACACCTTTGTATTATGAATACTTTAAAATTTATTTTATTTTATTGTATAATTTTATTATTAATTTGTTTTCAGTTTTCTACAATCACTTCCATGAGTCTTAGATTTTCTCCCCCTCCCTCGACCTTGCCTCCCCTAGACAGCATGCAATCTTATATGGTTTCTATACATACATTTTTACTAAGTACATTTTGACATTAGTCATGTTGCAGAGAGTAATTAAGATGACTGGGGGAAACCATGAGAAAAAACAAAGCAAAACAAAACAACACAAAATGTGTTGCTTCATTCTACATTCCAGTTCCATAGTTCTTTCTCTGGATGTGGATGGCATTTTGCCTTGAGTCTTTTGGGAATGTTTTAGGACCTAGCATTACTGTGAAGGGCTAAGTTTTTACACAGGAATATTTGCTTCAAAGGTATAATCACAAATATGCAAAAAGTCCTCAACACATAAGAGTCATATTCTCTCCCCTCCCCATACCACTCTAGTCTCTAAGGAGGGCCAGGAGATTAGGTTCACATCTGATTTCAGTTTCTATATAGCATAGTTCCAGTTCCAAGTCCAAAACCTTCCCCTGGGCTTGAATTCCAGGCATCCTGACTTTCCTGTCAGGCTAGCTGAGAGAAGCATCTCACCTGGGATACTTGGCCCAAGATTACCATGGATCAAACTCCCCATGAGTCCAGTGAGAATCATCACTGGCACCTGGAACTGAGAAGGGCAAATGAAACAGAATAGAGACCCTAGACTCATTTTATTTTTCTCTCACTGATTCGGTTCATAACTGTGGGGGAACTATCAGCTTCACCCTCTGGGGACCCAGAAGGAAGGAGCACATGATCAAGAAAGAGTTGAATACTTCATTCAAGAAGAGTACTGGTAGGTGCCAGATATAGCATCAAATAACATCACAAAAATATGAAATTGATTATACTCTAACAGGAAATGATTGACTGCTAATGTGGAAGTCATTTATGATCCAATTTCCTATTTTTAATTAGGCCTTTGACTGCTTAGAATGGAGATCAGAATCAGTACTAAATTAGAAGAATAAAAATGAAGACAGTATATGAAGGTGAAGCAACCTCAATCCAACTTATTGAAATGTACTGCTAGAGTGAAAAAAAAGGAATATAAATGAAAGAATAGATATCAACATGAAGTCTCACCATTTTCTAAAAATGTCTACTCAAATATACAAATGGGCATATGATCCCAATTTATATGTTTCTTCCAATGATATGTATAACCCAAGCATGACTGCCTCTCTTTTCCAACTCTTATCCATGTTTCTCCTGAGTGTTGGAACTGAAGATTCACCTAACATAGCAGAGGTCCTCTTTGGTGTCTTCTGACCTTTCCAGGATACTGGCACTCTCCTTGACCACCTCTCATTCCTTGCTCTTATCATTCACTGACATACCTCTTCCTAGCCTAGATTTTTCTGAAGACACCCTTTAGTACTGCTATTCTTCTATGGTTTTTATATTCTAGCCTACTTACACAAGGATTGTGTGTTCTAGCTTGCTTATACCCAGCATGTTCCTTTTAATTGCCTTTTGCATGACATTCATATTCAGTTCTTTAGGGTCTATGGTTTTCTAAACTTTGCTACCACTTAGCAACACTAGCAGAATGTTCATATTAAGAAGGTGGGCCTTTGTTTCCAGGAGAGTCTTGGGGATGTCAAAGGTAATTTGCATTTTCCTGAAGGCAGTCCAACCATCACTCCTCCTTCTTTTCAGTTCTGAGCCTAATCTATTGAGCATTTCTACTGTCTTTCCCAAATATACGCACAGCTAGACAAGCTCATTGATTGTCCATCTAACTGGATGTCACAATCAGACAAAAAACATTCTTCATCCATTTGGTGTATTTATGGTCAGGTCGAACTCTTTTGAGTAGTTACAAATCTCTTCTAGGAGGTTATGCAGTAGTACCAGGCTGGTAGTACCGAGCTGGTTGCCACTAGCGTCATCATCCATTAGCAGAAGCATCTGGAGAACCTCATTATTCACAGGGATCCCTCTTTGACTTGTATTCTATTCTAGATCTCTTGTATCAGAGTATACGTTTCTATGTTCTTTGGCTTGACTAATGTTCATGACCAACTAGGCCAACTCCTTTCTTTGCCAGGAAGATTCTTTGTCAGGAAGTATAATTAATGTAAATAAACTGATGTAAGAGGGATACCTAAAGAGCCTGAAGACTGCCTTGGTCATCACACACCTGATCTCCTTGTTAGGAAGAGGTATGTAACAAACAATGGTAATGCTAATTTGGAATATAAACTCATTTGTAAAATCTTACAGAGGTAGATGATGATTATTAACAATATTATCTCATGAAATGCAAGAAGCAATAGAAGGGAAAAAAACCCAAGTTTACAGAAAACTTGTCAAGAAAACTAATTAAGCAAAGTCATCCTGAGGGTATTTAAGGATAAAAAGCTGGAATGAGACAAAAGTAGATGAAAAATGGAAAGGATCTGTCAAGATTTCTTTAACAAACTTTTTTCCCCCTTCAGTGTCAGTAGAGTTATGACTTTTGGACTCTTGCTGCACATCAGTGTCTCTAAGATGTTCCAATAGGAAACTGAAATAGCATAAAAAATTAGAAGATCAATTAGATTAGGACAGGTATATGCAGAAGAAGCCTGTGGTAGGGTCGTAATTTTGAGACATTAAGGGATCACTTCTGAAGTTGTTTAAAAGAGGAGAGGATAAACACTCAGAAAAAAAATCATAGACATTAGCTACAGTCTTGAATTACCTTTCTCCTATTCACATGCCAGACTTGGGGAGAGGCTAGATAACTTGTCTAATGTCACATGGTTAGTTACAAAAGTCACAGAAGTAGTTATGTGACAGGGGTAGGATTTGAATCCAGGTTATCTGACTCCAAATCCAGTGCTCTTTCCATTATACTATGTTGTTCCTCAATAGGAATGCAGAAAAGAAAGAGAATGATGAGGACTCGTGGAGTCATAGAAACCTTCATGGACAACTTCGGACTTGAGTTGGAACTTGAAGGAGAGGCCAGCTGATGTGCTTCCCTAGACTGAAAAGTCCAGAAATATTTTTCCATTTTCAAATTATAAATAGGCCCCTCTTCCTCCCTCTCCATGCAACATATCGTGTGAGAGTATTACTGTACAGGCTGTCTATAATACTAGAATTACGGGGAGAGTCTGTTATGTCCTTCCTGTATTAGAGAGATAACATCCTAAGTCACTATGCACATAGGGGACATGGTTTGACCTTTCATCTAGGTCTGTAGACTGTGAACAGCTTCTAAATGGGGTTTTATTTTCCTTGTCATCTACATAGCATGGTGAGGATTGATGAAGTGGTATCTGAAAGGCCAGATACTGTATTTATAGACTGTCTCTAAGTGACCACGAGTGTCATCTCACAAAGGAATTCAAGGTCTGTCCTGTGACAATGAAGTGTCAGAACTCCTGGGAAACACTTGGTGGTTTTCTCATGAGACAGTCATGTGGCCATGTCTGGCTGTGAGTGAAAGTGACCAGTCCAGCTCACTTCTTAAGATTCCATGGGAAAGAATGGCAATAGGTGTATGCCATTTGAAAACAATCACAGATGCAGTCCACAAAGAACACTGTATGCTTTTTGACTTTGGCTTTCAGATCCTAAGGTATTAACCCCATGGGGACTGAGCAAATGAAACAGTTTAGCTTGCATTCCTGCTCTATTCTCCCTCTCCCTCTCCAAAAAAAATTCATTGGTTATTTGTCAAAGAATCCAGCATCTAAAGTTAAGCCTCTGAAGCTTTCAGGGATTTAAGCTCATTTTCTACTTTTATCTTAGTCTATCCTTTCTAGTCTTTGCCCACCCACAGAGACATCCACTGACTTAACTGTCATAATTAACTAGAGAATCTTTAGGTAAAATGCTATCTATGATTACTTGATTATAATTATGAGACCGTTTGTCTTTCCTCTAAGGTTCCTGACATGGTCTAAATGCCCTCATTTATATTATTATTTTTTACTCAGTCTTAAAGCATGTGATCTTGATTTAATGTCTTTGCCTTTTTAGGAGGTTCTTTTTCATCCTGTCTTGCATCAATTAATCAATATCAATCGAATATTAAGCACCTACTTGGTTTGGGTTTTGGTTCTTGTCTTTCCTTCTCAAAGAGGACTAAAATGACATCATTATGCTAGAGTCAAGTTTCAGTGTATCCAACTGTGACCTGACCAATATGAGCTCAGAATGCTCTACCACAGGTTGGGCACAAATAGTCTGTGTGAACATTTGAGGTGGTTACTCTAAGTCTGCACATCCTACATTTCCTTTGTGCTGTTTCAATTCTGCTTTGCTCATAGAGCACAGCACCCTTTCTGATGTGGGCATGCCACGCTGAGCAGTCCTGTGCCAGTGTCTCCCATGTCACACAAGCAATTCCAAAGTTAAGAGAGACCTAGAGAGTGTCCTTGTATTACTTCTCCTGACCACCATGTGAACACTTGCCCTGTGTGAGTTCTCCACAAAATAGTCTTTTTTGGCAAGTGTACATTTTACATTTGAACAATGGTCAGCCCATGGGAGTTGTATATACCAGGCCCTGTCCAAAGCATTGGGCATACAACAAGAGGCAAAAGGCAGTCTCTACCTTCAAAGAACTTACAGTCTGATGGGGAAGACAACATGCAAACAAATATATATATATATATATATATATATATAGCAGACATTTGAACAATGTGGTCAGCCCATGGGAGTTGTATATACCAGGCCCTGAGGCTTAAAGGAAGCTAGAGAGGTTAGTAGGGAGAACAGAAGGAGAAAAGGCATTTCAGGCCTGGGGGACAGACAAAGGAGTTAGGTGCAATCATGCAGGTGCGTGAGCCCAAGGTGGCCCACTTGGCCGGCTGAGAACGAGGCAAATTCAAGCATTTGAACTAGGATCATGACAGCCATCTCCTAGAGAAGACATGAGGAAAAAGACTTTGGCATTGAGGGTTTCTCAGAAGTGAAATGAGTTGTCTTAGAAGGACTAAATGACAGTAGCTAATATTTATATAATGTTTACTATGTTCCCAGGCACTGTACTAAGCCCTTTATATAGATTATATCATTTCATCTTTATAACAGCCCTCAGGATGCCGTTATCATCCCCATTTTATAGATGATGAAACTGAGGTAGAGGTTAAGTGACTTGCCCAGAGTCACACACAATAAATATCTGAGGTCAGATTTGCCACAGTGCTACCTAGCTGCCCCCATTACTGTAAATGTTCAGAGACTGGGTGATCACTTGTCAGATCTTACTTGACAAAATGTAAACTCCTTGAGGGTAGGGATTATTTTACTTTTATATTTGTAGCTTTATGGCCTAGCACATAGCAGTCACTTAATAAATCCTTGATGAATGACTAATATTAACTGAATTTCTAAGAGGCTTCAAGTAATTCCCAATTTGATTTTGACGAATTCCAGCTAGCATCTTACCAGATGTGAAATGATGCCAATTATTTGGCAAAATAGGCTTTGGCTTCTAAGCAAAAAGATAAAATATTCTTTTGTAAGCACATAAATCAAATGAACTTACATTTACTTTTGAGTCAATACTAATTATCACTTGGAGCCTAATATAGAAGTCAAATCAACAAGCATTCGTTAAGTGCTTACTATGTGCTAGGCACTATGCTAAACACTGGGGATGAAAATAGAAGCAAAAAGAAAATCCTTGCCCTCAAAGAGCTTACATCCTAATGAGGGAAGACAACACATAAAGGAGAGCTGAAATGTGAGAGGTGAAGCTCTTGATGCCAAGGCACAGTGAAATCTGGAGAATTACGGAGCCAGCTACAACTAGAACATCTGTTGGCTTGATTGAACATTTCAACAAGAAGTCTTCAGAAGTAAAGTCTAGATGGTCACTTGTTGGACATGTTGAAGAGAGAAGGTACCAGTTGGACTATATAGTCACTGAAGTCCCTTCTAAATCTGAGATTATATGATACCTTATAGAACTGTTAGAGGCAAATAGAAATGAGGTTATTTTTGTCCCATTTAATCAGTGAAAAAACTGAGACACAAAATATTGGCACTTGCCTAAGGTCACATAGCTAATTAGTGGTAGATCTGGGATTACTTTCCATGCCTCCCAGGTCCAAGCTCTTTCTATAACATCATGCCAGATTCTTGGGGAAATCTTGGTATATTTTTTATAGGATCACTCACCTAAATCCAATTATTTAGTCCTCTTTTGTACTAATTAGTCAGAAGTAGCTATTCCTGTCAAAAATTGCCTTAATCAGATTTTTTTATTTGACTAATTCTAGTTTTTATTTCTCACTATCCCTGCTTGATTGCCCCTACCTCTCACAAAGTTATGAAGCTAGCCAGAATTTTCACTTCAACAATATTTACTACATATCTACCCTATACAAGGTTGTAAGGGCATATCATGCTTATCTTCTCAGCCTGTTGGCATGATAAATTGTAGAGGACGTAGGCATGTCCAGGAGATGAAGCTGACACTGCTAAAGACGGGTGATATCTATTCAGATTTGTCAGCTCAAACTATTTTTGGCATGAGATGATTTTTGCAAGCTGTTTGCAAGTGTAATGAGTTGTATGATAATATAGGGTATGAGAAAAAGGACTGTTTCTCAAAAGTTTTTTTTCAGGATATTTTCTTGAATGAGATATATTTCTAAAGGAGTCTGCTCCTTCATAAATTTAGATGTAGCAAATGAGATTCATACACATACTAGTTATTTTAAAATCTTTGACATTATCTAGTTCAAGCACCTTATCTTGAGCATAAGGAAACTGAGACCCAGAAAGTTCAAGTGACCATCCAAAGTAACAACCAGTAAGCATTTATTAAGTGTCTACTATGTGTTAGAGACCACCTAAGTTGTTGTGATACAAAGATAAAAAGGTCACATTCCTGGTCCTTGAAGAACTTACTATTATCATAAACTATTAGAGGAGATAAGCATGCAGGTATCTATAGGTAGTATCTATAAAAAAAATACAAGGAATTTTTTTGGGGGGGAGGCACTAGCTTCTAGGGGGCTCAGGAAAGACCTTATAGAGAGAATGATACTAGATCTGAATCTTGAAGGAAGTTAGGAATTCTAACAGGTAGAGTAAAAGAGAAAGTGCATTCCAGGAAGGGAGGCTAGTCTGTTCAAAGATGGAGTGTATGATGTGAGTTAGATGACCAGTTTGTCTGGACAGTAGAATGCATGGAGAATACTGAGAATGGAAAGGTAATGTGGGCCCAAGTTGTGAAGAGTTATGAATGCCACAGTTCACATTTGATCAGGGTTATATAGAACCACTGGAGGTTATTTTGTAGAGGAATGAGACCTATGCTTCAAGAAAATCTCTTTGGAAGATGTATTAGAGTAGCAAGAGACTTGAAGCAGGGAGATCAATCAGAAAGTTATTGTAGTGATCCTTCTGAAAGACAGTGAGAATGTGAACTAGATGCTGTGAGAGAAGAGGACAGATGAAGGAGTATGGAGGTGGAAAATTTTAGCTAATAATTGGATATGAATATCTGGAAGGAATGTAGTCTAACACTCATAGGGAAATTTGAAAAGGGATGGATTTGGTAGTGGCGGCAGTGGATACAATGAGTTCTATTTTGGGCCTGTTGACTTTGATATGTCCCTGAAACTTGAAATAGAAAGTATCTACTAGGCATTTGGTGATGTGGGAGAGAAACTGGCATGGATATAGAGATGTGTGGGTCATCTGCTTTGAGATGATAATTAAGGCTATGGGAGCTGATGGAGTCATTAAGACATTGAAGAAAGAAAAGAAGAATACATGGGTGGAGTATGATAGGGATGATGATCCAGCAAAGGAGACTGAGAAGGAACAGTTAAAGAGTTAGTAGGAGAAACAAGAGAAAAAAATGTCCCAGGAAAAGAGACTGGTCAAATGTTGTAAAGAGGTAACAAAGGGCGAAAAATTGAGAAAGTTCACATAGGTAGTTAATGACAGACTTGTATAACTTGGGACAAGAGCCTTAGTTTCTTCATAAAACAGGATAGACAGAGACAACATTGACTACACAATCTTTAACATTGCTTTAGTGCTAACATTCTGTGGGTCTAATTACAAATCTATAAACAGGGACAGTATTTGTTTACTTAATTTGGCTTCTTGGAAGACAGTTCTTGAAAGGATTCAAAGGGCTTCTCTCCAAACACTGTCCTGTCAAAATCGTTTCATAGCATACATCCAACCTGTCAGTTGCTGTTTACATAAATCTAATTATTTGCGTCCCCTTAGTACTCATTAGTCAGAAATATGCTCTTCCTGACTAAAATTGGTCTAATCATCTCAGAGGTATTCTTTATCTAGCTCTTATTTCTCATTCAACCCTTCCTGAGTGCCCCACCCTCTTTCAAAACAAGAGAACAAACTGGAATTTTCAAGTTAACAAGCTTTTCTAAGTACCTATAATGTAAAAGCTGTTGATGGCATCCAGAGATGGAAAAATACATATTTCCTGCCCTCAAGGAGCTTAGGATTAAGTATGAAGAAATAAGACACATATACATATAATAAACACATAATGATGCAGTAAAATGTATGAGAGGTTCATTGAAGAGTTTACAAGGAAAGAGTAAGGTCTAAATTTATATCCAGGTAGTATATGACTGGAAAAAGAAGTAGTCTGGTCATGCAATAAGAATGAGGGATGACATATAGAAAACCCAACGATGCTCTGGAACCCTTGGAACTTGACCTATACAAAAACCTTCAGGTACATAGGAAAGCTCCATGGAGATTGGATAGTCCTCTGGGATATTATGCACAACAATTACATAAAAAAAGGTGTGTATTAGTCGCTATCTGTACCAATAGAGATAATTCCCATATTGCTGAGATCCATTGCATACTGAAGTTCTGAATACGAACACAAGTATCTATGCATGGCACAGTGACTGGTACCTAGCTTAATAAATACTCAGTCTATGAAATCTTTGAAAACAAGGTTATAAAAGAAAATTCAACAAAGCACGATGGAATTAAGTAAATCAAATTTCATTATAATGAAGAACTACTATGTATGACATTTTCATTTGACCAACATTATTCCATGAAGGAACAACTTGCCCAGATTATAGGGAGAGGAGGAATCAAGAAAAAAGCAGAGGGAAAAGCATGAAGAAAAGGAGACTGACAGTCTTCACCCATTTTCCTAACATGCCTATCTATTAACAAATAAAATTAATGGGTTTTTTTGGTGCAAGTTAGGAGAAGGAACTTTGTGGAATGGACAAGAGACAGTAATAGCTTAAGAAAATCAGCAATTGATCATTCTGTATTGGAGTTACCTCAAAATCCCCCCTAAGGATAGCTTCCTCCTTAAATCATAGGACATTAGTGAAGAGAATGGTCAACCATTCCAACTGAAGGGAGGAAGAAAGAAACCATGACTTCCTTGCTGCTCCTGACAGTAGAACATGACTTTTTATGTTGCCATGGTGGAGATCATAACGTAAGAAATGGTTCAAGCTGCCAACAAAGAGTAGTCACCTAAGAAGCTTCCATGTTGTTGCCACAAAATGGCAGTCTTGTTTGCTTTTAAAAGTAGGTTACAGACAACATTTAAGGCTCTGACTTGATCATTGCGGTTGTTTCTTTATCATCATCTTTATCATCTCCTTTATCAGGATAAGCTTGTAGTTTTTGTAGAGCATAGGAAGGGTTCAGTGAAATGACATTCAATCCCTTTGTTTTTCAGATTAATCCTCATTTTTTTTTTTTTGCTTTCTTCCCTTTACTTCTGATTGACAAGTCACTTTTGTCCATTTCCTCGAAAAGGCACATCAGCAGCCTGCTGCCCACACAGCTTCAGAAGTCAGACCCATTCAAATGCTCTGATTTTCGGACAGACCAGGTATTCAGATCTCTTACAACTTCAGTAGTTCTATTTTCATTAATGACAATGAATAGGCACCCTGGGAACATAAGTCCCTTTACACATGGACACACAGACACACATACACAGAGGACATAAAAAAGTGGAGAAAGCAATTAAATGGAGTATATTTCACCATAAAGGTACATATGGCTAAAGTACAACCAGGTTTTTCACTCAGAAGGTCAGTTTCTGAAAGGAAAATGTTACCAGTGATATCTGCTGTGCCCAGGAAATTGGTTTCAAGGAAGACACTGACTTTGGAGAGACAAAAACACCCTCTGGAGAGGCTCAGGATAAGCTCGTGGTTTTTGTAGAGCATAGGAAGGATTCAGTGAAATGACATTCAATCCCTTTGTTTTTCAGATAATAACATTTCTTTTACAATTGATTTTCTCTTCTTTTGCATGGGAGCACTTGGAGAAAGAATATATGTCTCTTTTATTTGAGTCCCTTTTACCATTTTTCCATGTGGCAGAACAGAATGTCATAGGTTCATACATTCTGAGCTGAAAAAGATCTCAAAGGTTTAATTCAATTCAATAAACATTTATTAAGTGCCTACTATGTGCCAGACTAAGCCCTATTAGAAGGATTACAAAAGATGGAAAATATAGTCCCTGCCCTCAAGGAGCTTACAATCTAGTTCATTTTATAGATGAGAAATATAGATGCCTAAATAGATTAAATGATTTTCTTAATATCACAAGGCAATAAATGGGTATGGGAGTCAGAATTTGACCCCAGGTGCTCCCATTCAAATCCAAGAGGAACTGCGTACTTTCTTAAAGTGATAATCTCCAAAAAAACAATTTCTAAGTCTCTCTCTCCAAGTTGCTCTTCATTTTAGTCTTCATTGCTTTTTTATTATTTTGCATTGTTTTAGCTCCTTGTAATCATGGCTTTTATGTTGGTAATGACTTATACGTTGTCTTGGAGTTTGGAACATCCACACACCCACACACCCACATCCCCTATCCCATCCACATACATCCTCACAGAGTTAAAACTGAAAAAAAACTTAGAAATCATCTAGTTCTTCATCTTATAGTTGAGGGAACTGAGGCCCAAAGGCATTAAGTGACTTGTTCAAGGTTATACAAGTGATAACAGAGTTGAGATTTGGGCTGAACTGCCCCTCACCAAGTTCAGTGCTCACCCACTATATCACAACAGTAACATGACTATGGTGCTGACTGGCTATAACCACTACTGCTGCTACTGCTGTTTCCACTACTACTACTACTACTGCTACTACTACTACTACCACTACTGCTACAACTACTACTACTGCTGCTACTAGTACTACTACTACTGATGATGATGATGGTGATAATTGTGCTATCTCACAAATGTGTAATGTTTTCACTAACCCCTCAGGATATCAAACAACACTTTGATTTGCAAGTGTCTAATACACTTAGGCTATAAACTGAGGACTGGGACTTAATCTTATCTAAATCTTGTGACTCCTGCAAGGCTACTGTGGTATGTACATGTGGCATGTACATGATAGATTTCTCTCCCTTATTTTGGGTTTTTTTTTTTGCCCTTTATTTTATTTTATTTTTTTTATTTAACTTTTTACATTCATTTTCACAAAATTTTGGGTTCCAAATTTTCTCCCCATTTGTCCCCTCCCCACTCTCCAATACACTGACCATTCTAACTACCCATATCACCAATCTGCCCTCTCTTCTATCATCCCTCCCTTCCCTTGCCCCATCTTCTCTTTTGTCCTGTAGGGCCAGATAACTTTCTATTCCCCATTACCTGCATTTCTTATTTCCTAGTAGCAGGAACAATACTCAACAGTCGTTCCTTAAACTTTGAGTTCCAACTTTTCCCTATTCCTCCCTCCCCACCCATTTCCTTGGGAAGGCAGGCAATTCAATATAAGCCATATCTGTGTAGTTTTGCAAATGACTTCCATGACAGTCATATTGTGTAAGACTAACTATATTTCCCTCCATCCTATCCTGCCCCCCATTGCTTCTATTCTCTCTTTTGATCCTGTTCCTC
>CM053770.1:396357583-396428493 GCA_028658325.1 Potorous gilbertii | reverse complement strand
GAGAACTATTTTCTTCAGTGAGCTTTTGCACCTCTTTTTCCACTTGGCTAATTCTGCTTATGAAAGCATTCTTCTCCTCATTGGCTTTTTGAACCTCTTTTGCCAATTGAGTTAGCCTATTTTTCAAGGTGTTATTTTCTTCAGCATTTTTTGGGGTCTCCTTTATGAAGGTATTGACCTGTTTTTCATGCTTTTCTTACATCTCTCTCATCTCTCTTCCCAGTTTTTCCTCCACCTGCCTAACTTGATTTTCAAAATCCTTTTTGAGCTCTTCCATGGCCTGAGCCCATTGGATATCTATTTCAAATGTTTGGGATACAGAGGCCTTGACTCCTGTGTCTTTTCCTGATGGTAAGCATTGTTCCTCCTCCTCATAAAGGAAAGGAGCTACCTTTTCACCAAGAAAATAACTTTCTATGGTCTTATTTTTTTTCCCTTTTCTGGGCATTTTCTCAGCCAGTTACTCAACTTCTGAGATTCCTCTGCACCCCCGCCTAGATCTGCCCAGCTAGTGCTTGGGGTCTGAGATTCAAATACTGCTCCCCAGCCTCAGGGCTTTCAGTGACAGGCGTGGCTGCTATTCAGGGTAAGATTAAATCAGGTTCTCAGGTTGGGGGCAGGGCCGCCTCCCAGGCTCAGTTCCCTCAGGGGGTTTATGCAGAGACCTTCTGTAATGGAGCTGCTGCCGAGCTCCTGCCAGCTCTGGGAGCCTCTGGCTGCAGCTGCCTCTGCTGCTGCCTCCTGAGGGGGCCTGAGTTATGGAGACACCCCACTCTCCTCTCAGATAGCCCGGAGGTCTCTTTCACTGACCTGCAGCGCCTATGGGTGGAGGGACTCCCGTGGCCACTGGAGATTCCGTCCCTGAAGCCTGCTCAGATCTGCTCCTCCCGGGGCTGCGCGGCCAAGGTAAGGCTGGGTTCCCGCTCTGGTCCCGTGGGTGATGGACCTTTGGTGAGGGTTTTTCGGGTCTTTCTGGAACAGAAATCTCCTCCATTCTGTTGTTCTGTGGCTTCCACAGGTCCAGATTTGTTAGGGGTTCTTCTTTACAGATATTTTATAGGCTGTGGTTTCAGAGCTAGCATAAGTGTATCTTTCTACTCCACCATCTTGGCCCCTTATTTTGTTTTTTAGCATTCATTTTTTTAAAAAGTTGAGTTCCAAATTCTCTCACTGTCCTCCAACAATTGAGAAAACAAGTAATATGATAGCAATTATACATGTGAAAGTATGTAAAACATATTTACATTAGCCATGTTGCAAACAAAGCAAAAATCAAGAAATGTAAAGAAAGTGAAAAAAGTGTACTTGTATCTATCCTCAGAGTCCATCAATTCTCTCTTGAAGTGGATAGCATTTTTCAACATGGGTTCTTTGGAATTGTCTTAGATCATTATCTTGAACAGAGTAGTTGTCTTTCATGGTTGATCACCATAACCTTGTTTCTGTTACTGTATACAGTGTTCTCCTGGTTCTGCTCACTTCACTTTGCATCAGTTAATATAAGTCTTCCCATCTTGCTCATAATTTCTTATATAGCACACTAGTATTCCATCACAATCATACACGTCTTGTTCAGTCAGTCTCCCAATTGATGGGCATCTCCTAAATTTCCAATTCTTTGCCACCTTAAAAAGAGTTGCCATAAATATTTTTGAACATATAGGACTTTCCCCCTTTTCTTTGATCTCTTTGGGATACAGACTGGTAGTGGCATTTCTTGTCTAAAGGATATGTACAGTTTTATAGCCCTTTGGATGTAGGTCCAAATCGCTCTCCAGAATGGTTGAACTGGATCACAATTCCACCAACAGTGCAATAGTGTTCATATTTTTCCACATCCTCTGTAGGATTTATCATTTTCCTTTTCTGTCATGTTGGCAATCTGATTAGTATGAGGTGGTACCTCAGAGTTCTTTTAGTTTGCATTTCTCTAATGAATAGTGTTTTAGAACATTTCTTCATCTGAAAACTGCCTAGTTTGATCATCTATCAGTTGGAGAATGACTCTTATTTTTATAAATTTAGTGTAGTTCCCTACATATTTGAAAAATGAAGCCTTTATCAGAGAAAATTGCTGTAAACCCCCCAGCTCCCAGTTTCCTCTAATCTTGGCAGTTTGGGTTTTATTTTTGCAAAATTTTTTAAATTTCATGTATCAAAATGATATATTTTATTTCCTATTATCCTGTCTATCTCTTGTTTGGTCATATACTCACTCCCCCCATCTGGCAGGTATACTTTTCCATGCTTCCCTAATTTTCTTACGATTTTACCCATTGTGTCAACATCATGCACCTATTTTGAGTTTATTTTGGTATATGGTGTGAGATATTATACTGTACCTAGTTTCTGCCAAACTGCATTGCAGTTTTCCTAGCAATTCTTGTCAAATGGTTAAGTTCCTGCCCTCAAAACTTTGATCTTTGAGTTTATCAAACACCAGATTACTCTGGTCATTTACTGCTATGTATTCTGTACCTAATTTATTCCACTGATCTATCATTCTGTTTCTTAGTCAGTACCAGACTGTTTTGATGATTGCCACTGTGTAATATGCTTTGAAATCTGAAACTGCTAGACTGCTTTCCTTCATGTTTTTTTCATTGACTCCCTTGATATTCTTGGCTTTTTTTCTTCCAGATGAATTTTGTTATTATTTTTTTCTAACCCTATAAATGAATTCTTCAGCAATTTTCAAGATCCCTAACAAATATTTGTAGAATGAATGAAATATTTTTTTTTATTCTCATCTTCCTTTGTGGTAAACATTATTCTTATTTAAAAGATTAGTAAACTGAAGTAAAAAGATATTAAGTCCTTTGCCTGATAGCCAGTAACGTGGCAGAGTTAGGACTAGATGTAACAACCCATTGGGGTGGCAACCCCACTTGCAGTCAATGAATGCTCTTTCTACCAATTCATTGCTAACTAAAAGCTAAGTGCTTAGTGAATGCTATTAAAAAAAAAACAAATACACTGACTCAAGTGTATTTATAAACTCTCACATCTGCTATCCCTTTATGTGCTTAGGACTATAGGTTTAACCAATAAGAGCTTTACTTATGCCTCAAGATAAGAGCCTTAGAGTTATGATATGTTTAGTTCACATGGTCTATCCTTAGACCAAATCTGTCCTTAACCTGGTTGGCAGCTTCAGTTGTTCCATAAACTTTGAATACTTCTTTACACAACACAATGTGATGTGGGGAATTCTTAGATAAAGAAGACTTAATCTTTGTCTTCAAGGGGATTAGGGTCCAATAGGGAAGAAGCCTGTAATAGAAGTTAGAATGTCACTTAAGAGGCAAAAATGCTCAGGATGTTCAGAGATGGAATATAAACTTTGAACTCTGGGGATCAGAGAAAGCTTCATGGAAAAGTTAGCATTTAATATGAATCTTGAAAGATAAGTAGGATTTCAATAGGTGTCCATGAATTGGGGGTGGTGTGGAGAGCATATCAAGCAGAGACAACTGTGTGAACACAGGTACAGATGTGAGAGAATTAAAAAACCAGGGGATGGGGAATAGTCTAGTTTGGCTAGAGTTAAAGAATATGTGAAAGGGAGGACAGTATTGTGAGATAAAGCTGAAAAGGTAGGTTGGAGTCATGTTAAAAGAAGGCCTTGAATGCTAGGCTAGAGTATATAGACTTTATCCCTAGTGATTTTCCTCAACTGTCAATATTTTCTCTTGATCATAGCTGAAGGAGGTCTATTAACCTGGGACAGCTAAACTACTCGATTCAATAAAAATGAAGCATTGTATTCTCTTTCCAGAGTTCAGATTAGCTAGAAGGGTCATGCCTTTTCTCCACTTGCCCTGTGTAGCCCATAGGGTCAAAACAAAAGTAAAAAGCCAGGGCCAGAGATTTTTCTTCTTAGCCACCCCGTCTCCCATTATTCAATCAAATGCTCAGCCCAAATTGCCATTCCCTGTCCATGTTTTAACCTAAAATTTTTAACTTAGCGTTAATAGAACATGTTCTCAAATTCAGATATATTTACAGAAGTAACTCAGAGAGTTGATAGTTATCTCACTTATCTTTGCCTTGACCCCATCCGTTAGGGACTTTGCATTTTGAGTTTTGGTGAAAACCATAAAAGTCCTGATTAAGTGTACAACTTGGAGAAGGTTGAGGTTGGGAATGTTGATTTGTGGGAGCCATGTTGTTGTATGGGACGTAGGCCAATGGCGTTTCCTGGTCAGTAGTTGGCTACCTTAATTGTTTCAATGAAGCAGGTTCTGCCTGGTCACACTTGGGGTAAATGTAGAAAAGGGAGAAAATCCCGTTCCAAATGGCATAAACACAACTGGGAGGGACATTTGACTTGAAGAATAAGATGATTCATAGGACGTCCTATGTGAGCAAAAATGACAGATGTACTACATAGGACCAGGATACTAGGCCTAGTAGGAAGAGAGTAAATGAATGAGTAACCCTAGTGATGGGCAGAAAAGATTTTATTAGCAGCTGACTTGAGGCAGGCATATTAGATAGAGAACCATACTTGGAGTGAGGAAGACCTGGGCTCAGAGTCTGACTTTGACAGGCTCTATGGCCCTAGGCAACTATTTGAGACTATAAGTTGCCAAGAAGATTCTGACCTGGCACATGAAAGGTATTGGATAAATGATTGTTGATTGATTGATCTACATTGAGAGAAGGAATTTCCTTGATAGGAGTTTTCTAAACCAAGGAAATCATAAATCTAATAAAAAAAATGTGGCTGGCTGATAATATCCCTTCTCAAGAGGAGCGGGACCTACATTACTAAATCATGAAGATCCACCTCCTAGACCTTGTATCTTCATATTTGGTATTGGATATGGTTTTCTGAGTGTTCTGTGTATTCAGACTCCAGTATGCTATGTCTTCCTTTAGATGACTCACTTGTGGGATGGGAGATTCATTTCCATGTTAGGATAATAGGGACCATGAACCAACTCTATAGTTCTTTGTTGTTCAGTTATGTCCAACTCTTCATGACTTTGTGGACTAGACTGTCTATGGGGTTTACTTGGTAGAGATACTAGAGTGGTTCACCATTTCCTTCTCCAAAGGATCAAGGCAAAGAGAGGTTAAGTCACTTGCTAGGGTCACACAGCTAGTAAGCACCTGAAACCAGATTTGAATTCAGGTCTTCCTGACTCCAGGCCCTGTGCTCTAGCCATTCAAACATCTAGTTGCTCTATAGTTCATATATAACATATATGCTTATATTTTACCTATAGAGAAGTAGTGAATATAGAATTACAATGACAACTGGATCTTGTAATCCATGATGGATTATGACCCCTATGATACTCAAGGATAGGTGTTTTTATATGAAGCTCTAGGAAGAAATCAGGGATTTCTATAGTTCTAGGGCACAAAGGGGATGAAGTGTTTATTCATGTCTCCTAACTAGGGAGATAGCCATATGATTTCATAGGATCATGGGGATATAGATATAGATCTGAAAAGGAATTCACAGACCATCTAGCCCAGTTTTCTCATGTTACAGATGAGGACATTAAAGATGAAATAGGGCAAGTGACTTGACCAAAATCATACAAGTAGTAAGACTCATAGGTAGTATTGACTCCAGATCCTGCAACTCTAGAAGCAGTGTTATTTCCATTGTATCACCTCTTGAACAAATTGTCAGCTATTTAGGGGTCAATATGTCTGGCCCTTTGCATCTTTGAATCCTGAGGAGGAATTCCCATTCATGATTATAACCCCAGATGCAAAAAGACAAAATTAATTGGACACAAATTAGTTCTCTGATGAGGTGACCTGTTCTGCTTGAATGACATCACCATTTGCCTATGAACAACTTGAGAGCATTTCTCCAGTCAGTGGGAGAAACTTGTCAGAGAAATCATACAATGACTTGATTGATCTATACCCATCAACTGTTATTCCTGGTGGGAATTGTTTCTGAAATGCCTCAAAGAAATAACTCCAAATATTTATGAAGAACTTAATTTTACCATATATCCTATTCTTCAATTTGTAATTCTTTTGAAAGCTTTTATGTTATTATGGCTTTGAGCTAAAAGACATAACACAAGCAGAGACAGCCAGTAATTTGACTTACTTTTAAAAACTAAATTTATTTCAATAAACAAAAATCTCCTTTCTCTCAAGTCACTTACCCTTCATCCTCCCATTTGAAAAAAAGGGAAAAAACACCTTTGTGATAAATAAAGTCAAGCAAAAACTATTCCCACATTGGCCATACGTCCAAAATATATGTCTCATTCCTTTGGATCAGGAGGTTGATATCATGTTTTATTATGAGTCCTCGGGAATTGTGTTTGGACATTGCGTTTGTCAGAAGACTCAAGTCTCTCAGAGTTGTTAGTCTTTACCGTGATGTTCGGCTTATAGATCTTACCATGTTTTTCTGAAACCAGCCTTTTCATGACACTTCTTGTAGAGCAATTGTAGCATTATTATTTTTAGCTCGCATTTTTATAAGGCTTCAAGGTTTACACAAAAGTTGTCTCTTTTGATCCTGTGGAACAGGTGCTATTATGATTTCCATTTGAAAGATGGGCATATAAACTGAGTTTGAGAGAATTTAAGTGGCTTGACCCGGGTCACACAGTTAGTGTCTGAGGGGGAATTTGAACTCTTGAATTCAGTGTTCCTGATTTCAAGGCTAGCCCTCTATCCATTGCACCACCTTTTATACCTGTGAAATGGCAGAATGACTCAGGCTGATCCAGCTTGGTTCTCCCTTCATGGGGATGCTTAACATGTTGACAGGAACAGTTTCTCTCCTCAGTCTCAGACATCTCCCTTCTGACCACTGGAAGCAGACACAAATTTAATTGCAATTGCCTCTATGCCCTGCTGGCACAGTATCCTGACTCCTCATCATCTCCATTTGTCTACAGCTTGCCAAAATGAAAGGGAAACCTCCCTTGAGCTCCATCAATTTAGCTGCCTCACTGTCACTCAATTAAAAAACTCAGAAGGAATTCTTCTCTAATAATTTGTACCTGTGCCTATCATCTCATGATAGTTTCTCCTCCAGGTGACTGGAGAGAGGGTGAGTAAGATGTGGATGACAAATTTCACCTCCCTCATCAATTTGTTTCTGCTGGACCTTTACAGAGTCCCATTTTT
Source organism: Potorous gilbertii (assembly GCA_028658325.1). Taxonomy (NCBI): domain Eukaryota; kingdom Metazoa; phylum Chordata; class Mammalia; order Diprotodontia; family Potoroidae; genus Potorous; species Potorous gilbertii. The sequence continues at coordinate 396,421,371 of CM053770.1, read as the reverse complement.
AGACCTGGAATCCATGTGTTTAGCAAGGAATCTTTGACCTGGTCTACAGAGCAATCAAAAAGAATTCATTTCAAAGGTCAGTTCTTTTGTTCACACCTTTGCCCAAGTGATTGTTTTGGCTTTCTATAGCACTTCTATTGGTCGTTATGTGTTCAGAGGCAGACTTAGGAAAGAGACTTACTTAAAGTTAATGGTGTCAACTCTGACATTTATCTCTAAGAAACTGAATGGAAAATTATAAAAACAAGTTAAATATGAAAATCACAAGGACTTCTCCATCTGTTTTTCCTTTAATCAAACTGGAACAAAGTTTTCAAAAACATTTTTAGTTTAGAATTCAAATGTGACTCATTTTCAACCTGTAGCTATTTATGGCTCCCCTTCCCTCTTCTTTTCTCTTTAGTACAGGAAACTGTATTCTTGTGCAACTTTAAGCTTTAATAATTTCAGTCACACACACACAGATAGGAAGAAACAGAAAATAGTATACAAAAACACAACTCAGTTCATATTTCTAAGCTTTGATATAACCATTTTTCATGATACTGTTCAATCCAGTTTTCCAACTCATTGAAAACATTCTCCAGTTTCTGTTGAGTGACTTTATAAATTGCTTTCAAAATCTTGCCCCAATATTTTCTTAAACAACATGGTTTTGATGAGTAAATAACAGGGAGAGTTTACATCTCTCAGGTACATAGGCAAAATTGCCAAAATTTAAATGTATTTGAGAACTTTGTAAAGACTGGGTCTTGGATGTTAATATTGAAAAGGAAGCATGGAAGAAAGGGAGCAGAGGGAGGAAGGGGGAGTCAAAGAAGGGAAAGAAGAGAAATACAGAAATAAAGAGCATCAGATTCTCCTTTTCCTGTTGTTCTTTTTCAGCAAATGTAGCATTTCTCATTCTGGACTTTCCATGATAATCAATACAACAGTACTGAGCCTTATCTTTCTGCTTTTGCCCTCAAAATTATTTTTTAAAGGGCACAAAATCAGTTTTCTGTCAATACCTTAGTCAATTGAATCCCATGACATTTGTTTGTATGCGTAAGGGAATGGCTCTTGAAAACCTAGGTACTAATCATAGAAAAAGGGCAATGAACAATTGTAAGAAATGTAGCCATGCCGGGTGATGCCTTTTTGGAACTTCAAATTAATCTCTTTAAGTGAATCAAAAAAGGAAGCAGTGAAATAGGAATGATAGACTATGCCTCAAGATGACTGTTAGAAACTAGTTCAGGTGACAGACTTAAAGAGTAACCTGACTAATGAGCTGGAGGAAGGGAAGCCATGTAGAGCTGAGAGAGTGGAAACATGACAGGCAGGGATAACCATCCCAAAGAAAGGAACTCAGACCCTGGAAATGAGCATCCCTGGGCTGATTGAATGTTTATCTTTCCTTGTTTTAGACATTTACTTTGTCTTTAGTCAGAGTCCTTTGCTAGTCTGGGCGTACATATTGGAGATGCATTTGGGATGAGGAAACTGAAAAGGAAAATCAAGAAGAAAAGGTAGAGATAAATTATATGCTGAGGTGTTTTGCCAGAAATACTGTCTTTGACTGGGGGCTTAGAGTTAACCAAAGGGTGATAAAAATTACAGATGACTTCTGAAAAAGTTTTAGACAGAAGTTTATTAAGTCATTCCCCAGAGGGAAGAGCCAGAAATTGATATAGCTTACTCCTTCCAAATCTTTGTAAGATTTATTATATAGAGTTAAAGCAAGGATATAAGGACACGATTGGTTGATTGCTTTGCACATGGCAAGTTTCCATAAAGGAGGCAAGGACACAAATGCTGCACATAGGCAATTTCCAGATAAAGCATGTGAGTTGCTTGGGATGTATATCAGTAAGTAACCATTCAATAAAGATTGGGTATGATTCAAAAAGCTAGATAGTGCAGTGGATAGAGCACTGATTCTGGGGTCAGGAGGACCTGAGTTTTAATCTGGCATCAGACACTTACTAGCTGTGAGACCCTTGACAAGTCACTTAATCCTATTTTCTTAGTTTCCTCATCTGTAAAATGAGCAGGAGAAGGAACTGGTAAACCATTCCAGTGTCCTTGCCAAGAAAACCCCAAATGGGGTTACGGAAAAATCAGAAGCTCGTGAAAGGACTCAACAGCAACGGCACGAGTGGTTCTAATACAAACATTAGGTAAGGTCTAAACATAAGGGTTGGGTGGGGTCCAAGCATTCCAATAAAAGTTTTCATGATGAAAGGTTATAACAATATAAAGTTATAAAAGATTATTGCAATAAAAGGTTATAACAGTATAAAGTTACAAAAGGTTATCACAATGAAGTTCTTCTAACACTGTTTTTTAGAGTGGAGAAGGAACATTAATGTTGGGAATTCCATCTTGGCAGTGACTCAGAAGTGGGATGAGGTACAAATAGAAGTTGTTGCGCAAACTTTGATTTCTCCGCTTAACATTGCTTCATAAATGCATCATTTCTCTAAGCTGATACATTCCTGCCATTTAATCTCTTGTTATATAGCAAAAGGATTGTTGACTGATGAGCAGAGACAAAGTTTTTGGTCTTCAGTTATTTTCATAATTTTTCGTCATTATTTTCATCAACCATCCATCACGATAATCCCTGACTTTTATATGGTATTTTAAAATTTGTAAAATGCTTTACATATGTTTTCTTATTTGAGCCCTTTCAGATGCCAGGGAGGGATCATCAAAGTAGACACTAGTTCTCAAATATTAATATTGTTCTGGAATTCTGAAGAAGTCACAGGTATTTCTATAACCTTTCTTTTGCTGTTCTGGGAAATCTTCACTATAATATTGAATGGCATTTTCTTAGAGTTTCTCTTGTGGTATGTAATCCACTAGGTAAAAGCAATGATCTGATACATTAGATCAAGTTATTTATCCATCATATTTGTATTTGTTTGGTCTTTAAATAAATCTTATTTGAATGCCAGCTATGACTGATTCTCATGCTTCAAAGAGTGACATGTCTTCCCCAATATAGTTGTTTGTACTTCCATGCTGATGTCACAGTGTTATATTAGGAAAGATTAAAATTCATTTTGGGGTAGATATTTATAATAGGAGGAATTCTTCCCCAGGCTTACATTTTAAACAGGTAATAATTCTAATGATTTACAAAATACCTGGTAAGCCTTGGGAATGCTTAATAAACTGGAAAAAAGGGATTACTGACTCAGGGCTGGTCCTAATCAGGAGGACGTATGAGAACCATAGATGTTTTCTGCCTCTTCATTTTCTCCAATAATCCCCATATTCTTTTTCATGGAGTAATTCTTTTACCAGAATTATAAGAAGTAGCAAAACTGACTTATTAGCATTCCCTTTCTCATTCCTTCCCCTGCAGAATGGGGTATAGTAGAAAGAGTGAGCAATGGACTTGGAGTAAGGAGACTTGGTCACATCCTGTATTGATATTTTAAAATCATATGACCGTAGGAGAGTCACTGCACTTCTTTCAGTCATATTTTCCTGGTCGTTTAAAGGGTGTTAATGTTTGTACTCATTATTTTAGTTGTGTTGTTGTATGGAAAACATTGCATAAATGTAAGGTATAAAGAGCCCTTGATCCACTATTGACTTGGGTGTTTTCTATTACTCATTTTATTATAAAACAGGATATCTCTAGTTGCCTGAAGGGATGTCATCAATTTTGAAACAAATGTTTCAGAACCAAGGTCCAATTGAACCTTCAAAGATTTTCTTTACAATGGAGTCAGTCTGCCTTTGCAATTTCCATCCATCAATCTTTAGAGCTGTGGAGTTCAGGAAAGTCTTCTTGAGCAGGGGAGTAAGATGGTCATATGGGCATCTAGGTGGCATAATGGAAGGAATATAGAATTTGGAGTCAGGAAGACCTGAATTCAAATTCTACCTTAGTCATTTATTAGCTGTGTGACCCTGGGCAAGTCACTTAACCCCTTTGTCCCTCAGTTTCCTCATCTGCAAACCTGGGACTATAATAGCACCTTCATCACAGAGTTGTTGTAAGGATCAAATTAATTAACATGTGTTCATCCTTCATTGCTGAAGACCATGCCATCAGAGACATAATGGCATGATTTGCACTTGACTTTGTTTTCAATAAGGGAGGGCTAGCTAACATATGTAAAAATACTTTGCCAACCTATAAAATGCTAGATATTATTTTAGTCCTATGCATTAGGAAGATCAATTTGCCAATTGGAGGATAGATTGGAGAGAAGAGAGGCTGTAAATATGAAGACCTATAAGGAATCTATTGCCATAGTCCAAGTAAAAAGTGATAAGGGTCTGGATCAATGTTTTTGGGGTATGAGCAGAGAGAAGTGGACAGAAATGAAAGGTACTGGAAAGGTGGAATCGTTAACCTTTGAATAAGACTTTAGAAACAATGGAAGAGTCAATTTCCAGTTACTGTTGTGTTCTCAGATTATACTGAAATAGAATTAATTCTCATTGTAGTTTACAATTTTTTATTAATTTACTTTAAACTTAAGTACTATGCTTTTCTTATACAATAAGAAAAGAAAAAGAGACATAAACTTAAATACAAAATAAGAAAAGAAAAAACAAGCATTGCCATGTGCACAGCAAAACATGAAGAGTCAAAATATACAGGAATAAATTTCCATTTCAGGAAAGCCTATATAATAAATGCTGCACATGGTGATCAAAGCTGTCCATCTTTTCTTTTTTTTTCTTGTAAATTTGCTTTTGTTCTTGTTGTTTATAATTTCTAAGAATAATTTATAATAATTTCTTGTTTATGATTTCTAAGTAAAATGCTATATATCTTTCAAAATGGATCACATACTTTCAGAATAATATTTTAAAAATCATAATTTTAAGGAAATGCTAAATTTCAGTTAAAGAGTAATGAAAATACAGATGTATTTGTTTCCTATCCAAATTTGCAGACTCTCCGAAATCTATCCCTGGATCTTCCGTGGCTTACTTTACTCCCCAGAGTAAATATCCTTGCTCTAGTCTATATTCCTCTTTCTACTAATATTCTAATAACAGTTGTAATATCTGACATTTGTAGGACACTTTGAACACTTACAAATAATGCTAACTATGTGACCTTGAGCAAGTCACTTGATTTCTATGATCTCAATTTTCTCATATGTAATATGAAGGTGTTTCACTGTCTTTGAGGCACTTCACATCTAGATCTATGAGCCCATTAGCAAGAGGCTTGCGTAACACTGCTAGCCACCAGAAGGTTTATAGTTTCAAGCACCTAGATTGTAGCTTTAGTTAATTCCTTTGTTAGCTACATCTCAATTTCATCTAGGGTGTAGAATGGGATATTGCTCAAAACAGTAAAACATGAAGTTGGCTATGTATAACTAGCTCAGAGATCACACTCTGTCTGGATTTCACTCTCTCAGGTCACTTTTCAATGCATTCATAGATTTAACGCCATAATCACATAGTTTAATATGTATAGAATAATTTGAAATGGAAACCAGACCAAATAGTTCTCTCTGGAGAATGACTTTTTCTGACTTTTCTCTCATTACCCTCCTAGATCTTTATACATTTACCACACAAAACTGCAACTTGTGGGAAGCAGTGGCTGGAAAGGATGTGCATACTTTGTGTTAGATGCCTCAACTAAAAAAGGAAGGTGGAAAAGATGTTGAGCATCCACTCCCTATCTCAGATTCATGACCAAAAAAGAGAAATAGCTTCTCTTACTGAAAAGGATCCATAATACTTGGTAGTTTTTGTAACTCTTTTCACCCTAGGCCTTTCTCAGGTGACCATCAGTGCTCCAAATTCAAAAGCTGTCTTCATGGTGTCATGATGCCACAGGCTGGGTTTATGATAGTTTAGGTTTAATATTGTAATGAAATGGGACACTTGTCAACAGTTAACAAAAGGAGTTTCCATAGCTGGGGAACAGCTACCTTGCTTTAGAACTAGCTTAACCTACAAAGGTTAGCCTGGTAGATATAGATCTTATTGTACATAACTTCTGGCCAATTCTAATCATAGTGTCTATATCTTGGTCCTTTGTCACACTGGCCTTGCTCCTTTATCTCTTGAGAGTGTGAATTGCAAAGTGACAGGAAAAAGGACATGGAATTAAAAGAATATTACAATACACAGATAATATCCCTTGATCCTATTATGTTATTTCTTATTCCATTCCTAGCAGGACAGCTCCTGCTGTCTTTTCTCTCTCTGTCAAAGAGATATGGCAGTCTCATTTCTGGTGGAGACTTCCACAGATTCTTGTTCAGTGGATAAGGCATTGGAATTAAAGTAAGGAAGACCTGACTTCAGATTCCTTCACAGACACTACATAGAAGATCTGAACAAGTCAATTGATCCCTCTTAGCCTCAGTTTCTTTGTCTGTAAAATTAAAGTGTTGGATTTGATGGCCTTTGAAGTCCCTTCCAACTCTAAGTCTATGATCCTGAGATCCTATGATTTGCAGCATCCAAGAAAGCAGCATTAAGGTGAAAAAGCAATGCAAAGGTATCAGCTACTTTTCCTTTGATCCCCACTCAAATCTCGGGAGATCAGATGAGCAGATATCATTATCTTCATTTTACAAAGGAGGTGACTGACTCGCATGGCAAATTAAGAGCAGACCTGGGAATAGAGTTGAGATCTCTTCAGTCCTAGCCCTAGGCTCCAACCTATTGAACTGCCTTCTTTAAGGAAGTGATTATTCCAAAATAAACATAAAACAAAGATACTTTAAATTAAAAATGAATCTAAGATTCAGCAAAAAGCACAACTGTCCTCAGGACAACCATCTAGCAGCCACTCAGGCCCCCATTTTCTCTAACAAGAGTCAACCCAGGGAACAGAGGCAGAAATGATCAGCAAAAAAAAACTGCCTGTAATTTTAGGACACAAGGAAAGAGAAGCCAGTAGAGATGTTTTGTTTAATCAAAAGTGCCATAGTTTGTTCAGGGCTTTTAATAGCACTGCTATCAGGTACCAGGCCTGGCATCTCTTGATACCTCATTATCTGGAAAAGGCACATGGGACAGGTTTCCAGTATGCAAGTCACAAGGCAAACTACTCACAGATAGAACTGGTGGGAGGCTGCTGAAAGCCGGCTGGAATCATTACCCTAGGATTTAAAACAAGCCAAGAGGACATTTCACAGCCTTTTAAACAGCAGATGGTGACTATAGATGGACCCTTGGTTTTGTTCTGACCTCATAAAACCAAGGTTCCTGAAGGGTGAACTTAAATTGCTGTCCAAAAAAATCATGTCTGTCTTGTCCTAAACATATTTTATAGAGTAGTCTGAGAGAGGAGCTTCTACCACTACCCTGTGTGGTCTCATGAGGTGTGCTCTGCCAAAGACTGCCCAGGAATGTAAGGTCTTTGAGACCAAGGACTGCCTTGTTTCTCTTTGTATCCCTAGCACTTAACACAGTGCCTGGCACATAGTAGGAACTTAATAAATGCTTTTTGGACTGCTGAATTGACTTGAAGTGAAAACTGCCATGCAGGTACAGACCAAGACGTACTAGGTCAGTGTGTGATTTAGAGATCTGGGTAAAGTCATGTAGTGATTCCCTCAGTCTGAAGAAGAGTGCTTTGGCAGGACATAGACTGGACCTGGATGTTTCCAGTCAGTATGCCATGAAATGTATGACTAATCTTTTCTGCCAGATCACTGGACAGAAGGGTCAGAAGTTTTGGGTTCTACTCAGTCCTAAAATTGTATTGCTGTATAAGGAGGCCACCAAGTTCTCTTTTCTCCTCTTATAAATGGGAATCTGAGTGACGTCAGCTCTGCTGCTTTTATGTTATTCCTAAAAACTAGGTTGGGCAAAGCCCTGATCCCAAAATGTGGCTTCAGACTTGGACAGGCCTGGGAGAGCCTCTCTATAGTAAAGGTTCATAACCTGGGGTCCATGGATCAACATAGAGGGATTTAATGTGGTCTGTGAATATAGATGGGAAAAAATTCTATATTTATTTCCACTTAATTCTAACTGAAATTTAACATTTCTTTCAATTGTTTTAAAACATGATTCTGAGAATGGGTCCATTGGACCAATTACCAGACTGCCAAAGAGTTCATGACACAAACAAGTTAAGAACTCCTGACCTTCAGGATCCTCCAAGATGATGGCTCTCCATAGTTATTTCTTAATAGTCTGTCTTGTAATGGTTCACTTGAGCCTCATATCAGACTGATGTTTTGGTTGTCTTTCAAGATAGACTCTCTTTCACTCTGCCTCTTTGAATTTCTAGCTCTCTTTAAGGTTTAGATTAAGAGTGTCCTTTGAAGAGGCCCTTTTCATTCCTTAGTTCTTCAGTACTGATACCCCTATCCTTTTGAATTATTTTTTTCTAATCCTATACTTCCTTTTTTGTTTAAATTAAATTTTTTAGTCAACAAAAATCTGCCTTCTCCTTGCCAATTCTGCCTTTTTTGAAATAGTATTTTGTTTTTTTCCAATTGCATGTAAAGATAGTTTTCAACATTCATTTTTTTTTATAAAAGTTTGAGTTTCAATATTTTTCTCCCTCTCTCTCCCCTCCCCAAGATGGCAAGCAGTCTGATATAGGTTATACATGTGCAATCATGTAAACATATTTCCACATTAGTCATGTTGTGAAAGAGGAAACAGAACAAAGGAGAAAAGCCATGAAAAACAAAGAACAAAAAAAGGCAAAACTTGGATGCTTTCATCTGTATTCAGACTCTAGGTCTTTCTCTGGATGTGGATAGCATTTTCCATTATGAGTCTTGGAATTATCTTGGTTTATTGTATCTCTGAGAAGAGCTAAATCTGTCATAGCTGATCATCACACAATGTTGCTATTACTGTGCACAAAGTTCTGCTCCCTTCACTCAAACATCACTTTATGTAAATTTTCCAGATTTTTCTGAAATTTGCCTGTCCATCATTTCTTGTAGAACAATAGTATTCCATTACATCCATGTACCACAACTTGTTCAGCCATTTCTCAATTGATGGGCATCCCCTCAATTTCCAGTTTTTTGCCACCACATAAAGAGTTGCTATAAATATTTTTGTACATATGGGTCATTGCCCCACCCTTTTTATTATATCTTTGGGATGTAGACTTAATAATGGTATTGCTGGATCAAAGGAATCCAGTTTTTTTGTCATTTGGAGTTTCCAAATTGCTCTCCAGAATGGTTGAACTGGTTCACAATTCCACCAACAATGTATTCATGTCCCAATTTTCCTATATCTTCTCCAACATCTATCGTTTTCCTTTTCTGTCATATTAACCAATATGACAGGTGTGAGATGGTAACTCAGAGTTGTTTTAATTTGCATTTCTCTAATGAATAGTGATTAAAGCATTTTTTCATATGACTGACTATAGATAGCTTTAATTTCTTCAACTGAAAACTGCTTGTTCATATACTTTGACCATTTATCAATTGGGAAATGACTTGAATTCTTACAAATTTGATTAAGTTCTTTATGTATTTGAGAAATGAGGCCTTTATCAGAGACACTGGCTGTAAAAATTGTTTCATAGCTTTCTGCTTTCCTTTTAATCTTGGTTGCATTGGTTTTTGTGCAAAAATCTTTTAATTGAATGTAATCAAAACTACCCATTTTGCATTTCATAATGTTCTCTATTTCTTGTTTGGTCATAAACTCGTCCCTTCTCCATAGATCTGACAGGTAAACTATTCCTTGCTCTCCTAATTTGCTTATGGTTTCACAATGGATACATGTACTCATTTTGACCTCATCTTGGTATACAATGTGAGATGTTGTTCTATGCCTAGTTTTTGCCATGCTATTTTCCAGTTTTCCCCATGCTATTTTCCAGTTTTTAATCAAATACAGAAGCTGGAGTGTTTGGATTTTTCAAACATTAGATTACTATAATCATTGACTACTATGTCTTGTATCTATTCCTCTGACCCACCACCCTATTTCTTAGCCAGTACCAAATAGCTTTGATGATTGCTGCTTTGTTCTGGTACAAGCCATCTTCCTTTGCATTTTTCCCCCTTAATTCCCTTGATGTTCTTGACCTTTTGTTCTTTCAGATGAATTTTGTTATTTTTTTTAGCTCTATAAAATAATTCTTTTGGTGATTTGACTGGTATGGCACTGAATAAGTTAATTTAGGAAAATTGTCATTTTTATTATATTGGCTCAATCTACCTTTGAGCAATTGATATTTTTCCAATTGTTTAGATCTGATATTATTTGTGTGAAAAGTATTTTGTAATTGTATTCATAGAGTTCTTGGGTTTGTCTTAGCAAGTTGACTCTCCAGTACTTTATATTGTCTACAGTTGTTTTTAATGGAATTTCTTATTTTTTCTAACTTTTTAAATTGCATGTCCAATTTATTGATCTGCTTTTTCTCTATTTTATTCATGTGAGCATTTAGACATAAAACATTTCCCCTAAATACTGTTTTGGCTGCATCCTATATAATTTGCTATGTTCTGTCATTATTATAACTCTTTTGATGAAGTTATTGTTATTTCTATAACTTGTTGCTTGACTCACTCATTCTTTAGGATTATATTACTTAATTTCTAATTAATTCTTAGTAATCTTTCTATGACTTTTTATTACATTCAATTTTTATTGCATCATTATCTTAAAAGGATGCATTTAATATTTCTGCCTTTCTTCATTTGAATATGAGGTTTTTATGCCCCAGTACATGGTCAGTTTTTGTATAGGTGCTATGTACCACTGAGGAAAAAAAATATTATTTTCTATCCCCTTTCAGTTTTCTCCAGGTGTCTTCCACATCTAACTTTTCCAAGATTCTATTTGCTTCCTTCACTGCTTTCTTGTTTATTTTGTGGTTTGATTTATTTAGGTCTGAGGGGGGAGGTTGAGTTCTCCTACGAGTATAGTTTTGATGTCTCTTTCTTCCTGTAACTCACTTAACTTCTCTTCTAAGAATTTGGATGCTTTGCTACTTGGTATGTTCTCTTTCTTATCTCTTTTAATTAGATCTGTTTTTGCTTTTGCTTTGTCTAAGATCAGAATTGCTGCCCTTGCTTTTTTTTTTTTATCTCAAATGAAACATAATATATTCTGCTCTAGCCTTTTACCTTTACTCTTGTGTCTCTCTTTGCTTCAAATGTGTTTCTTGTAAGCAACATAATATAGGATTCTGGTTTTCAATCTATTCTGCTATCTGTTTCCATTATATGGGAGAGTTCATCCCATTTCACATTCAAAATTTTGATTACTGTGTCTAACCCTCCATCCTAGACTGCCTCTGTCTATACTTTTCTCTCTCTCTACTTTTACCCTATCCCTTATCATCAGTGTTTTGCTTCTGACTACTGCCTCCTTCGATCTGCCCTTCTATCATTTCCTTACCTTTTATTTTCCCCTTCCCTTCCTACTTCCCTATAGAGTAAGATGGTTTTCTTTACCTATATGAGTTACTTCCTCTTTGAGCCAAATCTGATGAGAATAAGTTTCAAACAGTGCTCACCCCATTCGTTCTTTCCCTTTACTGTAACAGGTCTTCAATGCCTCTTCATGTGATATAATTTACCTTATTCTGCCTCCCCCTTTCCTTTTCTCCCAGTAAAATACTTTTTTTAATCCCCTAATATTTTTTTAATCATCACATCAAAGTCAACTTGTACCTACACCCTATATCTAAGTATGCTTCTACTAATGGCCCTAATAGAGACATAGTTCTTAAGAGTTCTAACTCTCATTTTCCCATGTCAGGATGTAAACAGTTTAATCTTATTTAGTACCATGTTTTTTTTTCCTGTTTACTTTTTTATGCTTGAGTCTTGTATTTGAAGATCAAATTTTTTTGTTCATCTCAGGTCTTTTCATCAGGAAAATTTGAAAGTCTCTGATTTCATTTAATGTCCATCTTTCACTTTGGAAGATTATGCTCAATTTGTTGGGTAGCTGATTCTTGATTGTAATCCAAGTTTCTTTGCCTTCTAGAATATCATATTCCAAACCTTCTCATCCTTTAATGTAGAAACTACTAAGTTCTATGAATTCTGATTGTAATTTCTTGATATATGGCTGCTTGCAGTATTTTTTCCTTGACCTGATAGTTCTGGAATTTGGCTACAAATTCCTTAGAGTTTTCATTTGGGGATCTCTTTTAGGAGGTGATCAGTGAATTTTTTCAATGACTTATTTTACCTTCTGATTCTAGGGTTTTAGATGGTTTTCTCTGATTATTTTTTCAAAGATGTTGTCTAGACTTTTTTTGAACATGGCTTTCAATAATTAATAATTCTTAAATTCACATTATAATTCTAATAATTCAGTAATTCTTAAATTATCTCTCCTGGATCTATTTTCCAGATCAGTTGTTTTTTCAGTTAGGTATTTTACATTTTCTATTTTTTCATTCCTTTCATTTTATTTGACTAATTCTTGATGTTTCATAGAGTCTTTAGCTTCTACTTGCCCAATTCTAGTTTTTAGGGAATTATTTTCTTCAGTTAGCTTTTGTACCTCCTTTTCCCGTTTGCCAATTCTACTTATAAAAGAGTTGTTTTCTTTGGTGGACTTCTTCCCCAATTTGACCAATTCTATTTTTTAAGAAGTTTTTTCTTCAGTCAATTTTTTATTCTTCCTTTTCCAAGCTGCTCACTTTTTTCATAATACTCTTGCATAACTCTCATTTCTTTTCCAAGTTTTTCTTCTACATCTCTTACTTGATTTTTAAAATCCTTTTTGAGCTCTTCCAAGAGGACTTTTTGGGCTTGAGACTAATTCATATTCCCCTTTGAGACTTTGCATGTGGGCATTTTGACATTGTTAGCCTCTTCTGAGTTTGGGTTTTGATCTTCTCTGTCATCATAATAGCTTTCTCAGAGTTCTTGTTTATTGGTTCATTTTTAAAAGTTGAGCTCTGTTCCTGGGGTACAAGAAGCACTATCCCTAGCTTCTTACACTGGAGGTCATAGGCCTGATCACTGGCTTTCTGCATTGTGACCTCTGGGGCTGTGCTAGGATGGCCTAGCCTAGTTTCACTTGTTGTACCTTGGGTTCCAGGGCTAGGAGTTTGCCTGCTGTGCTGGAGGTCTCACAGCTGGCCTGCTGAGCCAGGACCAGGGGACCTCAATTGCTGATCTGTGTTGTGGCTAAGAAACTCCTGCTAGCTTCCCTGAATGCTGCCTATGCTGCATTGCACTCCCCTTTCACCCAAGTGAGACAGATCTTTCCTGAATTCCTTCCAAGTTATCAGGGGCTGGAAAATTATTTCACTCTGTCTTTCTGTGGATTCTATCATTCCCAGAAATCTTTAAGAGGCTTGATTTAACATTGTTTCCAAAGGAAACTGAGGAGAGCTCAAGCAATTTCCTGGTTTCTCTCAGCCATCTTGACTCTACCCCTCCAAATTCTGCCTTTCTTGAGAAAGAAAGAAAAGCAAAACTCCTGTTATAAAGATGTTTAGTCAAAACAAATTCATGTCTTGGCATGTAAAAAAATGTCTTGATTTGCTCTCTGAAGCCATCATCTATCTATAAGAAGGTGAGTAGTATACTTCATCTAGTCATGCATTTCTTAAGCTAACATGCATTTCTTAAGATCTTACTATATGTCAGTCACTGTGATAAGTTCTGGGAGTACAAATAAAAGCAGAAAGAATCATTGTCTTCAGGGAGCTTACTTTCTAATGGGGGAAAACAACACATACAAGGAAGGGAGGTAGAAGTGATAGCCACTTCAAGGGGTTAATGCTGTTTGTCCTTCGTTTTCAGAGGATCAGTGACATCAAGGGGTGATTTCTTTTCTTGCTCATAAATTTAATTTAAGTGAGGCAGACTTGCACAAAGTCATCATCCTCACTCTCTTCCAGTCATCAAAATACAGTGACAGGGCAAAAGTCAAGATGACTGGCGAAGGTCCAGGTGGCATTGGATGACCTTGGTGATATCTTTGATGTCTGACCAAGCTCCAAGTACTCCACAGCACTCAATTTAGTTGCTTTCATGACCATTGGAACAAACTATTCTCATCTACCCATTCTGCTGGAAGAAGTCTTCACATGTTTGGGGTAGACATTCCTTTAACTCATTGACAGATCTGAGGCCCATCAGTTACCCTCAGCCTGGTTTAGCCTATCTACCCAGATGGTTTTACTAGAGTGGGGCCATTGGACATGCTACAGTTTCTTGGAGTCAAAGATGAGAGACCTAAAGGGCATGCTAGAAAAAGTCTCAAGAATCAGGAGTACAGATTGGAGGGGAATGAAGACATGACTAACCTGGCTGTCCTGACTGGTCAAGGCCAGAAAAATGACTCAGTGTGATTTTTTTTCTTGGATTTCCTACCCTAGACTTTTTCTAGATTTTTTATAAGTGTTGGGGGAGGGAACTCAGCTGTATTTATTCCTGCAATGTGCTGGGCACATAGTAGGTACTTAATAAATGTTTATTGACTGATTGCTATTGGTGCCTACTTTGTACTTTCTAATCTGTTTATTCCCCATTCCCCTGGGATGTACACTCCTAAAGGGCAAGGATTTTATTGCTTTTGTATTTTTATCATAAACACCTGGCAGCTTTTGGCACATAATAGGTGCTTGATAAATGTTTGCTGATTGCTTGACTGAGACATTCTTTAGGATTCATCTGAGTGGGATCATCCTATGAATGACCAAACTAAAGGGAGTGATTCAGGAGATATTATTTTTTGGGAGGCACCGGTGCCAACCCAACCAAACCAGCCTTGAGTTGGAAACACTTTTAGCCCTGATTGACTCTGCTATGTCGGAAAGAATTCTGGACTGACAGTGTATAATTTCTTCCTTTTTTACAGGGGAATGGTGAAGAATAACAAGAGTACTTAGAGAATTTCCAAATTTAAATCTCAACTAAAATAATTCCTTCTACAGAAAGTCAGGGCATCTAGGCACAGTGGATAGAGCACCAGGCCTGGAGTCGATGTGACCCTGGACAAGTCACTTAACCCTGTTTTCCTTAGTTACCTTATTTGTAAAATGAACTGGAGAAAGAAATGGCAAACCATTCTGGTATCTTTACCAAGAAAATCCCAAATGAGGTCAGAAAGAATCAGATATGACTGAAATGACTAAATAACAACACAGAAAGTCTTCTCCAGCCCCTCTTAATTGCAGTGACTTTCCTCTGTTAATTATTTCCCATTTATTTTGTATATAGTTTGCTTTGTATATGTTTATTTGCATGTTGTCTCCCGGATTATATTTTAAGCTTCTTGAGGGCAGGCTCTGATTTTGCTTCTTTTTGTGTCCCTAGCATTTAACACAGTGGCTGGCATTTAACTTAATAAATCACTTATTAAATGTTTTATTTATTGTTAATAATATGTTAATAATATCGATTGATTTTTAACAATAATGGACAAATCTTGGAATGCTAGGAAATATCTCAAAATATATTATATGAGTCTTATGGAGTCAGATTTGAAGACCTGTCTTTTGGAGTTGGCCTAACTCACCTCAATCCTGAGCAATCCTAGAATGCTAGAGTTGAAAGGGATCTCAAAGGCCATCTGGTCTAATCCCTATCTGAACACCCTCTCAGTTATATCATAGCCTTGGCTTGAGGATATACCACAGATATACCATACCCTTTACTTGAGGACCTTCAAGGGGGAACTTATTACCTCCTCTTGAACAGATTTTATCTTAAGGGAATTTTCCCATACATAAACCTGTATTTTCTTTGCAACTTTCCCTTACTGCTTCTCCTTCTGCCCTCTGGGGCCAAGCTGGACAAGTTTAATCTCTTTCCTGTGTGATAGCCCTTCAGATTTTTGGAGACAACTCTGAGTGAACACTGAGTCTCCAAACATGCATCTAGTCCTGAGAAGATAAATATTCCCATTAAAGGCAGCAGTTAGGGTAGTGCCCATTCTGCCTTGAGAGTTAAGAGACCTGGCTTCAAGTTCTGTGTCTGTCCTGAGGGAAGTCATTGGCAGGCAGTGTTGTATAATAAAAAGAACACTGATTCTGGGGTCAGAGGATTTTGGTTCAAATGCTGGCTCTGTTCCTGCTAACTGTGCAACATTGAATAAGTCATTTAGACTTTAGGTTACTAACCTTTACTCAACCTTAGTTTCTTCCTATGTAAAATCAAGAGGTTGGCTAGGCCTCTAAAGTCCCTTCCAACACAGCTTTGATCCTCCAGGGGTTATAGTTTCCTCATCTGCAAAACTATTAGGTTAGAGTGGAAGGAACTCTGACAGCCAATTATTTTAGGATGCTAAACAGACCCTTCAGCTGACTCCCCTTTCCCAAGGTCATCTCAGAATCCTTAGTGGGAGTTGAGCACTCTGATTTCCCTCAGAACCCTAGCCAAAACCTTAAATAGCCTCTTGGCACATACTGTTCCTTATTTCTCTAAGAGGGAGGAATGGAATAACAGACCCACAAAACCCAACCCAGGCTTGACTTCAGCTTTCAATTCATAAGGAAAACCCATCGGTCAAAATCAGAGTTAACGGTTTCCTAATACTTCACCAAAATGCTGGCAACTTCCCCTAGTGCCTGGTTTTATGGTGTCTCCCCAGTCCCAAATGCACAGACACAGGGTTCCCATCACAGGAACCAACTGCCCAAGGAGAAAGGGGTCAGGCCTGGGGTGTTTCAATGATGCCTCCAGGGCTTGCACAGATAACAGTTTACCGTTGCCCCCTAGAGGGCTGATTGTAGTTGGACTGGGCTGTCCACTGTTTCAAAGTGGATTCAAAGTGGATTTTAAAGAAGATAGCTTTTAGAAGCTTTTGAAAGCTGGAACAAACCTGAAGCCCTTGAAAATCATGTTCTGCCAAGATACGAAGAAACTACCTGTTTACCTTGGGATTTCAGGGCACTCCTGAGGGACAATGACAACATTGTGTGCTGGCAAAATGAGATTATCCCTAATAAAATGCCCAGCACTGGAGCAGATAATGTTAGAGGAGAGAGCACATTTATGGCCAAATGGCACTTCAAGGAAGTTGACTCTGAGACCCTGTTGGAATGGGTTTTGCTCCAGCTGTTAGATCATGATGGTGGTGATGAAGGATCCTTGGGGCCTCATGCCTTAAAATTGTCAGAGTTGTTCTCCATCACTGTCAGGAGGAAGATGATTTAAGTTGTTTTTCCAGAAATGTCTATAGATCATAGGGACATGGATTTTAGAGCTGGGAGGTACTTTGGAGGTCATCTAGTCCAATATTCTCATCTTAGAAATAAAGAAACTGAGACCCAGGGAGGTTCAGTGACTTGCCTAAGCTCACACAGAAGCAGGATTTGGATCCAGGTCCTCTGGCTTCCTAGTATAGACCAGAGTTGTCAAACTCATGGCCATTGGTCACGGCTCTTCAATACTTCCAAGTATGGCCTGAGCCAGATTAAAATAAAATTGGGAAATGTTTAACAAAATAAACACAAGTATATTACAACACAGATAATGCTAATTTGTGGATTTCTAAGTCAAAATGCAGCCCACAGGGATCCATTTCTATTTGAGTTTAACAACATGGGTATAGAATCATAGAATGTTAGGCCTGGAAGTTCCCTTAGAATTCATCAGGCTCCAAACCTTTGATTTACAGTTGAGGCAACTGAGGCCCAGACAAGCAAATTACTTTTTTTTTTCTTCCTTCCTTCCTTCATTGAGGTCATTCTGGTACAAAGTGGAAGAGTTGAGATTTGAACCCAGGTTCCCTTACTCTATAGCAGTACCAACACTAGCTAGTTAGTGGCAGAGCCTGTATTAGAACCCAGGTTTCCTGACTTCCACTTGAATGCGCTTTCCAGTCAATTAAGCAACCAACCAATAAGAAATTGTTAAAACTGTTGCTCAAGATTAGGCACCATGCTACATGCTGCATAACACTGCTAATCTGATCTACCCCTGCTCTAGAGCTCAACCCACTTTGCATGTTTGAGAACAGTGGCCATGGTTATTACTACACTCTTGCTTCTAAGGAGCTGACATTAGAAAAAGATATTTGTATGAACTTACATGTATTGGCTACATAAAACATATGTAGCTAAAAAAGTATAGAGAGGGATATAGTAAAAAGAACACTGGAATTGGAATTAACAATGTGGGTTAAAACCTGACTTTTCTACTTGAAGGTCCTAAGCTATGGAGAGTATTCTGATTAGTGGGCTATGGTGGAGAGAGTGGATTTGGAGCTAGAGGTCCTGGGTTCAAATCATGGCTCTGCCACTGATCATGCAACTTTGGACAAATCACTTCTTGGGTTTCCCATCTATAAAATTAGGGGACTGCCATCCATGGCCTTTCAGATTCCTCCCAGCTTTGAATCTGTGATTTTGTGATTTTAAGGCATGAGTATATACATCATAAATGTCCAGTGTAGGCTGAGGAGAGTAGAAATGGGGATGGTGACCTCTATTGGTGGAAAAAAATAAAATGGAAAGTCAAGTGGGAATTTCTTGTCAAAGAGATTAATGGGTGACAGATGATGTGACTATCCCGACTGCCCTGTAGGAGTTAGTTCATTTCTGACTGTCTCTCCCTTTGAGAACCTAGGGACCTAGCTATCTGAGGCTTCTCTTTTTACCCCTGTTCTTCTTCCTCCCCCTCTCCCTTGTGTCATCCTCATTCCTTTTCTTCTTCCTCTTCATTTCTTCCTCCTTCTCTTCCTTGCACCTTATTTCCTTTCTTCTCTTTCTCAAATACTCATCTTCATCCTCTGAGTTTCAGTATTGCAAGACACACACACACACACACACACACACACACAATTTAATCCTACCTAAACCTGAACATAAATGGCAAATTGCCTTCCAGTCTGAGTTTAAAGATTGCCAGTGAGGGGGAGCCAAGTGCCTCTTGGGGCAATCTATTCCACTTTGGAACAGCTTTATTTGTTAGGAAATTTTTTCATGCCCAATAAACTTACATCTGCCTCTCTGGAACTTCTATCCATCACTCCTAGTTTTGCCTTCTGGGACCAAACAGAATAAATCTAATCCTTCTTCTGTAGGACAGCCCTTCAAATGCTTGAAGACAGCTCTTCTGTCCCATTAATTTTCCTTGTATACAGAATACACATTCCCAATTCTCTGAAGTGATTCTTGTATAGTCTTCAGTTCCCTTACCATTCTGTTGTTCTCTTAATATACTATATTCTTTTCAATGCCCTTCATAAAATGTGGTTCTCAGAACTAAACACAGTACTCCGTATGTCATCCAACCAAGACAAAATACAATGAGATGATTACTTTTCTTGATCTAGACAGACTCTTTCCTTCTTGTAACATAATCCCAATGGAATGAGCCTTTGTGTTTGTTTTTGTGACTATTTATAGTAAACTATATGGAAGCTAGCAAAGCTAATTATGTTAGGCTGTATTAAAAACAGGTTAATGTCAATATTTGAGGGGCTGGGAAGAAGTTTGAGGGGTGGAGGTGATAGATTCCCTGTACTTTGACCTGGTGCCAACTGTTTGCTGGATTCTTCCACTTGGATGTTAGACTGGGCACTCAAACTCAATAGGTCCAAAGCAAACCAATCATTTTTCTTCCAAAATCTGCCTTTTCCCCAACTTCTCTTTTTCTATTGATAATGCAATCATCCTCTTTGTCATGTAAGCTTGAAACCATGGAGTAAGTAATCTTTTACTCTTCCCTTTCCCTCACCAGTCTCTCCTTCCAAATCTAAGCAATTGCCAGTTTGTGATGATTTTACTTATAAAATATCTCTCACATTTATTCCTTCCTTTTCATTCACACTGCTGTACTCTAATTCAGATTCTCATCACCTCTTCTCTGGTCTATTATAATAGGGTTGGTTGCTGTCCTTCCTTCCCGAAGAGGACCAAAATGACATCACTATGCTAGAGTCAAGTTTCAGTGTGTCCAGTTGTTGCTGATCAGCCCAAATGAGCTCGGAAGGCTCTACCACAGATTGGGCACAGGTAGTCTGTGTGAACATTTGGGGTGGGTACTCCAAATTTGCACATCCTACATTTCCTTTGTGCTGTCTCAATTCTGCTTTGCTCATACAGCACAACACCTTTTGTGATGTGGGCACACCATGCTGAGCAGTCCTGTGTCAGTGTCTCCCATGTTGCACAAGCAGTTCCAGAGTTCTTAAGAAAGACCTTGAGAGTGTTCTTGTATTGCTTCTTCTGGCCAGTGTGAATGCTTGCCCTATGTGAGTTCTCCATAAAACATAAAAGCATATGTTTTACGTTCTAACAACGTGGCCAGCCCATTGGAGTTGTACTCTCAAATGGTCCTTTGTGAGTCCTCACTTGCCTTTGAGTCTCTCCTTTATATAATCACTTCTACTAAAAGGATGGTAATCGGGATGGTAAAAAAACCTCAAGATCATTGCACATAATTAAGCCAATCAACAAACATTTGTTAAAAGTAAATACTAAATGATTTAGACCACCATTTCCTGAAGGGCTTCCAGCCGTAAGCTCAGATTTCTCTCTGATATTTCTCTTTCTTCCCCAGGAAAAACTTCTGCCTTGAAGCATGGAGAATAAATACAAAATATAAGGTTGTTTAGTACAACAGTTTAATATAGTATAGGTAATTTAGGAAGAAAGAGCACTAGTAAATGAAGGATCAAGAAATAATTTACATAGAAGATAGTGTCTGAGCTGTCTTAAAGGAAAAAAAAAGTTTTAGTGAAGCAGAGGTGAGGAAGGGGAGTATTCCAGGCATAAGAATGACCATTTCAATGACAGGATAACCAAATATGGGATACTATGTATGGAGAATAGCCAAAAGACCTATTTGACTCATTGAGTATAGGAAGGGGAGTAATGCATAATGAATCTGGAAAAAATAGGTTGAGGCCAGCTTGTGAAGGGCTTTAAAAGTCAAGCAGGGCAGCTAGGTGACACACTGGATATAGTGCTGGGCGTGGAATGAAGAAGATCTGTGTTCAAATTTGGTCTCTGATACTTACTAGCTGTGTGACCCTGGGCAAATCACTTAACCTTGTTTGCCTCAGTTTCCTCATCTGTAAAATGAACTGGAGAAGCAAATGGCAAACCTCTCCAGGATCTTTGCCAAGATAATCCCAAATGGGGTCATAACGATTGAGACACTACTGAAATGTCTGAACAACAATAACAAAAATTAGACGGAGGAGTTTGTATTTTACCTTGAAGGCAATAGGGAGCCATCGGAGATCATTGTGTAGGGGAGTGACACCTTTAGATCTAAGCTTACAGAAAAGCTTTGGCAATTATGCGAAGGATGGATTAGAGTGAGGAGGATTGGTTGTAAGAAACACACACATACGCAGCCTGGAGAAGGGAAAATGTAAAGGGGATAGAACAACTGTCTTCAAGTATTTAAAGTGTTCTCATATGGAAGAGGAAACAGATATTATTCTAGTTGGTCCCACAAAACAGAATTAAAAGCAACGGATAGAAATTGGAATGAATCAAACCTAGGCTTGTCATAAGGAAGCACTTTCTAATAGTCAGAGCTTTCAAAAGGTAAAGTAGACTCCCTCAGGAGGTATTTAGTAGTTTTCATCTTATGAGTCAGTCAAGGACATTTGTTCAGTATATCATAGAGGGAATTCTTGTTGATTTATAGGTTTTCATTTATTTTTAATAATAAAATTTTTTATTTATTATGTGCTCCCAATATTCTAAGCACTATGCTAAGTTTTGAGGATAAAAAGAAAGGCAAAAACATGGTCTTTGTTTTCAAGGAATTCACCTTCTAATGGTCAAGACATCACTCTCGTGATGTGATTGGTCTTTTTTGAAAACAAAGAATGAACAACAGCCAAAAATTTTAATGAGAGAGACAAAATGAATATGGTTGTTTATAATACACACACATATTAATATAAAAGGGACATATTCTCTGAGGGAAGACACTATTAGCAAATTAAAGCAGTTGCAGAGATAGGATTTAGCTGTGCCTTGAAAGAAGCCAGATTTGAGGAGGAAGGGCATTTCAGACATGAGGAACAACCAGGAAAAAGGTGCAGAAATGGGAAAGAGAATTTCATGTTGGGAGAAATCTAAGTAGGCCTGTGAAACTAGATTATAGAATGAGTGGAGGAGAGTAAAAGGTAAGAAGACCGGAAGAATAGAAGGTTCAGGTTAAAAAAATTTATTTTTGATCCTGGAGGTAATAGGAAGGGCCTGGAATTTATTGAGTAAGAGAATGACAGTCAGACCTAACCTTTAGGAAGATCATTTTGGTCATTGAGAGAAAGATGTAATGGAGTGAGGAGGGACCAGAGATGGGGAAATCAACAAGAAAGCTATTGTAATAGTTCAGGTGTGAGATACATCTGTGCCAAGGGGGTGGGACTGACAGAGGAGGGAAGGGGGCATAGAAAAGAGGTGTTGCTAAGACAGAAATGACAAGAACGGGCAATACACTAGATAAACAGGGTGAGTGTGAGGAAGGAATTGCGGATGACACTGAGGTTTTGATTTGTGTGAGCTAGAGATTATTAGTGCCCTCAACAATAATGGGGAAGTTGAGAAAAGGAGGATCATTGGGGGAGGGAGAATTTTTTTTTTTTGGTACATATTGAGTTTGAGATGTTGATAGGACATCCAGTATGAGATGTCTAGCAGGCAGTTGAGAATATAATACTGAAACTCAGGAGCTAGGTTAGGATTCAGATTTAGAATTTAGGTTAGAGATAGATCTGGGAATCATCTCCATAGAGATGAGAATTATACCTTGGAGTGCTGACAAGATCACTAAGCAAGATAATATAAAAAGAAAAGAGAAAATGGCCCAGGACAGAGATTTAAGAACTAAAGATGTGCTATGACTAGCTCAAAATGCTTCTCAAGAGCTGATTGCTAAATTTCCAGTGTGAGCATTTACACCTCAGAAATCAGCAGATCCTACAAATTATGTCTTGATTTATTGTTTTGTTGATTGCCTAAATTTAGAAATGTAATGAAGGAAATGTTAATAATGAATATTAAAATTAAAATTGTGTCCTGTGTACATTATTTTTTGAAGAGTCAATTATTAAACCAATATCCCCTTAAAAACAGCCCTAGTTAGTGGGCATGACTTGGAGGACTTGGAGGAAAATCCAGCAGGAGTAACTGAGGACAAGTAGGAGAAGAACCAGGGGAGGACAACGTCACACAAACCTAGAGTACAAAGTATTTGGGAGATAATCAAGAGTGACAAAGGCTGCAGAGAGGTAAAGAAGTATGAGGATTGAGAAAAACTCATTAGATTTGGCAAGTATTAATAGGATAAGAGGGTCTATTTTGAATTCAAGATTTTGTGATGCTGTGAAAACCACCTCATCATTTAAGGTCTCAGATCAGGAAACTTCTTTTCAATAAAACCCCACAATCTCCATCTATTGAAAATGATGCTTCTCTTCTGGAAGTTTTCATTACATTTTTGTTTTTGTATGTTTCTCACTCCCCCTCCCCTACTCTTTTATTGGTCAAGACTTGTGATTTCATTATTGTGGGAAACACCTGATGTGAAAAAAATATCTCTCCACTGTCACGGATTGGCAACTCACACGTGGAGGCAGCTAGGCGGCACAGTGGTTAGAATGCTGAGTGTGGAGTCAGGAATGTTCATTCATCTTCCTGAGTTCAAATCTGGCTTCAGGTCATTACCAACTTTATGATCCTGGGCTAATCATTTAACCCTGTTTGCCTCAGTTTCCTCCTCTTTAAAATGAGGTGGAGAAGGAAATGGTAAACCACTTCTGTGTCTTTGCCAAGAAAACTCCTAATGATACAAATCAGGACTTGATTTATTATTTTGTCGACTGTCTAGACTTTAGAAAGTGTTAATAATGTGGATTAAACTTGAAAGTGAGTGGTGCTTACTTTTTTTTTTGAGAGACTTATTAAATATTTGCCATCACACCCTGATCAAGCTGAATTTATTGTTGCTTTCTGAGTGTCTCTGTTTCTTCACTACTACTGGCACAACAAAGAAAGCCTCTGATCAGTAAAGCTCCTATATTGAATGCCAGTAGGTTGAAACTACAGGAAGGCATTATTCTCCAACATAGTCACAGTAGACATAAAACTCCAGGAATTCAGAGACCCTACTACAACAGCCTGAAAGGAAAACAGTTGAATTATGGCTACTTTACAATATCCACTCTGCCTCACCTCTTCTCCATTTCCATGGAGCACTAAGTGGTTTAAGATGTGATGTTCATTGTGTGAGATTTAGTCCAAGAATGAGACTAGCCTATGTCTATTCCCCTTATTTTATAGATGAAGAATGCGAATCCCCAAAATCCTCAATGACTTTCCTACAGCTACATGGCTGCAGGACCAGGGCAGTCAGGTGGTCTGACTCCTAGGTGAGTACTCTTCCCATCATGCCTCCAGTGCCTTCTGCTGCATCATGATGGATCTCAGGTAGAATCTGTTGGCACACTCTGTTTCTCTCCATAAATCCCTGAAAACGAGGGCAGTGTTCAGCTCATCCTCTTTCCCTCGGGTTAATGTTCTGAATTAAGTAAAAACTATGGTCAGATCAGAGATTTTTGCTCTGTTTGGCTGGCTTCTATTGCTGTCACTTGCCTTTTGAAAGTTCCTGTCAGGATGTTTCTGTGGTTGAACTGTTATATGCCCCAAAGAATTTTTTATGTGCCCTAATCTTTTTTTTAATGTGTCCTAATCTTGTATACTCTTGTGGAATACTTGGACTGAGTACAGTCACTGAATCCCATGGGAATGGCGATGGAGTCATTGGTAGCTTGGTCATTAAGAGGGGCAGGATTTAGAAATCAAGCAGTAACTCACTCTGCAGATTCAATAAGCTATAAATTCTCCAGTGAGTACTTTTCTTTCCCCCATAACTCACTAAACGCTAGAGACATAGTAACTAGTGAATACAGGATGCAGAACTACAGCATCCAACATCGGCACCATGGGAGGAGAAAGAATTGATAGATAGCCCTGCTCAACAGGAGCAAGGCTTCTGAGACTTGACTTCTTCGTCCGTCTTCAAGCTGACTGAGTAGAATTGAAGACAGGCCAATAAAACAGGTCTTCTTTAGGAGCTGCTGACCACATATTTTAGCCACTGTGCAATTTAAATAGTTTGATTATTCTTTCTCATAGTCTAATAAGAACAAACTGGAGCATAGTTTGGGTTACCCTGCCAGCTTTGGACAAATAGCTCTTGATGAATGATAATGCACATTTTGAAAGTGCTCTCAGGTTCACAAAGCACTTTCTCTAAACTAGTGAAGAACTAGCCTAAGTATTATCTTTTTTTTATAGAAGAGATTGATGATCAGAGAGGTGGTCACTTTTCCCAGAGCTGTATAACTTGTAATTAATTATCAGTGGTGGGGAAAGTGACACCTAGCTTCATTGTCAAGAAACAGTAACAACCCCAGAGTTAGTGTGAATTTTCGGTCTCTCTGTTTTCAAAGACAGGCATAGCCTAACATCTTCCATTGATTCCCCTCAAACATACCCACCTTTTGTTAGGACTAAAGATGACGCATACTATCCACCTCCAGAGAAAGAACCAACGTTGTTTGAATACAGACTGAAGCATGCTATTTTTAACTTTCTTTCATTCTTTTTCTTTTATTCAAGTCCTCTTGTACATAATGACTAATATGGAAATGTTTTGCATGATTACACATGTATAACCTATATCTGATTACTTACCATCTCAGGGAGGTGGGAGGAGAAGTTGGAGGGATAGAATTTGGAATTCAAAACTTTAAAAAAATGTTAAAAATTGTTTTAACATGTAACTGGAGAAAAAAATGTATTTTAAAAAATACCTTTTGGTGAAACAACACTTTAAGGGTCAATTCCAAGACAAGCAATATTATAAATGTCTAATGCTAGGCAGCAAAAATTAGGATAAAAAGCATAAATTTGGTCTGTATAAAGACTGCAGACTATCACAGGACTGACCCTGGGTGGGATTCAGTGGATATACTAATAGATCTGAGGTGTGGAGAGAAGAGACTCTAAGTTATCGATAGCATCCCTCAGGTTTGGGGTTGGTAGGCAGTAGAATGGAGAGGGCAATTGACTAGAAGGCTCTGAAATTGCACCATCTTGAGAGGGAGAATGGGAATAGGGGCTAACTTTTTTTTTTTTTTTACCAAGAACTCTAACTTCTAGGTTAAGATATTTCTAGATTTAACAACTCTCTAATCAACCTGAACTTTATTGCTCAACAAGCAAATAAGACTGCCCACACCTGGGGAGATTGTGTGATTGCTGGGCCCAGAGCATCATGATAGAATGGAAAAGTACTGAGCTCTGTTACAAAGCAGGGATGGGCAGCATAATTGATTAGAGCTGGAGAAAGAGTGGCTCAGTGGGGTTAGGCTTCCTAACCATCTTTAGCCTTCTTCAAGACACTGGGTAAATCAGACTTTGAAATTTTGGGATCTGGACTAAAAGTTAGGAGGAAGTAAAATTCATGCCATAGAGTGAATGTGTCAAGAGGCCCCAGGTTGTGGTGAAAATCTAGCACATCTATAGCTCTGTCATTGATCAGCCTCATGACTTAGGATCTTTTTGTCCTCAAAGCTGGCTTTTATTTCCTCCCCCAAGTCATCTCTTCACTCTGATGACATCTCTTTGCTGCCAGCACAGAATCTCATGGGAATTAAAATTCTTGATCCTGTGTCATTTAACTAGACTTTTGAGGCTTGTGGATTCATGGCAAATGTAGTTTCTAATGGGATTTTTGTGTTTGTTGAATTGCATTCTGGAAATTGTGGGCTTTCCTTTGTTTCATTGTGTTATACATATTTTAGGCACTTAATATCTTATTGTGATATAGCTAAGATTGTTTTTTAATTGACAGTTTTAGATGTACATGTATGTTTATATAAACACAGAATTGCCTAAAATTGATGTTAAATGGAGACAGATTCCAGCTCAATATAAGGAAAATTTTCCAATAATTTAGCAGTCCATTACTGTTTTGGAGGTAGTAAGATTCCTATTACTAGGGATTTTCAAATATAATTTGGATGACCACTTGCTTGAGACTGTTGCTTTAGGTAAGATTTAGACTATATGGAGCCCCTCTTATAGTTCTTAGCATCTCTGGCCTAGGGGTTCCCCTTGATGTAGTTCTCTTGCAATTACCATAGGTTCATGGTACCATTTTCTATTTAGTTCATAAACTCCTATATGGTATCTTCTTTTCCTCACTGAGTCAGATTGAAATAAGGTCAAAGAAAAGGCATTTAATAAAACAAAATGGTCAGGCAATAACAGGGAATTGGCAGGTATGAGATATTCTTGACACTCATTCCCAAATGACTTCCTCTACTTCCCCTCACTGTACATACATGTATCCCAGATAACACTAGTCTTGTGCTTGGTTAGGCACTTTGATTCTGCCACACATCAAATGCAGTGTATATGACATCAATCATGGAAGGAGAAATGGGTAACATTACTTTCTCTCAGAATGGTAATCTGAGGATCACTGGAGCTCAGGACATAGCTGTCTTTATCTTGCCATCCCTTTCTGTCTTCCACTTTCTCTAACTTCATCAATAAGCTGGTGATGTATATGTAGGACCTGTTGAACAGGATTGTTGTTGGGAATCAAATGAACTCAGGCATATGTGGTGTTTTGTAAACTTTAAAATTCTCTATAAATATCAGTTGCTACTATCTATTACTGTCACATAATAGGTTTATCAAAGAGTCACAAAATAAAGTGCTTATGGACAAGCCTGCAAAATCAGCAGACTGGATATACTCAAGATGCTAAAAGGAGATTCTCCCCATACTCCTCTCAGTAATGCTTGGATTTGTGGCTCACGCCGTTGTTTCCAAGAAAAATCAATCTAGAAGCTCTCTAATCTCATAAAAATTAACCTTGTGGTATGCTGGGTCCTTCTGTCTCAGTAAATGAGAGCACTTCTTTGTCTTAGTGCCCAGTTTGTGGTGACTGTTAAACTTATCCAAGAAGTCCATGCCTGATAGACTTCCTGTGAGAGAATCTGAAAAGAATACCTTAAATTCTTTCCATATCCCCCATCCTTCCTCTAATTCTACTGGAGTCAGAGATTAGTTAAATGTCATGAAGTAGAAATTCTGTTCCTTATCTGAGATGGGAGAGGGGAGATAGGCGTTAGGAGGACCTAAATCTGAATTCTAAGTGCAGCACACGATCTACTGCAACAGCAGATGCAGTCAGGTGAAAAATTACCATGGCTGATTTATGGATAACAAGCTACAGTTACCACTGGATGTGTAAAGCCACCCAATTTAGTATTATCGCATGAGTCACATCAGTTTTGGAAACCAAATCCTTTAGGGACAGAATACTGGGAAGATTCTTGGTAATGCCATATACCCTAAAATATTCATGTCCATTGGAATTGAGTTTAGATTAAGCTGTTGCTACATCTGCTGCTAAGTCATGCTTGACTCTTCTTAGCCTGTTTGGGGTTGTTTTGGCAAAGACAGTGGAGTGCTTTGCCATTTCCTTCTCTAACTCATTTGACAGATGAGTAAATTGAGGCAAATAGGGTTAAGTGATTTGCCCAGGTCACAAAGCTAGGAAGTATCTGAGGCCAGATTTGAACTCCGGAAGAGTTGGGAAGTCTTCCTGACTCTAGACCTGGCAATCTATCCACTACATCACCTAGCTGAGGTGGCTCAAAATGAAAAAACAAAACAAAACAACAAAACTCATTACAGAAAACAGAAATGCAAAATAAATATTTTGGCATAAGCTAAGTTCAATTATCATTCATTAAGCACCTGCTATGTACTATACCCTTTGCTAGATGCAGAGATGACAAAGAAAAGGTAGTTCTTTTTTTGGGTGACAGTGCAGAAAGCTCCTCAAAGAGCTTCTACTGTACTAGGGGTTAGAGATATGCAGGTAGATTATGAGGCTTAAATGAGATAATGAATACAAAGCACTTTGCAATCTTAAAGCTTCATATAAATGCCAGTTACTATTATTAGTCAACAGTTACCAGGCCTCCGGGCTAGGGATAACTTAACTCCCTGAGCCTTCTACTGAACTCCTGCTGAGCTCAGGAGATGTTTATAGAGCAATATAGAGGTATACTGGTAAATATTTAACAACTGAGCTCTCCAGGAAGAAAACAAAACATGTACACACACTTTAGAATACAACCCACATTAGTAATACTTTCCTAAGTCTACATACTTAATAAATTAGGCCCTGATTCGTAGCAGCTGATATTTTTGGGGTGTAAATGCTTACACTGAAAATTCACTAATGGATTCTCCCAAATTTAAATGTGGTTCCAACATACCCCTGGATATGGCATAGAAATTGATAAAGAAATACAAAATGAGAAAGAGGGAGAGAAAGAGTGAATGTATTAACAGTTGAAGGTAGAATTGGGGTAGGGGAACAGGAAATAATCAGAAATGACCCAGAGCCTTTGACAGAAGCTAGGGACTCTCCAAGGCAGAAGTGAGGACAGAGAGCAGTCCAAATACTTTGGACAATCTATGCGCAGGCATGATGTTAGGAAATGGAATGTTGTATTTGAAGAATAGCTATCAGGAGAATTTGATTGGAAAAGAACTCCTGGAGGAGATTAATATGAAATAAGACTGGAAAGGTAGGTAGGAAGTATATTGAGGAGGGTTTGGAATAATAGGTGGGGGAATAGTGTATTTTTTTCCTGGAGTCAATACAGAAACTATTGTAGATGTTGAGCAGGGGAGGGGTATGGACCAGTAACATTTGTACATCAGGTACAAATGGTGCCTGCTCCGTAGTAGAACAATGTTTTTGGGTATTGCTTTGGTGTATTGGTTTCCTTTACCAAGTTGGCCAGTTTGACTTGTTTGATCATCCTGGAGACAGAGGCTGAGCCTTCTAGCCCCTTGTTGATTCTTAATGAGGTTTTGCTTATGGGCCAGGACAGTTTTGTCGATTATAGGATCATAGGATTTTGAGTTGGAAGAGATTATGGAGGTCATCTAGTCAATGTGGATAAACAGAGCTAATCTATTTACCATTTGCTGGTCTAAATATGTCTGCTGGAAGATTAGTGAAGTTTTACTTTAGTTATCTGCCCTTTTTAAAGTATTGCCTTGGAGAGAAGCCTTGTAGAAAGGTTTAGAGGCTGTGTTTTCCTGACTTTCTTAATATTCATCAGCAAACTCTCTTGGAACCTTCTTAAGGTTAGAAAGTTTGTTGGTCCCCACTTTGGAGATGAATATGATGTGTCCAGACCATTCATTCACCTGCTGGGAAAATTGTTCAAATGGACACTACTGCATTAATCAGCTGAGTCTAGCAGGAACTTACAAGAGTCATTCACTACTTCTATCAAAACATTTTCCCAATTAGCAGAATTTAATGGCAGTGCCTGTGTTGTTTTTTGGGATAGAATAATAGCTAGCTTTCCTCCCAACAACCCTAGGACTTGGACAGTGAAAATCAATTCAGTTTCACAGCAGTTAGTAAATACCTCCTATGTGCCAGATGTTCTAGTAGGTGCTGCGGATACAAAAACAAAAGGGAAACTATCTCATCCCTCAAGGGGCTTATTTTCTAATAAAGGGAAACATACCTACAGCTGAGCCAGTGCAAAATGTATACAATGAGTAATGGTGGTAGCAGTACAGTTACAGGGAAAACCTAGTGTTCTTTTAAGAATAAAAAAACCTTTCAAGAAGGGGACTCTTCTGTTATATTGCTGGCAAAGGTAGGGGTAGTGATCCATGGAAGGAAGTCACAATAGGAAGTAATTTATTAATTTTTTTTTGGTGGTGGTGGGGAATAGAAAGAGCATTCCTGGGGAGAAAAAGGGAGGAAATCAGGGAAGTCTCCATGTCACAGGCATCACTTGAGCATAGTTTTGAAGGAAATTAAAGATATCAAAAATTAGAAGTAAGAAAGAAGAGCTTTTCAGATCTGGGGTATATTTAAAGGCATAAAGATGGGAAACAGTATATGGTAGACAGATAATAGTATATATATCAATTTGGCTGGAATGCAGAATTGTGTGGGGAAATATCAAAGCAGTCTGGCAAGACAGGTTGGAATCAGATTACAAAGGCCTTTAATAATTTCCATTTTACAGAAGTGGAAACTGAGGCTCTGAGCTAGGTGGTATAATGTATGGAGCACTTGACTTAGAGAAATAAGGATTTCAAATCCTACATCAAACATTTATTAGTTGTGTGACTCTGAATAAGTCAGCCTCTATTTCCTCAATTCTAAAATGAAGATAAGAGCGTCCAACTTAGAGGGTTATTAGGATCAAGTGAAATAATAGGTGAAAAGCACTTTCCAAATTGTAAAGCATTATATCATAGCTACTCGTAAGAAGCTTATTCATGATCATATAGTAAGTGTCTGAGGCAAGATTTCAAACCTAAATCTCCTAACTCCAAGCCTAGCCCTCTATCCATAATTCTATACTTGTTTTCAATAGTGAAAAATTGAGCAAAAAAAAAAAAGAAAATTTTTTTTTAACTTCTATCAGTGCAATGAGTGTACCACTGCATTTACTGTAGTGCTGTAGCACATTTACAATGTTCTTTTGGAAATGTAGAAACTCCCCTTGTGGCAGGTAGGGAAAATTTTGTCATATGGTCAGCAAAAGTAAGGCTAGTGACACACGAAAGGAAGTCGGACTAGGGCAGATTTTCATAAAGCACACTGAGTGTGCAGAGAAGGGCCCCATAGTTATTTTTGCTCCTTTCTCCTAAATTAACATTTTCAACATCTTTTTAGAGCTATTCATCTGTAGAGTGAGTCTGCTTTAAGCAGTGAAACTCAATTGAATTTCTATAAAGTCAAGTATGAGGAGACAAGACCTAATCTTATACTTGAAGCTCCCTCAGTGGTGCATTTCCATCTTGTACAGAAAGATTTACTTATGACATTCTGAAATTCATTTCAGACTTCAAGGAGACCCTAAATTGTCTGAGATTGAAGGCTATTAGGAGAGCATTTCAGCCTATCAGCATGAGGTGACTAGATATAGACTCATAATCTCTGACTCTGCCAAAGAAAAACGGGCCCTTTGCCAAGAATTCCCATCAATAGAAAAAATCTTGAATAAAAATATTATAAATTAGTTATTTCTTTAAAGGGTGGTATCTAAACTTACTGATCAGGTATATAGAACTTTACATAATCCTGTTTGATATTT
This sequence comes from Potorous gilbertii, assembly GCA_028658325.1. Classification (NCBI taxonomy): domain Eukaryota; kingdom Metazoa; phylum Chordata; class Mammalia; order Diprotodontia; family Potoroidae; genus Potorous; species Potorous gilbertii. Next base: position 396,389,322 of record CM053770.1, on the reverse strand, counting down.
ACAAGAAACTCATGATTATTAGCTTTTTCTGTTTTTACTAAAACCTATGCTGCTTTCGTTTTCAAAAAAAAATTAAACCTTTTATCTTTTGTTAAAATAGACATCCACCTGCCTCAAGCAACTTGGAAATTGGTAGCAATTTGGAAGGATTAACAGCTGCTTCTACAGAGGCAGACAGAATTGATATGAGGAAAAATGTCTCAATAGTTAGGGCCATTCAATGATGGGTGGCAATAGTGGACTTCTTATTCACTGGAGAAGATCTTCAAACAGAAGTTAGATGACCATTTTTTGGAATGTCATTGAAAGGATTCTTGGTAAGGGTCAGAATAGATAATTAAAATGAGTATTTATATGGTGCTTCAAAGTTTACAAAATATTTTATGTTTGTAACTCAGATTTCAAGCCTGGATAATTTTGATAAGACTCTCCTTGCTGGTGGACAGGATGCTGACTTCATGCCCACTGCCTGTTTGAGGATCACAGTTGGCATGAGAACTTATGAGAGGAGAGATATATTTCTTCTTTCCTGCCTTAAGAGAGGACAAATATGATTTTAGGTTCTTTTGGGGGAAAAAAGAAATAAAAAGAAAATAAGACTTTGATAAGTGTCAGATTCACAGAGGAGATAGTACTACAACATGCCCTTGATTTCTAGCTTACATCCTTTGGGACTTAGAGGAATTTTCTCTTGAGGAAAGAGGACTCTTTCTCTGTTGGTTGAATTGAGATATTTCACTCTCCGTGGGAGAACCCATTCATTATCCATTGTCAGATATATTCTACTCTTTATAAGTTCTGATTTTTGTTTTTTATGTCCTTGGATAAGTGGGTTTATTCACTCTTTACTATTTGAGATGGTCTTTTGTCTAAGTAGAATATGATGAGAAGGGGTCAAGTCATAGGATGCAAGTTTGGGGTCCCCTTTCTCCCTTAAGAGGTAGTAACTAGGGAAACATTTTTTAATCTAAAAATGGGATAATGTCCCCTTAGACTAACAATATATAGAGGGGAAGGCAGATATAATTCCAGTTTGAGAAGACAGAGCATCTAACCTGGTGGCCCCAATTCCCTGCTCTCCAGGCAGGTGTAAAAGTTTCCAGCAAAGGGGTGAGGGAGCAAAGCTTGCCTCAAGCTGCATTTAGACAACCCACATAGATATGAGTAACCCATCTGCTTCCTAGGGGAAGCAAAGTAGAGTGGGTAGAGTGCTGGGCCTGGAGTCAGGAAGTCTCATCTTCCTGAGTTCAAATCTGGCCTCAGACACACAATTTACACATATATAATCTGATTTGATACTCACCTCACTACAGGAAATTTGCCCAAGGGCAAAGAATTTCAAATAGGTAAAGAAAATTGCCCCTGGATACAAAACCATTAAATATCAGACATGAGTTTTAGGTTCAGTTCTTCTGAACTCCAGGTTCAGCACCCTTTCCCCTATGCCACACTCTTTTTGATGATCTTTGAGGTCTTTTCTGTCTCTGAGGTTCTGTAATTTTGCAGTTATTTGTTTGAGAGAAAAGGTGAAACAAACTCAATATTTAAACTTTTAAACTCCTTGAGAACCAGGAAGTTCAAGATGCACAGCTCTGTTGCTGTTACCTTCTGCATTATGTCTTATACTGACTCCAGCCACTCAGCACCAGTTGGTAAGTGACTGAATGATCTGTTGCGTTTGTTTTTCAGAAAGGTCTGTACCTCTTGAGTCCAGTTAGAAAAAAGAAGGGAAGATTTTCAGGTTGAGTCCTCCTGGAACAGCCCTAATAATATCTAACTACTTCTGAAAGGGAAGTACTTTTAGGAATGATTTCATAATCCTAGAGCTACAAAGGCTCTTAGATGTCTAATTCAAACTCCTGGCAAATTGATGAACCAGAACAGATCCCTTTTCATTCATTCCTCTTCTTCAAACCAGTCTATCTTATAATTCCCACTGAAATGCCATTTTTATCATGTTCCACTTCAGTCCTAACATTTTCATTGGCTCCCCATTAACCTCCAGATAAAGTTCTTAGGAAGAGTAGTGCAGGGGATAGAGTACTGGAATTGAAAATTACTCCCTAAGTTACAGAGTTTTAGAAAGGAAAACACTTTGCAAAACTTAAAATGCTCTGTAAATGTTGAGGCAGCTAGCTGTTGCAGTGGATAGAGTGTCATGGAGTCAGGAAGGCTTAACTTCCTGAGTTCAAATCTGTCCTCAGACACTAGCTGTGTGACCCTGGGCAAGTCACATAACCCTGTTTGCCTCAGTTTCTACATGGTCTGGTGAAGGAAATGGCAAACCATTTCAGTATCTTTGTCAAGAAAATTCCAAATGAGGTCACAGAGAAACGGACACAATTGAAATGACTGAATAATGACAACAAAAATGATATTCGTGTCAATCATATCCCTTGTTTTGAAAAAAACAGAATGATTTAGGCAATGTCTGTGCCTCTGGTAACAGGACAGTTCTAAATTCACTCTACATGTAACTGGTCAAACTGATCCGCTACCATCCACCCATCCATCCTTCAATCCTATAGTATGACTAGTACAAGGAACAGTAAGGGTGTGGTGCAATGAAAACTAAAATAAGGTCAAGAGCTTTCAAGCTACTTAAGGGCAGGGACTGACAATTTTGCCTTTGTCTTCCCTATGTCCAGCACAGTGCTTTGTTCAATGTTTGTTGGATTGAGTTGATTGGCTCTGGATTGAGTTGGGTTAGGTTGTCTTCTGCCTAAATAACAGGACTCTGAGTTTCAGTCATGTCCCACTCTTCATGACATCATTTGGAGTTTTCTTGGCAAAGGATTGCCATTTCCTTCTCCAACTCATTTTACAGAGGCAGAAACAGAGGCAAACAGGGTTCAGTCACTTGTCCAGGGTCACACAGAAAGTGTCTGAGGTCAGATTTGAGCTCAAGAAGATGAGTCTTCCTGACTCCAAATCTGGCACTTGTATCCTCCAGGTTATATTCACAACATCAAGGGCAACTTGCCAGCATAATTCTGAATCACAAAATATACAAACTCTCCATATATAATGCAGAAGAAAAACATTTATTCAGACATGGGAAAGCCAAATCTGTCATAGTAACCAAGAAGTCAATACACATTAGCACTGCAGGGGGCAAGCCATTTCCAAGTCTCTCCAACTCCACCTTCCCACAAACAAACAAACAAACAAACAAACACTCATGAGCCTAGTTGTGCCTGCAGCTGCCTGTGTCCTTCCCAGCTCTGACTAGCCTGGCGGACTTCCTCCCAGTTCTGCTTCATTGTTCCTGTTTCACCAGTTCAGCAAGCTCCTCCCACCACATGTGACTTAGGCTTCCATGTGATTTGAGCTGGTCACATTACAGCAGTCTATCCACTACCTCCAGGTACATTTATCCATGATTGATGGGGTGGGCAGGTAGGGAGGCAAAACTAATCAAATGAACAAATTTATAGGTTTCACGATCCAGGCAGTTTTTGGGTTTCCACTGCAGCCAATTGGGCAGGGCCATACGACCAGGTAAGTTTGTATGGGCAGTAGTGTCCAAGAGCCTGCCTCAAGGGCCTCCACCATCTGGCACCAGACTAAATTACTTTTTAGGGTTCAAGGTCTTGCCAGAAGTATATCTACTTAAGTCAGGGAGGGGATACTGGCCATCCTTCTTCATCCCCCTCACATCAATGAACTTGATTAGCAGGCTGCTAGGAACTCTAATACTGAAACACAGTACCTCTTTACCTTTGCTGTTGTGTGCTTTTAGGCCATGGGAACTCAAAGACACAGTAGGAATGGTTCCCAGAACCCTGCTGTTGATGAGCATGTACACCCTACCTTAAGCATGGCATTTGACTCACTCAAGCACTCTAAGTGACAGAGATAAAGGGACTCTAGCTCCTTGTTCTATTAAGAAGAGATTTGATATATACATATATAAGACTTCTCTTGAATTTCCAGTAAGAGCACTTCTGACCAGAAATGCTGGCATCCCCAGGAACAGGCTTCTTAGGGAAATAAATCCTCTGCTGTTTGAATAACCACAAATGACAAGCTAATTCCTAAAATTCAATTGCTTTCTAAATTTTCTACTGCAGGCGACTATCTCATAATGTACTGAACATTAAGAAAATGAAAGAAACAGCTATGTAATGCTCAGGGGAAAGTGAGCCCTTCAGAAAGAGCACATTTTCTCCTTTTTTAGCTAAATGGATTCTTTTCCCTTTCCTCTAGTCTCTGTATCTCTAATTATGAACTGGCTGAAACGCAGTAAAATTTTGACCAAAATCAGCATGGTTTTAAACACATTTGACTCTGAAAAGTAAAAAACATCACATTTACTAAGCTTGCATTTTGACTACTGGTTCAAGTCTCAGCTTAACAGATAGATACAGGGCCACCAAGTGGAACAGGATCTAGGAATCTGAAGGGGGTCTTAGGCTAATCAGGGCTCATTTTTTTTCATTCATTTGAAATTTGTTTTACACATGCAGATTTAGAATAATAAGGACCTTATAGGTCATATGGTTCAATGAGGATCAATTCAATTTTGTTTTTCAGTAGTTTCAATTGTGTCTGACTCTTCATGATCCCACTGGGGATTTTCTTGGCAGAGATACTGGAGTGCTTTGCTATTTCCTTCTCCAGCTCTTTTTGCAGATGGGGAAACTGAGGCAAACAGGGTTAAGTCACCTGCTCAGAGTCACACAGCTATGAAGTGTCTAAGGCTAGATTTGAACTCAGGAAAATGAGTCTTCCTGACTCCAGGCCCAGCCGTCTATTCATGCTTGCCATCAAGAGTTTCAGATCCAACAGGTTTTATAGAAAATAGTCATAAATAGGTATTATGCAGGATGGACTGGGGTATGTGTATAAAGGAGAACAAAGTGCTCTGGGAAAATGTGAGGAAAGAGAATTCTTGTTGTTGGGCTATCATGGAGGGCATCATGGAGGTCACACCTGAGGTGGGCCTTGGAGGAAGAGAATTTCAATAAGTCGAGGTGAGAAGGTAGAATATATCCTGTGCAAGGGAAAGCCTGAATGGATGTAGGAGGAGAGAGAGGAGGATAAAACTGGAGAATAACTCAGTAGAAATGTGTAGTATAGTAGAGAAAACAACTTGGAGATAGGAAGATGGAGGCTTTGAATCCTGCCTCAGACACTAGCTGTGTGAGCCTGGGCAAGTCACTTAAAACTATCTAAACAAACAAAAAACAACAATAAAAAAAAAAAACCCTCTGTGCCTCAGTTTCCCCAACTGCAAAATTTGTTTGATAACAGAATCTACTTTGCAGGGTTGTTATGAGGATCGATTGCAAAGCACTTAGCACAGTGCCTGGCATGTAGCAAGCTTTACTAGTATCGAAAGCATAAGTAAGCATCAGCTGTATACTTCACTGTTGCTTTCAGTATGGTTCGCAGAGGCAGAACTGATCTCACCAGAATCACCAATACCATCAATTCCCTCATTTGCCTTTATATCTTCTCAGCTTTAGACACAGTGGCTCACCACTCACTCCCCAATCTCCATTTATCCTTTAATCTCCAAGATTCATTTTTCATGTTTCATATTTCCTTCTGATCTCTCTGAAAATTCCAGCAAACCCTACTGGAAGGTTCCTTACTTTTGTATCTTCTACTGGTCATGGAAGTCTCCAAGAGCTTTGGTGTTGGTTTGGCTATTTTCTTAAAAATTAAGTTTTACTGGCCAGATAGGCCTAGGTGGATGTGTAATTCTAATAAATCACTGTTTGAAAATAAGAAAATTCATTAGGTAGGAAGTTGTGTTCATGATGTATTATAAAATGGCCAATCCAATTGCAATATATATTTTTTAATCCAAAAGCTCAATTAAATGATGTGAGTAAATGATCTATAAGAATTAGGTCAATTAAATTATTTCTGGTTGGAAAGATTTACCAATTTAGATTTGTCTATTTAAAAAAAAAGTCACCAAAACTCCCTCTCCTATCCTTCACTGTTTGTTTTGGATTGGGTAGAGGGGAAGAAACATTTTCTTAACTGCTTACTTTGTTTGGACACTTTGTGGTTCAAAGTGCTGTTTTGTGTGTTGGGACAAAACAGTTGTCAATAAAATTTACACATTGATTCCATCTTTATTTCAAATGAGAAAAATTAAGCAAAAATATCCAATATGGCAATCACATCTGACTGTTATACAATTTATCCTACTAGTCTTTATTACTGAAAGATGGGAGGTGTGTTTCTTTATCTATTGTCTAGGGATCTTAGTTGGTTTTTCAATGGCTTTGTTTTTGATTATATCATCAATTTCCAGTGGTTTTGTTCTTGGGATGTCACCCACTTCCAAGAATTGTTACTATCTGTAAATAGGTTACATGCAATTCTCCCTGTCTACCCTGAACTACCTCCCTTGGTTCAGTTCTAGGTAATGCTCTTGTAGGGCTTATTCTGGCCCCTGGTAAGTGCTTGCTAGCCTATTTCCTCAGGCATAAAATACATCAATATACAAAATACTGAACAAAAACCTGTTTACATCATCTAAAACATACTGTAGAATATGGAGATTGACTTAGAAGAGTTCAGAATTAAGTCAGAAATACAAGCCATGAACAAATTTAATGATACTTTTTTTCTTTATGGTGTTATGCAGTTCCTTCTAAATTAATGGCATCTGTGTATAGGATGGAGCCTCTGGGCTATACAGACCCACTCCTAGATCTATCATAGAAGTAAGTCAAATGTTCCATTTGTAGGATATATGAGACTAAAAGTAGTTTATAGAAAAATATTTTTCAGAGTCCAATCAAGGCCAACTATGAGGCCTTGCCCAATAAATCAAGAAATTCAGTTGAGAGATACCAGACTCTTTCCCTTGTCTTTTTTCATTTGCCTCATCAACCAACTACAATGCACACAGGTCCCAAAATTTAGGGGTGGAGTAACAGATAATCTTTTATTTTTTTAAATATATTTTTATTTATTTTCTTATATATTTTCCAATTCCATGCAAACTTTTTTAACATTCATTTTTTAAAACTTTGAGTTCCAAATTCTCTCCTTCCCTCCTGCCCCTTGAGAAGGTAAACAGTATGATATCTATTACATGCGAAGTCATGCAAAACATATTTCTATATTAGCAATATTGCAAAAGAAGACACATAGAAAATAATTATGCCTTAATCTGCACTCAGAGTTCATCTGTCCTATCTCTGGAGGTGATAGCATGTTTCATCATGGGTTCTTTGAAATTGTCTTGGATCATTGTCTTGATCAGAGTAGCTTAAGTCTTTCAAGGTCATCCTTATAATATAACTGACAGATAATACTTTAAATCCCCTTTGATAATTGCCCCATAGCCCCTGGGAAATAAGGAAAACTGGTGAAACATCACCAATACCCATTTAAGATAGGACCTTTCTTTATAAAAAGAGAAAGCTGGGAAATCATCTTGGTCGCTCTTCCTCTACAAACTTTTCTAACCCTGAAGTGGTCACTTTAGACAGCTGGGGGGACTTACCTCAGGGTACAAGTTTCAAGAGTCTCTGTACTTCCTCATCTCCTCTTGAGTTCTTAACTGGCTATAAGAATATAATTCAACAAATATCATTTAGATACCTAGATTTGGTATATAGGCTGTCTTCTTTTTTCCTAATATGAACATCACTTAACCACACACAAAAATCACTAAACTAAAATAACATTTGCTTTTAAATGGTAGGTTAATATGAACTGAAGAGTTTAATTACATCTTCTTATTTGCTTCTATGGCACTAAAATAGCATTAATTCATTTTAAATAATATAATATTTTATTTTTCCCCAATTACATCTTAAACAATTAAAAAATGCATATACTTTAAAGTTTTGAGTTCCAAATTCTATGTCTCCCTCTTCCTTTCTGAGACAATAAGCAATTTGATATAGTATATACATGTGCAGTCATAAAACATTTCTGTATTAGTTATTTTGTACAAGAAGATTTGAATTAAAAGAATGAAAGCTCAGTTTATAAGATATCTGAGACACTAATACAAATAACTAAATCAGTCTTAACATGGTAAACATTGAGTACTAATATGGCATTTCTAACAGTGAGTAATCCCACAGTAATGACAGCCTTCTGAAAAGGAAGTCACAGGGTCTTAAGTTAGAAACAGAGAAGAACCTTAGAACCATAAGCTAACTTCCTCATTTTACAGATGAAGAAACTGAGACCCAGAGATGTTAAGTGACTAGCACAAAGTCATAGAGTTAATTTTGTCTTGGACTAATTTTCAGCTCTGTGCTAGCCTTCATTGTGTACATTTATCTTTTAGTTAATTTAAACCAAATGCTCCAGAATCTCTCTAATCCCTTTATTTAATTTATTCATTCTAAGTCCATGGCACTGATTCTTTGGACATGGCAATTTCTTTCCCTTCCCCTTATCTTTACCCTTCCCTTTCCTTCTCCCCTCCTCATCCTACAACATCCAACCACTTCTGCAGACTTTTCATCAAACTATTAGTGAATTTCTCCCTTGGCTTTCAATTTGTGGAGGGAACTAAGCTGGCCTTCATTCCCAACCTGGCCCTGTTCCTGGCTTCTAAACTTCAAAAACATGCCCTTATACCAGCTACTTGTAACATCCTGTCCCCTCCGTTTCCTGTTCCCTTCTTATGTTGTCACCTTAGATTATCATACAATCTCCTTGAGGGCAAGGATTGTATTTCTTTTTACTTATATTTGTAGCCCTGGTGCTTAGCATGGTGGCTGGCATCAGTGCTTAATAAATGCTCATTTCCTTTCTTTCTCCTTTTCTTTATTTCTTCTCTCTCCCTTTCTTCTCCACCCCTAACCTTTTTTCCTTCTTTCTCTACCTCCCTTGCTTCCCTTTTCCCTCTATTTTTTCCCTGCTCCTGAAATTAGTTTTTCTTGAAACTTTTTTTTGTAACTGCAAGAGAGGAATGAATATTCTTTAAGGTTGATGTGTGTCAGTGACGTTGGTGTAGTGCCATACAGAAACACTAAATAAATGCTTTATTACCATCTCTATGCAGGTGCAGTATGGCATAATGGATAGAAAGCCATTCTTAGACTCAGATTTTGGCTCAAGTTATGTCTCTGACACTTAGTGGCTGAAGAAGGGTCACTATCATCAGTCTGGAGTGAAAGATGGGAGACTGACAGAGAGTGATCCAAGTGACCTTAGGAAAATCACTTAATTTCTTGGTGTTCTAGGCAACTGTCTAAGACTATAAATTAAAGAACAATTGCTGCTCTGCATTAGTAGAAGGAGTTTCTTCGTTGGGACTTTCCTGTGTAGGGTCGTTGGTTTTTGTCTAACCACCCATCTCAGGTAGCTAAAACTAATCACAGAGAGTAAGAAGACAAAAATGTCCTGTATGCTTTTCAAATGTGAACAAGTTTTTTTTTTATTGAACTGGAAGGAGCAATTTTGTTAGCCAAGAAATGATTGGGCAATGCTCTGGAGGCTCCTGAAAAAAAAACAACCCTGAGGTTGTTAGCTCTGTAATAGCCTAGGCAGAGGGATTTGTTGTTGTGTTCATCCTTCGTTGCCAAAGAAGACATACCATCAGAGAAATCATGACATAACTTGCACTTGACTTTGTTTTGAGTGAAGGAGGGCTGTGCAGGTCACCAGCCTCACTTCTCCTCCAGAGCTATCTGAATCTAGTGACCAGATATTCATCAGGATGACTGGAGATGACCCAGAATGCAGTGGGAGACCTTGGTCTCTTTAGGCCAAGGTCTTTGCAGGTACTCACTTAGGGTGAGGTAGAGCCCATTCATTGAACAGGCCTGTTTAAGAAGAAGCCAGGGCATGGTTCCTTTAATGAGGCAAAGAAAAAGAAATACATCTGGCTGGGAGGGAAACACAGGGACTGCTGGACTCCTACTAAAAGAGCTAATTATGTATTTCCTTAATACCTTTGTATTCAGTAATAGGAACATAAAGCTTTTTCCCTCTTTCTTATAAGTTTATCCCTTTTTGTTTTAAACGTTTATTTTCTCTTTATAGACAGTATTGATAAGAGGTATTTACTAATCTGAGTGTATTTACTGGGAATGCCGTTGAGGGAAACTTCTCAATAGTGGAGAGAGAGTTAGACCTGAGGTGTTTTGCCAGAGAATTGTCTCTGGCTAAGGGCTTGAAGCTTAAAAAGAAAAAGATAGTAATAAAGATTGTCTTGTTATAACTTTTGAGAGCAGAGGAAGAGTTTACTTTGGGAACCCCATCTAGGCAGGGGATCAATAGTAGGTAGAGGTTGAATGTAGCTGGCTGAACTATGCTAACCATCCCATCCCATCATGGCTACATCTATACCAATACACACAGGTCCAATCTCCATCAAGACCATGTGTTTTAAGCTGAGATCTATATATCCAATTATAGTTTCTTTCCTTTTGCCCTCACCATTTCTAACTGGTTCCTCCAGCTGGCCTCTCAAACTCAACATGTCCAAAATGGAACCCATTATCTTTCTCTTCAGACATTTTTTCTGAACTTTCTCATTTCTGTTGAGGGTACCACTATCCTTTCAGTCATCCTGGTTTATGAGTTGTCCTATCTTCCTTCTCTCCCCTTCCCATATCCAATTAATTGCCAAGTCTTGTAGATTCTAACCTTGACACCATTGTTCATATTCATTCCCTTCTCTCCATTCACACAGAGACCACCTCTCGCTTGAATTATTCTAATAGATGCTTAACTGGTCCCTCCTCATGAGTCTAATCTCTCCCATCTCTAATTCATTCTCACACAAATGTCAAATTGGTATTCCTTAAGCAAAGATTTGACCATGTCACTACTTAGCTCAAGATATTGCAGTGACTCCCAGTTGCCTCTAGGATAAGATATAAACTTTTGTCTTTGACTCTTGAAGTCATTCTCCAATTTACTTTTCCAGGCTTATTGTATAATCCTTCTCCTCATGCATTTTATGTTCCAGCCTGACTAGCTTATTTACTATTCTGCTTACCTGGCATTCAATCTTGTGTTTCTATGCCTTGGCTCTGGACATCCTGCATTCTTGGAATGTACTCATTCTTCACCTCTGACTTTCAGAATTCCTAGTTTTTCAAATGCCATTCCCTACAGGAAGCTCTTCCTGATTCTCTAAGTTGTGAATTCCTTCCCCATTTCTGATATGAAGTTCCCTTCTATTTAATATATAAGTAAGTATATGTACCTGTATATACTTATATATGTACATTTATATATAAGTATATATATATATAAGTAAATTTTGTATTTACTTATCTGCATATGTCTTAATTCTTCCTAGTAGAATGTAAACTTATTAAGAGTAGAGAATGAATCAATGAAAAAAAAATCACAGTCACTGTGCAAAGGGATATAAACACAAGCCAACAAGCCAGTCTCATCCCACAAGGAGCTTCCATTTTTATGGAGAAAGAGAATATACAAAAGCAAGGTGGATATATAGTGAAGAATGGCATGTGTATGACTGAAGAAGATCTGGAAATGGCTGGAAAGTGGTACGTTGTCCTTATTCTAGGCCAGAGAAGGTGAGAGCTCACCTATCGGAGTCCAGTGGCAGAGTCTGTTGATTCATTCATTCATTCATATTTGTTAAATTTAATTAAATTATATTACTTTCAGCATTTATTTACCTAAAATGCTAGTCATTAGGCCCATTGCTTGATTGTGTAACATCGGATCACAGATTCATAACTGAGAAGAAACTTAGAGATCATATAGTACAACCTCCTCATTTTAAAGATGAGGAAACTACAGCCCAGAGAGGTTAAGTGACTTCCCAAGTTCCTACAGAGAGGATATGGCAGAAAGGGGATTCAAACCTACTTTGACTGACCATAAAGTCTATGCTTTTTCCACTACATCATTTTGCCATTGACAAAATAAGTTTATATCTTATAACATTCACATATTTTCAGTCAGCATCATGGGCTAAACACAAACTCAATTTTTTTGAGAGTGAGCTAAAAGAATGTAGGGTTAAGAAAGCAAAATAAAGTAAGGGAACATTTTTAAAATGTTGGATTTTGAATGGGATTCTCATATGCTAACCACAGCCTTTGTTGTTGTAGTTGATATATTTCAAGGGACTTGATTTGACCAATGGGGTACCTGTATATGGGCAAAATTGAACCACGTTTTATTGGTATTCTGCTGTACTCACTCATTATAAATACAGTTCCTAGGGAAAGACTCATGAGAAGTAGCTGCATCACTCATTTTGAAGCAAGCTAAGGACTGCCTTGGGGTCTACCTTATGCCTCCAGGGTGAGTTAATGGGAGAAATGAGGAATAAGTGTGCCTTTAGCATGACAGGTAAGAAGGACTGTGTGACAGCAGGTTGTTTTATATAAAGAAAAATATCTGTGTTTCTATAATATCTACAAATCTTATATACCACAGTCAATCATATAATCAGTTGGCAAATGCTAAGTGCTCACAAGACACAACTGTAAATTCTTTGAAATTTACATTAAGGGAGAACTTCTAGCATCTTGTTGTGATATGAAGGTGATGCTAAGTTCTTTTAAGGCCATGGCCAAAAGAGTGCAAATTTGTACAGGTTCTGTCAAGGCAGAAATGGTTGGAGGATGGACTGGGCCATGGACTCTGAACCTGTTGTGACTAAGGACAAGGGACCAGATCATAAGGGGAAGAGTATAGGTTCTAGAGTCAGAGGACCTAGGTTCAGATCCAGCCTCTGTGGATTATTACACCTCAAGCACTTAGAAGTTGTATGACTCTGGTCAAGTCACTTAATCTCTCTGAGACCCAGAATCCACATCTATAAAATGAGAAAGATGGATTAGATGGCTTCTGAGTTTCCTTCCAACTCAATATTTTTGATCCTAAAGAATAAACATTAGGTATATACATATATGCATGTGTGTGTTGTGTGTATGCATATTTATATATATATACACATATGTATATTTATATGAAATCTCCTCTCTATTCATCAGTTCATTTATCTATCCAGTCTCTAAAAGTCTTAGTGCAGTTTTAAGCTATTAAAGCTTGATAAATAGTTTTAAATATTTAGAGTTTTAAGCTACTAAAGCGTAAAACTATACTAAGATTTTGGGAACTGGATAGATAGATAGATAGATGAGCGAATAGACAGAATAGAAAAATAAATGGATAGACAGGTAGACATATAGACAAATGCACACAGTGCATGTATGTATGCACGTATCTACATATATACATGAAAATACATTTGTATTCACATGTAGGGTGTACATATTGTGTGTGTGATACATACATACACAAGGACAGGTTGTTTTAAAAATTTTAGTGCAATTTTAAGCCACTAAAGCTTAAGACTTTAGGGATAAGATAGATACATACCTACATCTATCACTAGATTGTTATTGACAAATTTATGTTATGCAGTCATTTCAGTTGTATCTGACTCATGGTTATCCATTTGAGTTTGTTTTTGTTTTTGGCAAAGTTACTGGAGTGGTTTTCATTTCCTTCTCCAGCTCATTTTACAGATGAGGAACTGAGACAAACAGGGTTAATTGACTTACCCAGGATCACAGTGTCTGAAGCTGGATTTGATCTTGGGTCTTCGTGACTCCAGACTTGGCACTCTATCCACTGTACCACATAGTTGCCCTAGATAAGTTTATACCTGGTATCTATCTTTTAGGATAAAACATACTGAGCTAGAAGGACACTTAGAAGCTGTCTACTCTTCCTCAGCAACTGTAGACATCACTTATCATTGTGTGCAGGGCTTACATTCTGTTTCAGTGTAGAGACTACTCATACTAATAAAATGTCAGATCCTCTGGAGTATTGAAGTGTGATGGAAAGAGTGAAGAATTGGGCAGAGGTCTGGGGTTCAAATTCTTGCTCTGCCATTTAATACCTGTGCGGCCTTGGGCAAATCACTTAATCTTTCTGGGTCTTAGTTGCCTCAACCATAAGCAAAGGTGTTAGACTAATTGCTCTAAGAGGTCCCTTATAACACTTACCATAAATATCCTATATCTCATTTTCTGTCCTTGCCCCTAGCTGGATCATGGATTGGGTAAATAACTAGTTAAATTCTCTCTCTCTGTCTGTCTATCTGTCTATCTATCTATATCTTTGAGCACATGCATATATCTATCTTGAAGGCAAACATAAAAAGAATTTAGATTATCCATTTTTTGACAGTTCATAGCTAGGTAGAAGAAATGAATGACAGTTCTTGATACAAAACACAAAACTGGCCCACAGACAAGCTGGAGTGATGGAGGTAGGAATGGAGGGGTGAGTCTTCTATTATAAGTCCAAGTTTTTTCTATAAATCTCTGTCTGCTAAAAATATACCACCTGATAGATTCTTGACTTGTTATTCTGATGATTTTATCTTTTAGAGGGTAGAAATGATAAAAGTATTTGATTTCTGATGACAACAAACTGTCTGATTAAAGGAAAGTGACTGGCATCTCAGACTTCATGAAAACCAAGAAGTTGAACTCTGGACAAAGTCAGACATGAATTCTAGGCTTTAAACAAGTTAGGAAGAAGATAGCTTGTTAAACCCCACTGTTTAAAAGGATAGATCTCTCAAGTGAAGCTGCTAGGTCATACATTGGGTTGAACACTAGGCCAGGAGTCAGAAAGACCTGAGTTCAAATCCAGCCTCAGGTACTCACTAGTTGTGTGACTTAGGGCAAGTGATTTAACCTCTGTTTGCCTCAGTTTACTCATCTATAAAATGGAGATAATACTGATAACACATGAGGGCCATCAAATTATACAGATCCTGTGACCAAATACTTAACCCCAGTTTTACCATAAGACAGTGTAAATGCCCCATAAAAGAAAAAGAAAAAATTCAGCTTTCTTCTCTGGTACAAAGGGAGGGCCAAAAAATTGTACATGAGAGATTTCTGGGGGCTCTGTACCCCTAAAGCCCTCAATGTGGAAGGGAGAACAGAAGATGTAGGAAAAGTGAATTGAGAGAAAGCGAGAACCAACTGCTAAAAGTTAGTTTGGGTTTCCTGACCCGGGATGAATTTGTATTGATGGAACCAGAGATTTCGTTGCTATAATGCTGTTTGTGATGATCAAGGAATCATGAGGAATAGGAGGTGTCAGAGAACTAGATGGAAGGAGATGTTCTACTTTTCCAAAAGATGAGATAAAGATATGTCTGTTCTTTCTTTCTCAGGTTGCTTAGCTAGGGAAAACATGGCATCTTAATGGATAAGTTTGTAGTACTGAAGTTTTTAGAAATGAAAGCTGACAAGGAGGAGGAAGGAAAATGATGTGAAACGCTCTGTCCTGCCTCTGGGCTTGAGGGACCATGACCTTTCTTTTTCCCTATGCTAAGGTTGGATTTTAGGTGCTGATTTACCATTTTGGTTTCATCAGTCCTGCTGATGCCTGCTTTGTAGACTAGATGAGATTTGTGCCTTTTCAGACCCTAGATAGATTGGACTTTCACATTAGAGAGAGTTATTATGTTGAGTCAAACTCCTATTTCAAGCAGGAGTAGAAATTTCCTAATTTTGAAGACTTTCAGTGGTAATAGGCATGTTATGATCCCAAAGTTTCCAGCTTTCATAGTTTGACCCCTGGGGCAAGTCTGCTGTTAGGGCTGCCAAATGATGATTTTTTTTTCCAATTTATTGATTTATTTTTAGTTTTCAGCATTCATTTCCACAAGATTTTGAATTTCAAATTTTCTCTCCATTTCTCCCCTCCCCCCAGCCCAAAACAGTGTGCATTCTGATTGCCCCTTCCCCCAATCTACCCTCCCTTCTATAACACCCCTCCCTTCCCTTATCCCCATCTTCTCTCTTTCCTTGTAGGGCAAGATAGATTTCTATACCCTATTACCTGTATTTCTTATTTCCCAGTTGATGCAAAAACAATTCTCAACATTTGTTCCTAAAACTTTGAGTTCTAACTCCTCTTCCTCCCTCCTTCCCCACCCATCCCTACTGAGAAGGCAAGCAATTCAATATAGGCTATATATGTGTAGCTTTGCTAAAGACTTCCATAATAGTCATGTTGTGAAAGACTACCTATATTTTCCTCCATCCTATCCTGCTCTCCCATTTATTCTATTCTTTCTTTTGACCTTATCCCCAAAAGTGTTTACTTCTAATTACTCCCTTCCTCTCATTTGCCCTCCCTTCTATCAATCCCCTACACCGCACTTATCCTCTTCTCCCCTACTTTACTGTAGTAGATTTTCATACCAAATTGAGTGTGCATGTTATTCCCTCTTTAAGCCAAATGTGATGAGAGTAAGCTTCACTTTTTCCCTCTAACTTCCCCCTTCCCCCTCATCGAAAAAGCTTTTTCTTGCCTTTTTTATGAGAGATAATTTGCCACATTTCCTCTCTCACCCCTTAATTTTATTTATTTAGATATCATTCCTTCCAATTCAAGTCACCCCTGTGCCCTGTGTGTGTGTGTGTGTGTGTATAATCCCTCCAACTACTCAAATACTGAGAAAAGTTTCAAGAGTTACAAATATTATCTTTCCATGTAGGAATGTAAACAGTTCAACTTCAGTAAGTCCCTTATGATTTCTCTTTCCTGTTTATTTTTTCATGCTTCTCTTGATTCTTGTGTTTGAAAGTCAAATTTTTTATTCAGCTCTGCTCTTTTCATCAAGAGTGCTTAAAAGTTCTCTATTTCATTGAATGATAATATTTTCCCTTGAAGTGTTATCCTCAGTTTTGCTGGGTAGGTGATTCTTGGTTTTAGTCCTAGTTCATTTAACTTCTGGAATATCATATTCCAAGTCCTTCAATCATTTAATGTAGAAGCTGCCAGATCCTGTGCTATCCTGATTGTATTTCCACAGTACTCGAATTGTTTCTTTCTGGCTGCTTGCAATATTTTCTCCTTGACTTGGGAACTCTGGAATTTAGCTACAATATTCCTAGGAGTTTTTCTTTTCAGATCTCTTTCAGGAGGTGATCAGTGAATTCTTTCAATATATATTTTACCCTCTGGTTCCAGACTATCAGGGCAGTTTTCCTTGATAATTTCATGAAAGATGATGTCTGGGCTTTTTGTTTTTGATCATGGCTTTCAGGTAGTCCCATAATTTTTAAATTGTGTCTCCTGGATCTATTTTCTAGGTCAGTTGTTTTCCCAATGAGATATTTTACATTGTCTTCTATTTTTCATTCTTTTTGTTTTATTTTGTAATTTCTTGGTTTCTCATAAAGTCATTAGCTTCCATCTACTCCATTCTAATTTTTGAAGAACTATTTTCTTCAGTGAGTTTTTGAGCCTCTTTTTCCATTTGTCTAATTCTGCTCTTTAAAGCATTCTCCTATTGGCTTTTTGGGCCTCTTTTGCCATTTGAAGTAGTGTGTTTTTAAAGGTGTTAATTTCTTCAGCATTTTTTGGGTCTCTTTTAGCAAGCTGTTGACTTGCTTTTCATGATTTTCTTGCATCACTCTCATTTCTCTTCCCAACTTTTCCTCCACCTCACTTACTTGATTTTCAAAATCCTTTTTGAGCTTTTCCATGTCCTGAGACCATTGCATATTTATTTTGGAGGTTTTGCATGCAGAAGCCTTGATTTCCTCTGGTGGCATGCATTGTTCCTCCTCATCTGAAAGGATGGAAGAAAATACAGACTACAGCAGTCCTTTCTCACCCAAGTGAAGGGGTTTTCTCACTGCCCTTTGAAATGGTCTTTGACTTTTGTCAAATGGTCAAATGTTAAATCAAATGCTTTTTGACTTTTGTTAGTTAAGGAATCTGGGACCCACAGCTGCTGCCAGTGGTGCCTTGAAGCCCACTCCTGTCCTGTCCTTGCCACATCCTGGCCCATGTTGGGCTGCACTCTGTGCCCGGCATGATAGACCTTTTCTGTAGGCCTTCCAAGCTGCCTTAGGCTGGAAATCTCATTCACTCTGTCATTTTGTGGCTTCTGCTGCTCTAGAATTTGTTTAGAGTCACTTTTTAATAGATATTTTATGGGCTGTGGGAGGAAAGCTTCTAGATGTGCATCCTTCTACTCCACCATCTTGGTTCCACCCTCTGATGATTTTCTTGATAATTCAATGTTTGCTATTTTAAGAAAATTGTTGTTCCTTTAATACAGTATGAAATCTGAGTGATTTGTTAACAATAGCTACTGTTGTTGTTTAGTCAGGTCGGTTGTCTGACTCTTCATGTTCTCATTTGGGGTTTTCTTGGCAAAGATATTGGCGTACTTTGCGATTTCCTTCTCCAGCTCATTGTACAGATGAGGAACTGAGACAGACAAGATAGACTGACTTGTCCAGAGTCACGCAGGTGTTAAGTCTCTGAGACCAGATTTGACCTCACAAAGATGAGTGTTCCTGACTTCAGTCCTGGCACTCTATCCTTTGCACCACTTAGCTGCCCAATAGCTACAGCTAGAGGAGTTGCCTGAATGGTAGGTTGTGGGAGGAGTAGCTTAGCTTAGTTCTTTGAGCACAGCACCTGGCAAATAATTTCTTAATAAATACTGATTGATTGATTAACACATACTAAGGTCCTTGCCATAAAGGCTAGGCTAATTTTTCCTCTTAAGAAGGTATAAAACTCCTTGAAATTTAATTAGTCCAGGGGGCTAAGGTTTAGCTCTTAAGGAACAGGTAACTTTTTAGTCAATAAAAAAAAGGTCAGTCCATGAGGAGTCAGGAGCTCCTTCCTGATGCTTGACACATGTCTCTGACTGGTGCACCACCATGGCCAACATTTAGATAGGATAACTATGCTCCACTGAATTAATGTTGTTTTCCTTGCTGATTGTCCTTATCATGCTATGGTTAAGTAAAGTTCTTTCTGTTAGCCATTAGATTGTCTACAAGTGTCTCATTCTGATCCAATTCCAGATCTGTATCACAACTTCCTAATGATGTCAGGAGAGAGATCACCCACAAAGGGGTAGAGGAAGAAAGCATAAGGAATGGTGGTTGGAGACTCTCTGTTGAGAAGCCCTGCCACAGTTATTCACTGTACATCAACCAATCCATTCACCCATCCATCCGTCCATCCATCCATCTATCCATCCATCCTTCCAATCTTAATAGACACATAAAAGCACCTACTGTGTGATAGGTTTTTACAATAGGAAAGTTTATTATCTTCCCAGAACAGTTATGGGGAGTGTCATAAGAGTTGTCATTTGATTTTGTCATTCTTTCCTACAGGAATAGATTCTTATTCCTTTATAAGACAAATATAAAGGGAAGTTCTCAACAGTTAGAGCTGCCTTGGGAGATAGGGAGCTCCCCTTTACTAAAAATCTTCAAGTAAAGGCTGCATTACCTCTTGTTAGGGAAGATGTAGAATTTAAAGAGAACTCTCAAATCTTTCTCAAGTATTCTCTTCCACAGGCTAAACATCTTCAATTTCTTCAACTGGTCCCTATATGGCATGATTTTCTCATTAAGTTGATTGCTTTCTGTTGAGTTTGTTCCAGTTTGTCAGCATCCCTCTTTAAGTGTGACACTCAGAACTGATCAAAGTACTCCAGATATAGTCTGATTAGGGAAGGGTATTGTTTGGTTGTGTCTGACTCGTCATTGCCCCATTTGGGATATTCTTGTTAAAGACACAGGAATGGTTTGCCATTTTCTTCTCCAGCTGATTTTACAAAGGAGACAACTAAGGTAAATAGGGTTAAGTGACTTGCCCAGGGTCACACAACTAGTAAATATCTGAGCCTCATTTTGAACTCAGGAAGGTGAATAAATCTTCCTGACTGTAGGCTCAGTACTCTATCTACTGTGCAATTGCCCAAAGACAGAGTATAAGAGGACTATTATGCCTTTCTTTTTTCTGGACACTAAATCTCTATTAATGTAATTCAAGTTGGAATTAGTTTTTTTAAGCAGTTAAAACATATTAAACTGTTAATCACATTGAACTGAAAGTCAAGGAAAATTTTAAAGTAATTTTCACTTGAAAGATTTTCTGTCGTTACTAGAAATCTAGAAAACTGAGAGAGGGTGGTAAGAGTATCATTTTCCTTTCTTTTTGCCAGACCACATTTGCATGCTGTGTCCAGTTCTAGGTGTTTTGTTTATTTTTTTTTATTTTTCATTTTTAACACAGTTTATGTCACGTAAAACAATTCCAGCTTTTGGTCAGGTGATAAAAGCATTTACAATATAGACCACAAGTGAATTTTTTTTAATATTAGCCAACCGAGACACAAATAATAACTATGTATGCTAACTCCATAAGCCCTTGACTTGATTGTCTCCACACTATTACTAAAAATTAAAGGACCCTAACCTATTATTGTTGGTCTAAAGTTCTAAGCCTAATAGCTTAATTTTAAATTTGACCTCAGATGTTCCCCTACCAACAATCTATAATTAATAGATCTGGTATTAAGCTTATAAACATTTTGACTGTAGGAAATTGCCACTAAGAGTAGGGACGTTGCAGGGAAACAATATCTCCCTAACTTCATGTCAGCTCCAGGCAGAAGTAGATTGTCAACTTGCATCCAGTGAGGCTTAGAGTCTGCCAGCTGTCAGTGGAGAAATTGAGTCAGGAAAATCCTACCTCAGTCCAGGCTGACCAGCCACTCTCCCACCCTTCTCATGAGATCACCTTTTTCAGTTCATACCAGCATCTTACAGGCTTACTGGCATCATGGATTGGAGTCTCAGACCACCTTTCTTGCTATCCATACCTGGAGTTAGATTCAGAACAGTCAGTTAATAGTCCCATAGCATCTTAAAGTGGCAAGTTCCAATAACCAGGTTTCAGATATACTATAATTTCATATTGGCTAAGGAACATCTTTTGAGGCAAGTCTTAAATGCCTTACATGCCTTTCTAAACATGTTCTACTTCCTGCTTAAATAACAACCATAAAATCAAATTTACCATTAAAACCTTAACTTTTCCATCAATACCAAATTTTACCTGAAGTAACCTGCCTCTAGGAAACTTTGACTAAAATTCTTTTCCCCAAACTAAAGATGTGTCTGATTTAGTCTCAGTAATTAATTCAGTCAATCGTTTTAATATGAATTGCTTTTACATCACTTTGTAACATGTCTAATTTTTCTTTCCATCTCTCCCCTCTCTCCATCCCCAATACCTTGCATTCTGATTGCCCCTTCCTTCAATGAGCCCTCCCTTTTATCACACCCCACCCTTGCCTTATCCCCATCTTCTCTCTTTTTCTTGTAGGGCAAGATAAATTTCTATACTCCATTACCTGTGTTTTTTATTTCCCAGTTATATGCAATAATAATTCTCAACATTCATTTCTATTACTTTGAATTTCAGCTTCTCTTCCTCCCTCCCTCCCTACCCATCCCCACTGAGAAGACAAGCAATTCAATACAGCTTAAATATGTGTTATTTTGCAAAAGACTTCCATAATAATCATGTTGTGTAATACTAGCTATATTGTCCTCTATCCTACTCTATCGCCCCTTATATTTTTTATTCCCTTATTTGACCTTGTCCCTTCCCAAAAGTATATATTTCTAGTTACTTCCTTCTTCCATTTGCTTTCCCTTCTATCATTCCCCTCATCCCACTTGTCACCTCCTACTCTACTTTCCTGTAGTATAAGATAGATTTTCGTACCAAATTTAGTGAGTGTGTTATTCCCTCCTTAAGTCATATGAGTCATATGTGGAGAGAGTAGCTTCACTTTTCCCCTCTCCCCTTCTCCCTTTTCTCCTTCATTGAACAAGATTTTTCTTTATCTCTTTTATGAGTTATAGCCTGCCCTATTCCATTTCTCCCTTTCTCCTCCCAGTGTTTTCCTCCCTCACCCTTTAATTTTTATTTTATTTTTTTTGTGGATATCACCTCTTTTGATTCAACTCAACCTGTACTCTGTGTGTGTGTGTGTGTGTGTGTGTGTGTGTGTGTGTGTGTAGGTACAATCCCTCCACCTACCCAAATACTGAGAAAAGTCTCAAGAGTTATAAATATTTTCTTTCCATGTAGGAATGTAAATTGTTCAGCTTTAGAAAGTCTTTTATGTTTTCTCTTTTCTGCTTACCTTTTCATGCTTCTCCTGATTCTTGTGTTTGAAAGTCAAATTTTGTCTTCAGTTCTAGTCTTTTCATCATGAATGCATGAAAGTCCTCTATATCATTGAATGAGCATTTATTCCCTTGCTGTATTATACTCAGTTTTGCTGGGTAGGTGATTCTTGGTTTTAATCCCAGTTCTTTGACTTCTGGAATGTCCTATTCCAAGCCCTTTGATCCCTTAATGTTGAAACTGCCAGATTCTGTGTTATCCTGATTGCATTTCCACAATACTCATTTTGTTTCTTTCTTAGCTGCTTGCAGTATTTTCTCTCTGACCTGGGAACTCTGAAATTTGGCCACAATATTCCTAGGAGTTTCTGTTTTTGGGTCTCTTTGAAGAGGGGATTGGTGGATTCTTTCAATATTTACTTTGCCCTCTGGTTCTAGAATATCAGGTCAGTTTTCCTTGATAATTTTATGAAAGGTGATGTCTAGGCTCTTTTTTTGATCATGGCTTTCAGGTAGTCCCACAATTTTAAAATTGTCTCTCCTGAATCTATTTTCCAGATCAGTTATTTTTCCAATGAGATGTTTCATATTATCTTCTGTTTTTTCAAACTTCTGGTTTTGTTTTTAACTGCTTGGTTTATCTCATAGTCCTTCGTTTCCCTGAACTCAATTCTCTCTTTCACAGAATTGTTTTGTTCAGTGAGCTTTTGAACCTTCTCCTCCATTTGGCTAATTCTGCTTTTTAATGCCTCCTTTTCCTCATTAGCTTTTTAGACCTCTTTTCCCAATTGAGTTAGCCTCTTTTTAAAGGTGTTATTTTCCTCAGCATTTTTTTGGTTCTCCTTTAGCAAGCTGCTAACTCACTTTTCAAGCTCTTCCATTGCTTGAGACTAGTTCAAGTTCACTTTGGAGGCTCTGGAAGCAGGGGTCTTAACTTCCTGTGACTGTAAGCCTTGTTCTTTCTCATCCGAAAGGATGGGTGGACACATCTGTTCACCAAGAAAATAACCTTCTATGGTCTTATTTTCTTTTTCCCTTTTTTGGGCATTTTCCCAGCTAGTTACTTGACTTCTGAATCCTTTGTCAAGAGATTCAACTCAGTTTCTGGGTTCCCCTTGGCTTTGGGTGGGGGTGACACCATCACTCAGAGCTGGAGCTTAGATCAGCTGCTCCCTACCACCAGAGACTTTAAGCTGAGCTGCCTGGACAATGGACCCAGGTTGCTTCCTGGACCCTGTAGCTGCTTACAGTCTGCTTTCCCTGCCTGTGCTGTTGCCTGGGGCTATTGCTGGAGAAACCCCTTCCCCTCTTGCCCAGCTGGGAAAGTCCTCCTACACTGACTTTTGGAGCTTTCTTTGTCTCTTGTGGGTTGAGGTATCTGGGACCCTCCCTGCTGGGGATTCTTCCCTGGAGGCCTATTCTTGTCCTGTTCCTCCCTGTGCAGCATGGCTAGGGCTGTACTCTGCTCTGCTCAGAATCCTATGAGATAGACCTTCCCTGTTGGCCTTGCAGATTACCTTTGGCTGGAAACCTCTTCTGCTCTTTTGTTCTATGGCTTCTGCTGCTCTAGACTTAGTTGAGAGTCATTTTTTCAGATTTTTTTGTGGGCCATGGGGGAAGCGCTAGAGTATATGCATCTTTCTACTCCACCATCTTGGCTCTATCCCCTAAAAGTTTTGTTTAGAAGATAAATAAGTGGATAAGCTGGAATGAGATGGTAAAAAACCAGGTGGCACAAAGACTAGTTGAAGGAATTGGAAGGTCTAGCACGGAGAAAAGAAGACTTGATGGTTATGTGATAGTTGTCTTCAAATATTTGAAGGGTTGTCACTTGAAAAGTGACTTGCCTCTGGTAGAACTAGAAACAATGGGTTGACATTGTAAGAAAGAAGATTTTGGCTCCCCAAAAGGAAATATTCCTGACAGAGCTGTGGGTTGTCTCAATTGGTAGTGGATATTCCATCCTGGATGACCACTTGTCAGGACTTTATAGAGATAATTCAGGATTTGAATATAGGTTAGTTTTGATCAAGAGTTCTTGATCTAGAGTTCATGTTTCAGGGAATCTGTGGATGTTGAGGGGGAAAAATTTGATCTTTATTTTCACTAACCTGTAATTAAAATTTAATATTTCTTTCAATTATTTGTAAATATTATTCTGAAAAGCTGATCTATAGCCTTAACCAGACTATCAAAGGGCAGTCATGCCAAAAGGATCCATGACACAAAAAAGATCTAGAACCTGTGTTATAGAAGGAAGTTAGGATTTGGATGGGGGATAGATTTGGTGATTTCACAAATCCCTTCCTACTCTAAGATTATTGGCATTCAAGGGGAACAGATTAGATTTCAAAAGAGGATTGTTGGTAACTGTGGGAGAAGGAATGTGTGATTTGTGTCCTGCCTTGGGGTATGCCTGGAGTGAATCAATGAATGTGTCCCTGTCTTAGTTATATTGTAAATTCTGTGTAACTACCATCTTTATGTGCTCAGGGCTATATGGGCTGCTACCCACATTGAAGAGCCAGGTTACTAAACCAGTTTAGAACAGGTGAACTATTACAAAAAAATTACAAAAAACTTCCAAAAATTATTACAAAAATATCACAAAATTATAAAAAATCCCCTAACGTTATTAAAAAAATTTTTCTTTAGCATAAGATCAAAATAGCAGTTACTGATGTGTTACTTTATATGTACTTGTAATAACCCTGGAATCACTATAACATAGAATAGGGGTTTGAAAGGACCTCAAAGTAACATAGCAAATATCAGATAATTCAAACCATCAACTCCTTTGTCCTCCCTCGTATCTTCTCATATACTGGGCTGAGTAACATGCATTCTATGTTATCTGAGGGAGGAGATGATTTTAGACACCTGACAAGGTGCGTCTAGTCCAATCCATATCTGAATAATGACCTTTTCAACGTCCTGACAAGTGGCAGAGGCCTCTAGTGAGAGGGAAGCTACCCACGGATGTAACCTGTTTTATTTTTGGATAGCTCTACTTGATTTCTTACAACTTTCATCCCTCTTTCCTAGATCCTCCCTTTGGGGAACCAAGCAGAAAATCACCACCCACCACCCTCCCTGACCCTCTCCAGGAGGATCAGAGCCATGAACTCCATTTAAGAAGGGAGTTCAGCTTTGAACATTTCATTTCTAACCTGGCTAGTCTACTTTGGGATTTCTCTGACTTTTCCACCATGCCTCCAGTTGGTACCTTCCCCGCCCTACTCCTTTTATGCATTGTTAGTTTATATTATAAGATCCTTGAGGGTAAGGACTTTCTTTTTTTGTATTTGTATCCTCAGTACTTAGAGTGGTTGAGACATAATTGGTGCTTAATAAATGTTTATTGATTGAAAAGGTCTAATTCCCCTTCTACATGACAACTTTTCAAATATTTGACAGCTTTCATGTTTATCCTGAGTCTTCATTTCCCAAGGCAAGTTATCTACAGTTTATTTAATCAGTTCTTCTATAGCTTGACCTCGAGGCCCTTGAAATTAGAAAGTCAACAAGTATTTATTAAGTACCTATTATGTCTCAGGTCCTCGAATTTCACTCTTATCAGTGTCCTTCCTAAAACATGCCTCTCGCAGTTGAAGATATGGTCTGACCAAAGCAGAATCTGGTAGAACAATAAGTATCCTACTTGTGGGCACTATATCTCTTTTAATGTAGCTTGATATTGTGTTACTTTTGTTGGTTATCATACCTGTTTTCAGTACTCAGAGTCAGAAGACCTGAATGAACATCCCATCTTGATTATGTACTAGCTATGTGAGCCTGAAGAAGAGATTTAACCTTTCTGAGCCTAAATTTACTTATTTGTAAAATGGGAATTATTTTACTTTGTGAATAAATGATTATAATGAGAAGAGAAAGTTCAAAGAGACTGAAGTGGGGCTTGATAAAAATTTATATTTTAAAAGATAGGATAAATCAGATTTTATAATAAACAAGAGAAAATAGTAATGAGAAAAAGATATGACACACAACTAAGATGAGGTAACTGAATTATTTAAATAATTGTTTGAAAAATAAAAAATACTTTCTACTATAAATATTTTCTGGACAACAGAATTAACATTGACACCAATAGTGATAATTTCATACAAAATTTAAACCAATGTAAATTAATTTCTATATCAACTTGACCAAGAGTGCAGAAAGCACCCTAGTTAGCAAACATTTACTGAATGGAGAGAGATAGTTGCCAAAGGCAACACTGAGTTAGAATATAAACTCTTTGGAAAATCTTACAGAGAGATCATATATGATTATGAGTGATATCATCTCATAAAGCAAAAAGATGCTCTGGTTGTTAAACCAGCCTGAAGAAAGCTTTCCAAGATAATAAACTTAGCAAAATTTTCCCAATGATATTCTAAGATGAAAATGAGAAGAGTATATACAGAATAAAAATGGAAAAGATTTTTATAACAAATTTTTCTCCATAATAACCTGGCCTCTTCCTACTTTTTCAGTCCTTTATACCTTCCACCACCACCCCCTGTCACTACCATATATGCTATGATCCTGTGATATTGACATCCTTGCTGTTTCTTACATGTGACATTCCATTTCCCAATGTTGGGCATTTTCACTCTCTATTGTCTATGCTTACCTCATCTCTGCCTTCCAATTTCCTTTGAGTTTCAACTAAAGTCCTATTTCCTGAAAGATGTTTTCCCTAACATGACTAACGTGAAAATATGTTTAATAAGAATGTATGTGTAGAACCCATATAAGACTGCAGGCCGTCATGGGAAAGGAGGGGGGAATTTAAAATTTAGGGAAGTGATTGTTGAAAACTGAGAACAAATAAATTAATTAATTTCCCCAGTTCTCTTTACTCTAAGTTACTTCCCTCTGATTCCCTCTAATTTATCTTGTATATGTCTTGTTTGTTCACAGTTGTTTACATGTCAACTTCCTAATTAGACTGTGAGTTCCTTGACAGCAAGGGACCAGTTTTAAGTTTTTGTTTTGGGTCTTTCTTTGCATCCTCAGTACTTAACACAGTGCTTGATACCTAATAGGAGCTTAATAAATGCTAGATGACTAACTACTGATTCCATTTAGGATGGTGGAATCCCCATACTTGAATTCTAACGAGGTAGTCCCTCGGGTATTTTAAAGGAAGTAGAAATAAAACTAAAGAAAAAATATGAGAGAAACAGCTGGGATGGACCATGCTTATATAGAGGATATCTGTACTAAAGGCAACACAATTCTAAGGGCATTGAGGGGCTGACTAAAGACATAGGGGAAAAATCTTGAACCTTGGTAATTACAAAACCAAAAAAAGGCAACCAAGAAAATAACCACTGACCAATATACCTACTCTCCCTTACTTGATCAGGGTATTACTAATGAAAAAGCAATATTTCACAAATGATAGTCAACAATGGGCCATATCTTTACCATTTTAAAATTGATTGAAATGTAGAGAATATAGGATCCCATTATGTTTATCGTTTGTGGATTATGAACCTCCCCTCTCCCCAAAAAAGATGACAACAATTCACTTCAGTGGGAGCCTTACAGGCTCTTTTACAATAAGGTATCATCTTGTAAAATATATAGATTTATAGCTACATCAAGATTATTCAAGATTCATTGTAAGATAGAACAGGAATAACCCATTCAAAAATTCTCTAATAACAAACATTAGGAGAGGCAGAAAACAGGGGGATATATGCTCACTAAGATCATTCGAGATCTGTCTATGAATGAGATCTAGCACACAGTACAGATTGAGGGAGGGATTTAATGTTGATGGTGAGTTCCTCCAGATGTTCCTCTTTGTTGATGAAATTTTGTTGATTGCTTCAAGCTCCTGGACATTGCAGAGCCTCCTGGAAGAGATAAAAGAATGTTGGCTTGTCCATCCACACAGGAAAGACCATCCTGAGATTTCAGGATGCATCTACATGGACTTAGTCCAAGAATATTTTAAAAATGCTTACAGCATACCTTGCAAAGCATTGGATAAACAAATAAAAGCAAAAGCCCTTGGTACCTGCCCTCATGGAGTTCCCATTCTAATGAGGGAGACAACATGCTTAACTGTTTTCAGGGAGCTCAACTCACCAAATTATGTGGTAGGGCACTGAAAGAACAAGAAAGTTGCCAATATAGCTGAGGGCTGAGAGCACGTAGCAAAGGGTAGTTAATTTCAAGAAGAGAGTGGAGATCGTAAACTGTAAGTCTTAACTTAAATTCTTGTCAAAATTCTAGAATACGTTACACGAGTAATGACCTATGAACATTTGGAGAGGAAAATGATGATCACTAAGTATGACCATGACTTCATTCAAACTTCTTTCTCCTCTTTCCTCAGAGAGCAGAGAGAAGTCTAGCAGTGAGCCATAATTTCCACCTTGTCTTAACTATGTGATTTTATCAATTGATACTCTAATAAATGATCATTAAGAGTGATTTTTGTCTAACCTGATGTTTGCGTTTAAAATTGAAAAATTGAAGTAGATCAGGTGCTTTTGTTTCAGTATAGTGGCTGAGATGATAAAAGAAGGAGTATACATAATTTTGATAATTTCTGAGACTTGTCCTTTTTCTATTTACTGAACTGGCCTTGAACCTTGTGAGAGAAGATTTATAAGGAGATGAGTAAATAGCAGATAGAAGGGTTGGAATATTGGTGTTACTATCCTTGAGTACACTGTTGGTAGCCTAGAATCACACGTCTATAACCCACCCATATGTCTTTTGTTAACATACGAACAGGAAGTTTTCAAAAATTTTAAGTCATCAATAGCCATTTAAAAAATGCTCTAAATAACCAAAAATTAGAGAAATGCAAATTAAATTAAAACAGCTTTGAAGTACCACTTCTCCTTCATCCAATTGACAAAAATAGAAACAATAAATGCTGGGGGACAAAGGGAAAACTAGTATGTTAACATAATGATGGTGGAGGTGAGAACTGATTTGACAATTCTGGGAAGCAATTTGAAATTATGTCCCCCAAAGTGATTAAAGTGTGCATACCTTTTGTATACCCGAAAGAGATCAAAGAAAAATAAAAAAGGACCATTAAACACAGAAATGTTTATAAAATCTCTTTTTGTCATGGCAAAGATTTGGAAACCAAGGTGAGGGCCATTGATTGGGGAATAGCTGAACAAGTTATGGCATATGAATGTAACAGAATAGCATTGTTCTGTAAGAAATGATGAAGAGAATGATTTCAGAAAAAAAAACACAAGAAGACATGTGAGAATTGAAGCAAAGTGAAATAAGAAGAACCAGGAGAACAATTAATACAGTAAAAATAGTATTTTAAATACAAACAATTTGAAGGACTTAGAAATTTTGATCAACACAATGACAAATCATAGTTCTAAAAAATCCTTAATGAAATGTACTATACACCTCCAGCTAGGGAGATCATGAACTCAGTGCATTCTGAAGCCTCTTGTCTTTTCTTCTCTTTTCTCAGATATGGCTAATAAGAAAATTTGGTTTACTTGATGATATGTATTTGTAATAGGTTTGTTTTTTCTTGCCTTCTTAAAGGGTGGGGAAGGGCTAACTGGAAGGGAGAGAATTCAAACCTGAAAAATAAGATTAAATTTCAAAGAAAAGGCCTTTTGTACCGTTCCTGTGGGCTAGATAGAAAGTCTGGGGTTATTTTGATAGTATAATTGTCTTCATTCATAACTCATTGAATACCTGAACACAGGAACAGTCGTTATCAAAGGTCAATATCAACATGGGGACAGGTACTAGTAGTGTGCCCAGGGGAATCTGTCCTATGTGGTACAATATTTTAAATCAGTGACTTGGATAAAAGTATAGATGGAATGCTTATCAAATAAATAGATGGCATAAAGCTGTAAGGGATATTTTAAATGTGCTAAATGACAAAGTTGGATTTAAAAAAATATTTTGACAGTCCAAATTTAAAATTTAAAAATTTAAAAAAGATGATTTTGATAATGATAAATGTAATGCTATGGTTATACTCAAAGATTTAGAGGTAGGAAAGACCTTAGAAACCTTGAGGCCAACACTCTGATTTTGTAGATGAGAAAATTGAGACCCAAGGATGTTAAGTAATTAGCTCAAGGTCAGATACGATAATAAATGACAGAGGCAAGATTTAAACCCAGGTTCTCTGACCACAATTTTGCCTCTCTTTTTATTATACCATTTTGATTTAAAAAACAAAACAATTAGTGCCACAAATTGGAAGAGTTCTGGCCAGACAATTCCTGGGGAAAAGATCTGGGAGGTTATAGTAGATAAAAAACTCATTTTGAGTCAATCATATGGCCTGGCACTAAAAAAAGCTGTGATCCTAGGCTGAAATAGAAAGGTAGAGTGTCCAGAATGAAGGAAATTAGAGTCCTCCTGCACTCTGCCCTTGACAGGTCACAGTTAGAGCAGTGAGTTCTTGGTGTCAGTGACAAGGCAGAGCATGGTTAGAGAAAGACCATCAGGATGGAGGAGACTTGAGATCAGGCCACCTGAGGATAGAATGAAGGGACTGGGGATATTTACCTGAGAGAAGGCTTAGGATGGATGTAATCACTGTCTTCAGGCATTTGAGTAGCTTTTACATGGAAGAGATTTACTCTGCTTGCTCCAGAGAGTCAAACTATTAAAATTTGGGTGGAAATGTCAAAGTCCTACCAGGAGAGGAGCAGCAGTACTGGAATCACAGGTCCTGGGTTCATATAATAGCTACTGCTTATGTGACTTTTGGTAAGTCATTTAACGTCCATGGGCTTCAGTTTCCTCATCTGTAAATGAAGAGGTTGAACCAGTTGGCCTCTAAGATCCCTTCCAGTCCTAGATCTAAGCTTCCATGATACTAATACTCAGTGTATAAGAGATTAAAACAAAACAAAACAATAAAATTGTCTGGGAGTGGAATGAGGTACCTTGAGAAGAGTTATGTGCCCCATTACTAGAGGTGCCCAATAGAGGCTGTCAGGAATTCCTGTAGTCTCATGAAATTTGCCTTTGTGACTTCCTCAGAAGTGTTCAAAAGACTGCGTGAGATGGTATACAGGAAAGAGCTTTTAGTGTATTCTATAAGCTATTAGGTAGGGATAAAGACCAGGCCTGTGACATCATTTCAATAAGGGACTCCCTGATGAGAAAATTCCCTCCACTTATGCTGGAGGATGCCTTCTTTGCACCCTTGTGTGCTCATGGTCTTAACAAATTGCGAAGAGCAGTGAAAAGTTATGTATGTAACTTGCTCAAGTTCCCACAGAGAGTATGTGTCATAGGTTGAACATAAACTATATATACATATATAGTATGTATTATGAAAAACAAGTAATATATTTAAATATAAAATAATATATCAATATATTTATATAATATATAATTATATGTAAACAATATAATAATCACACACAATAATATAACATGCTATATCATATATTTATATAATATAAATATAGTATATATGTGTATAAATGTGTGTGAATGTGAATATGTGTGTATATGCATATATATATATATATTTTTTTTTTTAGCACTTCAATGGAAATATCCTCTTGTTAATGTGGCTCATTCATGCGTTTTCTCATTCTCTCCAGGTCTTTAAAAAATCCTCTATAGCTGATTTCTTCACCACACTGAAGACATTTCTTTGTTTTCTTTAACATTTTTAGGATAAGCAACCTATCATTTCAACTGTGAATTTCTTATGTCTCACTCACCTATATCACCAGTCTATCTCCTGTTTTGGAAACATGTCAGTCTAATCCCTAAAAATGGTAACTACATATTGCCAACCACAGACCTATGGAA
>CM053770.1:396298870-396354254 GCA_028658325.1 Potorous gilbertii | reverse complement strand
TCTCTCTCTTTCTCTCTCTCTCTCTCTCTCTCTCTCTCTCTCCTCTCTCTCTCTCTCCTTCTCTCTCTCTCTCTCTCTCTCTCTCTCTCTCTCTCTTACTTTGTGGAGGGTTACCCAGATAATGTAACAGTGTCAAGGGTAGAATTTGAACCCAGGTTTCCCTGATTCTGAGGGTAGTGCTTTCTCTGTTACTCCATGCTGCTTAATATCATCATCAAGGAAAACAATGAGAAGCAGCATTTCTATAGCACTTCAAGGTTTGCAGAGTGCTTTACATACATTGTCTCATTGGATCCTCCCAACAGTTGTGTGGGGTGGTTGCTTTTATCTCCATTTTACAGACGAAGAAACTGAGGCTAGGAAAGATTAAATGTCTTGCCTAGGGTCACAAAACGTAAATGTATTGAGGGAGGACTAGGAATTCAAGTCTTCCTGTCTTCACATCCAACACTGTGCTACCTCCCTGTCTATAAGTAGAACTCATCATAATGATGAACTATCCAGCAATTGATGGTCTTTATCTTGGACACCTGAGCTATACCAGTAGCATGGGTCTAAGGGGATAAGCAGAGGCAGTTGAGGAGGGGTGGGACCACAACATTACCTCAACAGAGCAGCTCAGAAGATGTCAGTGGTTCAGTCTAAGGTGTCAGGCTCACATCTGACTTGTAGCAAGGACAACTTTCCAGAGGCAAACAGCTGAGGGCAAAGATTTCTAATTAGAGTGACCTTGGAAGTAATATGCTAGGTTGGGCAGTGGATAGAGCTCTGGGCCTGGAGTCAGAAAGACTCATCTTCCGGAATTCAAATCTGACCTCAGACACTCACTAGCTCTGTGACCCTGGACATGTCACACAACCCTGTTTGCTTTAATTTCCTCAACTGTAAAATGATCTGGAGAAAGAAATTGCCAACTCTTCCAGTATCTTTGCCAAGAAAACGCCAAATGGAGTCACAAAGAGTTGGTCATGACTGAAATGACTGAACAGTAACAAAGGAAGTAATACTGGAGACCTAAAGCCAAGGAGTCAGACATGAAGGAATCAGCAACAATGGAGAACAAGATAAATGATCTTGGAAGACTGAGAGGCTGAATTTATATCTAAGAAGCTGAAATTCTATGGTAAGGATCCAAGGGAGTCTTTTCTTATGCTTTGGGTGCTTTCTCCGTTTCCCCAACTGTGAAATGGGTCTAATAATAATAACATCTGCTTCCCAAGACTGTTGTGAAAATCAAATGGGATCCTATTTGTAAAGCACTTAGCACAGTGCCTCACCCATAGTAAGTGTAATACAAGTACTTATCCTCTTTCCTCTGTCCCCTTTAAGTCCCAGAGCTAAACCTACTAGGACCTGAGGTAGCCTGGAGGTCTTGGGCAGTTCAAGAGCCCAAATGATACAAAATTAAGAAGTGGGCAAAATCGTCTCTCTGAATCCAGCATTCTCTTTTCCCCTTTTAGCACCTTAGCCTACCACTCTTCTGTTATTGTAGGGAGGGAATATCAAGCAGATCATCAAACCCAGGTCACAATCCTATTTTAGAGCATTTTGGATACTCTTTCTTTTTCCCAGTAAAAAGTACCTACATGGTATCTTATAAGTATCAGTTCTAGAACATTCTTCTATGTGCAAAAGGAGAGTCGTCACGTGGCAATGAATGATAAGGTTGGAAAATTGTGCCTCTTCCCTGAGGTAGCCAGGTCAAAATGGATAATGCTTGATCAGGCCTCAGGAAGATTTGAGTTCAAATCCTTCCTGAATTCAAACTAAGAATTCAGACACTAATTAGCTATGTGACCCTGAGCAAGTTTCTTAACTTCTCTCTGCCTCAGTTTCCTCATCTGTAAAATGAGCATAAGTAGCATGAACTTCCCGGGGTTATTTTAAGGATCCAGTGAGATAATACATAAAGCACTATATAAATGCTAGCATTTATTATTAGTTATGTTTTTGTTATTATTCAGTGTCAATCTTGTGATTTAGCACAAAATAGATGTGCTAAATGACCCACTGCTCCATGGAGAATTGTTTGGTTTTTTTATCCCAGTAAGGCTCTATAAATATATGTGTCTAGCACAGTAGGAATGGGCTCATTATGGGAAGGTTGGTCACCAGATGATGAATGTTGTTGGTCACGGTAGCCAGATATTAATAAATTGCTCTTCTTGATCCTTTCCAATATTTCTAGTCTTGGCTAGGGCCTTTTCAGCTAGTCTAATCTGATGAACTGGGTTGGACTATAGTTTCAAGGTGGAGAATGATTTATCTGTTACCCTTCCCAGATAAGCTCTGTTGTAAATTCTGAGTTTTCTAGGCTGGAGCCCAAAGGCATAAGTAATAAGGAAATTTTAGGTGTTGCCTCAAGGGTAGTGAAGGAGCCCTCATTTGACTATAACTCTTCTTTCATTAGTGTAGGACAGTGGGGTCAAAAAGATCCCAGTGGGATCACATATTGACTTAGCTTTTAAATGTGATGTTGTCTATGTTTTATTGTATTTTTATTTATTTTGTTAAATATTTCCCAATTACATCTGAATCTGGTTCTGCCCATTAGAGAGTACTGTCACATGTCAGATGATATGTTTGACACCTTTAGTGTAGAGGACTCCCTCTTCTAAAGAAGATTAGTAAATAATCATAGAAAATGACTTTGGGATCTGAGGTTAAGGGACTACATGCAAAAGGCAGGACTTCAACCCAGAATTTCCCAACTCCCAGGCCGTTCGTTGTCCATTACACCAGGCTGTTGCTGTCTCTCCACCCCTTCCAATCTTTGGGCTGTAGATTTAAAGCTGAAAGGCGGGGCGGGTCACTTAATCCAACCCCCCTCATTTTACAGAGGAGGAAATTAAGGCCTTCAGAGGTTAAATGTCTTGCCCATGGTTACTCAGGTAGTAAGCAGCAGAGATGGAATTTGAACCCGTGTCATAGTCAAATTGTAAATTCCTTTTCTGATAATGGGAAGAGGTGGCTATGAATGTGTTTGTGTGAATGTGGACAAACTTCTCACCCAAACCTTACAAATGGTAAATCCTGAACAAGGTCTGATTCTAATGCATTGTCAATCATAACCAATGGGATGGATAGGATGTGAAGTGAATTGATCTTATCACTGTCAGGGCCAAAACAAAGCATTTTGCCTACTTCACTTGTTATTTGATGAGCTGAAAGAAAAAGATTCTGATGAAGATGAAACACTGTAAGTCAACCTGCTTTCTGATGAAGTCTTCTTTGGGAGCCCCTTAATGGGCTTGTCTTTAGGGGAAGAAGAACCTGTCAAAGAAAGGACTAGGGTTTCCTTCAGAAAAACCTACTTGGTGACTGGCAATGGCAGCTGATGAGACTGGGGATTTGGGATCAGAAGATTGTGGAGTGGAGAGGAGGAGGAGGGAAAGGGGACTAAGAGACTCTGATTGAATGAAGCTGTGCTTATAGACAGGCTGAGACTCTGAAGAGATGAAAATTCTTCAAATGCCACCTTTTGAGAAAGATACATAATCAGTGCAGGCTTCATACTCACTACCTGGCTTAATGTTAAGGGAATTTGAAGATCTTCCTTGCCCCTTAATAGGCCCATGTTAGTCTGGTCCAGCCCACAGCCTGAGTCACATGGAGCTGATGGTGGAAGGAGCTTTTCAAATGGGTGGAGCAGAGAGAGAGAGTGAGGCTGAGAGAGAAAACTGAGAGAGAGAGAGAAAGAGCAGGCAGAGCAGAGCAGCTAGCATGAGTGAGAGAGGGAGTGATTTTGCCTAAGGGAGTTTATTTGTGGGGAGGGCTGATGGAGGGAAGGATGGGGGATGGCTATGCTCCCTTTATTGGCAACGTGTACAAACTTTGTTGTTTACTATGGTAGAACTGGCTTTCTGGTATCTGAGTAAATATTTTGGTTTCATTTTTAAGGAAGAGAGTTTATATTTTTGTGAATTTACCCTGGAAATATACATGCATATCCATAGTGGCTGCTGTGGGTATTGCATTGACATTATACCTGGCTATGACCTGGGTTCATATCTCAGCTTTACTATTTACCACCTTAGTGTCCTTGGGCAAATTACTTACACTTTTAGTTAGTGCTCAAGCAACTCTAAGACTATAGATTGAAGAACATTTGCTAATATGCCATAGAAAAGGGAGTTCCCTCACTGGGATTTTCTCACTCTAGGAACAGAAGTATGAACACCCTACCTCTCCCCTCACAGCTTCCTTCACCAGTAAGTGAAGAATTTCATTTGGCCTCTCAGTTAATTGTATGTTTTTCTCAAATATCCTTATTCATATGGCCAAGTGGAATGTAGATTTTAAAAAAATCTTTCAGTTTATTCTTAGGATCACAGATATAATAGAACTATTAGGAGTCTCCCTAGGATCACATGTGGATTGGATTCAATCTAGAGGGAGCTTTGCCTCTAAAAATAGGGGTTAAACTCTTTCTTTTTATCTCTAGATTTTTATACCAGAGCCTTGGAGGAAATCATTGAAAGCTTAGACATGGCTTATGTCTAGGGTATCCCCAAATAGGGGGATGCTCAATTGAGAAATACTCAATATTCAGTGTGGATCAGCTTTATGACAGTTATTTATTTCTTCCACACAAGAGAAATTCTTTTTTAAAAAAATGTAGGTTTTTTTTTTAGTTTTCAACAATCACTTCCATAAGTTTTAAATTTTCTGCCCCTCTGGAATGGATGGGATTCCCTCTGGCTCTAAAAACAGTATAAATACTCTGAGGGTAAGGTTTTACTTTGGGGATTAGCTTTTGGTAAGAAGATTTGAGTGCCAGATGAGGACTGTGGGAAGCCCTAAGGAACCCCCCAACTTTGAGAACTCAGATGTTATGCTTCCCTCTCTGATAATGATGGCAGACAGTTGGGGTCCAATTGTCTGTTGAATTCAGGCAGAGGAAGCCATGTCTGTTGATATTTTGATTTCTCTGTAATTTCTTTGAAATTTAGGGTGCTGACTCTCTGAATTAACTGAATTTTATGTAAATATGTTTATATATATATATATATATATATATATACATACATACATACATACACTTGGTTAAAGGAATGATACATATGCTTGATTAAACTGATTATTAACCCCTTGAACATTGTTTTCCTTTTATGAGTGCAGATCTAAGAACCTGTGATAGCAGGTTGCCAAATGGGTGGAGCAGGGACTAAGAGTGAGCCTGAGAGAGCAGCAGAGCAGAGCAGAGCAGCTAGCATGAGTGAGAGAGGGAATTATTTTCCCTAAGGGAGCTTTTTTGTGGGAAGGCCTGATGGAGGGAAGGTTTGGGGATGGCTATGCATGACCCCTGTGCGTGTTGGAGTTCTTACTGCTACACCTTCCCTTCTCTTCCCTCCCTGAGATGGCATGCAATCTTATATGAACTCTATACATACATTCTTATTAAAAACATTTTCACATTAGTCGTGTTGCATAGATGAATGAAAATGAATGGGAGAAATCATAACATAACACAAAAGAAAATAGCTTCATTTTGCATTCCAGTTTCACAGTTCTTTCTCTGGATGTGGATGGCATTTTGTATCAAGAGTTCTTTGGGTATGTTTTAGGTCCTTGTATTACTGTGAAGGGCTAAGTCTATCAGAAATAGTCTTCACATACTGTGGCAGTTACTGTGTATAATAACAGAGAAATTCTTAAAACATGAAAGACTCTTAAGCATTCACTGACAAAGTTTTAGAATCCATAAGTCCTATTATCCTCTCCTGGGAAGCTGATAGTTAAAAGGTTAAAACATAACATTTTGTGGAACAATCATTTCACCTTTATGTCAGCTATGTAGTGTCTAAAAAACTCCCTCAAAGTCCATATATTCTGACAAGGCAATGACTTAGATCTCTCCTCCCATGACAGTCATGATCTCTGAGTGAGATAGAGTTACCAAAAACTCCTTTTGTTGCCCAGCAGTTCTGGCTGACCAAGGAACCTAGGAAGTCCTGACCTTGATATAGCCATTCCTGAAAAGTCCATCTCTCCTGATCTCTGTTCAGTCTCCTCTTCCCAGGAGAAGAAACACAAAGCAGAAGAGGCAGCCCCAACACTCAAGGTCTTATCTCAGGCATGTATGTCTCAGCCAATTTATGGACTTCTGCTGCCACATGAGAGTAACTAGCATAACTTTAGGTGTCTTGGAGATAGGAGCCTCTCTCTAACCATAGAAATTCCCAAGAAGAAGATAAGCAAAGCCCCCACTGACGAAAACATGCTCTTTCTGACTCTGACAGTCTTTTCTGACAAGTATACTAAAATCATAGATGTGGGGTGGGGGACCTTTGGGGTTAAACAGAATGATGAAATCTCAGAGGAAAAAGTGTTATTAGTGACTATCTACTACAACAAATACCCAAAAAAGAATGTCTATAACAGCACATCCAACAAGTGATTATCTAACCTTTGTACAAAGACTTCCAAAGATAAGAAAGCCATCGCCTCCAAAAGTAGTGAATTTTAATTAATTCATTGCATATAATTGCATATAATCTCTGCCTTTAATTAAGCCATTGAGAAGGCTGTGGGCTAACATGTCCAATCACAGATCCCTGAGGTACTCCAAGAGAGACCTCTTACCAAACTGACATTTAAGTATTAATGTTCTCTCTTTGGGTCTTAACACCAATTGTGAATCCACCCATTTGCAATATTGTTTAGTCCATGTCTTCTCACATTTTTCTAGTGCTAACATGAGAAACTTTATCAAATGTTTTGATAAAATTTGGGTAAACTATATCTCTAGCACTGCTTTCATCTACCAGTTTAGTGGCCCTGTGGAAAAAAAGGAAGCAAACTTGGTATCTATTCTTGATGAATCAGTATTGGCTCTTTGTGGTCACCACTTTCTTTTCAAGATGTTCACCAACCATCAGTTTAATAATATATAAGTACATCTATATCTTCTTTACATGTCCACTTGTTTTAATGGGCACAGAGAGTAAGAAGTTAGGTATATACAGTGCAGTTTCTGCATAAGCCCTCTGAAGGCTCTCCTGATGCTTCATCTGCTCATCACTTAACCCACATACATACACAGATAAAGACTGCCTGTCTGGTCAAAAGTAAGGATAGCCTGACCTGGGTTTCCACTTCTCATTCCCCTTAGTATATGCCCAGATTCTATGTCTCTTCATTTAGTCTAAGATTATCACATAATCTTTGGTCTATGCTCCTATTCTCATTAAGATTTTATCCATTTCCAACTTTGAGTAGTTCTGAAGAATACAGTCTTTGATTATAGCATAGAATGCATTTATTGAATGAAATTAAAAATAGCGGTACATTAAAACTCCTTAGTGGGTGGCAACCTATGGCTTCTTCTCAGTGGTGGCAGCTGATTCTATTAAATCATGAGCTCTCATTTTTTTACTTTCTCCACGGGCCAGCTGTGCCTAGAGGCCATTCGCAGAGAAGGGTAATCAGACATCCCTCTAACATCAAAGTTATCAAGAGGGGGACACACAGTCAATCTCTTCCGCTACTCCTGTAGGGATGGCATCTATTTCCTGGTTGATTACTAGGCAGTTAGGTGGCCCAGTAAATAGAGTGCCAGCCATGAGGTCAGGAAGACCTGAGTTTAAATCCAGCTTGTCACTTACTAGCTGCGTGGCTTTGAGCAAGTCACTTAATCTGCATTTGCCTCAGTTTCCTCAACTGTAATAATGTTTATTTCCCAGAGTTGTTATGAGGATCAAATTAGATAATATTTGTACAGCACTTAGTCCAGTTCCAAGCACATAGTAAGTGATATATAAATGCTAACTATTATTGTTGCTGTTATTTTGTTTTTTATGGTCATTGGAGGGGATCTCTGATAGTACCAGCCTCACCATGTGTGGTCCTTGTGGGTTGATGGTCCCATAAACTCACCTTGACATCTTGCTGTCCTGGCAGCATCTTAGATTAGCTTCTCAGAATCTTCATCTGGCCCTCTTCTGGGACATTTGCCATAAAACAGTCCACTTTTTATTTTAAATGTTCATGGGGCAGCTAGCTGGATAGAATGTTGGGCCTTGAGCAAGGAAGACTCCTCTTCTTGAGTTCAAATATGATTTCAGACAGTCCTGGCTGTGTGACCCTGGGCAAGTCACTTAACCCTGCTTTCTTTGCTTTCTTCTTTACATGTAAAGAACTGGAGGAGGTGACAAACGACTCCAATATCTTTGCCCAGAAAACCCCAAATGGGGTCACCATGAGTTGGACATGACTGAACATGCTTGAATAGCAACAAAGCACTACATTCCAGACCATTTTTTGCCAGTTCTTTTATGCCGCTCCTCTGAAGCAACACAAGTCACAGATACCTCTCTTTCTTCTGTTACCTTCCTGATGGGAAGGATACCTTCTTTCCTGTGGAAAAGATAAACATTCTAGAATGTAGATTAGAACTCTAAGTCAAGTTCCCTGACCTATTAGTTTTTAGATAATATTCTGTACCTTCTCTTTTTTTAAAAAATGGCATCTTTTCCTCTTCTACAGTCATGTGGTATTGTTTTTGTTCTCCACAATCAGAGATAATTGATAATAGCTCAACAACCATGCTTTCTAATTCTGTCTTGGCTCATTCTGAACTTTGCATGCTAGTCACTGTTCCTATAGCATCATACCATGTTTCTAAGTTTATATTCTTTTACAAAAGGGAAAGAGTAGCTTAGTGGATAGAGAGTTACTTTTGGAGTCAGGAAAACATAGGTTCCAATCTCACTTCTGACATATACTAGTTGTGTGATCCTATGTAAGTCAATTAACTGTTTGATGTTCTTAGGCAGTTCTCTAAGATTAGAAGTTGCTAACCTGCATTGGTAAATGGAATTTTCTCAGCTAAGATTATACCTATAAAATCAGAGGTCTAGTCCCTATCCTTTCTATACCTACTCTTTCTTCTGCCTTTGCTACATATTAAGAAAAAAAAATCTGGATAAATTGGTGAGTTTCATATGTGTATTCATATTGATCTTTGTAGAGATCACTTGTTGGCAATTCAAAAGGATCTTGATAGGCTTCCACTGAGCAGAATTTCATAAAATGAAATTCAGTAGGGGTTAATGTAAATTCATATTATGCTTGGGTATAAAAATCAAGGTCACAGCCTATGAAGGGAGATTAATGGTTAGACAGCAGTTATTCTGAAAGAAAGATGTGGATGTTTCAGGGGACATCAAGTTCAATAGAAGGAAGTGGTGTGATGTGGCAGTCAAAAAACCTAATGTAATTTTTGGCTGCATTACGAGGGATGTTATCTTCCAGGCATAGGGAGGTGACAGTCTCTCTGTTCTTTGCCCTTGTCAGACTCAATCTGGAGTATGGTCTTCACTTCTGAGAGGTACAGTTTAAGAAAGACATTGATGAGCTAGAGAGTGGTCAGAGGATGGCAACCAGGATGGTGAAGGGACTTGAGTTCATGTCAAATGAAAATTGTTCAAATTTTCAACCATGGGCATGTTTAGCTTGGAGAAGAGAAGACTGTGAGGGACTGAATGTGGGGGTGACATGCTGAGTGTCTTCAGGTATTTGAAAGGTTAAAATGTGGAGGTGGGATCAGTCTTGTTCTGTTTGGTCCTACAGGGTCATCCTGGGCAGTTCTTGTCTAAATCTTTCCATAAGTTCTCCACAGAAGAGCCACCAAACATGATGAAGGTCTTCCTTTGGTTCTCTTTCTATTTTGTGGATAGCAATGAAGAACTGGGACTATCCTTTTTCTTCCCTCCCTGTCTCCTGTCTGTCTCTCCCTCTTCCCCTTCTTCCCTTTCTTTCTTCTTTCTTTCTTTCTTTTTTCCTTCCTTCCTTTATTCTTTCCTTTTTCTTTCTTTTCTTTTTCTCTGTGTCTCTCTCCTTCCTTCTCTCCCTTATTCCCTCCCTCCCTTCCTCCCTCCCCTCCAATTCTTTTCAGAAAAAAGGGTAATCTAGGCAGCCCAAGTGTTGCATGGAGTAACACTAGAGTATTAAAGATCCCATAACGCCCCAAATAATTTCTTAACTCCATGTAAAGTCATGGCTATATGTAAAGTTTTAGAGAGAGGTGGTGCTGAAGGAAGTAAGTTATTTGATGTTTCCTCTGTTTCTCCTGAGGACACTGGAAAAAGTGCTGGCTCTAGATATAAAGATCTGGGTCTAAGTCCTGCCCTTTTACTACTTTTGTGATCTTGGGTCAATCACTTAACCTCTCTGAGCCTCAATTTCTCCAACTGTAAAATGAGAAAGTTGCTCCTGACAAGTCAATTAAACTCCCTGGGCCTCAGTTTCCTCAGCTGTAAAATGATGTCACTGAATTAGTCTCTAAATCCCTTACAGACATAGATCTTTGATCCTCAGTGGATATCAACTGCTGTACCCTCCTTCCTGTGAAAGGTAAAGCTCATTATGTTCATATTTTCTAATTACTGCCTTCCCAGCCTTAGTTAGTGGCAATTTTTGCAAGCTTCTCATTAGTGCTTAATTTTCATGATTGTTTTATTCAGTGGTTTCCTTAAATACTGCTGGGAAAGCTGTCTTCGGCATTTTCGACTTTAATTTCATCCTGCCACCCTTATTAATTTGGGATCCAGGGGTGGATTCCAGTCACAGCTTAAATGCTTGTGTTTCACTGTGTTTGTGAGCACAATCTCCTTAGGCTTTTGAAATTCGCTTTGTCTTACTTTACAGTGCTATAGTCATGAAGCAGAATCTTCCTGGGTCTTCTTTCCTCTCCATTTTCCAGGTTGGACTTAAAAAGAAATACTTGAACTAGCTTTCAAGGGGCCAGATTCACTTCCATGCTCTGACATGCATTTTTAGAGGAAATTGCAAAGTGTGGTGCCTTTGCAGCATCAAGTGTTCCTTAAAATAACTTCTTCAAGAGGGAGAAGAAGAGGATGTTTAAATTAGAGGCAGCTCTTGACTAGAGGTTGCCTGTATTTCACTGCTCATTAGCTCCTCTGTTAGAGGGTGGTTTGGGAAAGGAAAGGAAAGAAGTAATGCAAATCTGTTCATGTTATGCTTGTTAGACATTTCTGGGGAAAAAGTTTGATGAAGGAAGGAGCTGAAATTATTGGCTAACATCAGGTTTTTGAGTTATCCAGAGAGGCAGCATGAGGAGAAGTGCACTGAATTTGGAGTTGGTGTTCAATTTAATAATTTCGCAAGGATTTAAGTGCCTTCTATAAGCCAGGAAAGAGCTTACATTTTTTTTTTTGAGGTATGAGTATCTTATTTTAAAATCACCTTCATTACTTACTCCTTCAGTTCTTTATAATAGAGAATAAAGATCATTTCAGCAAAATTGACTAACCTATAAACTAATTCTGACAATGTATACAATGTTCTATTGTCACATCCCCCCACATTTTCAGGGACTTATTTTCTATTTGATGATTCCAAGTTCTGACAATTACCAGTCCTATGACTTTAGGCAGCTTGTTCTGCTGGATAACAATGCCCTGCTGGACAGTATGCAAATCATATCATTGCTGTGCTGGGGATTGTGTCTCTACCAGATACTTTGTCGTCTCTTTGGGTAATCAAGCTGCTCTCTGTTACTATCTATTGACTCTATGTTCCCAACTATTAAGGTATAGGGGCCCCAACTATAGGGAGCTGCCAGACCTAGACAAGATTAGATAATAAAAACCAGGAGTAGTTCAGTTTAATATTAATTTTATCCTTTCAACTGCTTTTATGAGCTTATTCAAAATGCATGGACCATTTGTCCCATTAGATTATAAGCTTGTTGAGGGCAGGCACTGTCTTCATTTTTATTGATTGTATCCCCAGCACTTGACACAATGCTTGGCACTTAGTAGGTGCTTAATAAATATTTATTGGATTGAATTGGATATGATTTAGGGTGTGTTAAAAATTTTCTTATAATTCCCACTTAAATTCCTTAAGGGCATCATGTGGCTTCAAAATCCATTTTAAGGACTCTGAAAAACAAAATCCACAGAAACTGTGTGGAAACTGAGACTATGAAATCCACTTCACTCCTATGATCCTCTCCTAATGTCATGCAAATAAAGTTGTGCAAGAACAAATACTAAGTGAAGGCAACAAGAATGCAATCTTCTACCTTTCCTGGCCCAGATTAAAGCCCTTATTTTCTAGGGAGCTAGGGCGCAGTGCATAGAGTGCTGAACTTTGGACTAAGTTTAGACTTCTGCCTCAGTCACTTATCTGTGTGGTCCTGGCAAGGCATTTAATCTCTCTCAGCCTCAGCTTCCTCATCAGTAAAGGGGGGATAATAGTAGCACCTACCTGATAGGGTTGTTGTGAGAATCATCTTCCATTCAACTGTCAAACTGATCTTCTTAAGCACAAGTCTGACAATGTTGCACTTTCTCTCCTGCTCTTGCCCCCAATTTAATCAACTCCAGTAACTCCCTATTGTTTCTAGGATAAAATACAAAATCTTCTCATTTTTAACTCCTTTCATAACCTCACCCATTCCTCTCCTCCCAGTCTTCATACATCTTAAACTCTTGAGTACTCCGCAATCAGCAAGACTGACTTCCTTGATGTTCCTCACCCTAGGCACTTGATTGCTTTCTGGGCATTTTTTTACATGGCTGTCCCATGCCTAGAGTTCTCTCCTTTTTCATTTCCTCTTCCTCTTTACTTTTCTGGCTTCTTTCAAATCTCAGTGATAATCTCACCTTCAACAATTCTCTTTAATTCCCCAGATCTCTTTAATCTTAGTGTCTTTCTTCTGAGATTAGCTCCTGTGTATC
The DNA here is from genome assembly GCA_028658325.1 of Potorous gilbertii. Lineage (NCBI taxonomy): Eukaryota > Metazoa > Chordata > Mammalia > Diprotodontia > Potoroidae > Potorous > Potorous gilbertii. The sequence continues at coordinate 396,341,544 of CM053770.1, read as the reverse complement.
CCTGTATGTCAGCTTTGTGCATGGCATGCTGTCTTTCCCATTGGATTGTGAGCTCCTTGAGAACAGGAACCATCTTTTATTCGTCCATCTTTCTGTCTCAGGACAGTGCCTGACATGTAAGACAAGCTTAATAAATGACATTTGGCTGAATAACCAACCAAGCACAGTGTCTGCAAACCTTAAAGCACTATATAAATACTAGCTATCTCTGAAAGCAGCAATTCCCTGACTTTTGCTGTGCCATTCTAATTAATTCAGAACTGTTCTGTCTTACATGACAATGAGGTACCTAGAATTATATACAATGCTTCGGATGTGGTCTGACCAGGGTACACTACAGAAGGGCAATTGCTTTTTTGTTCCTGGAAACTGTGGCGTTCTTAATTCAGTCTAAGATGGCATCAGCTCTCATGACTAGTAATATATGACATTGTTGGCTCATATTATGTTTTTCAACCACCAAAATCCCCAGATATTATCCAGACTAACTCTTGTTCAAACAAGCCTATCTCTTCTAGTACTTGTGAAGTTCATTTTTTTTTTAATTCAAGCATAAGACTTTATGTTTATGTTTACTAAATTTCACCTTATTAGATACATTCTGATTTGGATCCTGACAGATATCTATCAAATTAGCTCACCCTTTTAGCTGTATGTCTTCTAAAAATTTGATAAATATGAAATTTATGCCTTCATCAAACTTACTGATAAAAAAATATTGAACAACACATGGTCAACCATATATCTCTGAGAGACTGAAGACTTCTTTTCATGTTGACATTGAACCATTAATGATTACATCATCTGCTCTCAAATGAATTGGTTGATGTGAAGGACTGGGCTTGTCAAACAAAGATGCTTATAGTTGTCAGCAGGAGACACTTCAGGAGGCTGCTTCCCAAGATTTAGGGCTCAAAAGCATTTGTGACCCTGAGAGGAGAATGGATTTTTTAAGTCAGACTGAAAGGGTTGGTTAAAGGAAGAAATTCTGCTTGATAAGGAAGCAGAACAACTCATTTCCCAGATGGAAGTTTTTCTCCTAATTAAAAAAAACAAACAAACAGAGTTTTGCAGAGGGTAGGCCCTCAGATAGCTATTTGTTGAATGATGAACAGCCACACTATGGAGAGTTAAAATTATTCAAACACTCTGTGTCAGTTTTGTGTTTATTTGAATATCCTTTATTTTACTCCAAATTTTAATCTCTAAACACTTGTTGGATTAATCATATAACATTGAGGCTGATTAGGGATTAACCACTAAAGGGCTTTAAGTATTAAAATACCAGCAAACACTTCATAGAATTGGACAGTGGGATTAATTTTGAAGCCACTAAAATATTACCTTTTAGCCTAGACTTACTGCACTGATTATTATTTCCCCCTCAATATCAATTCCTTTCTGCCCCATGTAGTGCCAATGTGACATTCACAGTGCCTATAGTGGCCATGATTGTGCTGGCACAATTCTGAATCGTGAAATACAACACTCTCCACATGGAAGACAGAACCAAAACATTTATTCAAGCACCAGAAAGCCAAATCCATCATAGTAACAAAAATCTATACACAATAACAATGCAGGGAGAACTACCATCCCCAAGCCTTCCCTCTGTTATGCTTCCCACAAACCAGCTCTCTTAAACAAATCACAAACAAGCTCTCCCACTCCCACTCGTTGCTGCCTTTCCTAGCTCTGGCTGTTCTCTAACTTTCAGCTCTGCTCTAGCTCTACCTCTTCCTGTTCTACCCTTTCTATTCTACTCCATCCTGATCCATGTGACTTGACTCTTGTGACTCAGGCTTCCATGTGACTTAAGCAGGTCACAAGGACCTATGAATGGATGGGAAAGATCTTCCCATTAAGAAGCAAAATGACATTAACAATAAGAAAAATGCATTATCAATAAACTCCACGTCCTAAAAATAAAGGATTCAGCCTCATTAAGGGAGGTGAAAAAAAATATAACAAACCTTAGTTAGGCCATTCTCCTATCCTTGGCTACTGAAATGAGCTGTGAATAAAGCCATAATGAAGGCAGGTTGAGTAGAGTTTTGATCCAGGTGCCAACACTGGGAAAAGGTAAACTCTCCCTTTTCCTCATAGTGCTCTGAGCAGCTGTGACTTCCAGGAGATTGGAACAGAAGCAGGCCACAGGAGAGAATGAGGGAGTGGGGTTATAGTCTGGGAGAGACTGGGAGAAGAGGAAGAAGAAATTGACCACTCCCACTCTTGGCATGTCCACATCCCTGATTGGAATGTCCCTTCTGGAGTACCTTTGCACCTCTCCTCTTCCCCCCACCTTCATTCAACTCAGTTTGTACCAGGTTCTGGGCACATACGTTTTTGTATCCCTATAGGTCACAACTGTGACAACAGAAAATCCTTTGATTGAATTAGACATTGATATTGCATAAGAATATCGTAGCCTCTATTATTTGTGTCTTTCATTTTCACAAATATGATGATTTTTTTAATAGTGTTCCATATTCCAAAAGACATTCTGTAAATGTTTGTCTTTAAACCTGTGTTATCCATGTGACTCTCACTGTACCTCTTCAGTCCATAAATGAGAAAATGCTCTAGAGACTCTAGGTTGAGTCTCCCCAGGGAGGTTATGTTTCTAAACAAACTTAGATCTATGCGCATACAATCCTTGTACAATATTGGTCTCTGAGCAGCTCTGCTAAATACTGCCGTATGGTGCTGAGAGGCTGGTGAGGTTGGCCAATTGTCTAAAATGATTGTAGGATCTAGAAGGGATTGTTGGGATGGGTTGGATAACAGCATAAGGAAAGACCCTGACCAAGGAAATTGACCAAATGGAAAAAGAGTGGGCAAATTCCAGAATTATGAGGGGAAGGAGATTAACAAGAATGAGACAGAAAAATGTTAAATTGGTCCCAGATATTGAAATCTCATTGATCCTAATGGAAAGGGGAATTTGGAATAGAATATGTCAATATAAGGCAGTTGACTTAGTGGATAGAGCACTGGGTCTACAGTTAGGAATATCTAGCATTAGATACTTTCTAGCTATGTGATACTAGACAAGTCACTTAACCTTTGTCTACCTCAATTTCCTCAACTGTAAAATGGGGATAATATTACCACCTATTTCCCAGCCCTTTTGTGAGGATCAAATGAAATAATGTTTATAAAATATTTGGTATAATGTTTAGGACATAACAGGTACTTAATAAATGCTTATTCCCTTCCCCTTCTCGCTACAAAGCAAACGCAAAAAAAAAATGCCATGAAGCAATTGCCTTCATTAGCACTTATTTAATAAATCATAGAATATTAAGAGACAAAAAATCCTTAGATGTCACCAGTCCATCCATTTCCCTTCCCCCCTTTTTAAAAAACAAGATACCCAGAGAGATGATATAACTTCTCTGTTTTGCTCAAAAGGGACAAAATCTCAATAATTAATGCAGATTAAATCAAAAAGTGTGTGTCATACTTTCAGAGAGTGAGTTGTTAAACAGTTATCAGTACACTGCTGGCTATGTTTATTACATAATCTGTTATGACTAAAATAAGGGAAATTGAGGCACAAATTCCAAACATGATTAATTTCTTAGTAAACCATGAATTTACCAATAAATAGGATCTAAGTTTCCCCAGCTAAGCTAAGACACTCAATGAGGAGGATAGATTTCTTTTACAGTTTCAGAGAATACAGAAAACAGGAAGGCTAGGATCATAGAAGAAGATATAGAAGAAAATATGATTAGATGAAATTAAGAATCAGGTCAAGCAACAAGCCTCTCCTTCTCTCCTATGACTAATAAAAATTCATTGTTCAAGTCACTTGCATCTGCAAGGACAAAAATAACAAATCTGATTTCTTTGGATAACAAAGCAGATATCCTTGGAGGATAGCTTGGTGGTGTAAAGATACTAGACCAGACTCTTTGGTATCCACTTGCCTCCTTCAAGGGTAACAGATTTGCTTGACACAAGAATAGAACAGTGATTAACAGGACAATTGGATTTCTAAACATACTAGGCAACTGAAATTTCTGAACTGAGGTCAGAGACAGTTATGACTTGGACAGTTATAGGACAAAAATCAATTAACTGTAAATAGGACCAATTGAAAAAAAGACACAGAATCAACCTGATTACTTCAAATCACAGAATCTAAGAGTTACGAAGGATTTCAGTGGCCATCTATTTTAATTGGGTACCTGAATGAGAATCACCCATGCAGTGTTGCTAACAATTGGTTACTCAACTTCTACTTAATAAAGATATCCAGTGTTAGAGAGCCCATCACTTACTGAATTACCCATTCCACTTTTAGACAGTTTTAATGGCAAAGAAGCTTTTCTATACAAGGAGTAATGTAGACATTTGCTTCTCAATTCTAACTCTAAAGTTCACCCATTGTTCCTGGTTCTGCCCTCAAAGGAAAGGTAAAATTAGGCTAATTCTTCTTCCACATGACACCTCTTCTAATACTCAGACAGTTCAATTATGTCCTTCTTAAGGCTTACTTTCAACAGTTTAAACATTCTTAGTTGCTTCAATCTGTTTTTTTTTTGTGGCATGATTTCCAGTGCCTTATCAACATTCACCTAGAAACAAAGAAAATACTACAGGTGTGTTCTGACCTAGGCAAAGTACAGCAGAATTGTCACCTCCTTATTCCTGAAAGTTATACCTGTCTTAATGCAGTCTGAGATTACATTAGCTTTCATATCACACCATGGTTTCATTTTTAAGCTTATAGTCTGCTAAAGTCTGCTGAGCATTTTCAGACACTGCTTTCTAGCTATATAGTCTCCATTTTACATTTGTGAAATAGAAGATTTTACATTTATTCCCATTATATTTCATCTTATTAAATTTGGTCTACTATTCTCCCATCAAGATATTTTTGGATCCTGTTTGCCATCTAGTTTGCTAAATAGATGTCTCTGTCTTGTGTCATCTCAAAATTTAATAAGAATTCTACCAATGGCTTAATTGAAATCATGGACACAAAGGTTGACCAGCAGAGGATCAAGCACAGATTCCTGGGACATGCCACTCAAGATTCTCTTCCATGCTGATGTGAAACCATTAAAAGACTATTCCCTGGGTTAGGTCATTCCAAATTTACCTACCCTGTTCTCATCTAAGACACATGTCTTCATCATGTCTATAAGTATAGTATGAGAAGCTCTCTTGAAATTAATGTGTACTATTTTGATGGCATTGCAGTGATTTTGCATATAGTAACACAAAGCAAGAAATTATCTGGCATTATAGGCTCGTAGCATTTTTTCTCTAAAAAATATTGTCTACAATTTTTTTTTATCAGAAAGAGAAGTCAGATTCATTGACACAGATGGAAGATTCCTTCCTCTTCCTTTTCTAAAATTTGGGACATTTGTTCACCTCCAGTCTTGTGTCACCTCTCCCATTCTCTACAATTGTTCTAAGGTCATTGACAGCAGTGCCACAATCCAACCAAGCAATTCTTTCAGTATTGTAGGATGTGATTCACTTGTGCCCAGTGACTTGAATTCACTGAGCATGAGTAGGTCTGTTTGTTTGTTTTACCATGTCCTCTCACTTTTCTTGAGTTTTAACTTCCTGCCGATCATTTTTGCTCTGTCTTCTCCAGGCTGAAGTGCTACCTTTCCCACTCTAGTAGTATCTAATACTCTAACCATCATCCTTTTAAAAATATTCATCCATCTCTTTTAGATTTTCGAATTTTATGGGCATATAGTTGGGCAAAATAATTTCTAGTTATTTTAATTTTCTCATTGTTCATTTTTGATATTGGTAATTTGGTTTTCTTCTTTCTTTTTTTAAATCAAATTGACCAAAGGTTTATCAATTTTATTGTTTTTTTTTTCATAAAACCAACTCTTAGTTTTATTTATTAGTTTAATAGTTTTCTTAATGTCAATTTTATTAATCTCTCCTTTGGTTTTCAGTATTTCTAATTTGGTATTTTCTTGGGGATTTTCAATTTGTCCTTTTTCTAGCCTTTTCAGCTGTGTGCCCAATTTGTTGAGCCATCATCCTTATTGTCATGCATTCGAAGTTTTCTACTTCTGCTTCAGGCAGTTGCCAATGACTCAGAATGGTGAATCATTTCTTTCCTGTCTCCCAATGTCTACACCTCTAGACCAGTGTACTCTTCTGCGTGCTTCTACTTTTCCTCTGATGCTACATGTAGTTGTAGGAAAGTGTGCCCCAGGTTTATGGAGGGAATATTTTGTTATTTTATTCTTACTATATCATCTTGGTAAATGCCTTTGTTTTGAGCTAATGGTGTCTACTTGATGTCTATTAAAAGTAAACACCTAGATGAGGCTAATGATCTATGGAAAGAATGTAGATTCACAGAGTGCCGTAAACATGAGGGTAGTTGCTTCCAGGGGGACCCAACTTTTGAGTTCAGGTTGAAGGGCATAGTCCAAAAGGTATAAGAGTGAGAGAAATAAAGTTCTGTGGTCCAGTTGTAAGCTCCTTCAGGAAAGCAGCTTTCTAATTCATCTTTGGGTCCCCAACAGTACCCGATAGAGTACTTGAATATAGAAAGTGGCCAGTTAGAATGGAAATAAATTGAATTGAAGGAGAACCATATAACCTGCTTATTCTTCATCTATAAAACAGGGCCAATAGTACTGACCTATATCTTTGGGGTGGGGAGAGATGAATCAAAACATTTGTAAATCATGTTATATATATATATATATATATATATATATATAAATCATGTTTTATATATATATGTATATATATATACATATATATATATATATATGAAGTGAGTACCACATAAATAGCTGGTGGTACTGAGGGCCCTGCTGGAACCAAGTCATGTAGTTTGAGGAAATTCTTCTGAAGTTTGACAAACTTTTCTCCAGGTGATTAGCAGCAGCTCTTTTATTTCAAGGGTATTTTTACACTGAAGTCCCAGCAAGGTCCCTCACCTATTGCTGTTTCTCCATTTACCCATCTAGGATGTATCTTATCTCCAGTTTACAATCTTATAGAGTTGCCTTGGGGCAGTGAGAAGTGTGTCCTGCCCAGGTTCACATAGTATGTGTCAGAAGCAGAACCTGAACCTGGATTTCCCAACTCTCAGAAACACTTTCTAACCATTATATTATAATATCTCTTAGTTCATGGTTATTAACTATCATTCATTATAATCTTGGCCATTCCTTTGCCATATTATGGAGGAATATACAGTGTCACTCCTTTCCCTTCAAGAATATTGTTAAAGCAGCACATTGGTGAGGAAGTGCTTAGCTGCTGGTGATTAGGCCTGTTATTTCACAAGTAGAGAGTACTATCAAAGAAACCCCCATTACCCTATGACTTCCACTATCACTACAGATTGCTTTTACTGCTAGAGAGTTCTGTGAACTGAGAAATTAAGTGGTATTCCTGAGGTCATGCTGTCAGTAGACAGCAGGAATGGGACTTAAACCTGGCTCCAGGGTTACCTATCTAATCACTATCTAAGTTGCCTCTCAATTTGAATCTTTGAAATAAATGTAAGATTTAGTATAGGAAAAAGAAAACAATTTGGACTGTAATCCCAGACAGCATCTAATTAACCTTACAAAGTGAGTTAAACACAAAGAACGAGACCCTCTCCAACATCCCAATGTTGATGAAATCTTTGTCTAGAAGCTGATAATACTGGAAATTTGGAACACACAATGTGCTGAGAGTTGACAGGTAAGGATGCTGGAAGAAAAATGACTAATATGCTATCTCTGGGAATTATGATTTGATTTTTAAAGTGTATTGTCTTGTAGCAGGCTGAGATTTTCTACTTAATGAATATATATAATACCATTGAAGAAAACTGAATTGGATTTCATCCTCAAGTAAAAAGTATGTGTGGACCAGACACAGCATCTGGGAACAGGTCACTCAGGCTCAGTATATTTCCTTCCATCCCTTAAAAGGCTTTATGGATGAAACATTGGCCTGGAATATAAAAGGTTGCTTTCATTTCAGTTCTAAAGAAAACTATTTTGCTCCAGTGTCAAAAGTAGTACAGTGTTGAGGCATGAACCCTCAGTATTAAGAGATCAGGTTAATAGGATGATAGGAAATGGAACACACTATGATGAAAGCTTAGTAAATTATTTCATCAGGAACCAATGGGATGATATCCAGATGAGAAAGAGCAAATACCATTACAATTTTATTAGAAACAGAAGGGAATTATGTTATATAATGATAGAAAAGGTCAACTTTGTAATGTCAATCTAAATAGATGTATATTTTGTTGGTAGGTGAAGATCATGTTCTTTACAATTTTAAGAGTCAAATCAAAGGAAACTGAATCTTGAATAAAACTAGCTAGTCACCTCCTTGCTATGAGGACAAGGATGTGTTTTTATGTAACATCCTAAAATTGCCCCCTCTCTTCCCCTTGAGGTTTTGGCAATGGTTCATTCTATTGTGTTAGGGCTGAAAGGATCTCATGGTTATCTATATGTACTGGTACTCCCAAGCAAGTATGGATTTCAAAGCCTACTCTCTTCATCCTTCAAAGCAATCAACTGAAAAGTTCTTGGGGCTTGAATTCAAAAGTCTTAATTTCACCATCTATCAAGATGTATAATCAGAGACATATTGATTGTTCATTGTAGTAGGAGCTCACTCTACTGCTGCTCCCTTGGGGGACTTGCTGGGAATGTGAGTAGGTCCACCACAGAGGTATCCCAGAAAGAGAGGGTAGGCTTGTGTTCATATCCCCGTTTCTACCTGATCCTCTTCCTTCTCCTTTCGCTTTTGCTCAGTTCCTTCACTCTACCTTTCTCTTCTTCTTTGTCAACCTTGCTCTTTGCCCCACATGGCAACTCCAGAGGCATGTGGAATGCTCTGATTCTTTAAGAGGGATGGGAAACCCTTTGGTTTTCTTGCTCCTTTAAGTATAAAGGGTACAACCTAAGGGGACGATACATGTTAGAAGTTTTATCACAGCTCCTAATGCTTTTGAGAATGCTTTCTTGACCTAGTGTTGCCATGGTGACTGTGGAGTCAGAAGGGAGTAGCCTTTTATATCCTTTTTTTAGATTTAGAAATTGTGTTCTTTTAAACTCTTCAGTAAAGTTATTTTTACTTCATTCTGTAGTCAGCAGGTGCCTCAATTTATTTTAACTCTGAACCTGAATCATTGGGTTGGCCTAGATTATGCCTGGTTTACACAATCCTCCCATTGCCTCTTCTCTCTATCCATAAAATGGGGATAATTATACCACATGATTCATAGAGTTGTTGTGAGCATCAAAGGCACTTTTCAAAGTGATTTATAAGACCAAAGCTATGTAACTGTCAATTTTTAAGTGAACTCTGGTCCAACTCTTTCAATTCCTTTATATGCCTTTCTAAGAAGAATTTGTGGTCTTTCCTTCTATTTAGATGCAACTTCATTCATTCATTTATAGTGAGAGTATAAAGACTGATATAATACAGTTCAATGCAATATAAGTATTGTGACTTTTTGGTCATTAGACAAAGTGTTCATATTGAACAACTAAGCTTATATTTATAGAAGGTTTAAACACTGAGATTCATAGGATCCTCTGCTCCCTTCTTGACCAATCTGCCATGGTTACTATAGATACAGAAGAAATTTGGGTGGCTCCCAAATGGTCAACCTACTGATGATGAATCTCTCTACACTTAGACATGGACATCAAAAAAGTAGATATAGTCTGTTGCCAGGGATATACTTTAAGATTTCTAGTATGATGGACTAAACAGAGCTTGTATTGCACAGGCATAACCTTTGAGAAACCAAGATCACTTGCTTACCATGATAAGACAGCAAGGTCTTTGTGGAAATCCCACAATTTCACATTACAGTTAGTTATTCTCATGATAAATATTTACTATTGAAAAGTATTTCCAAGAAGACTGACCCAGAAATAATTTCAACCTATATACCAATATCTGTTTCAGAGAACGAAGCACAGAAATTCTATAAAGCATTTGAAAAGATCCTTCAAGTAAAATTAGTGTGTATTTGATAACTGGTGACTTTAATGCAAAGAGAGAAATAGGATGAGGATGGGCAGCTAGGTGGCACAGCGAATAGAGTGCCAGGCCTGGAGTCAGGAAGATTTATCTTCCTCAGTTCAATCTGGCCTCAGACACTTACTAGTTATGTGACCTTGGGCAAGTCACTTAACCCTGTTTGCCTCAGTTTTCTCCTATGTAAAATGAGCTGGAGAAGGAAATGGCAAACCACTCCAATATCTTTGCCAAGAAAACCCCAAATGGGGTCAAGAAGAGTCAGACATGACTGAAAATGATGGAACAACAGGATGAGAATGGTAAAAAATCTTGGAAACTATAGTTCAGGAGTAAATACTGAGGCCAAAAATTGTAAACTGTACCAAAACTTCATGGCAATACATAGTGAATGCTTTCTTTGAGAAAATAATTGGAAGCATTGGACAAGATAAGCCCTAAATAAAATCACAGAAAATGAAACTGATTATATTTTAATGAATAGGAAATGTCTTGATGCTGATGTGGGAGTCATTCCTGGAACAGTGACTGTCTGTGTCAGAAAAATTGACTTGCTAGAGTAAAGATCAAAATCAGTATAAAACTAGAAGAAAGAACAAAAAGAAGGAAAATAAAGATATGACATAAAGTTAAAACAGCTCCAAAACTATCAACACAACTAGACTAATTTTATACAGAAATTTGGCCAATGTAAATCAATTACCATAATGAGGAGGGCTTAAAGATTCCTTTGATAAGTAATCACCTGACTAGTCAAATGGAGACACATGGTGGTCAAGGATAATGCTGACTTAGAAAGTGTGTGTGTGTGTGTGTGTGTGTGTGTGTGTGTGTGTGTGTGTGTGTAGCACATACACACATATGTATATATATTCTTTGTAAAATCTTACATAGAAGCCTGGTGAAAGATTATGCGTATGATTGCCTTACAAAACAATGAGAAACACAGGAGGGAAAACCGATTTAAAGAAAGTTTGGTTAGATATTTAACTAAGCAAGTTTATCATAAGGGTATGTAAGCATGAAATCAGAAGGAAGGAACAGTTGAAAGATGGACAGTATCTGCAAAGGTTTTGATAACAAATTCTTTTCATTATCCATGACAATGGATTTGAATTCATCGCATTTGGATTCTAACATGACAGTCCCAGATACATTTATCAAGGAGGTGGAAACAGTGCCTAAGAAAACCAAGATAGGAAAATCATAAAGACAACAAGAGTATTAATTAGATAGGCATTTCCAATTCTTTGCTACAACAAAAAGTGCTGCTATAAATATCTTGATGTATATGTAGCCTTTCTTTTTGTCAGTGACCTCCTTGGGGGTATATTTAGCAGGGGAATCTGGCAACTAAAGGATGTGGCCTTTTTAGTCCTTTTATTTGCATAATTCAACATTGCTTTCCAGGTGGCGCAGTGGATAGAGCACCAGTGCAGGAGTCAAGGAGAACCTGAGTTCAAATCTCACCTCAGACACTTGACACTCACAAGCTGTGTGAGCTTGGGCAAGTCACTTAACCCCAATTGCCTCATGCTGGGTCGTCTCCACTCATCTGGTCACTGGATTCAGATGGCTCTGGAGAAGAAGTGAGGCTAGTGACCTGCACACCCTCCCTCACTCAAAACAAAGTCAAGTGCAAGTCATGTCATTATTTCTCTGATGGCATGGTCTTCTTCGGCAACGAAGGACAAACACACACACACACAATGTAAGCTTCACCAGCAATATATTAGTAAACCTATCATTCTATAACATCCATGACATTGGCTATTCTTATCTTTTGTCATCTTTGTGTGTGGTAAAACATCAGGGTTGTTTTGATTTGCATTTCTCTTTTTATTAGCAATTTGGAGATTTCTTTTGCATGTCTGTTAATCATTTACAATACTTTTGGGAACCATTCATATGCTTTGACTCTTCACTATTGGGTAATGGCTTTTGGCAACTATGTGGTACAGTGAATAGGGTGCTGGACCTGGAGTCAGGAAGACTCACCTTCTTGAGTTCAAATGGGATCTCAGACACTTACTAGCTATGTGACTGTAAGCAAATCACCAAACCCTATTTGCCTTATTTCCTCATCAGTAAAATGAGTTGGAGAAGAAAATGGCAAACCACTCTAGTATCATTGACAAGAAAACACCAAATGGGGTCATGAAGAGTCAGACACAACTGAACAACAACGATTTTTGGTTTTATGTAGTTCTGTTCATTGCCCATTATGTCCTGGATATCAAACTCTTGTCACAGATATATGGTACAAAGTTATGTTCCTAACTGGCCATTTTCCTTACCAAAATGTGGTGTTATTTAAGCAAAAGCTTTGCATTTTCATGTAATTGGAATTATCTCTTTAACTTTTTAAATTGTTTCTATCCTTTGGTTATGAATTCTTCTACTCATGAAAAGCATATGATCTGCTTCTCTTCTGATTTTTTTTTTTTTTTGGTGTACAGTCATTGATGCTCAATCATGTATTTATTTTTTAATTTATTGTGGAATATGGTGTTAGATGCTGGTCTAAGTCTAATTTCCTCCAGACTGCTTTTTAGTTTTCACCAGAGTTTCTAATCAAATTGGAAATTTCTTTTTTGGATATTTAGGCTTCTACACACTGGATTATTGAGTTCTGTTATTTTTGATTCTTACTTGTCTGGTCTGTGCCATTGCTCTACTTTTCCAATTTTTAACCAGTACAAAGTATTTTTCATGATTGCTGCTTCTTATACAGTTTGAGGTCTGGAAGTGCTATTTTCCTTTCCTTCCTACCTTTTCTCCATCATCTTCTTTAGTGTTCTATATCTTTTACTCCATAAAATGAATGTTGTAATTATGATTTACTTAGTACTATGTAGTTTTGATTTGGCCGTTTGATTCATATAATCTGTAAATCTGTAAATTAAATTTGGTGGTATTGCAAATTTTATTATATCATTAAGGACTGGTCCTGAGGAGAATTGAATGTTCTTTTAGTTATTTGAGTTTTTTATTTAAGGTATATTTTGTAGTTGTATGTACACAAGTATTGAATGGGTTTTGGTAGATTGACTCCCAAATACTATATACAGTTTTGTAGTTATTTTGGATGGAACTTTCTTTTCTATTTTTGCATCCTGAATTTTGTTATCATTATTTGGCAATGCTAATGATTTTTGTATGTTTATTTTGTAGCCTGATTCTTTGCTGAAGTTAATTATCTCAGTAATGTTTTTGCTGATGTCCTAGGAATTTATTAAATAGGGATAGTTTCATCTTCCCTTTGTTTATCTTTAGGATTTTTAATGTCATTGTCTTGTATTATTGCTAGTGCTAGGATTTCTAAATGTATGTCAAACAATTACCAGGAAAGGGAGTATGCTTGTTTTCCTCCTATACACACACACACACACACACACACACACACACACACACACACACACACAGGATTTAATGTATTTCTATTGAATAGAGTGATTGCATCTACTTTGACATAATTTTATCATATTAAAAAAGATGCTTTTATGTCTTATGCTAAAAACTCAAAGGGTTTTTAGCATAAATTGCTTGTATTTTGTCAAAGACTTTTCTTCATCTATTGAGATAATCATGTAGTTTGGAATTATTTTTGTTTTAAATATAATTAATTATGTTGATCATTCTCCTAATGCTGAATCACTCTTGCTTCTCTGGTATAAATCTGACTTGATCGTAATGATAATTTTTTGAGGGGAATAAACTATTGTAATTTTTTGCCAGATTTTTTTTAAATTGATATTTATTAATGATATTGGTTGGTAGTTTTTTTCTTTTTGCTTTATCCTTTCATGATTCTGGGATTATTTTTCTCATAAAAAGAGATTGATAGAGAGCTTTCTTTTCTCAGTTTCTGATTTGTATAATATAGTCATTTATTGTTCCTCATTAGTTTGGTTACATTCTACTGTAAATGCCTCAGGACAGGGTATTTTTATTCTTGTTTGTTCCTTGACAGTCCAATTTCATTTTCTCAGATTGGATTATTTAATATCTCTTTTGGTGTTTTGTTAGTTTGGGTATTTTATATATTTTTAAAGTTAATCCTTTCATTCTTTTGTGTTCTCATTTTTGTGAGTATATAAATGCACATAATGGATTCTGGTAATTGTTTTTATTTCTTCTAATTTTGTTATGATTTTCACTTGTTAATTTTCTCTTTGGTTGATTTCATTTCCCCCTCCTTTTTTAATCAGATTGGCCAAAATATTTATTGATTTTGTTAGTTTTCTCAAAGAATCAGCTTTTAGTGTTGTTAATCATTTAGAAAACCTTTTTGATTTCCATTTTTTCATTTTTCTAGGAAATTGAAATTTTCCTATTCTGTCTTTATTTTATTTATTTATTGCATTTATTTATTGTCTTTTTAATTTAGAAAAATGTGTAATCAGTTCATAAATATCCTCTTTTCTATTTTGTTAATGTATATTTTTAAGGGTGTATTTTTTCCTCTTATTGCTTTAGCTGCATACCAGAAATTTGATGTTACCTCATCATTATAATTTTCTTTTACATAATTATTGATTTCTTTCTATAATTTGTTCTTTGATCCACTAGTTATTTAGGATCAATTGGTAATTCTCCATTTAGGTCTATATCTTTTAATTGTGCTCCCTGAACTAATTACCATTTTTATTGCATTATGGTCTTTAAAATGTATATTGATTATTTCTTCCTGTTTACATTTGTCAGCAGTATCTCTGAGCCCTAATACATGATTAATTTTTTCAAAAGGTGTTATGGTGTTAATACCAAATTAAAAAAGAAAACATTCATGATGTAATGTCATGAGGTACCTCTTTTATTCCTCTTTCCTGAGCAATACTTTCCCATGTATTTCTCCCTATCCTCACCTTTTCCCACCTGTACCTTGAAATAACCAAGTATCGTTGTGTATTTTGATTTGTATTGGAAAGTATTAGTAATTCTCTACTAGTTCATTCACAGCAACAAATATCTGTTCATCAGATACAGTGATTTACATGGTAGCCTTTTTGCAAATATCAAAATTTGACATATAATATCAAGATATACCATGAAATGTTTCTTCTTGCCTCTAGGATAGAGGGTTTTCTGCCAAGTCTTTTATTTGCCTCTTGTAAGTCATTCCTGTATTTACCTTCTTCTCCCCATCCCCTTCCCTCTCTTTTTCCTTCTTCTCCTTCTCCTCCTCCTCCTTCTTCTTCTAGCAAGGCTGTCACGATTGATATAATTAAGATCCTCCAGTAATATGTCTGTGGGTTGGTCATTGGACAAGGATCTCAGATTTGTGGTATCAATAGCCAAATTGAAATTTATTGGTGGTCTATTTCCCTTCCTTAGACCCTGTCATCACTACTGCAGAAACAGAAGAAGGCCTTATAGGACAGAAGGCCATTAAAATTTATTTCATGGGTTGTTGCTATGGTCAGCAAAATTTCATCAGCAGGGGGTCAGCCTTCTGGTGACGTGCCTTTATATAAATCGCTATATATTTTTTTTTTATCAGAAAACAGATTTGGTATGAGTATGCCTCATACCATGGTACCATACTCAGAGTCTTTCCTACATGGTAGGACCCTAAAGAAGTCATGTTGTATCTCTCAGGACCCTCATCTTTTTAAGGCTCATTTAAAAAATCAACATTTTTCTTATGATGTTACGTAGTTGCAGAATGTGAAACACTGTAGTCCAAACACTGTAGTTTGGATGCAGGCAAAGGGCTGCATTTGAGGGCCTAAAGGGACACCCATGTGCTCTCGAGGCTGCAGGTTCCTCACCCCTGGTGTAGCCTTTGCTGCTTGAAATTGAAATTGAAAGTCTCATAAAAAGCAATGGCAAAGAGTCTGGTGAGTGTGACAGACTGCAGCACATTATGGAAAAGGAATTATAGAAAGGGTATCATTAAATCAATAAACATTTGTTAAGCGCTTATGATGTGCCAGATACCATGCTAAGCTTTGGGGATACAAAAAAGGCAAAAGACAGAGAAACGTGTGAATGAAAAGGAAGACAGACTGAATGAACATGGGACTGGAGTGAGGGACAGCCCATGTGCTTCATTAATATCCTCATGATGTCAAGAGAAATTGAGAAAGATCCTTAGGATATTGAGCAGAACCCTTGTGGTGAACTCAGGAAAAACTCAGAAGAGTTCCAAAGTGTTGGTTTGCATGGATAAATTCTGATATGTATCACTGGAATATATATGTCAATTAGGTCACAGATCCATTAATAAAGTATTAATTGTATCAAGAAGCAGTGAGGCACAATGGATGAAGAGATGATGTTGGAGATAAGAAGACCTGAATTCTAATCCTGCTCTGAGTTGTACAGGCTGGGCCTCCTTGGGGAAATCACTTAACTTCGTAGTGTTCTAAGACCATAAGTTGCAAAGAAGGTTTATTGGTGAAAAGAGCTCCCTGGGCCATTCCCCATATCACTGAAGTCATAGGTTCAGGGCCTATCCTCACCTTTAATATTACTGAGAGTATATCTGGAAGGCCTGGGTTTGAGTCATGCTTCTGGTACATTCTAAGATCAAGGGTCAATGACTTAACCTCCCAGTGCTCCTGGCTGCTTTAAAGTGTAAGTGTAGTAAGTAAGGGTCTGGGGGTGGCCCTTGGAGTCCATGTTTCCAATTCTTCTATTAAGTGGATTTGTTCTGTGAAGTTTGGATTCAGTCAAAGGGCTGCACTTGAGCACCTAGAGGGCCACCTGTGACCTTATACCTCTGGTACAGCCTTTGCTGCTTGGATGCTGATTTGGATAGATTCCATCTTGCAAAAATTTTGCTTTATGCTCCTTAAATCCTTTCCTTTCCATGCTATTTTACACATAGGGAGATCATAGGCAGGAAGATCTATGTGGAAAACCACTTAATTTCAATTCAATTTATTTTATCCAACATTTATTACTCACAGAGGACTGAATAAATTCCTGAGGAAGATACAGAGGTAGAGCTTACAATTTTGTTGAAGAGATAAAACATGTTATACCAGCAGAATGGGGGTGGGAATTGATCTTGCCTTATTGCCCCTGGAGCAACAGTCAGTGGGTACAAGGTACAGTAAGAAGCATTGGGTTAGCAGCTAGAAGACTTGGAGCAAATATTATAATCTTGGAAAATCATATCCCCTCTCTGTGACTCAGTTTCCTCATTTGTAAAATGAATAGATAAAGTTGAGAGAGGATATGTAGGAAAATTCAGGTGGCAGAGATAGAAGGGAGAACCGGAAAGAAAGGGAAGATGGAACAATGAAAAATAAATGGTGTCTGCAGTGAGACTGAAGCCCACCTGTCACTACTAACAAAAGGTTTCTCTTCAATTTTGCAGTGTAAGGCTGTTGAGGGCGCAACTCTTTTTGGTTCTGAGGAGCAATGGCTACAGTTTAGTTGGGGTTCTTGTTCTCAGAGGTTCTACTTGCTGCTGCCTTCCTTGCTGAATCATTTAGACATCAAAACTGCAGGGCCTGGCAGATCTTGAGGCTCCTATATTCAGCTGATGAGAGAGGCATTACACCCCTTTTTGTTTCTTAGCTTGTAGCCTTTTGCTGAACAGTCTGGGGAATGGAAAAGGGACTTGAACTCAGGGCTGTATGGGGGGTAGGTTGGGGGAAGCTGATTGTTCCATTTTCAGTGTGAGCATCTCAGAAATCAGCAAACACTAAGTATAAGGGCTTGATGTATTATTTTGTTGATTGTCTAAACTTTAGATAGTGATGGGGGAGAATGTTAAAACTGTAGCTTATGTTTAAGTATGTCTGGGTACAATTTATTTTTTTTAGAGCTGATTTTTAAGCATTTACTAATGCAACACAACTTGCACCCATCCTGCCTTGGGGGTATAGGAGGAGGTAATTTTGGGAAATAGGTGTTGAGAGTGCTTGTTCTTTATTTTAACGTCTTGTTCTTGAGTTTTTAGTCTATTTTATGTAAATGTTCCTTTGCCTTAATATGGTGTCATGTATTTCATTTAAGACAGTGGGAAATGACTAGTTATTTCAGATAGATAGGGGACCTAAAGCGGTTTGAGTAACCTAAAGGTAACATTAGGGTGATCCAGAAATAATTGTTAAAACAAATAATGTAATAAATGGTTGAAGTAACAAGGGATAGTGGGAAATGATTTTGGACTAGGAGTCAAGAGACCTGGATTCTAGGCCTACTTCTTTAATTGATTAAAAGTATAATTTCTGGAAAAGTCATATAACCTCTCTTGGCCTCAGTTTCCTCAACAGTAAAATTAATGGCTTGGGCTAGAAAGAATTTTAAGTTCTCTTTCAGCTCTAAAATTTTAATATTTCTGATCTACTTGCTTCTCTTTGTCTAAATAGTAGATCTATAAAGTACAAGAGTGTTGAGTGGAAGATCTCTTCTGATTGGGGAATCAAGGAAGACTTCAAGGGAGAGACATCTCTTTGGTTGGACTTTGCGTAATGGCAGGATTTTGGAGATCAGAGGAAGCAAAGATTCACAGAACTAAGAAAGTACAGTGACTATTTAGGGAACCTCAAGTGACCTAGCTCAGTTGGAACATAGGAAACATGGAAGGGAGGAAGAATAGGGTAGAGCCAGGTCATGAGTTGGAATTTATGTGACCAGTCAATTAGTTTAGTCAATTAGTTGTGTCTGACTCTTGGGGATTTGGGGGCAGAGATGTTGGAGTTCCCATCTCCAGCTCATTTGACAGAGAAGGAAAAAGGAACAAACAGGGTTAAGTGACTTGTCCAGTGCCACTCAGCTAGTAGGAGTATGAAGCTGTATTTGAACTCAGGTTCTCCTAATTCCAGACTGGGCATTCTATCCACTGTGGCACCTAGCTGTCTTCAATCACCTTATTTGTCCAGAGCTGGACCCAAATCAGTGCTGTAGTCTCCAGCAAAGGACAGACCTGTACCAAGACAATAACAAAAAGAAATTCATAATGGCTGATATTTATTTGGCCCTTTAAGTTTCCCAAAGTACTTGACATCTGTTGTTTCATTTGATCCTCATTAATAACTCTTTAAGGTGGCTTGGTCCAGTGGAAAGAACATGAGTTCTGGAGTCAGAGCTTCTTAGGCTCTCTCTCATTAGGATCATAGAACTTGGGTTCCTATCTTACCTCTGAAGTTTACTCCCTGTATGACCTTGGGCAAGTCACTTTACCCATGGTTTCCATATTTGTAAAGTGAGGTTAGACTAGATAGTCTCTGAGATATCTTCCAGTTTTTTATCTAGGATCCTATGTAGCAACTATTATTAATTTCCATTTCATAGATGATCAATCAATAAACATTTATTAAGTGCCTACTATGTGTCAGCAACTGTGCTAAGTGCTGGGATAATGATACCAAGATTGAAAAACTGAATAATTTGTCCATGTCAAGTATCTGAAATAGTTTAAAAACTAGGTCTTCTTGATCATCCTCACTCCTTTCCCCCCAGATTCAACTTCCATGCATCATACAATGCAGCTCTTCAGAAGAGTATCTTTCTATGATCATGGCCACCTGTTGTGTTGATTCAAAAGCTCTACCTTGGTAATGAAGTCTCCAGATCTTCCAAGAATGTGACATCTTTCTCCTGACAAGCATATCTATGAGAAAGATTGAGAGAATTCAAAATGAAATAAGTGGCACTCTCATCTGGGGTCATCTCATCTGTGAGCTCATGCCTTTAACAAAAAGAAGGCAAAGAGAAGAGGACCCTGGAAACTGTGCTATCCTACTCACTGAGCTGAGTTGTCCCCCCTTCCTGACAGTTTTCCTTTTAATTAAAACATAGACTGGTAGACAGAATCTTGGGGAACATTAAGTCATCCAACCATTTGTGTGCATATGTGACCTATTTAGTTTTTTAAAATTCTATTTAATGCCAGAAACTACATTAGAGAATTCAAACAAAAGCTCACAGAGAGCCCCATAATAAGACTGTTTTGATTATTCTGGTGATTAGCCTGTTTCCTTTCTCTTCAGTCATTTCATTTAGGAAAAGTAGTCATTTTAAGAGCAGGCAGATTTTTTTTTATTGTTTTACTACTTTGCTGTGAAATTGGCAAATGGCCAGCCAGCTGTAAAACTGCAATTATCACTATCCTTAACATGCGTCAACCCATAGAACATGCAGGTACCAGTCACAACTTGCAACAAGGCAGCTTCACGATCTTCTCTGAGTTAGAGAATTAGGTAGGTCAAAGAATGACCAGGGCGTCTTAGGATCTTAGGTTTGGAGCTAGAAGGGACTTCCAGAGTTATCTAGTGTATCCCCTTCATTTTACAGATGAGGGAGAAGGCCTAGAGAGGTCTCCCATATTTCTATACCAGAATAGGCAATGTAGCCTCTACCTGCAATCCATGGCCTTTCATTTAATGAAATGCCAAGGGAGAAGAGAATAGCAGTCATGTCTAGCCAGATTCTGAGCCACTGCCATGGGTTGCCAGCTGTCTCACCAGGGAAATCCAACTCTCTTCAGCACAGGGGCTCTTTCTTTTAAGTGTATGTATATTTTTATTGCTTAGTCATTTTAGTCACATCCAACTCTTTGAGACCCCATTTGGGGTTTTTTTGGCAGTTACTGGAGGGTTTTGCTGTTTCCTTCTCCAGCTCATTTGATAGATGAGGAAACTGAGGTGAGCAGTATTAAGTGACTTGCCTAGGGTCACACAGTTAGTGTCTGAGATTGGATTTGAACTCAGGTCTTCCTGATTCTAGGCCTATCCAGTGTGTCACCTAGCTGCCCAAGTGTGCACCTATGCCTCTACTGTAATTAACCTTCCAGGCTGGATTTCTAAACTCATGTTGTATCTACATGGGTCGAATAATTCTCACCTGCTCCGTCTTTATTTTGTTTATTCATGCATTTTAAAAAGTATTTGTTAAGTATCTATTGTGAAAACCATTTTATTAGATGTTAGAGGTGATAAGAATAAAGAAGGTATCTTCTATCTTTGAGGAACTCATTTAAAACTGAACAGATGAAATGGTTACTTTGTATATGTAATTTATCCATTATTGTGTACATATTGTTTCCTCCCTTAGAATGTAATCCCTTAAGGGCCAGGACTGGTTCATTTTTGTTTTTGTATCCCCCATAGTCTCGTGCTTAATAAATTCTTGCTGATAGATTAAAACATATATAGAATCATATATTAAAACTGGAACAGACCTCAGAGGTTATTTAATCCAATTCCCTCATTTTACAGATGAAAAAAGTCTCAAACATATAGAGAGTAGTAGTTGATCTGAGATTTTAATTCAGGTCCTCTGACTTTAAATCTAGAACTTTCTACTATATTATATTGCCTTGATACTAAGTAGTGATAAAGTGATAAATCAGAGGAAACTTTTGGGTTGCCATTATGGAATGATATAAGTCTAAAGATGATTATGCATAGCGGGTCCCCAAAAAACAAATTGGTACATTAGAAATCCTAGAAAAAAAAACACATAAAAATAGAGATTGCACTGGTTCAGAGCTTTGGTTCATTCAGTCTGTTTTGAATTCAATAAGTTTCAGTCTCTGACATGGCATTAAGCTGTGAAAAAGCTGGCTCTCCTCCATGATGTCAATCTCAGAACCTAAACTTCCTTCAATAACTCATTCTGGAGCTTTTATCCAAGAATCTGCCTGACTTATTTGTATTTTCAGCTTGTATTAGCTCTTGAGAACAACGCATCCCATAAATTTCAAAGTGGATAAAGTGCTGGATTTGGAGGTAGGAAGACCTGAGTTCAAATTCAAATCCTTACACTTAATAGTTGTGTAATTAGGTCAAGTCTGAACCTTTCTGAGCCTATTTCCTCACTTACAAAATGGGGGAAAAGGATATCAATAGTACTTTCCTCACATGGTTATTGGGTGACTCAACTGAGATCAAGTATATAAAGAGATTTGCAAACGTTAAAATGCTATGCAAATGCAAAAATATTAGCATTGCTAATAATAAGGGACAGCTAGGTGGCACAGTGAAGAGAATGCTGGGTCTGGGGTTAAGAAGACCTGAGTTTAAATCTAACCTCAGTACTCAGTAGCTGTGTGACCCTGGGTAAGTCACTTAACCCTGCTTGCCTCAGTTTCCTCATCAAAATGAGCAAAGGCAATGGCAAATCCCTCTAGTATCTTTGCCAAGAAAACCCCAAAAGGGTCACAGAGAGTTAAATACAACTGAAAATGAATAAACAACAATGCCAATAGCAAAAAACATTTCCTTTTATTCATTCTAAAGCTAACTTCTTCAAACTTGAAGGAGTGCTGCTAGTTTGCTCCTTCTCAAGTCTGGTGAGCAGCTTCATCTTCTTTCTACTTAGGGGAAGTGAAATCGGTAGAAAGAACTTAGGAGTCAGAAACAAGAGGTGTTACAGAATATCGTAGCTGGACAGGACAGTCCAACCACTGATTTTTATTGAGGCAGGTTCAAATCCCATCTTTGTTGGACATTTATAAAGGAAGTGACCCTGGGCAAATGATTTCATCTTTCTGACTCTCTGTTACCTCATTTTAAAAATGGGGCAGCAGTACTCAAAACTCTCTACCTTGCAGGGTTGTTGTGAGGAAAATACTTTATAAACCATAAAGTTATAGAAATGAGTTATTATGACCAACAATTGAAGTATTTAAGGAAGTGTTCTCAGCTGGTCACCTAACCTTTGTTAACTGTCCTCCATCTGTAGGACCTCCATCCCTTTGATCATTTTAATTTCCCTTTTTTGAGGAGGGGATAGGATCATAGTCTCATAGACTGCGAGCTGGAAGGATCCTTGGAGACCATCTAATCTAATATCCTCCTGAGTGAAAAAGAGTCAGTGAAGACTTCTCAGTACTTGACAATAGGCTTCTAGGAGGTAGTTAGGCCTAAGTTTCTATCTCCCAGAAATTATGTGACCTTGAAGAAACTTGAAACTTAACACCTCCTTGGAGGGCCATCTCAGCACACTGCATGCCAAATAAAGGTATGAGCGTTATGTTAGCTTTTCATGGTTGTTTTAAGTTAAATTGCCATGTTTAGATTGTGAGCCTGCCTCCTAGCCAATGGGAGTAACAGCCAGGAGGGAGGGCGGAGGATTTCTGCATTAGGACTATATAATCTTTTTCTTGCCTTCTGCAAGGCTCACTCTCCATATTACTTATCAGAGTGGAGATGTCCTTTCCGGTGAGATTGTAATAAAATCTTGCTGCTTTGCTTCTACCTTGAAAAGTCTCTGATTTCCATTTGAGTTGGTGGTCTTTGACCTACACACTCATTTTACAGATGAAAATATGGAGGCCTAGAGAGACTTGCTCAAGGTCACCCGGGCAGTGAGAGGTGGATTTTGGACCTGGTCTTTACTCTAAATGGAATACTTTCTTCTGCTCAAACCATCTGGAATGCTTAGGGGGAAATTTTTGCTTTTGCAATGAAAAAGATATCCTGGCAAGGGTCACACTCACTGTGATGGTCTCTGATCCTTCTTTACAGAATGTCCATGTTTGTGCTGCATTTTGCTGGACTCAGCAGTGAAATACTGTGGTGCCCTCCAGGCTCTGGTAATGCTATGGGACAGGGTTTCTTAAACTTTTTCCACTGGTCATCTCTTTTTGGGTTTTAGCAGCTGTTCGTTGGCATTGCATGGCCTGAGGGCATGCACCATGCAAAGTGCACTTCCTTTGTGTTCAGAGCCAAGCCTGCAGTGAACTTACCCAATACACCAGGGGCAAGGGCTGCCAGAAACAACTTGGATTCACTTTGCATATGATTTTGAATTAATTTTTGGTCTTTGAACATTCAGAAGCGTTTTACTGTTGCCAAATTTTTCATGACCCCATATTTTTTGACCCATAGTTTAAGAAGTCCTGCTATAGAGTACCATCAGTCACCTGGTTGGTTGGCAGAATGGTAACTGTAGAATATCACGCCTTATCTGAATAGACTGTTCTTATCATATATATAAGGGAATAAGTAATTTTAAGGGGGGAAAATTTTTGACTCAAACAAATGAGCAGGGTAGTTTTGTCATCCTTTGCAGGAGAGCAATAAACACGTGTTATGGTGGACCGAAGGAAGTGTTTTGTGATGGGAAGGACCAAACCTCATGGGGCAGTCCCAGCCCTGTCCCTTAGTAACACTGGAATTTTAACCAAGTCATTTGAGCCACAGTTTGCTCATCTGTCAAAAAATAAGGATATTGATAATAGAAGGTAATGTGGAAGTAGGAGTCATGAAGGCTGGAATTTGAATCCTGCTTAGGACTCTCACCAGCTGTGTGACTCTCAGCAAGTCACTTAGTTGCTCTGTGCCTCAGCTTTCTCACTTGTAAAGTGGGGCTAATCATAGTATTTCCCTGATAGGGTTGTTACAGGAATTAAATGAGTGAATATATGTAAAACACTTATTTGGAGCAGCTGTGTGCTGCAGCGGAGAGAGTGCTGATCCAGGAGCCAAAGAGACTTGAGTTCAAATCCACCTTCTGTGCGATTCTGGACAAGTCACTTCACTTGTCTGTGCCTCAGTTTCCTGACCTGTAAAACAGGTCTAACAAAAGTAATTACCTCATGGAGTTGTGAGGATCAAAGGAGAGAATATTTATAAATTGCTTAGCTTGGTGCTTAGTGCATAGTCAACGTTAGCTATTCTTATCATTATTGGATGTTTTATAAACTTTAGCAAGTTATTATTTACTAGATGTAGTTGATGGGAGAATTAAATGAGATAAGGCAAATGGACAACTATGCAAAGGAGATTTATCGTTGCCAAGGTATTCTCCACTGATTTGTAATTGTGTCGCAAAAGACTCAGTGTAACATCTAAGATACTTCATTGGGAATCTTGGCAAAATCACATCTACAACGAGTAGGCAGTACCAAGCAGGAGAGATTTGCCCCTCAAACAATGTTCCATGCATTTAGTGGCTGATAGAAATCAGTCTGATACCAAGAGGAGCTTTCACAGAATTCTGACTATCCATTTCAAGCACTCCTCACAACAAGGGGAATAAAAGGCAGAATTCATAATGAATAATTGATTTGTTTGACTAAACTAATTGGTTTGCCAAGCATTTGATGGTCTGCTAGATAAATGACTTGAGTGAGGTCCATATGCCAGACCAGGAGATCAAAATGAAGTCGAATTCACAAATCATTTATTTTAAAGACACTATTTACAAGTCACATGGAATAACCAAATTGCTATCTTGCCTACTAGACTTTAGAAGAACAAATATTTTAAAGCATTTTCTTAAAATTAAAAAAAATGAAAGGCCAGTTTAAATGTTCACAGAGCTCTACCCTGTTCTCTTCCTCCTTCCTCCCAGCCCATTCCTTTAGGAAAGCAATAAAAAAAAATACAAGGAGAAAATAATGTGAACATTTCTTAATTGAAAGTTTAACACCTGTGTCTTACATTTCTGGGTCTTGTATGAGGCCTGCTTGTGATTTGAATAGCAGTTTTTTCAGTGATTGTTCTTCTACCCATGAGTCATCAGGATAATAAAGTGACTTTAAGACCTCTTGATTAGTTTTACATTTTTTCCCTCAACTTTGCTCTCATTCCAATCTCTTAATGAACAAAATTGATTGAATGTTCCCTTTGTACATAACATGGTCCTAAGCTGATAGGGAATGTCAAAAGATTTGAAACTGAATCATTTCTCTGAAGACGTTTACACTCTGATAGTATATGAAACTATTTCACATTTTTATTCATTTGGCCTCCACTAAATCAGAATTGCTAAGAATTTGGACATGGGCTGTGCTGTACTGTGGGGAAAAAAAGGATTTGCAAAGCAAATTAACAGTGTCATCAACACTGGGGGTGAGTGGGAACCAGAAATATTTTATTTTTGGAGAACAAATTGTTTATTAAAACTTGGTAACACATTTAGGTATAAATGATTAATGTACTAATTGCAAGTAAAGCTTCTGTAGACCTAAAGGAGGGCCCAGAAGGAACTTCATGTGACCACACTTGAACCATTTTTATTACTCTATTTCCTTGTAAATCATTTAAAAATAAATATTCTACAATATAACTGGGCCTTCTTAGCAACCAGTCCAAATTAGTGAGGTTTTACTGTAAACACACAGGTCAAAACAATGTAAACTTCTGCATCGTTCACTCTAGGACTATATAAGGCCTAAAGTGAGCTGTTTGCTAGTTTGCAAGCCATTGGGATCAGTGTGGAACAATCTCAGAAGTGGGTCCTGGGTAGAAATGTACGAGGCACCTACCTCTCTCTCATTTTGAAACCTGCATGCTGGCCGAAGGTACTTCCTTTAGGTTCAGCACAATCCCAAAGGCCATGTCCTCTGATCTTTATAATTTTTACGTAGAACTTTAATTGGTGGGCAAGATTTAACAGTTCAATTTGTTTTTTCCTTGGGGGCTTGGAAGACTTGGACAAAGCTCCTTAAATAACTGGATAAATAATTAATTGAGCACAGTAGAAACACTATCAGTTTTGCCTTTGAAGGCAGATCTCTGGGGACCCACTGTACTCCTACCTAATTTGGAAATGCTTTCTCCTGAGTTGTTATTTTAGGGTGCATTCTGCTTGCTATCTACTTTTCTTGCTATTTTCAGCATCCCAAGAGAGCTTCAACTGACATCATAGCAGCAAAGAAACAGGCAAGGAAACCAATAACCTTTTGCTTTCATAAAGCATTTATTTTTATTTGAAAACATTATACAGGCATTACATTGCCACAGCCAGTCCATATAGGAGCATGCAAATATCAAAAATGGAGAAAAGTGTTGATTCAGCATGTTGGTGCAGATTCTTTTTTTTTTCTTCTTTTCTTTTTGGTTTAGATTCCCATTTGCAATGGTCAGGGTTAGTGTGCTTATTATGGGATTTACCAGTAGAATCCTACCCATGGGGTAAAGTTTTTCCTTTTAGCTAGCTTGGGACTATGAAATGGCTTTAACAAAAACAAAATGAAACAGAAAACATACTACACGCTTGTCAGAAGGTTAATAGCACAAGTTAGCAATATCTAAACTAAACACTGAAACTTTTCCATTATGACACAGTGATGCAATTTTTTTTTCAATTGCTTGGTCTACCATGTTGTGTGTTTCCAAGTTTGCAGCGCTGGAAAGTTGGAACCAAGATAGCTCTGTCTCCTAACCATAATTCAGGGAGGTCTATACCCTCCCTCAGGTGGGGAGGGGTAGGTAGTTTTCCATTCAGTAGCTAAAAATTATCTTGCTAAGGGCTGCTCAGTTCCCAAGGGGTGGTGGTGTTGACAAGAGCTCTGGTTTATTTACATAACCACTGGCCTACACTGCTAAAGTCTTATTCAACCAGTAGAGAGTTATGAGCTGAAGAATTGAATTGCTGCTGGTGTCTATAGAGGTTCTGAAATTGTAGGAAAGAGAACACTTCGAATGACATTATCCTTCCTACCTTCCCCCTTGTCCTCCTTCCTTACTAGGCTAATTAATATTTGTATATAATAGGAAGGCTTAAATGCCCCTGTTTTCTCTTGGGGGCCCATTGAAACCTTCTGATCCGGGGGGGGGGTCAGTTCAGGATATTATTCACCTCTTCAACTGGAGAAGAAAGCAACACTGTGACTCCAGTGATGGGAAGGTCTTTGTGAGGAGAGCTTGTTGAGTGATGATGAAGGGTGTACAGTGCATTTCTAAACATTCACACTTGGTTTCCATACAATGGAGTCAATTAAAATATTCTATAAAAATGTTTCAAATGGCAGATTTAAGCCATCTGTTGATTGCAAACCTTTTTTTTAATTTAAATTTTTAAAAACTCCCAAGCCAGTGAACTGACTTGGAAATGCCTTCTATCCAGTTGTTCCTAATAAGACTACTGAATATCTACAAATTAGTCTCATAAAAATGAATAAAAAAGAAGACTACAAACATTTGGCTTAAAAAATAAATACTAAAAATAGGGTAAACCAAGAAAAGTATGCAAAATGAAGGAATGTAAACAGAAATAAAACGACAGTCTTTAAAGGTCTTTAGACCCAAATAGACATAATGCTCAGAGAAAGGTATTTAATTGGTTTAAAAGGTAGCAGAGAGCACAGGAGATGGCAGGACTCCTCAGGATTGGGAGAATTTTAGTATAGTGATTTTTCCAGAAGAGAAACACATTCTTTTAAGGGGTTATCTGAGAAGACAATGGATTTTGAACAGAAGTGTTTTTGTCACCTGTCCCAAGGGATCTTTCTCCTGGAGTGAGGGCCTGGCCAGATTATTCCCTCTGTGGTTGAAAAATACAAAACCAATGCACACACTTTCAGATGAATGCCAAGGAAACAGATTTCCACTTTAGCATGGGTGCTGGCCTGGTTCAACCTCTTTAGAACAGTCTTGTGATTTTAGCATGTCAAAAGTAGTACAAATGCTCCTTTCTACTTTTCAGAAAACCTATGGTCTAGTTGGTGTGCTTAATATTTGCACAGTTGTTTATCTGACTTTTAAAAAATCTCACAAACATTTACCTTTTCTTTCTATACCTTTTGCCTTTATCGCTGCCTTCTCTGCACCAACCAAACATGGAAGATATTTCATATACTCACAGGTTACAGCTAGAACTGTGAAATTAGGTGGACCCTTTTCTGATTCTTGACTTCTTGTCCTTGGGGAAAAAAGGGTCATTTTCAGAGCAAAAAAATGTATTTAAAAGAGCCATCAGACTCTTGTTACCCAAAGGGGAAAAAAGCAAGACAAATTAAGAATGTAATATCTTAAAAGATTAGTTCTACTTGTCAGATGGATATTAAACATTCCTCAAATGCATCATTGTAAAATGATGGTTTCTCTACCATTGTGATGGTATCAGTTCAACTGAATTGTCCTTGGTGCCTTACTGACTTTGTTCCTAAACTCTTTAGGTGAGTGGCACAATCACTTAAACTTACAAAATGAACATAATTTATTTATTGGTACACTTAGGAAAAAGGAAGCCTCACAATTAGCAGATAGCACTGACTTCTTCGAGCTCCCTGATTCTGTTCCACATTATCTCACTGAAAAAGATCTAGAAGGAGGAGAAAATAAAACACTGGGATTTTTTTTTTTTGGTGTGGTAGGGAGAAAAGAGGAAGCATAAGGGAGAGTATATTTGGTGAAAACAAATATCTTGAAAAAAATGTTTCTGGAGTTTCCCCATAACCCAAAGCAATGATACATCCTGACCCTATTTATCATTGGGACCTGGTTGGCAGAAACCTCATGGCACAACAGAAGGCAATGGCCTGGAGGAGTATGTAGTGATTGCAAATATAAAAAGACTAAAATGTTCATTTTAGATCTATTCCTAGAATAGAGAATTATATGGTCAGTTGCCCCTCCCCACAAGGGTCACAGCACAGATGACATATTGAACTGGCAATCCAACAGGAGGTGGACTAACCGTTAACCACCAATTCTTAGGCTAAATAAAGCTTTTCTGGGGTGGAGCACCTGCAGCATGCATCACTCACAAAGTCTATGCAAAAAAAAAAATTAAATATGATTCTTAAAAAGTGACTTGCCATAGAAAAGTGGGATTTATGCAACTGCTTGTGGAACAGGTAGTAATTTAATTTGTATTTGGGATAGGGGTGGTGGTGGTGTGCAAAATCCCCTCTTGAATGTTGGTTCAATCATAACAACAGTAACTATAATAAAAAACAATAATAATACTAGATTTTGATTCAAAATTTTTCACAGTAATTGATGCAGAGGGAATTGCGGTCAGTGTATACCCTAGACAGACACCTCTCCAAGTAGGATGGGTCTCCAGGGATAATGAGCTTGTTCTTTGCAAGAGGCTTTCAGATTTGCTACCTTGCAGTCCACCTGTGTAAACTGCACCTGGTAAATACCTTTCTCTATGTACAATACAGAGATGATGGGCATACACGTGGCCACTGAGTCATCCTCAGTGGTTTGGGAGGGCCTAATCCTAGGCAACTCGCACATGGGGCTCCTCTTCCATCTCTTGACCTAGGCTGGTATAGGTGACTGAAGGTTCTACCTGCCCAGAGGCTGGTAAGTCTACAACAGTTCCTGAAGGGTTTCGAAACTGCTTGTATACCCGAGGGTCCTGGGCTATGTATGTGGAGGTGGAGGAGTAGAGAACCAGTCCGATGAGGATAGTGAAGAAGGACAGGAGATAAAGTCCTGAAAACTAAAGCAGACATAAAACCAAAGTCATTAACACAGTAAGACCATAGCTTATTCAGTTATTCATGCAATATATATTTAGTAAGTATACAAGTCACTGTACTGAGAGAGGGGTAAGTAAATGATACATAGCTAATATTTATATAGCACTTTAAGGTTTGCCAATCTCTTTACATATGTTATTCCATTTGGTCCTCATGACAACCTTGTGAGTTTAGGTGCTGTTATTATTGCCATTTTACAGATGAGGAAGCTAGAAATAAATTTCATGTGAAATATACTCCTAATCCCCCATCCTTAAAAAAATGCAATCTAGAAAGGGAGATAAGATATAGACTGTGCAAATAACTATGGTACAAAACAAAATGCAGTCTGTATAATCAGTGCTTGCTTGGCACAGGGACTGACACATACTAAATGCTTAACAAATGCCATCTGTCTATTATCTATCTAGCATGAAATATGGCCTTAAACTAATTTTTTAAGAAAAATTCTGTGTGGGGAGAGACCCTAGGATACTAGCCTTTGTAGGTGTATACCCCAAGATACTAGGAAGATATTACTGGAGAGTCAGTGAGGGAAAGATGGAGCTTGTCCAGTGTTCACCTATGGTGGGTGACCTATTTTATGCAATAATTTTGTTCATCAAATACTAAATTTGGGTATTTGTCTTTTTTTCTAATTAATTAATTCAATTTTAGTTTTCAACACTCACTTCCACAAGATTTTGAGTTCCAAATTTTTGGTCCCCTCTCCCTTCCCCCACCCTAAAACAGCATACATTCTGTCCCCCAGTATGCCCTCTCTTCTATCACACTCTCCCTTCTCTTATCCCCTTTGCCTCTATTTTCTTGTAGGGAAAGATAGATTTCTATATCTCATTACCTGTATGTCTTATTTCCCAGTTACATGTAAAAACAATTTTTAACATTTCTTTCTAAAATTTTGAGTTCCAACCTCTCTCCCTTCCTCCTTCCCCACCCACCCCGTTGAGAAGGCAAATAATTTAGCATAGGCCATACATGTGTAATCATGCGAAACACTTCCATAACAGTCATGTTGTGAAAGACTAACTATATTTCCCTCCATCTTATCCTGTCCCCATTTATTTTATTATCTCTTTTGACCCTGTTCCTCCTCAAAAGTGTTTACTTCTAATTACATCCTCCTCCTCTTTGCCTCCCTTCTATCATATCCCCCTCCCCCACCCCAGTTTTATGCCCTTTCCCCCATTTTCTTGTATTTTCATGCCCAATTGAGTGTGCATGTTATTCCCTCCTTAAGCCAAATCTGATGAGAGTAAGGTTCGCTCTTCCCCTCCATCGTAAAAGACTTTTCTTACCTCTTTTATGTGGGAGATAATTTACCCCATTCTATTTCTCCCTTTCTCCTCCCAATATATTCCACCCTCATCCCTTAATTTTATTGTTTAGATACCATCCCTTCATATTCAGCTCACTCTGTGCCCTCTGTTTATATGTATAATCTTTCCAACTACCCTAATATTGAGAAACTCTCAAAGGTTACAAATATCTTTCCATGTAGGAATGTAAATAGTTCAACTTTAGTAAGTCTCATGATTTCTCTTTCCTGTTTACCTTTTCATGCTTATCTTGATTCTTATATCTGAAAGTGAAATTTTCTATTCAGCTCTGATCTTTTCATCAAGAATGCTTAAAAATCCTCTTTTATTGAATGACCATTTTTCCTTTGAAGTATTATACTCAGTTTTGTTGGATAGGTGATTCTTGGCTTTAATCTTAGTTCCTTTGACCTCAGGAATATCATATTCCAAGACCTCTCATCCCTTAATGTAGAAACTGCTAGATCTTGTGCTATCCTGATTGTGATTCCACAACACTCGAATTATTTCTTTCTGGCTGCTTGCAATATTTTCTCCTTGACCTGGGAACTCCAGAACTTGGCTGCAGTATTTCTAGAAGTTTTCCTTTTGGGAGCTCTTTCAGGAGGTAATCAGTAGATTCTTTCAATTATCTATTTTACCCTCTGATTATAGAATGTGAGGGAAGTTTTCCTTGATAATTTCTTAAAAGATGATGTCTAGACTCTTTTTTGATCATGGCTTTCAGGTAGTCCCATAATTTTAAAATTGTCTCTCCTGGATCTGTTTTCTAGGTAAGTTATTTTTCCAATGAGATATTTCACATTGCCTTCTATTTTTTCATTCTTTTGATTTTGTTTTATAATTTCTTGATTTTTTTTCATAAAATCATTAGCTTCCATTTGCTTCATTCTAATCTTTAAGGTATTATTTTCTTCAGTGAGCTTTTGGACCTCCTTTTCCATCTGACCAATTCTGCTTTTTCAGGCATTCTTCTCCTCATTGCCTTTTTGAATCTTTTTTGCCTTTTGGGTTAGTCTATTTTTTAAGGTGTTATTTTCTTTAGCTTTTTTTGGTTCTCCTTTAGCAAGCAGTTGACTCATTTTTCGTGATTTTCTTGCATCACTCATTTCTCTTCCCAGTTTTTGCTCTACTTCTGTTACTTGATTTTCAAAATCCTCTTTGAGCTCTTCCATGGCCTGAAAGCAATTCATATTTTTCTTGGAGGCTTTGGATGGAGGAGCTTTGACTTTGTTGTCTTCTTCTGGTTGAATGTTTTGATCTTCCTTGTTACCAAAGTAAGATTCTGTAGCCTGATTTTTTTTCCAATTTTTGCTCATTTCCCCAGACAATTATTTGACTTTTGAGCTCTTTATCAAAGTAGTTCTCTGCTTCCAGTGGTGGTGAAAGGGTGTACTGTAGCCACTAGATTCCCCCAATCTGTGGGCCTAGAGCTCTAGAAACAGCTACTGCTGTTGCTGCTGTAACAACCACCTCCTTCCCTTCTGGCACCCTGAGGCTAGGGCCAGACTACTTTACTCTCTCTCTCAGGTCTGACAGGCTTTTTACATTGACCTTCCAAGTTGTCCTCTGTGTTTTGGGGTCAAGAAGTCTGGAAACCATCACAGCTGCCAGAGATTCAGTGCCCTCCTCCACACCCCTACTGCATGGTCTGCTCAGGCCCCATCCATGCTGGTGTGGCCCTTGCTGGACTGTGGTTCACTCCCAGCCTTGTGAGATATATGCTTCCCCTTCAGACTGTCTGGGGCTAGAGATTTGCTTCACACCATCATTCTGTGGGTTCTGAAGCTCCAGAATTTGTTTAAAGTCGTTTTTTTACATATATTTGGTGGGATTTGGGGGAGAGTTCAAGCAAGTCCTGGCTTTTACTCCACCATCTTGACTCTAGTATTTCTTTTTCTAAAATAAGTTTTTATTGCTATCTTTTGGGTTTTTTACATTATCATAGTTTCCCTTAGTATCTCCCCTTCTCTCCCTCTTAGAGAGGATCTCATATAACAGACGGTGTTTGTTAAAAACATTTTTTAAAAAATGAAAAAGAGGAAAAATGAGCGCAACTGATTAATGCATTGAACGAGTGTGAAAGCATACACAATGGGCAACATCTATGGACCTCTCACTTCCGTGAATAGGTGATTTGTTGATGTCCTCTTATCTATTCACTAAAGTAATCTTTATAATTTTGCTACAATTTTCAATTTTGATTTTGTCTGCATGTTTGTTCTTTCCAGTTACATTGTAGTCATTATGTATATTGCTTTCTTGACTGCTTACTTCATTCTGCATCAGTTTGTATAGAACTTCCCATGCTTCTCTATATTCATCACACAGATTATTTTCTTACAGCACAATAATATTCCACATACTATATTCATGTACGACAATTTACTTAGCCATTCTCCAATCTACTTTATTTCTAGTTTTTTGCTATCACAAAAAGTACTGCTATAAATATTTTGGTGTATATGGGGACTTTATTCTAATTAATAGCTTCGTTATGGTATAAGTCTAGTAATGGGGTCATTGGTTCAAATGGTACGTCAAAATTGGTACTTGTTTGCATTATCCCACACTGCTTTCCAAAACAGTTGTGCCATTTCGCAGTTCTAACAAGGCCTATTATTCTACAACCCTCCAATATTGATTATTGCCATTTCTGTCATTTTTGCTAATTTGGAGGGAGTAAGATAAAAGCTCAGGTAATTTTGATGTTGATTTTTCTTATTAGTGATTTTGGAGCATTCTTTCATGAATGTAAAAATAAAAATTTCTTTTATGAATGCTTCATGATTCTTTTGAGAATCATTTTTTCATATCCTTTATTCACTTATGTATTAGGGAATGGTATATATGTGCATATACATACATAGAAATAGTTTATGTGTCTTGGATATATATATATATATATATATATACATATATATATATATATAAAATTTGTATGTATATATGTACATGTATGTGTATGAATTGTTTATATCTCAGATACCAAACCCTTAGAGATGTTTGGTACAATTTTTCCCCCATTCAATCACTTCCTTTCTTATCCTGGGTGCTTCAGTTTTGTCTGTGCAGTAGCTTTTAGTTTCAAATAATCAGAGGTATCTAGTTTACCTTTTGTATTTTTGTCTTTTGTTTGGTTAAAAAGACATCACCTAACTCAGAGCTCTTAAAGGTATATGAACTGCTCCTCTTCTAATTTTTTATTAGTATCATCTCTAATATTAAGGTTGTGCAATTAAGATATATTACAGAATTATAGTGTAAGGTATTGGTCTAAAATTAATTTCTGCCTGATTGCTTTCTAGTTTTCCAAAGTTTAAAAAAAAATCAAATAAGGAATTTTTCCCTAACTTGTTTTTCACTTTGTCAAACACTGAATTATCTAGTTTTGTTGTTTCTGATTCTCCCTTGTCCAGCCTATTCTCTCTCGGTCTCTTCTCTACCCACCTCGTCCCACCCCAATACCAGACAGTTTTCATGACTGCTGCTTTAAAACACAGTTTAAGGTCTGGAAATGGTAGTTCCCTTTTGTTCCTACCTCTTTTCATTATTTCCCTGGATGTTCCAGATCTTTTGTTTTCCAAATGAATTTTAAGTTCTATAGAATATCCCCTTGGTAATTTCCTTGGTATAGGAGCATTGTCATTTTTATTATCAGGAGTCACACTGGTAGTAAGCATCACAGGCAATATTTGAACTGACCCCAAATCTTGTGCTGGCCCTTCTAGCAGCAATATAGTTGCAACTGGGATGCCTCAGAGCCTGGATTTGAGTAACAGCTGGAACAGGACACAGGAATGACTTTGGAGAAATCCCAGACCGTGTCCAAAGAAATCAGGAAAGACTAGAGCTAAAAGGAATTCAGTGCCTACCTTCAAAGACCTTCCATCACAATAGAAAGCTGTCCAATGGAAAGGAAGGGGAAAATACAAGGCATTAACTCTATTAACACTACTGAACCCTTTGTATAGATTTATTCTAAAATAACTGGCTTCAGTCTATGAGTCAGGAGATTTGAATTGTAATCTCAGTTTTGCTACTAACTAGTAGTGTGACCTTGCAAAACTCACTTTCCTCTTATAATAGAGATTTGCAACTTATGTACACTTCTTTCCTTTTGACCTGCCTTGTACAAGCAAATACTAATTTTATTTGATGTTAGTTAAGTTATGAACATAAAAAAATGAGACATAAGAAGTCATTTCCTCTCTATGGGTCTCAGTTTCCTTCTCAGTAAGATGAGAGAATTAGACTAGATTAAAGATTCTTAATATTGTTTGTGTCATGAACCCCTCTTGGCATTCACTTCTGTTGTGAAACTTGTGATTGGACACCTTCCCAGAATAATGTATTAAAATGCATAAAATAAAATTATATTAATTGGAATGGCCTAGCCATGAACACTGAATATTCTCCCAGTTATTTACGTTCTTTATTTCTTTAAGAATCTCTTCAAAATTGAATCTATACAAGTCTTTTGTGTGCCTCTGTAGATCCTCAGGTTTCTTAAGTAATTTGTTGTTATTTGGAATGGGATTTTTCCTTCTTACCTTTGCTTCTTGGATTGCAACTATTATATAGAAATGCAATTATTTTTGAGGGCTTATTTTGTAGCCTGCAAATTTGCTAAAGCTATTAAATGTCTTAATCTGTATCTTTGGTGATTTGCTATGATTTTCCAAGTATGCTTATATGATCAGCAAATAGGAATAGTTTTATCTCCTCTTTACCTGTCTTTATACTTCTAATTTCTTCTTTTTCTCATTGCAGTTGTCAGCATTTCTCGAACTATATAAAATAATAATGGAGAGAATGGATATTTTTTGCTTTTCTCCTGGATTTACTGGAAAATGTTCTAAGGCATTTCACACTAAATATAATGTTTGTGTTTAGTTTTAGATAAATACTTTTTATTTAATTAAAAAATGCCACTTTATGCCTATGTTTTGTAGGATCCTCCTTTCATTCTCTCCCTTCCTTTTGACCAATGAATGCTCCACTTTATTAAAGGGTTTTTCTATATTTTGAGATAATCTTTGGAGGCTTTGGAGGTTTTGATTTTTAATGTGATTGGTTCTGTTGATTGTTTTCCTGTTGAGTCATCCTGGCACCCATGGTATAAATCAAACAGTCATAATGAATGATATCTTGGATAAATCACTGTAGTTTGACAGGATATTGTACTTTTGGGTCAATATTCATTAATGATACTAGTCTATAGTTTTTCTTCTGTGTTTTATCATTCTCTAGTTTAAGTATTAGAACTATATTTAACTAACGAAAGGATTCTCAAAGGGTGCTTTGTTTTCCTCAATTTTTTGAGAAAAATTTGTGAAGTTCTTTAAAATTTTGATAGAATTCTTTAAATCCATCTGGACCAAAAGTTCTTTTTTGTCTTTGCTAATTCCTTTGTAGCTAGTACTATTTCCTTTTTCTAAGATTAAACATCTGTATCTAATCTGACAGTTTGGGTATTTTGTATGTTTTTATGTATTCATCTATTTCTTTTCTGTCTTGGCTAGCATAAAACTGTGTGTATGTTCTAATCACTCTTTTTATTTCTTCTGGTTGTGCTGTGATTTGACTTTGGTAATTTTCTTCTTTGTTTTTGCCTTCTTTTTAATCAAATTAACTAAATGTCAATTTTATTAGTCTTTTTCACAGAATTAACTTACACTTTTGTTTCTACATTTTTAGTTTCTGATTTGTCTATTTCTCTTCTAATTTTCACATATACTCCTGTTTATATTAGGGGTTTATTGATTGACTTTCTCCTTTTTAAAACAGTATATTCTGTTCATTTGTCTTCTCTTTTTTCTATTTTATTAATGTATGTTTGTAGGGATATGATGATCAACTCTCCCTCCCTCTGAACTGTTTTACTGGTATCTCAGAAATTTTGGTATGTTGTCCCATCAATATAATTTTCTTTCATATAATAATTATTTCTATGATTTGTTCTTTTACCCACATATTAGGTCTACTTCAGTCTGTATCTTTTGTTTATAGTTCTCCAAACGATGACTATTTTTATTTCATTTTGTTTACAAGAGAAGTATTTACTATTTCTGTCTTTTTACATTTGTTTGTCATATCTCTGTGTATAAGAATACAAGGCCTATTTTTGGTAAAAGTTTCATGTGATTCCAAAAAATATGGATATTCTTTTACAATCCTACTTAGAAGATACCTACCTAGAAGATACCAGAAGAAGCAAAGGTAAGAAGGAAAATCCCATTCCAAATAACAAAGCTTTTAGCTTTATGTTCTCCAGCAATTTGCTCAATTCCATATTTTATTTTTTATTTTTTTCTGTTAAACTTATCTAATATTAAGAGAGGGATATTCAAGTCACTAGTCCTGATACTATTGTGTTACTGTCTATTTTTTCCTGTAGCTCAGTAGTTATTGCCCTTGTGAATTTGAATGCTAAGATTATTTGGAGTATATAAATTTATTACTGATATTGGTTTGTTTGCTTACGGTTTTTTTTCAGCATAATGTAGTTTCTTTGTTTATCTCTTTTTTTAAATATCCATTTCAGCTTTGTCAGATGGCATAACTGTAATTTTTGCTTATTTGGATTTGGATGCACAGTAAATTTTTTTTCCATTCTCATTTTGTGAATGTTTTTGTTTTTAAAATGTGTTTCTTGGAAGTAATAAACTGTAGGGTTTTGTTTTGTTACCTAGTTCATTATTCTTTTTTCATTTGAGGGGGGAATTGTTTAATCTATTCACATATAAAATTATGAATTAGTTTTACATTTTCCTTTATTTATTTCTAATATTGATTTTTCCAAGTTACAATTTTCTCCTCTCTTCCACTGTAATCCAGTTACTTTAGCTTAGTCTTTTTTCAGGTGCCATGTTCCCACTGACTCTCTTTCCTTCACCCCTGACATTCCTTCCCGTTTTTTTATGTCTTTGCCTTTGGAGTTTTGCTTATTCATTCCTTTTTCTTTCCTTCTTTTATCTAGTTATTTCATTCTTTTTCCTCTCAGCTAGTCAAGTCGATTCCCCCTTCTTCTCTTCTCCTTTAACTAATCCTATTCATTAGTTTTAAAAATTTCATTTCCCCTTCTATTCCTCCTCTATTTCACATAGAATCAAAATTCCCAAGGTATCCATTCTGGGTTTTCCCTTCCAAGCAATTTGGCAGCTGACTTGTAGAACTTGCCCCATAAATTCTCCTTTTCTATTGTGCTTCACTCAGAAAAATGCTAATTCCTTCACTTGAAGAGAAGATACTGCTCTAACCTCTCAACAAAGTCCCCAGTTTTGTAATCCACCAGTGACTCAAAATTTTCTCCCTGGGTCCATGGCCTTTGACTCCCACAGGAACTTCAACTCCCTCCTGAAGAAGAAAGAATGGTCTTTTCAAGCACCAAATCCCTACAAACATCTACACATGGCCCCATCTTCCTTCTTAGAACATTTCTCTTTACCCATTATAGCTTTCATAAATAGAACCTCTTTTCACCACCAAAACAAGATTTCTTTCCCACTGTTCACCTTTATAATTCCTTCCCCTTCCTCACCCACCCTTTTGTAGATGCAAGATCACAGGAGTCATATTCCCCTCATTGCTAGCTCTTGATTAGGGTGAATCACACACTCCACTCTATTCCCCTCCTCTCCTCTTCTATGCACCATCACTTTTTGTAATTTAGTCCCACAAAATACTGATTCCCTTGCAGGTGGGATGCCACAAGGTTCTGTCCATAATGCTACAGGCTCTACCTTTATCTGACTTCTGCATTTACTTTTGTTTGTTTCATGTACATATTTAGAAAGAAGTCTCTTACTGGTCCTTTGCTGTCATACTGTTGCTGTCCTTGGCTGCTGTATTTTTTTCACTTCTCTCACATTTATGTTATCTAGAGAGTTTGAGAGGCAAATCCTCTCTTCAGGTTTGAATTTCTAATGTTTATTCATTATTGAATGTCCTTTTTCATTTATGATTAAACTCAGATTTGCAGGGAAGGTCACCTCGGGTTGCATCTTGAGCTCCATTACTCTTCAGAATATATTATTCCATTGCCTCCTGTATTTTTTCGTGAGTGCTGAATAGTCTTGTGATATCTGAATTTCTTTGTATTTGATGATCTTGGTCCTTTCTCCCTGTTGTTACTCAATTGTTAAACTCTTTCCTTCAGGCTTAGTAGGTTGCCACATAGTCCTGCACTAAATGTTCTGTCTGGTTTCCCTCTTTCTCAGTTCTCTGGCCTGGCAGAATACAGTACATTATAGTACAGCCATGCTGGTGTGCCTGCAGTTTAGATTGATTTCTGTTTTTTAGCTCTGATGCTTTGGGAGTAGGGGGATGTCAGAATGTGGAGTTGAACTCTATTTCAAGCTCATATATATATTCTGTCCTGTTCCCTTTCTTCCTCTGCTCTACCGTAGTGATCTTTTGCAGCACAGAATGTTGCTGTGATGCTGGCTATTAAGGTCTCTGCAAATTTCTGCTGTTTGGATATTGGATTTCCACAGCAATGGAAAAGGGCAGGGCAGGACCAGAAAGAAGGGCTGCATTTTGTTGAGCTCATAGGTCAAGTGGTCTAGGGCAACCTTACTACCAATAGTAAGTGTGTAGTGTGTAGTGAGGGAGGTGGTGCTGAGTGAGCTAAAATTACTCATTAGTTTATGGAGACTTTTTACCTTCTTTTGGATTCCTGGTCCTAGATAATGGAGATAACTAAGAGTACTTTATCTTTGGTGCATAAGTTCTGTTTTGGAGAGAGCTGAGAGATTATAAGGGTCAGAGAAAATGTCTAGTCATCCCTCTTGTTGGGTCATGTGACCTGGAAGTAAATTCAATCATTTCTATCTTGCTGAAAGAGTGCAACTGCTATCAATACTATCTACATTTTTGTATCCCAGGACAATACCCCGGTTGTCTT
The DNA here is from genome assembly GCA_028658325.1 of Potorous gilbertii. Taxonomy (NCBI): domain Eukaryota; kingdom Metazoa; phylum Chordata; class Mammalia; order Diprotodontia; family Potoroidae; genus Potorous; species Potorous gilbertii. The sequence goes on along the minus strand of CM053770.1, from coordinate 396,301,169 downwards.
ACTGTAGGTATAGCTCTGGATGACAATTTCTTATGAACAGGTTTTTAGTAATTTTTGTCAGTCTTCTTTTTAGAAAATGAATTTTCTCCTTTCCAGTTTCTTTCTTTTCATAAGCACTGTATATCTTTTTCTAGACTCTTTAGCCCAAATGATGAGTCATAAATCATTAATAAGTGTGTGGGAGTAATGAAGAGGCATGTGGGGGCAGGACTAGTTAGACATTTATATTATACACACACACACGCACACATACACAAACACACACATATGTATATATAAGTTAAAAGCAAAAAAAAATTCTAATATTACTCAAAAAAGGAGATAGTTGTTTATGGCTTCATTAAATTTGAAAGAGGGGCAGCTAGGTGATACAGTGGATAGAGCACCAGTGCAGGAGTCAGGAGGACCTGAGTTCAAATCTCACCTCAGACACTTGACTCTCACTAGCTGTGTGACCTGGGGCAAGTCACTTAACTCCAATTGCCTCATCCTGTGTCATCTCCAGTTTTCCTGATGAATATCTGGTCACTGGATTCAGATGGCTCTGGAGGGGAAGTGAGGCTGGTGACCTGCACAGCACTCCTTCACTCAAAACAAAGTCAAGTGCAAGTCATGTCATCATTTCTCTGATGGCATGGTCTTCTTTGGCAACGAAGGACAAACGTACAAATTTGAAAGAAAAGATGGATAATGTATCTATCCTTCTAATGCAACCATAAACATCTGGTCACTCTTGCTTTACCTTAATCACATTTGAAGGCTATTCATTTACATAGTTGGCCTTGTTATCAACTTTGGCAATTCCAGATTAGATTGTTACAAAGGTCTAATATAATGTTGTCTCCTCACCAAAACGTTATTGGGTTAAATATACTGCATGCTATTTTTCTAACATACTTGGCCTTCTAGGTAGTCCTATTTTTAAAAGTAAGTTATTCACTGGCCCTGGAGTTAGGAGGAAACTGAGTTCACATCTGATCTCAGACACTTAAGAGATGTGCAGCCCAAGGCAAGTCACTTAATTCTGATTGCCTCCAAAAAAAAAAAGTATTAAGATGAATAAAGATGAAAAAAGTGAATTTCTTTTTGTACATGCATTCAGGAATTTTGATGCATTCAGAAAATTTTTCTAGGCCTTTGAATCCTTTGTGAATTTTCATTGGAAGTCATTTGGTAAGAGAATGAGTACTTTCCTTTCTTTACAAAAATAAATGTGGTGTTCCAGAAAGGATTTGGAGGCAGAAAAATTGGATTTGAGACCATCTTTCTAACTTCCTACCTTTGTGACCTTGGGCAGAATATTTGGGTCTGTTTGTTCATCTATAAAGTAAAGGAGATAAACTGGATAATATTTAATATCTTTCCAGCTCTAAACATGTGACCCCTCCTCTTCTGTACTATACAAAGTCCTGGACTTGTAGATAGAGGAGATCAATGATAATTGTCTAATTTCAGGACAGAAGGTCCCCCTGCCTCACACCCTCCCTCTGCCTGCTGGCAGAGGAGCTTAAACTAGAACTTAATTCCTTCAGCCACAGACATTCTTTTCTACATCTGCTGCCTGATTAATGAGGCTGTATTTGATCACTCTTACTTTACTTTAATCAAATCTGAAGGCTTCTTTGTCTATAGAGTTGGCCTTGCTATTAACTTTGGGAACTCTGTCAGATTAGGTTGTTAGGTGTAATAAAACATTTTTTCTCCCTACCAAAGCTTTACTGAGGTAAGTATACTGCCATCCCAACCTCATGGAAAGAAGACTAAGTGATTATTAGTTTTTACTGAATAAGCATGAATGAGTTTCAGATACTTTCTTCAGTCTTGATAGAGCAAGAAGTCAAAAGATAGGAAAAAGACATAGAACTGAGAGGCTAGGATTCCCCCAAACCCTTCACGCTATTGGCTAGCATGTAGGCTAGTTGGAACCCTTGTGGTTGCCTGAGATCACCCTCCAGACAAGGCACTGAGAGTAGGAATGGTTCCTGATTCTTTGCTTTGATGGATCTCCATACTTAACCTTTTGTTTCTCTTCTTTCTGTGAACTTTTTGACCATCTTGCATATTATTAGACCACCAGAAGAGAGGGAGGAGGAAGATAGACAAAAATCAAATTAGTCTGTTTTTCTAGAGGGAAGTGAATCAGAAATGAGATCCTTGGAGTATCTGAATTTCAATGATTTATCAGCCACTTTGTCACATTGCTGGCTATACCCTTTTTCACCTCATTCAATCAGTGCAAGTGTGTGCAGCCAGTGTTCTCTGGCAGAAGGAACCACAGGGAGTAAATGATTAATTGAAA
>CM053770.1:396200258-396298770 GCA_028658325.1 Potorous gilbertii | reverse complement strand
GGGGCAGAAAAGGGGGGTAGGAAAGGAGCCTAGAGAAGACACAAATTAGGCAATTGTTCCAATGTTATCTACCATTGGATAGTTCAGGGACGGGGAGGACTGCCTTACAAATGGCATATTCAAAAACTAGCTCTTAGAAAAAAGGCAAATATTGCAGCAAAGGCTAGGAGCATTTGACAAGTTGTGTTTCATTAAACAAGACAAACTGAATGAGCTTTGGGAATCAAGAACAAAAAGCATCTTTCTACTTTATTCTCCTCTCTCTTCTAAATGTGAAACCTCTCCATAGTCAAGATGCAAACTCCTGTGCTAATTTTTCCAAACAAAGCCATGCTCTAGACTCAAGTTCAGAGATACCTTACTTTCTGAGGAATCTAGGCAGCACATAGAGTTTTGGGTCTGCAGTCAGGACGATATGCCTCGGTCAGATTCAGCCTCAGACACTAGCTAGCTGTGTGACATCGGACAATTCATTTAATCTCTGCCTCAGTTTCCTCAATTGTAAAATTGAGATGATAATAGCCCCTACCTTCCAGAGTTGTTGTGATAATATTTGCAAGATATTTAAGTACAATACCTGGCACAGTCAGACCCTACATAAATGCCAGCTATAATAATAGTGTTTATTTAGCTATTAAATATTTAATTTTCTTCTCCCTTTAAGAATGATCGTTCCATGCTTTGCGGTTGAGTAGGAAGAATGCTGGCCTGAGAGCTAGAAGATCTAAGTTGAATTCCCACCTGTGATATTTATGAGACTCTGCCAAGTGAATAGGTGATTTGTTTAAAACAAATAACCACATTTCATTCATCGGGGCTCTCTTACCAATTTTTTTTATCTCTTAATCACTTAATCTCTTGGAATCTCAGTTTCCTTATCTATAAAGTGGGGTTTTTATAACACCTATCATTCCTCTCTCCTGGGATTGTTGTGAGGAATTATAAAGTGCTGTATAATAATGCTATTTATTACTATTATTCCTGGTGAGACAGTGTAGTATTAGGACATAGAGTACCTGGAGTCAGGAGCACCCGATCCAAGGCAGTCTCCAATCTTATTAGTTGCTATGAAAACAGGGGTAAGTCAATGGACTTCCTGAATCTTAGGTCATCCTTTTTGAGTCTGTCTTACAGACGGCAGCTGGACAGTACAGTAGATAGAGCGCTATGCCTGAGGTCAGGAAGACTCAAATTCATATCTGGCTTCACACAGCTTACTAAACGTTTAAATCATCTAACTTCTGTTTACCTTGGTTTCTTCAGCTGTGAAATGAGGAGAATAACAGTGCCTACTTTGGGAGGTTGTTATAAGAATTAGATGAGATAATATTTGTAAAACATTTACTACCTGTAGAAACCAATGAGGAAATTGTAATAGGTGTTGTATAAATGCTTACTTCCTTCTCTTTCCCTTTCCCTCCCTTAATCTGCTTTGGTGAAGGAATTTTCACATTGAGGAAACCATAGGTCCTTGACATAATGACTATTACACCATTATTAATAATAATTTTAAAAGAAAACTGTATAGAAAGAAGGTTCTTTCTGATTTCCAGTCTCCCGACAGCGTATATGTGGAGAGTGGGTATGTACATCGCATATTTAGCAGTAGAGTACTGGTCATGGGGGAGCAATGGCTAATAAGGCAATATGCCTGAGTGATGAAACTAACAACAAAAAAGTGACTTCACCAGGAGTGGATTTTCAGTTTTGCTTGATGATCAAACTTGTGTTGTTCAGTCATTTTTCAGTCATGTCTGATGCTTCATGACACCATTTGAGATTTTCTTGGCAAAGATACTGGAGATCTTTGTCATTTCTTTCTCCAACTCATTGGACAGATGAGGAGACTGAGGCAAACAGGGTTAAGCAACTTGCCCAGGATCACACAGCTAGTAAGAGTAGGAAGATGGAATTGAACTCATGTCTTGCGGACTCCAGGCCCAGTGCTCTTTCCACTGAGCCCACCAACTGCCCCAGTGATTAAAGTAAAAGCATACTATTTTTCTCAAACATGGCATGAGAATGTTTTCTCTGTTTCTAATAAACATTTCTTTAATTTCTACAAAAATTTCATCAAATATAATTTACTAAGGCATGCATTTGGATATGGGGGAGAAGTATCTATCATGGAACCTATCCAAGGGGACTTTATCCAAGAGCATTTCGCAATATCACAGAAGTTCAGAATTGGAAGGAACCTTAGCAACTATGTTAGTCTAATACCCCACCAAAGAACCACCACTTCAGTATATCTGGTAAGAGTGGATAAAGACTCTTGTTGAAGACCTCCATAAATGGGCTACCCATTATCTCCTAAAGTAGGCTGTTCCACCTTTGAATAATTCTAATTGTTAGGAAGTCCCTCCTCCCCCACCAAAACATTTAATTTTACAATGATACTAAATTTGTTCTTTTGCTACATCTGCCTTCTGGGATCCAGCAGAATAAGCCTAATGCTTCTTTTACAGTTTCCCTGTAAATACTCGATCACTGGAAGTACATGGAAAACCTCATGACAATAATCTTTCATCTAAAGATGATTTCCCCCACCCCAATGAACTTTAAGAATCCTATAAAGAGGCTCCAACATATATTTGTCATGAAAAATTTAGATTCATTGGGATGTTGTAATCCTGTACTATATGTACCTAGACAAAGATCTGAACATGAGGAACAATTACAACCCATTTTAATAAAACAGGAAATGCAAAGAAAATGGCTTCACTGCATTTCTTCCTCCCTTTTTGCTCAATTTTAAGAAGACAATTGCACTAGGTCTTATTAATGAAGTCCTACTGGTTCAAAATACTGTCTCCACTTTAAGAACAGGAAAAAGGGAGAAATCATTAATTGCAAATAAATTCTAGAGCTCAAGCTTCTTAAGGAAAATTAGAGAAATGGGCTGTAAAGACTAGAGGAGAGACAGAGGACAGAGAAAATAGACTGAAATCCTTTCAGTTCTTCTCAGTTCTCAACAGATTAGAACCGACAAGTCACTAAAGCATCAGGTAACAGCTCCACATCACCGTTAAAGGAAGGAGGCTATAAGAACAAACAAACACCTTTCTAGTCAGAGCAGAGCACTTAGCATCTCCATCCAGAAATGTCTGTGAACCACAAAAATAGAAGACAAAGAGCTTCTGTGAAGTCTAAATTGTGGTGTCTTTTCCCTTAGGGCCAGATTACTGTCATAAGTTCCCAATGTGCCCTTGTGAGCTACTCTATCTAACTCATAACAGGGACAGATTGCAAAGCTTTACAAAGCTGAGGAGTGACACTCACGTATGAAGGCTGTTTAGCATAATGATACTAATATAATGCTACATAATGAACATATTTCTATAATACTTTACAGTTTTCAAAATTCTTTACGCCAATGTCAGAAGAAGTTGACATAGTGAAGTAAGATGGTGATGGAAGGTGTCATAATGTGCAAATGGCAAAGAGAATGGAAGAGGTAAGAAGGGACAGCAAGCTCGATTCCTATTTAAGACCATTTTCCAGATAGCAGCTGAGGGAAGCTTCTAATTACATTAGGGTTTGGAGATCTCTGGAATCTCCAAAGTGAAGGTGAAATATGTTTGAACAAGGGGCTGAGTACCACAATATTTCATGAAAAGCACGTGAAAACATTCAGAAGATGGAGGAAATTACACCACAGATGAAACCTGGTTCAAGAGTCCCTACCTTGCTTGTAGTAGGAACGATATCTTTATCTTTCCTTCCTATGCTGTCTCCCACCCCTATGCAAACTGGGCTAGCTTTGTCTTAGACAATAAATGTCCATTATTTTTTATGAGCTCTAGGTAGTAGGCTAAGTGCTGGGGATGAAAAGAAAGGCAAGACAATCCTTGCTCTCAGGCTACTTCCAGTCTAATGGAGGAGACTACATGCAAACAAGCAGCACACAGCCTAAATTGGAGACAATCATCAGAAGACAGGCACCAAGATTAAGGGGGCTTGAGAAGATCGAAGCCTTTTTCAACACTTGATTGTCTCCAGGAACTAAAGACTCATGCTGTTAATACCAATGATTATAAAATAGCCACATGAGCCCCAGGTACTCTCTGATGCTTGGATGGTGTACCACAATGGGCCCCCCAGCTGCAGGGGATATTTGCTCAGCTGATTCTATGTAGAGGATCCTCAATGCATGTCTTTGTCGATTTCCCTTTTCGGCAGCTTAGAAAATCTCTTATTATTGAATGAATGTCCTAAACTGTTGAGTGACTTTCAAGATTCGCATTTCATTCCAATATTGAACATAAATTATCAGGGAACTGACTAGAGTAAGGCTCAATCCTCAACTCTCTTTCTCACTCTCCCTGGAGCAAATAAGACAAAATTACCTGTAAGATACAGAAGTAAGAGTCATGGAGAACTGAGACTCTTCATTCCAGAAAGAGGGAATTTTATAGAGAGTTTCAGAGACAATAATGTGTTTGTCATAGTAACAATTATATGCACACAGAACGCAGGTTGGTTTCCCTTCTAGAGGAGAGTCTCTTCAGATTTACCAAATGATGATTATCTAATTTTGATGATTAGTATGGGAAAAACAATTCTTAAAGAAAATTAGGAAGCAATCGCTGAGGAATATGAAGACATGGGAAAGAAACTGAAGAACTTAGAGGCAAAAATATCATTACCATCACTGCTCTTAATTGAAGGTAGGGACTCCAGAAGAGAAAAGAGTTGTGGGAAGTGAAGAGTCGGTGAAAAAGATGAAGCTGGAGATTATGGTTTGGATTTTGCAATAGGAATGTCTTAGATAGGAATGGAATGCACCTGAAGTGAATACATTTGGCCTGAAGATTTACAAGTCTGATGAAAAGATTAACAAGATTTACAAGTCTGATTTTAAAAGTCTGATTACATAGAAAATGGAATGGTAAGGGAGGAAACTGTACATCTGCCAAACCAGAAAGTAGCAGGTACAACAAAGGCAGAAGAAAATCAGTGGAATGGCAGCAATTCTCATGAGACAAAATATAAAAGCAACTGGAATAGAAGGACAAGGCCTCACGTATTTATATATAAAATATGGGTAATAAAAAAGTGAACTATAGATCTAAAGGCAGAGAGATAAATTTGGCTCTCTAAGTATCACTAAGACTTGGTAGGGTGTGACTTATGACTAGAATATAGTCATGGAAGATTGTAACAGATTAGGTAGAAGGAGCTATGCAGTGGCACTGCATATTAGAAATATATACTTATGTGGTCAAGCCTACAGACTGGAGTGGGGCAGCATGGTGGGGCGTTCTTAGGAGATGATTAATGAAGAGAAAAGTAGACATAATGTGATAGGAGGACCCACACAGGGAGAAGGAAGAAAAAAATAATGAGTTTGGGAAACAGACCACAAAATTAGGTTGGATGAAGGATATAATAGTGATTAGGGGACCTCTCCTCTCCATTCCATCTCTTTTTCTCTAAAACTAGAGCAGTTGATAAATTCTTCAGGACTCAGCTTAAATCTCATCTTTCATAGGAGGCCTTTACTGTGAGTGCTTTTCCTCTAAAATTACCTTTCATCCAACTTGAATATATCTCGGATATGCTTAATTATTTACATGTTGTCTCCCCCTTAGAAAGTGTACTTCTTGAGAGCAGGAGCTGTGCTTTTACCTTTCTTTATATCCTCAAAGTGCCAAATCTTGACTACTGTCTGACTTGTCTGAAGGATAATTTAATTGAAGAAATGGTATAGGAAATGATGAGGGGCACATATCCTCTTTGGATCTGATTCTGACGATTTAGAAGGAACCAGTGGCTGAAGTAGAAATAATGAAGATCTTAGGAGGGTGACCACTTAGCCTTAGAATCAGTGACAGCTAAGGTGGGGTAAAGGGCAGTTAAGTGGCATAGTGGATAGGTCACCAGTTCTGGAATCAGGAAGACTCTCGCCTTGAGTTCAAATGTGACCTCACACACTTACTATATGTGTGACTCTAGTTCACTTAAACCTGTTTGCTTCAGTTTCTCATCTGTAACATGAGCTGGAGAAGGAATGGCAAAACACTCCTGTATCTTTGCCAAGAAAACCCCAAATGGGCTCCTGAAAAGTTGGACATGATTGAACAACAAGAACTAAATGGGGTAAACTTGGCAGTCTGGCCTGTACTCCAGATTTTGGGAGAGCAGATTTCAGGAGTTCTTAGGCCAAGGAGGGATTAGATGTTCTTAAGGATGAAATTTTTATGACACAAAGACAGATAATTCTGATGGGAAAAATAGATATATGAAATAAATACTGATATAGATGTCCAAGTGTGTAGAGATAGATGGGGAAGAGACATAAACCCATCCAACTGATGACTAGCTGGCAAGGGTAGCTTTCTTCGGTTGATGATAACTGGCATGTCATGAGTTGTGATTTAGGTGCAGTATCCCTGGATCACTTGCTTCATTACTGTAACTGGTACTGCTGTTGTAATAAAGAAGTGTTCCTTTGAGAAAGGAAGAGAAAGTTGAGACAAGGTCACTAGGGTAAGCCAGACATTTTGACTTTCACCATGAGGCCCCCCAGCCACACTGTACCCACCCAGACCAATATTTTCAGTGTGGCAGCACTAGATAATTGGCTCAAAGTCTCTTACTTTGATGGGAGATTTGGATCATAATGTTTCTCACACAGAAAGTTTGGTCTAGGACCTGTCCCACTAGTCAGCTATTCATTATTGGACAATCCCAAGGTCTAGTGGTGAAAAGACCTGCAACAGTTCAGGACTCACAAGAGACTCCAATATGGCAAAGAACTGACCAGAACTCTCCTGTCTGTAAACTGGGGAGTCTTAGAGATCTAGAATATGTAGGTGGGGAAGAAAAAACAAGGTAACTCAGAATACAAAACCTTTAAATTCAGGTCCCTTAATTCTAGGAAGGAAAGATGAAGTATTTGACAGAATACCGTTTTTTTTGGCAAAATCCTAAATTATTTATAGGGCAAAAAGATAACTTGACCCTTGGCACAGGTCTGTGATCTAAAAGAACAGATAGAAGGAAGATCTATTAAACAAAGTTCAGAGAGTGTTGGAAAGCAAAACACTGTCTGAGATACTCAGTGACCTCTTGGGAGAAAAATGAAGGATGGGATTCTAAGAATGGGAAAATGCCATCAGTATCCTTCAGTATGTTAAGATGGCACACCTCCATTGATAGTCTGCAACAAACACCTCTAAAAGTAATCTTAAAGCATTGCTGTGGACAAAAAATCCTTACCATATAGCCAAGTTAGTGATGAACCTATTTTCCTTTTTTTATCTGGGTCAATTTGATGGATGTGATGAAGAACATCAGAGTTGTTTTACTTTGTATTTCTCCAATTATTGGTGATTTAGGACATTTAAAAACGTTTGGTTATAGAGAGCTTGTTTTTTTTCCCTCTGAGACCTGCCTGTTTATATTCCTTTAGTATTTATTAATTGGGGGATAGCTCTTGTCCATATATATGAATCAGTTTTATATATCTTGGAAATGAGACATTTATCAGATGAATCTCTTCAAATTTAGCTAGGCTGGTCCTTGAACAAATAGCCACTCTGTTATCAGGGAGTATGCCAAGCAAATATAAATAGAAAGAGTGAGGAAAGAGAATAGGACTTCAAAGTTCTACGTCTCACAGATGGAACAGTTTGGGGCCATGGTTTGGTGTGTAGGTATGACTCACCCTGGCTTAGGGTCATGCAAGTTGAGAATATTGATGAACTCTAGTAGTCATAGGTGTTTAAAGGGATATTAAGAATGAGGGCAAAGATTAAACGGATTGCCAGATAGCTAGCGTTTATATATCATATTAAGTTTTGCAAAATGCTTTGTAAATGTTATCTCATTTGATTCTCAGATGGACCCTGTAAAGTAGGTGCTATATTATCTCCATTTTACAGATGGGGAAACTGAGACTGAAAGAGGTTAAGTTACTTTCCCAGTGTCAAATAGCTAATAAGTGATGTGTTCAGACCCAGTTTTTCCTGATTCCATGTCTAGCACTCACATGTAGAACTAATATTGACATTAAATAAAATAAACTACACTCATTGATAAAAAGACCTGAAAGTTCTAGATGGCAGTGAGAAGGATGTAGACAGATGAAGCAATTTCATGTCATCCCTGTAACAAAGTAGTATTTGTTACGCTCAAGTTGACAGATAGAGGAGTGTGTTACTGTCCAGTGCTATAAGGAAGGAAATAGGAGATGAAACTAAAGGTTGTAATCCTGATGCCACATCCACAGGAAATGACCTTATGTGATGGAGCAGCTAGGGGGTGTGGTGGATAGTGTCAGGCTAGGGTCAAGAAGACTCATCTTCCTGAGTTGAAATCTGGCCTGAGGCACTTTCTTGCCATGGGACACTAGGCAAGCCACTTAATCCCATCTGCCTTCACTTCTGCAGTCAGAAAATGAGTTGGGGAAGGAAATGGTAAACCACTCCAGTATCTTTGCCAAGAAAACCCCGAATGGGATCATGATGCATTGGATGGGACTGAAAGGACTGAACAACAAAAAGCAAAGGGTGGAAGCCTGATGTGATCAACACAAAGTGTAGCAATCTTTGATACATAAGGAGACACAAATGATTCACTTTTAGAGATCACTTTAAAACTAGCTTGATAACAATGAGAATTTATCCTGTCCCATGACTATAAATTTTAAAAACTTGGAAAAGTATTATTTGCAATTCTTAGACTGGCAAAAGGAGGCATTTTAACAGCCGGTATGTATGTTGAATATAAAATTTGCAGAGCATTTTAGTGTTATCTCATTTTAAACCACTGGAGGGCTAGAGCCAGGCCCTTGGATGAACCTAACTCTACATACACTCTGGAACATGATGGTGAATGGAGATGAAAATGCCTTCAGTCACGTGCAGGCTAGGACAAGAAAAAGACCTATGATTTCATTGGTATAAGGAACTCCCAAGTGATGAAACAATTCTTAAAGCCTAACAGCTGCCTAGAGCACTTTATGAAAGGCCCAGCTTCATAATGCCAGTATGTGTCAGAGTAAGGACTCGAACACAGCCTTTCCTGACTTTGAGATCAGCTTTCTACCCACTAAGTCAGGCTACGGTCTGTAATAGAAAGACGCTGTTGCTTGACTCCTCCCAGAGCAAGTGAAAGGGGCTTTCTCTGAAGCTTTGACCATCAAGTACTGATTTTGGTGCATTCAGATTATTGAAACTTTAGGAGGGATCACCATCTTTTTTGGCCCTCATTCAGTTTGCTGCTGTGAAAGCAGAAGGTACCTATGGATTCATATTCAGCTTGTTATTATCCAGCAAGAAACACCTATGAAGGATAAGCCCGAGAGAGCTATGAATCCAGTAGCTATTTAAAGCTCAGAAATATAGGGCAACACTTGAGGAAAATGCCAACAAGGTGGGGATTAGCAATTTGTTGGTAAAGTGCGTAGAAAGCGTGTTTGAGAGTTTCCTAGTAAGAACGTTTTGTGGCAGGATTCAGCTGATTATACCAATGGCGAGGCAAAATTGGTTTTTGACAAGGAATCTAGAATAAAATTTGCTGCTTTCTGTAGCGAGGGGAAAAAAGATCATTATTAAAATCTGTGCCGTACTTTTATATTTTGTAAATGTAAGCCTGTTGAGGGCAGAGGGGCTTTCTGCCTGCATATGTATTCCTGGTGTTCGGTGTAGGCACATAATAAGCACCTAATAAATGCTTGTTGACTGTTGGACTCTTACCTTGGTTGAATAGGAGTCACCTGACTGGTTTAGTGAACCATGTCAATATCAGGAAACCTTGGAGGGTTCCTCCTAAGATTTCCAGACCAGAAAGACATGAGTAAGTTTTGGAGGAGCAAGTCACATTTTGAGGATGGTTTAGACACATACTGTCTAAAGACTGAATGGACAGGGGTTTGCATTGGGGAATTTGGAGGCCTCAGACACTTGAAAAAGTTTAGTGGCTCTAAGTAGCTTTATCAGTGACCAAATAATGTAAATTAGTAATCCCTGTATGAGGATGAATCATTAATTAAGGTTAATGTTATCACAGATGGAGCTTTCTAAATGCTCAAGCGACAGACCATGTGGACCACCAGGGCAGAGATGCATCTTATCTAAAATTTGTTTCTCCCTTAGAGCCTAGAACGGTGCTTTGCACACAGTTGCAAGGGAACTTAGAGAACATTTCATCCAATAATAATAACTAATATTTTACAGTGCTTAAGGTTTGCAAACAAAGCCTTCTGACTCTAAATCCAGGCTCTTTTCATTGGTTCCTAAAGTACCTAATAAATGTTTTGCTGAATTGAATTAAATTACTTTTACATTGGATCCTATGAGGAGGAGAGAGTTTTTCTTCTTGGTTCCTAGGCTTGTGTTAAATCAGTAACTAAATTCCTTTGCTTAAAGTAGTGGGACCTTATATTTTTCCAAGGGTTTGGAGCTGAGAGTGACCTCAGTGACCAGGCACAAATGTATCAAACACACAACCCACAATACTCCTTAGTGTGTCCCAAACCTGATTGAAACATAGTTGAGAAAATATTTAATAAAATAAATAAAAAATACAATAAAACATTTTAAAACTAAATATACAGGCCACAGGAATGATTATGTACTGATTAGTGCTCCTTTTCCCTCACTGTTTCTAAATTCCCTTGTTTTAAATATGAGACAACTGACAGTCAAAAAAGAGGTGACCTGTCCATGGTCACCAAAGTAGTAAATTAGCAGAGCTGAAATTCACACTCAGTTCCAATGACTCCAGATCCAGGCGGCTGCAAGGAAAGAATGCCACAGATCTTCTTGACCTATTCAGCTATACAACTGTGAGTTGTGACTTTGGCTTCATTATTTCTGAGATGAAAACAATGACAAACGGATTAAAGAGGAAGAGCTTGGAAGGGAAGTGGGGTAAGCTACATCTGATCCTGAGACTTGAGAGAAATAGATTTTTAAAAAAAGGAAGCAAATTTACTCCAACAAGAATAATGTAATTTTATAGGGTATGAGTGGCTCACTGCTCCATGGACATTATCATGTCATAAAATCAATTCCATAAACATTTGTCATGAAAACCTACTATGTGCCAGGAATAGTGGTAGGTATTGGATATAAAGACAAAAATAAGTAATCCTTGCCCTCTAGGATCATGTATTGGGCAAAACATTTACCCAGATAAACTCATACAAAATTTTGATCTCCTGTCTCTTCCAATTCAGAATAGGGGGGGGGGGCAAAATTGACTAAAAATTGGGGTAATAAGAAAAGGCCTCTTAAAGGAATTAAGGATTTTAAATGGCAGAGGTGAAGACAGAGAATATTCTCGGCCTAGGGAACAGCCCAAACAAAAGGGATACAGATGAGAGAATATCTTGTATAGGGAACAGAAAGTAGACTTGTTTGGTTGGAATGTATATCAGTGTGTGCGTATACATGCATATTTCAGACTTGGAAAGATAGATTGGAGCCAGACAGTGAAGAACGTTAAATACTAAATGCAGGAGTCTGTATTTTACCGTGGAGGTAGTATAGAGACATCCAAGCTTCTAGCATAGGAGAGTGATATGGTTAAACTTATAATTACCTCAATTTTGGAACTGTGGAGGACAGTTTGTAGAGAGAAGGGACTGATTGCAGGGAGCCTTTTGTAATACAATCCATCTGATGGTTTTGATATGAGGAGAGAGAAATGAATGGATGTGAGAACTGTGGTGGAGACAAAATTGGAAGATTTGGCAAGTAATTGGATAGAGGGGGTGGGTCTGAAGAGTTGAGGATGTGAACATGGTTGGCTAGAAAGATGGTGCATGGGAAAAATAAAAAGTTAAAGAGGAAAAGGAGTAGGTTTAGGGAAAAAAGATAATAAGCCTCAAAGATCAGTATACACTTGTTGGAAGAATATTGAGAATCTAGAGAATGCAAGCCAGACCATAAACATGGTGTGAGTTTCTTGGCTAATGACTGTGACTGATACAGCCACAGTGTTGCCAGCGCTTGGGCTTAAATACTATCCAGAACAAGAAAACCAGACAGAACTGGCTCCATAGAAAAGCCCACACAAACAAAGGGGTAACTTGACTTTCTCATTTTGGGGTTTGCATTCAGCTGAGGTGACAGTGACCATTTCTGTTAGTATTAAGGGATATATGAGAACAAACATTCTGTTTCATAGTTTACTAAACTGGTAATAAATTGTCAAGGAAGAGTCAAGGTTTTTTTAAAAAAAAAAAAGATAATTTGGGGCCTTCTAATTATAGTATAACCCACCCTTCAAGACTCTGATCTCAAAGGGATCAGGGCAGATCCTTGGGACTTGGACCTAAGCTAGTTGGTCCCTCTCCCTCCACCCACTGCAACCATTTGGCTAATTGCTTTAAGCTACAGTTTCTCCGGCAGAATTTTCTAGAACATTCAAAGTATTTTTTGAGTCTATGTCTCCCAAAAATATATGATAGGATCCCTACCTCCTATATCAATGCTTAGAAACCAAATGTTTATCACGTAAAGAGCAACTTTTATTTTACCAGAAAATGCATTAGATGGAAAAGACTCACATTCAGGTATAGAAAACCTATCAATCACTTAAATAACCCATCAGCTCACCAAAAAAAGGAACTGCAATCTTGGTACCCTCTTCTTTTCTTACCATCATTTACTAACTCTTCAAGAAACTCCCCCTACAAGGTCAAAATACTTCAGGGGCTACTGAATAAGCATTCCCTTTCCTTTCACTATCTGAGAAAATCATTGACTTGGCTCTCCAAGTAGAAAATCTTTCTCCAAGCAACACTCTGCCTCTGGAGATCTTCTCTCCCTAGAAGGTTAAGTGACCAAACTCTCAAACTCAGGGTTACTTATAATTTCAAGACTCCTATCTTGGGCTGAGCCTTTGCCATGTGCTTTTGCAGGAAATCTATCAGTGTTGAGATAGATACTAAGTCTAGATTTGAGGAGAGGAGAGAGCTGAGAAAGTCTCAGTGGTAGGATAGGAGGGATATTTTGGTTTGGGAAGTTACTAGGGGTGATGAGGGAAATAAGACGATAGCCAAATGACCTGCCATTTCCAGAACTAATGGCAATGTTGATTTGATTGCTGATTTGATGACAATTGACAAGAATATACCAGTGAGAGGATGATTTAAGGTTAGAGATATGGTGTGGGGCAGTGGAACAAATCCTAGATTGGGAGTCAAAGGCCTGATTTTGAATCTCATCCTTGCTACTTCTTATGTATATCATTTCTCTCAGCTTCAGTTTCTACATCTGTAAAATGATTAGGTTAGATGACCTAATGTCCCTCTAATTCTAAATCCATATTCCTAGGGTGCTACACAGAACAGTTCACTGGAATGTGCTCAGGTTTTAAAGACTAAGAGCCCCTCTGCTTTTTCTCCCATTGCCCTTATTCAGTTAACAGTGAATATGAAATCAACTTAAATATATTAAGGGGAAAAAAAGGGATAAATGATGAATGAAGGGCTTTGCATGACTTCTCTGTCCATGTTAGGACAGCAAGAAGTTGCTAAGAGTCTGATTTAAAAACAAATCAAAACAAGATCTCTAAGCAATCCAGTAGCTAAAGAAAAGAAAATGCATGAAGGCAGGGCTGAGTTCTTGTGGAATTCTCTATGGGTATGTGCCTGCATCTGATGCTACCACTCCGGGGCAAGGTTTCCATCTAAGCAACAAACCTGGATAGGTTTATGAGCCTTCTTTAGTTTGTAAAACTACTTCATCTGGCAAGATAATTTGTGCAGCTGATCACATCTAAGGCCCATAAGAGTGCTTTTAGAGGCTCATATGTCCACCCCCCCACCTCTGAGTAATTTCACACATGAGTACAGGAACAGGCCAAAACAAGGAGCTAAAATGAGTTTCTGCCATTATCTTTTATATGCTGAACAGACATTTCCACTTGGTTTGATGAATTGATCGAAATACTTATTCACACAGCTTTCTGTTTTCTGTAGCCCAGCATAGATGAAGGTCATTATAACCAAACCAGAAGTTGTGCTGAAGGGTTTTACAGGATTTAATGATAAATCTAGTTATTACAAAGTGTTGCTTCTGCTTATTTCTGCTACTTTTTTTCATGTATCTCTTCCAAGTTATATGATCAAAGAATCCGAATTGAAATTTAGCCCAGCACATACCTGACCAAGAATCCCCTCTATAAATCCACAAGTTGGTCATTTGCTTTTCCCTTGCAGTTAGTCAATAAACATTTATTAAATGCCTATTAGATGCCAGACACTGTGCTAATCCATGGGGATACAAAGGATCTCACAATCTGATGAGAGGGAAGGTAATATACAAAAGAAGCTGAAAGAAGGGAAAGAGTATTTGGGGAGAGTGCATGAGGAAGTCCAGAGTAGTATAGCTCGGTAGAAGTGAAGAGATAGTTGACCTGTGCCCCTTCCTTTAATGGAAGATCTGGGAGGAGTTTTGCACTTTGCACCTTTTCTAATCAGAGAGGGGAGGTAGGAGCCCCAGGGGGAGGTGGACACATGATCTGTGAGTTCCAAGATCAGCACTACTGATCTTGTAGTAAGATGGGGTGGGGAGAAGAGGGATGATGAAATTCAGAGAAGTGTAGCTGTCCATTAGTGGACTGGTAGGGGTGGGGCAGGTATAGAGAACATTGAACTTGGAGATACAGGAACTTAGTTCTAATTTCATTTCCTTTATTTACTAACTGGAATGAGTTGCTTAACTTCTCTGGATCCTCCTTTGTAAAATGAAGGCATTATACCAGATACTATCTAAGTTTCTTCCCAGCTCCAGATACATGACTATCATCTTTCTAAAGACACATTCCACTTTTGGACATCTCTAATTGTTAGAAAGTTTGTCTTTTATAGCCATTCAAAATCTGACTGTAACATTCCCAGCATTGCTCATAGTTTTTTACCTTTTGGAGTCAACTATAAGTCTGATCACTCTTCTATTATAGTCCGTCAATTGCTTGAAGACAGTTATCATTTTCTCCTGAAATTTCATCTTTTCTAAGCTCAGTATTTTTAGTTTCTTTAACTAATCTTTAGAAAGCATGATCTTGAGGCATCTCAAGCAATCAATAAACAAGTATTTATTAAGTACCTAGAATGTTCCAGTGTAGTGTACTAAGCCTGGGGATTACAAAGCCTAAAAGGAAATAATTTATATTTTAAAGTAGTTTATATTTTAAAAACAAGGACAACATGAGCACATATTAGTCATGGCTGTGCTGGAGTCAGCTTGAACTGGCTTGACTTAGCCAACTGTGAAATATTTGGAATGAACATTTACACTTAGGAAATCAGAAAATTCTATAAATCATGACTTTATTTATTGATTTGTTGATAGTCTAGACTTAAGATACTGATGAAGAAAATTATAATGCAAATTAAACTTCAAAGTATGCCATGAATGATTTTTTTCCCCTTTGGGAACTGGTCATTAAACATTTATCAGCACACCTCTGAGTATATAGTCCACCTAAACTCTGGGACATGCTAATCCCAATTTTCACTCTCGTAAACAAGTCAGGTTTCTGGAGTTAGTCTGTCTATATTTTGCCCCCCCCCCCCCGCCAACCCGGTTTTAGAATCACTCTTAAGAGGAGTGATTCTGCAATGCAATTGGCTTGAGTCTGCAACAATGTGTTTCCCTTCAAGATCATAAGTTGAAAATTAGTCAGCTATCCTTAAGGAGCTTTCAAACAGGAGTATTTTTCAGAAAGGAGTATTACTGAGGTGATATAACAAGAAACAGATACAAAATATTCTCCCCAAATGTCTGAGAAGCCTGTCCCATGACTAGATATGGAATCCAAGTCAAAGTGGGCTCAAGCTTAGAGAGGACATTTGGTAAAGGGATAACTCAAAGTTCTTACTTTTGTGGAAGTCCTCTCCCTACCCAATGCTCAAGAAGTTCTCTTCAGACAGGTTATAGTTTCTTGGTGGGGGGGTGGGATATTTGTGGAACTGTGATGAGTCAAAAATTACACTGATGCTATAAACATGAGTGACAGGAAGGATGATGGTACCCACAACAGTGATAGGAAAGTTTGAAAGAAGGATTTTGGAGGGGGTGGGGGAGGGGTTGGGGAAGAATGATTTCTGTTTTAGATATATTGAATTTAGGATGCCTATGGGGCATCCATTTAGAAATGCTCAATAGACAATTAATGATGGGGGACAGGTATACAGGAGTGAGACTCAGGATAGATACATAATTATGAGAAACATCTGCATAAAGATGGTAACTGAACCTTTATGGGGTAATCAAGGAGCTGATGAGGTCATCATCCTAGGATAGTTCTCCTCTGTATACTTTACAGCTTCTAAATCTCCTTCTTAAAATGTGATACAATTCAGAGTCAGAGGAGATGAGTTGCGTTTATATGGGCTGCATATTGATCAGTAGTACTCTTTTCAGTGTTGGTATACTGGCATCACAAAACATCCAGTTTTTTAAAGCTCATTATTAAGTAGCAATTGTTTGGATGGGATTAGGTAGGTTTCCCAGAAGATTGTAAAGCTGGTGAAAGTTGCTTAGAGTATAGCCTGGGGGCTTTAGAACTGAAAACTATTACCCATTCCATTAAGAAAAAGTAACAGGTCTCAGCAAATCCACAGATTCATCTTCCTTTGCTTTTTTCTTTCTACAGAAAGACCTGAGTGGTTTGATTTGGGGAAACTAGAATATCACTCTTACCGTCAAATGAACAAAGCGATCCTGGTAGAAACATCTCCAGAGATAAATGACTGATAATATTAGTGGATGTCAAAGGGGCTCCTCTGCTCTCCTTTTCATTCTTCTCATCCCTATTCATTAATGCTTACCCTAGAGCATGATGTGTCTTCAGTCCTCTTCTTAGAAATGAAAAAGACACTGGGAGCCTCATGGTTACCTAATGAGTTTTATATAGACTCACCTCAGAGCTACTCTCTATAATTTGGTTAATGGCAGGACTGCCAAATGAAGAAGTTAGCCATGGGTCTCTATTTTCATATTTCACTTAGGAAGAAGATCAGGAATTGATATCCTGATTATCCAATGATAAAATAGAGAACTATTCAGTCAGAAGATTTTTAAGTGGAGGCATCCAAAAAAATGGAGATATGGAAGTAGGAAAAATGCAATTTGGATGTGTACATTCACACACACACACATATATGTTGAAATGAATTAAATTCCAAGTTGGATTTGGTGAAATAAATATAGGCTTATCCAGTTTTTACAGGAAAGGAATAGGTTTCTGAATAACTACTAATGCAGCAGGAATATTACTAGGTATTGGAATGTTTCAGTGAATCCTTTTATAATAAAAAAAAAATCCTTCCAGAATGCGAAGGATCACCAAGGTTACGTGATCCCTGGTTGCCAGGATCTTATATTCTGACAAAAGCAGAGAAAATAGGGGCTCAGAAGGTGAGCAAGAATCTAGCTTGTGATAGATAGTCCTCATCACCTAGCTGTATTATATTTGTTATGATCAAGACCAGGCAGGTTTCAGAGCAACCCAATACGCAAGGTTTTCCCACAACACAGGAGTGTAAATACAGAAGTATGGGGAAAACGATCCAAGCAACCATATGTCTTGAGTCACAACACTCTGCTACCAAAAGGTCTCATCTGGATCTCCTGCTCTCCCTTATTCCAACACCATCAGCTCTATAGCTGGGCCTGTTTAATAACATTAGTCTAGAGGCCTGAGTTCTCCTTAATTTTATATATTGCCTTAAGATAGCCTTAGACTGCGCAAGTGGCTGATACCCTCATTTGTGTTATTGATAGCAGCTGTTACCTTCCTGTTCCCCTAGTTCAATTTTCATGCTTTCTTGATCATAGTTGTAATAATCACCTACTTTATTGGTCTGGTGACTTTGAATTTTTGTATATTACCTTTTCTCATCACGAGGAATACTTGTACAGGTTGCTCACAATAGCTTTCCATTCTCTCCCCCATTCATTGACTTTTAATAGGATAAAGTAACAGTTCATTATATTAGGAGGCTACTTGCTTAGCCATCCTTGGCTAGATTATGAATTATTAGTCGATACCCAGTTAGTTACCTTCTTGCTGCTTGGAATGGGATGAGGTGGGAGTGAGCTGACCCTTCCTTGACAGGTTCTAGTTAGAGAAGTTAACCTGACTAATCAGGTTGTAGAGATTAAGGAAGTGCTTTCCCATTATGAATGAGGCAGGGCTCTCTTGATTAAAAACTGACTTCCCTTGGGAAATGGTCAGACATTCATGGATATTCAGATCTGGCAGGGCATGAAATGCAGGGGATATTATCTCTCCTGCTGTGGGAGGGGAGGGGAGGAGGATGTGTAGACTTAGATTCTATCATGTGACCTGACCTGATTGGAAGTTGTCAATGAGACTTTTAAGACTCCCTTTCTTAAGACTCACCTTGGTTTATCCTTTTTCCTTATCATTCAGGAAGGATAGCTAACGCTTGGCTTTATTCTTATCTCTTTTGTTTGGAGATACTACAGTACTGTTTAATTCTTCTTCTATTCTAAGGTAACTGAATGGCAGTTCTCTTTGTGTAGAGGAACAGGGCTGGGATAATTCATCCCCTTTTCTGAAATAATTGTGTTTCATATTTTAGGAGTACAGTCAACAATTTTATTATTTTGTGGGAATCATTTATATAAATTTGCATATTGTATTGAGTTAGGTGGTCCCCACTGAAGTTTTCTATCTCTTTCAAGCAAAATTGTACATACTTATTTAAGGACTCACTAAACACTCTTAGAAGATTCAGAAAATAGTGGACCTCAACATTTCTGGAGCTTAGTAGGTTTGATAATTACATCAATTACTTATTCACTGGCCATAAATCATTTGAGTGCATGTAGCAATACATTAAAGTATGATCTACTTCTAATAATTAGTTCTTCATTCCATAATTGAAGTTAACATTTTGAGTCCAAGTACATACACTTTACAATTCTTAGACCCTGTACTTACACTAATTAGATGTACCTGCACGTCCTAATGTCTCTCTGTTTCATACTTGTTATTGGAAGGAAGTACTGCAAACTATGAAGTTCTATATAAATTTGAATTATTATTTTCTTTTCTTATAAATGAGAATTTACATTGAGATTCCAATGTCAGTATCTATAGTCAGTTTTGCCATAATATGGTATGTGTGTTCTCAGAAAGTACCACATTTTGCAAAATCACACAATAAAGCCTGCAAATCTTATGAGGAAGAGGAAGTTAGGGGCACAATGTTAAAAAGCTTCATCAGAGGCACTCTAATTAAAATGATAGCTCAGTTTTATTCATATTAAATGGTTAAGATATACAAAAAAATACAATAAATAGTGGCAGTATCCCTGGTCTTGGGCTAGCAAAGTCTCCTGCAAGTTGGGCCAGCCAAAACTGGGCCTCTGGGCATCTCAACCAGGACCAAAGGTGGTGGAAGGCTAGTGTGGACCAGCCCTCTTCTGCCTACTGTTTCTACTATACCAGAAGATATATAAAGAATATGAACTTTACCATGAAAAAGACCTGAAATTTGCTTGTGAGAGTAGAATCAATTATGACTTGTGAGTTATTGTGAAGTGAGGCAGTTTTCTGAGTTCTCACTCTTTCTCAGGAACAAACTAAAAAATTGAATTATACCCTCTGTTCCCTAATAAATCATTTATGTTAGAACACATTTGCATTCACAAAGCATGAATTATAGAGGAACTGACTGTATTTGCATCCATGAAAAGCGAAATGTGAAGTTGCTCCTTAGACATTAGAATCTTGTCCCTAGGTCAATACCAAAAATTCTACCATGAAGTTCTCTTTTGCTATCTTCCCTAGTACTGGGAAAATTAATTTCCCAGTAGAACCCAGAAGGATACAAACTCTAAATTGTTTATGAAAACTGTGTTATCTAGATGTTTATACATAGACATATTTACACACACACATACTATACATACATACATACATACATACATACATACATACATACATATATATATATATATATATATATATATATATATATATATATATATATATATATATCCCTCCCAACCTTTCAAATACATGATGTCATCTCCTTTGATACTCACAACAACTCTGTGAGGTAGATGATGACATTATCTTCATTCAGTGACTTGTCCAAAGTCACATAACCAGCTGAAGCTGGATTTGACCTCAGGTGTCTCTTTCTACTTCTATTTCTGATGAAACTATAAACTTTTACTAGGGAACAGTACTTTCTCTTGGTCACATGGAATGATTTTACTTTTTCTTCTGCCATATAGATGTCACTCGCATTTTTCAGAAACAACCTATCTACTGCAGAATTTCCTCTATACAAATTAAGGACACCTCTACCATCTGAACAGGACAGCTAGATAGTGCAGTGGTTAGAGTGCTAGAACTGGAGTCAGAAAGACTCCTCTTCCTTAGTTCAAATCTGACGTTAGGCAACCCTAATGGTGCAACTCTGGGCAAGTCACTTAGCCCTCTTTGCCTTAGTTTCCTCATCTGAAAATAAGCCAGAGAAGGAAATAGAAAACCACTTTTGGTATCTTTGCCAAATGAGGTCATGAGGAGGTGGACATGACTGAACACCACCACCACCATCCGAACATAACTTAAAACAAGCTTAAAGTATTATTGACTAACTTCGAAGTTGCCCTTTTATCAGTCTGCAGAAATGTACCATCATCATTAGATGTTATGATGAAAGAAGAGTATAGACCCTTTGACAAGATGATATATCTCCTTTCATATTGGAATTCTGTATTTTCTCCTCTATACTGTAAAAAGGTACAGAAGAAAGGAAGTAAAATCAATGAATGAGATGTATATTCTCAAAGAGCATTATGGTATAGTTTCAGACTGACACCAAAGCAGGCAGGTAAAAATGCATTTTTCAGTCAGGCATGAAGATTGATACCTTTCATGCAGTGGTCATCATCTCTAAGACATTTCCTACTCTCTGATTATAAAATATCACCAAGTCTTGAGTCTGATATCAGACTCAAGTTTTTCTTCAGTCATTCCCTTGTGAAAGTTTACAATTTCATCAGTATTCTACACTGTAATAAGTAATCTAGTCCTTGAGAACTCTGCTGTTTTTTTCTTCTTAATTCACTTTGAACTGTCTTGCTAATACAATTTACCCAAATGAAAATTTTCTTTTAAGGCTTTAAAAATGAGCTACCCTAGTATAGGAAAATCACAACTCTTGTTCCTCCTAGCTGTATAATATTTTGAAATGTTTAAATATATACAAATAAAATAAACACCTATGCACATGTATGTGCATATATACATGTATAACACTTTTCTCTCAAATGTATGTAGAGAGAGATGGGAAGAGAGAGTAGGGGAGAAGGCAAAGAGAATATATGTATTTGCATAGGGAGATGGGAAAGGAAATGCCCAAGTGATGCAAAAGTCTCTTATAGAAAAGGACTAATTTCCTTCAAAACATTCAATATACAATATAATATCATAGTTTCTTTTGAAAGCCAACTATAATTCTGGGTCTATAAAAGAATTTAGTAACGATATAATAATTGCCATCCCCAAAGTACATACCGGGGGTGGGGAACCTGTAACGTGGCCCTTTAGGTCCTCAAATGTGGCCTTTTGACTAAATCCAAAACTTGAGCCTGTGTCACTGGTTTTGACAGGACTTTTCCAGGAAATTTTCAAAGGAGTTAGTTAAAAGGCCCCTGCCAAGGACCTGGAAGACTATATGTGGCCTCGAGGTTGCAGGTTCCCAACTCCTGAGCCGCACTGCCTGAAAGCATGGAGGGAGCCTTTCATTACATTGTAATGCCTTACTTGCTTTTTTTCCCTTTACTTCTGATATAACTGCTTGGGTCAACTAGGTGGCACAGTGGATAGAGTGCCAAGCCTGGAGTCAGGAGGACCTAAGTTCAAATCCTACCTCAGATACTTCCTACCTGTGTGATCCTGGGCAAGTTATTTAACTGTATATGTCTCAGTTTTCTCATCTATAAAATGATCTGGAGAAGGAAATAGCAAACCACTCTGGTATCTTTACCAAGAAAACCCCAAAACAAGGTCACAAAGAGTGGGCTATGAATGAAATGACTCAACAAAACAATTGCTTGATCCATTACTTCTTCCTTCTAGCCCAGGTAGGGGTTATTATTTAGGTCATGTTTGTTGTTTTAGTTGATTTATTAGTTATGCTTTCTCTTTATTTGGTAGAGCCAAATGAATGGACAAACATCTTAATGATGACACCCACATAGGATTATACATTACACTGGGCATATATGGCAGCCATACTCAGACCAAAGATGAACGCATATGGTCTTTTTTATCCCTTAAACATAGAGATGTCATATTATAAAGCTGTTCTTCAACAATTTTGATCAGCCTTTTGAAACAATGTCCACAGACATGAAAATGCAAGCAATTTATAAAATCATTTTTATAGCCTTTAGCAGCTTTTATGATCAACATTTATGACATACTTAGCATATGACATAGTTATTTCTTGGTGTTGAAGGTTTCAGACTAACTTGGAGAGAACTATTGTAGTCTATTATATAGCATACTCATTTTTATGGTCAGGTATAACTTTTTTCACAATTAACTGGTTGATGATTTATGAATAATAAATTTAAGTACAAGATGGCTTTGACAGAAAGTAAAGGGGCTATGTAATCTTAGAAAACTCTGAGATTCAATTTATGTGTGTGTATCACCACACAAAGGAATGGTATTCCATGTGTATTTTAAGGTCCTAATACACACACATATACATACATAAACAATGTAAATGCTTGTGTGTAAATTTCTTTGAAGACTTTCCAAAGACCTTGTTTTCATAACACCCAAATAAGCATTCGATTTAGTGAAAGAACCAGGAGCTTAAGATGAGTGAAGATTAATATTTTTACTTTTTAGTCAATTATTTTAATTTTGCCAAGATAGGTTCTAAAAGGATGTAATTTCTCAAGAACCTGATAGATTTTCCCTTGAAAATTTCCTGGAAAAGTCCTGTCAAAGCCAATGATACAGGCTCAAGGACTATCTTTGATTTATAAAATTCTGTTGAAAGTTTTACTAGATTTCTTGCTATCAAAGGTAACTCAGTCCTTCCATTTCAGAACAAAATTATCCATTTTTTATGGGGCATTTGGCATGAAAGTTTCAAATGAAAGACAGCCTTGCTGAGAACATCACCCAGTAACTGCAGAACGCTGTCCCTCCCGTGTAATTTGGCCTTACAGACATCATTTTCAGGAATAAATCTGAGGGGAAGCTAACAGAAAAATTTGTATCTTAGACGTAGTTCTCAGAGTTTGAGATTTTAAAAGATAACTTACAACCAAATAACAGAAGTAGACTATAGATAGGTATCTGGAATTTTAAAAGGGATAGAAAATTTTGTTAGCTGCAAAATAGCTGTAACATTATGATAGTGATAACAATAAAGAGAGAATCTTATTTTACCTTGGGCATTTTTCCTATTTCTCTGTTAACACTGAAGAATAGACTTTTGCCATCTCTTAATATTTATATGCAGCTTTGCTCCATTCCAAGCAATGGAGCCTCATATATGGGTTCTAAACCCATATCTGTAGACTCAAAGAGGACATAAAAGCAAATAGTTCCATGTGGTTTTTAATCAATATTTCTTTACAATGTAGAATCTTTCTGTGAGTCCTGAACACTTGCTTAAGGTCTGGAGCTCAACATTCTGATTAGCTTTCATGGAGATAGAAAAGGTGGCTAGGGCAGCGTTGAGAGCACAAGAGGAAAGATATGGTAAAATTCAGTTAGGATCTAACTGCAATTCAACCTTGCAATATCACTCCTAACATCTCTGAATGTCTCTTCTGGACAATGGAAGTGACTCAAAAGGTTTGCCTGGGAGAGACTGTGAAGGATTCAGAAAATCCAGGCCAAAGGTACTTAGACCTTTTTCTCTTGAATATTTGCAGGTGAAAGGAATTTGGGATTTAATTATAATTCCCTCAATTCTCCCTTTAGCCTTTCTAGTGTTGGGTGAGCAAGCCTGTGGTAAATATGAAAAAAGGCAGTGGGTGTCTAAGCATTAGTTCTGACATCTTCCATTTATAGTTACATTTATGTACAAGGGCAGCGTGTGCACAAAGGCTACAGCTTTTTAAAAATAGCCCCTTTAAAATAGAAAGTGCAGCACATATTTCACATGGCTATCACCAAGTAGGGGAGGGTAGCAGTGCCCTGAGAATGAAGGGGTGCTCATGGCACTAAACAGATTAGCATTATGCCCCTTCTGGCTTTTACTTCCCACAATTCCACAAATAAAATTGCTTGTAATTTTATTCAGTTGCAACCCACAAGATAGCACCCAAGATCAAGAAGAGGGAGGTTTTTTTTGAAAAGTGTAGCAATTTTAGCATGAAAATTATGGGGTTTACAAGTCAGGATAGGCATGGCTCTAAACTGTTGAGTACCATGAAGACCCCTTGCTATGGGGAGCTCTTTATTTAACAATTATCTTGGAAGAATCAAAATTGTAGGTGATTCTAATAAGATATGGCCAATGATGACTTTTGTGCAAGAAATAGAATAAAAGATGTCTTTAAGGAGATGAAATAAAGTATGGAGGAGAGACAGCCTAGTGCTGCATTGCTACTCTTAAGATATGAAAAGAAGCAGATCATGTTGGGTGGACACTCACAGCCTAGAACAATGCCTTGTATAGCAATTTCATAAACTTTTGTTGACAGATTTAATGAATGATTACTCTGCAGGGGATTTATGGAAATTTTTGGATACCAATTCGTCAGTGGACAGTACCCACACCTATGAAATCTAAGGGATGTCCAAGATGGTAAAGATTGGAGATTCTTATTTGTACACTACATTAGCTATAGTTGGAGCTTTAGTCAATTCTCTTTCAGAATTGGTTGAGCTTTTTATCCTTTGTATTTATGGGTTTCCTTTTCTGTTGTTATCTTTTCCATTCATATTTGTAACTCAAGAATTATGGCCTTTCAAATTCAGTGCATAATATTTTAATAAAATGACTGCCCCATTCCAGGCAATTGAATTTTCATTGCCAAATCCTATGTAACAAATAGCAGGATGAGCTTGTCAGTGTGGAATACAATTTAGAGTGCTTGGCACAATGACAAATGATGGAATATGATGTCTCTGGACTTGATAGCAAAATGTATAACCAGAATTCCTTGCTCAGGGACAGGAAAATATTAGAAAATCTTTAGATTAAAAATCACTTATAATATCTGAAGAAAAAAAAGATTTAGCACAAAAATAAAGAGAATGAAACATGCCAAAAGTTTCCTGATGAAAACTAACACTGTTGAAATGCTAAAAATCTTGGGTTAATTATGTTTCCTAGAAAACCAGAAATTCTTTGCATGGGACAAGTGGCTTCTCTTTTGTCAGCAGCGAATATCTGTGTAACAAAATGAAGTTCCAATATGGCAATTAAATTTGTCACGATGACCTCTTTCTCCTTAGATATTATAGTTCAAGTGGGAAATCCAATGGAATCAAACTACTCAGACATTGGAATTAGATTCACTAAGTGGAACACTTCTGGGGAGCCTCAGGAGAAACAAGTCTTTATGAATTGTTGCTTTCACTTTAAATGAATACAATTAAAATTTGTTTTCCATTTTTCTCAACCGTTGCTATTTAAGCAATCCAGCAATGACAATGAACTGTGGATAAGGTAATGGAAAGTAATACGTCAGTTACCTTCCTTAATGATATCAAGGCAACATGGAATATTGACTTCTACCTTCTCCTAAAAAGGTGAGTTATTTTGAAAGGGCAGGATGGTGCCATGTTAGCAGAGAAATTTAATAGTGTTACTTTAATAATCAATTCCTGGACTATTAGTATTATGATTAATTGCTTATTTTCCCTCTCCTCCTTCTTTGCCAAAATCTAGGGACTTCCCATTTTGTATATGAAGGATTGAGTTTTAAGTTGGCTTATTGGAGAAGGGGTGGGGAACCCTCTGGGTCCTCAAGTGTGACTCTTTGACTAAATCCAAACTTCACAGAACAAATTCTTTTACGAAGGGGGATTTGTTCTGCGAAGCTTGGATTCAGACCAAGGGCTGCCTTTGAAAGAAGACCTAGAGGGCCACATGTGGCCTCGAGGCCACAGCCCCTTCTTGCCCCCTTCCCTGGTTAAGACAATGAGATAGAGTCATGTGAAGACAGAATATTTTCCATATATAATTCTAATGCTCTAATATTGTCTTTCAATTAAACATCCAGTTAAAAAAGATGGGAGAAGTTACCAAAATCACTGAGACCAGCTATAAAATTCATGACGCTGGAAGCAGAGTTAAGAGTCAGAATATGGCAAGGTAAGAAATGGAAGGTGGATGGATTGCTGCCTCTGAACACTGAGTACAAGCAGAAGTTCTGTCACTCCTGGTTAAAGTTCAGGATGGAGGCAGTGTACTTTAAGTTCATATCTCTCACTTGAGTCATGGAGTACTGTGTAGAGGTTTAGACTTGAAACCAAGACAACCTGAGTCACTGCCTCTCATACATATATACAGTCTAGGTAAGTCACAACTTCTAAGTGCTCTCAAACAGCTATCACTTATATGCCCTTCACTGACAGAGGGAGTTTACCTAAGTTTCCATTATAGTTTATTCATGAAGGTTTCCCTATTCATTTTTCCCTTTTGCCCACCTTCTTTTAAAGCTCCTCTTTATCTATTATCTTCTTCCATTAGAAGGGAAACTCCTACAAGTCCAAGAACTGACGGGTTTCCTTACATTTGTGTTCTCCACTCAGCATACGGTGCCTGGCACATAGTAGGTTCTTAATATATGCTTGTTATTCCTGTGTGTTATCTATCTACCTTACTTATACACCCATTCCCTCCCATAGTCATATGGGCTGTTTGTGCCTGACCTGTAGTACACCCTTCTGAGCTTGTATCTGTGTGATCAGGCACAGCTGGACATGTTGTACACTGACCAACATCAAGATGTCCTTTTGATCCTCTTTGAGACAAACAGTAACACCTATCTAGGTCAATGAAATCATAAGTCTGATTCAAAATTTTAAAATCTTCCTAACATTAGAGTATGTATATACACATCCACTGAGGGTGAAAGAGAAAAGGAATTTCTTTTTATTTAAGAGCATTGGAATGGAAAAAAAAAATTTGATAAGATGTACATAGAATAAGGTATATAGGTATTTTTTTTCAACATCAAAGGCCTGAAGCTATTTCCCTCAATGCAACTGATAGATTTAGAGTTAGAAGAGACTTCTAGTTCCCACTCTCCTCCATGTATATATTTGCATACACACACACACATATGTATGTGTGTATATATCCATCTGTTCACACACACACACATATTTACAGATAAAGACAAAGATTCCCATGGAGATTAAATAATTTGCCCTGGGTGTCATGCAGTTAAATGGACTGGCTGGGATCCAAACCTAGATCTTCTGACTCCAAATCAGTTTCTCTCATAAAGTTTCTATACTGTTTCCCTAATTCATTTTTTTCTCATAAGATCCATACTGTAGGAGGTGACCTTGACAACATTTGTGATTTCAATGATAAGAGTTCTCCTTTAACTTATGCAAAGCCCAGACCTTTTCTGGCTTAGTAGATATTTTCATGAATTGCTATGACCATACAATTCATCACTTGGTGGCCAACCTTTTGCTGACCAGCCACACTTAGCCAGGATACTCCTGGGAAGAGACTTCATTATCTTGGTAAGGTCGGCTCTGTTAACATAGCCGGCAGGCTACAATGAAGTATTCTGAGAGAATTCTGTTTACATTACATCAAGTAAGCATAATGTCTATATAAACTGATACTGTGGGACTGTACAGACAGAAAACAAGGATTCTTCAAGTGATCTATGTGCATTCTCTAGCCAGTGTTGTCTTGATGGGCTTGTCTATAGTAATTGCCAAGGTTCTTGGCTAGAAACTGACATGTAAAAGAAAAGAGCTTCAATGTAAATCTCTCTACATTTGATTCTGGAGTCTCTAAAGCCCAGTAAAGCTCATTTCCTGTTCTTTCCATGGATTTCTTATAGATTTACTGCTCTGAGTTCAATATCACTGCCAGGTGATAAAAGGTATAGGATAAGAAGAAAATCTGTTTCTTGAAAGTCTCATAAAATGCTAGTCTTCAAGGAGCACTATACCTTTCAGATTATTCTAATTTAAGAACCAAGCCATTCATTTCCTAGGGATGGGAAATTTGAGTGACTGGTCAATGTTCTTATCAATGTGTTGATAAGTCCCAGGAACAGGGCAGGCCTCATTGGACTGGGGATAGAATGGATTTTCCACAAGTGGAAAACAACGCAAAATGAATAATCAATCTTAGACGAGAACTTCATTTAACCATTGAATTTAGACTAAGGAAACTATCTCTGTGACAGTGGCCCTCACCTCTCAAAGTGTACTTCTCTAATACTGGGGGGACAGTTTGCTCCAAGGAAACAAATTAATGAATGGGTGATAGAACAGAGTGTCACTGTCTGTGATAGTAAAGCTAAACTAAATGAGAAACAACAGAAAAACGGATGTCCTTTAAGCCTATTTTTGGAACAATTTTGAGACAATGATGGATTAATAAAAAGTATAAGTATGTCTCCTAATTTTTTTTTTGCTACGTTTCCATAATAGGGGGAAATTTTTGACTCTAAGACACTGCCAGAAAATGTATACCTTAAACTTTTCATATTTATCAGGAAAACCAATTAGAGCATAAACATTCAATAAGTCAAATGATGTGTTGAAAATACAATATTATATAGTTGCAGAAAACATGATGCTAGCTAGAATGGAACCTGGTGACTGTGAGAGAGAATAACTTAAATTTCTTCTCACTTGAGGAATACTCAGATATTCATTGCAGAAAATGAATTCAGAAGCATGGATGCTTTGAAAAAGGGCCTCATCTCTCCTTCTAGGCTGATTCCTCAGACTTAGAAGGAAAACTATAGATCAGTGCTAAAAATGGGAAGCTGCTAGGAAGGTAGGAAATTACAATCAATTTAACCTTGAGTGAGTTGAACCCAAAGATGATCCAGAATTACATATGTAGGTAGACTCAGATTCCCAGGGAGCATTTTCTAATGTTAACATTAGCAAGTTGCTTATAGGTTCATACGATTCAAGTTGAAATGACTTGCCAAAGGTCATGGAGATAATAACTAGTGGAGTCAAGATTCCAACCCAGCTTTTTGGAATCCAGATCCAGGGATATGCTGTTTCTTTCTGCAATGTTACGTGAACATCTGTATCTAGTCAATTCAGTTCCAAACAATTCAAAATATTAAGGACCTATTACATCCAAGTCATTGTAGTAACTACACAGACAAAAAAGGATACAGTCCTTGCTCTCAAGAACTTCCATTCTATTACAAGGATATAACAGGTGCACAGGTTAAGTACTATACAAAGAAGGGAATGTAGGGGACACAGGACATATCTGAACTCTAAGAATATTTGAGGAAGGAAATAGTACTGACAGCTAAGGGCAAGAGGAAGACTTTGCTAAGACGGTGGCACCTGAAATGAGCTTTGAAAGAAGAGGAGAATTCTGAAAGACAATGATGAGGCAGGAATATATTCTATGAATAGTAGATGGCTTGTGTGAATGTATGGGGGTAGAAGATGGTTTGATGACTCTGGGTAACAGTGGGCAGGCCATCTTGTCTGGATTGAAGAGTGAACAAAGGAGAGTAATGTGAAATAAGTCTAGAAAGGTAAGGGGGAGCCAGAATGAGGAGGGTCTTTAACACCAGTCTGAGGGGTTTTACTTTTTCCTAGAGGCAATAAGGTGCCATTGGAATTGTTTGAGCAAGGGAATGACATGGTCAGACTTCAAGTGTAGGAAGATTATCTTGACAGCTGTTTTGGATAGATCAAAGAGACAGAGACTTGGAGAGGGGGTAAGGGGAACCATTAGGCTATTAAAATAGTTTAGATGAGATGATGAGGGACTGAACCATGGTGTGGTTGGGGTCAAAGATGATTCTGAGATTATAAACCTGGGTGACTGAAAGGATGTTGATACCCACAACGGAAATAGAGGAATATGTGCAAGGGGAAGATTTCCTAGCGGGGTGGGGGGAAGAGGGGGCTGGAGAGATGAGCTCCATTTATATATACCTCATTTGGGATATTCAGGTGGAGATGTCCAGTAGGACAGTGGATGATAACAGACAATTTCAAGAAAGAATAGTGCTCTGAATAGGCTTTGGAGGGAAGGAGAGAGAAGTAGAGGTTAGGAATAAGTATTTATATAATACTTCTAATTGTGAAGCACTTTACCAGTATTCTTGGTTGCATGTGCTTGGACCAAAATCTAAAATCACTTTTCTCCCTAGCCTCAAAACACTATCCCAGGCAGATTCTCCCCAGCCCAAGGACACAGCCTGCCCTAGCGAAACTTTTATCTCTTTTCCTGACACAGTAGCCAGCTGTACCATAGAATTTATTAGTTTGAACCAGCTACATACTGGCTGAACTGACTATGCACTAGGTCATAATGACATTTACTACTCACTGAACAATCATATGTATCCTAGATTTAGACATACGTACACTTCTTTACATTTATTTTGTCTAACAAGACATTGATGAGAGCAGCCTGGTATTCCTTGGTCAGTCCTGACCATTGGTTAACAATGATGTTTCAGGCCTAAAACCACACCTCCATGTAGCCTCCCTCCTTGGACTATTTCCCAATGAACTCTGGGTAATACATGTGCAAATAGATATTGAAAGACTTATTTTAATTGATGCAGAGTGAATTAAGCAAAACCAGAAGAATAATTTATAAAATAGCAACACTGGATAAACAACTTGGAAAGGTTCGTGAACTATGGTCAATCCAATGAACACCTATGGTTAAAAGGATAAGTGAAGAAATATACCATCTTGAGAGAGAGGTGATGGATTTATATAGCATGTTTATGTAAAATTTATTACATATTATATATGCATATATGTATATAGCATATACACATATATGTATACACATATGGATACATGATTGATAACGAATATTTGTTGCAAAGAATGTTTTGTTTTTCTCTTTTTTTCAGTGGAGTAGAGAGGGAGAGAACATAGATTTCTATTAACAAAAAAAAAAACCTACAAAGAGAAGTTCGGTGTGTATGTGCGTGGTGGCACATTCCTACACTTGGAGAATGTTGCACGTACTTTCAGATGAGGTCACAGTATCAGTTTTTCTTACTGCTTTGCTTTGTTACAAGAGTCTTCAGAGAAAGCTCAGGGTAACATATGAATGTAAAAACAAAACATACCAAAAGATACTTAGCTTTAGCACTACATAACTTTTGCTACTGTATCTAAATGGTTAAATTTCATAAGCTGTACTGTTTACCAATTGATTTTAAGCCATTTTTTATTAATTACAAATCTATTATAAAAAATTAACAGGTCAATTTATTGATTTCTGTCTAGAAGGCTCTTGGATAAGGACTGGGTGACTGTGGTTCTCTCCTACCACCTGGTGGCAGCATATAAATATTGCAGGGCAAATACTACAGTGCTAGGGTTCTCAACATATGATCTGTGGATTATGGGGGGTCCCAAAGACTCTTTTTTTGGGGGGTTCCCAAGGTCAAAATTATTTTAATAATAATAATAGTGAAATTTCATAATAAATTCATAATAACCAAGACTTTATATAATCCATATAGATTTAAGGATGTTGTGCAGAGACCAGGAAATTTGAGAATTACTGCTATAGTCAGGCCAAAGTGAAATATTGTTAGGGGAGCTTTACAAGACTTCCCTCTCCTTTGACTTGAGGGGCAGTATGTACAGTAGAAAGTATGCTGGATTTGGAAGGAGAGGATTTAGGTTTAAACCCTGACTGTGCCATGAATTCTTTGGATAACCCCAGGCAAGTCACTTAACAAAGAACTGGCCTTAGTTTCCTCGTTTGGAAAATGAGGGAATTGTACTAGATGGCTTCTCAGGTCCTTCCTAGCTCTAAATCTAAGATCCCATGCCTTCAAGAACTTTAAAAAGTGACTGGATAGAGATATCTGTCTCTCTGGTCTGTTCCTTCAGAAGTGGTTATTAGGTAAGAGGTAGATTTTTTTTTTAAAATAGGAAATTGAACAGCACTTTACCTTGTTTCTATCAGAGTTAGATAATATATAGAAGGAAAGAAACAAGCATTTATTGAACTCCTATTATGTGCTAAGTGTTTAATAGAGATTATCATTTGATTCTCACAACAACTCTGGGAGATAAATGTTACTAGATGGTCTCCATTTTGCAGTGAGAAAAACTGAGGCAGACAGAGGTTAAGCAACTTACTCAAGGAAGTGTCTGAGGTCACACCTGAACTCACATCTTCCTTGTCCCATCCAGCATCTCCTACCTGCCTCTATAGAAAATGTGCATAGAACAATACAAGACAGTTTATCAACCAAGTGTTAAGTAATCAGAGAACTGGAAGAATCTTGATATCATCTAATCTAACTAACCTTCCTCATTTTTCCAGATAAGGACACTTACACCCAGAGACATTACATGATATAGAGCATTGGGCTTGGAGTCAGGAAGACTTACCTTCCCAAGTTAAATCTAGCCTCAGACAGTCCTAGCTGTGTGATCCTTGGCAAGTCATTTAGCCCTGTTTACCTCAGTTTCCTCATCTGAAAAATGAGCTGGAAAAAGAAAAATGGCAAACCACTCTAGTATATTTGCCAAGAAAACCCCAAATGGGGTTGTGAAGAATTGGACACACCTGAAAAACGACTAAACAAGTTTACATGAATATTAAGTAACAGGGCCAGCATTCAAAGTCAGGTCTTCTAAAATTCAAATCTAACATCTTTTTGATAATTATATGCTGTGAGGAGGACTATGAACATGGTTAACTCAGAAAAGGTAAGAGGGGGTGGACTTTGTAACAATAAGAACAGAGCACATTTATTTAGAGCTCTAAGGCTTGAAGAACACTTCACAAACATCTCTTTTAATCATCACAATAACCCTTTCAGGCACGTGCTATAATTATCCTGTTTTTGCAAATGAGGAAACCAAGGCAGACAGAGATTAATTGACTTGCCGAGCATCACACAATTAGTATATGTCTGAGGTCAAATTTGAACCCAGGTCTTCTGGTTTCCAGGTTCAGTACACTATCCCCCTGCCACCAGCTGCCTCTTTTAGATGATCTCTAAGGTCCCTCCCAGCTCTTAGATGCTAAGGGAGAAGTTGTGCATTTGTCACAACATCATAGATTAAGAGTTGGAAAAGCCCGTAGAGATCAGCTAAGACAGTGCTCTCATTTTACAGATGAGAAAACAGGTTCATAGAGATTAAATGACTGAGATTAATTCATTAGTTTCTTCATCTTTAACAATAATGCCTGATTAATTAATTGAGATTAATTGTCCATGGCAACATACAGGTTCTTTGATTTCAAATCTACAGTTCTTTCTATGGGATTTAGGTTCAATTTTTGGCTAACAGTAATATTAATAACACTTTACATATATCATTCTCTGGTGCAGCTCTTAGAGCAGTCAGTTCCTCCAGTCCTGCTGCTTTCTACAGATGTTCAGGATATTCTTCTTGCTTCCTCAGTGAGTTCCATACCAGGTTCACAGTCTTCCTCTTCTCCCCAACCCCTGCCATCTTCTTCCCAGTCCCTCAGGTTCACAATCTAGGTGTCATCCTTGCCTCCTCTCTCTCGCTCTCCGTATCCAATTGGTAGCTGAGGCTTGTCAATTTCAACATCTCTTGAATATGCCCCCCTTCTCTTCTGATCTGTTATCACCCTAGTGTACGCTATCATCACCTTATGTTTAGAGTATTGCAATAAACTGTTAATGGGTCAACCTGATACAAGACTCTTCCCATTCTATCCCCGACTCAGACCCATATTACTCACGTACTCAATAAACTCCAGTGACTCCCTATCACTTCCAGTATCCTTTCTTTGGTGGTCAAAGGTGACCTCAGACACTTCCTTGAGTAAGTTGCTTAACCTCTGTTGCAGTCAGGAAGACTTACTCTTATAACTTACTCTGCCTTCCCCGACAAATACCTTTCCAGGCTTTTTACACCTTATCCTCCACATGCTCTTTAATTCAGTGACATTGGCCCCCTTGCTCTTCCAAGAAAATGACATTCCATCTCTGGCCTTCTTTTTTTTTTTTCTGTCTCCCATTCCTGGAATATTCTCCTTTCTCTGGACGCCTACTATCTTCTATCAAGTCTCAGCTAAAGTTCCACCTTCCATAGGAATTCTTTTCCAATCCCTCTTAATTATAGTACCTTCCTTCTGTCATTTATTTCCTATTTGTCCTGTATATATTTTGTTTGTACATAGTGATTAGCATGTTGTCTCTCTCTTAAATTGTGAGCTACTTGAGGCCAAATACTATATGGTTTGTCTTTCTTTGTATCTGACACACAGCAGGTGTTTAATAAATGCTTATTGACTGACTCTAGTCATTTGGAGACTACATTCCAAATCAGGAGTACATTTTCAACAAAATACTATTAGTAAGCATGGTATATGATGACACTTAAATTCAATTTCCCTGGCATATTCTGGGAAAAAGTGATCAAATCTGAATAGAAAATGACAGATTGTCTAGAGACACCAAAAAATACTCCCTACACCTGTCTTTAATGTGCCTAGAATACTTTATAAAACAAAGCTATAAGGTCAGTATTACTTTTTGAGGGACACTAATAAGGTCCCATTAATGGACCATATCTGCTTAGATGTTCAAGCCTATGCTCAGCAATGCTCTGTCCATACGAAACAAGTCCTGCCAGACCTGTAATAGCAACCCTTTGGATCCTTGGCATCACAGTGATCCCACATCTCTTCTTCTGGCTACTTAAGAAGAGAGCAGCAGGTGTGGATTTTTGACATAGCCTGGGTCCCCTGAGAGGCAGGGAATGATTGACTCATGTGGTGTTCAAGGGAAGTTGCCTTGCCCACAGCCATGTAGGCAGCACTTGAACCTCTAACTTCTAAACCAGTGATCTTTCTACTGTCCCATGTTGACTTAGGTCTTAGTATTTTTTCTACTCTTATTTATCCATATTCAAGTTGACAACATGACCCAGAGTCTAAGGGCAAAGGAGAATACCCCTTTGGGGCAGTAAGGTTTAAGGCACTGTGGTATAGTGGAAGGAAGGAGACATGATGGGCCTTAGAATTAGGAACACTTTGGGTACTCATCTTACATTCTGAATGAACCTGCAAAACTCCCTTAACCAAGCTAGGCCTCACCTATAAAAATGAAGGGGACAGACTGGGACCTCACAGGTCCTTTCTAGTTCTAAGTATATGAACCTCTGATCTCTAATTCTAGATCCTTTGATTCTATAAAATCTCAGATGCTATATTGGTATCCCTGGAATACCAAAAGAAAAGAAGGGCTCCTCCAGGGAACCTGTCTTTAGATGATACATTCAGAAATCAAGAGAAGAACTTTAGGTCCCGTCCCATTCCCTTTTCCCCCATCTCCCATGGATGATAGTGGGAAACATAAAAAGGAATTACATAGAATGAGAAGGTGAATAGGGTTATACTATATATAGCAGTGGGAGGCATGTCACACTGATGAAATCAGGAGCCATCGATGTATCAAAGTAATTTGAGGGAGGGAAGGAAGATTACACTCTTGCCTCCTGATTCATGTCACCCCTGGCAACTAGTAAGTAGCAAATGGGGTGGGGGAGGATTGTAGATCATGATACACCCAAAAATCTAGACTTGAGCTTTCTTGGTGTCCTAGTACCTGCTGCTCATAGAGTCTAAAAGGGCAGAGGGACATAGGCTTTGGGACCAAAGTCCTAGGAAACATCATCACACATAGAGTAATCCATCACTGAGATGGTAGGCAAATTCCCTGGATGACTTCATTCCTATCAACTAGCAATTGGCCCAACAGAGTGCTTCTTCCCAAGCTTCCTGTCTCCACTCACCTTGTAATGGAAGAGAAACAATCCACAGAATAGGCTGTACAGGTCTGCAGTGAGGAGGTTGAGGTTGACAGATGTTGCACTGGTTTTCTTTATAACTACTGGCATGAAGCTGTACAGGCCAAACATGCAGGCGCTGAAGCCAACGTACAACAGCCCTGTAGGAGCAAGCATAGGGTAGAGTGTGTGAACCATGGTATCCTCTCCAGGGGAGCAGTATTACTCAGGAGGCATGAAAGGTGGAAGTTAATGGAAGAAAAACTCAGGACTTATCTATCACCCCTAAAAGGAACTCCCTTCTTCCAATGCTTCTCTCCTTCCTTTTTTTTGTAGTAGAGAGCCAAGATTGATTGTTAAAATGGTTAATTTCTGGGTGAGGACTTCTTTACTACTACTACTGCTAAACCACATATATAGTTTTTGCAGTCAATGAGAATACAAAGAAAAAAGCACAACAGTGCCTTTCTGCAAAGAGATTACATTATTTCCAGGGAAACATATACATATAAAAGTCTATATGAAATAAATACACACATATAAAATAATCAGTATGAAATAAATACCTACATAAAACAATTTTTGGAAGTTTGGCACTAGAAGCAGAGAAATCAGAAAGGTCCTATGTAAAATGTGGCATTTGTGTTGAGTCTTGAAGGAACCTAGAGATTCTAAGAGATAGAGGGGAGGAGGGAACATATTCCAGGCACAGGAGGATAACCAATGAAAAGTCATGTGGATAGAAGAAGGTGTGTTGGATTTGAGGAAAAGAAAGAATGGTTGCCTGATACCTGAAGAGTGGTTAGAGTCTTATCCTGGAAGATAGGAAAACTTGGTTCAGAAGTCAGTATAGTATAGTGTAATGAACTCAGAGTGAAAGGTTCAAATCCTGGCTTTGCTCCTCCCTGTCTGTGTGTCCTCAAGCAAGTCACTAATCTCTTTTACCCTCAGTCTTCTCCTAAGCAGAATGAGGGCAGGCTGGACAAGATGACCTCTAAGGTCATTTCCATCTCTGGATCTAAGTTACTGTATTAAATCCCACCTCTTGCATATATTAACTATGTAACCATGGGCAAATTACATCATTTCTCAGAGCTTCAGTGTCCTTCTCTATAAAATAGGAATAATAAAGCATATGGGACCTTTCTTACATGGTTTGTTGCAAAACTCAAATTAGATGTTACATAGAACACTTTCCACTTTAAAATGATAAATCTAGTGCTTAGCATAGTGTTTAGCACATAGTAGGTACTTAATAAATATTTATTAAAAAACTAAATTGTAGGCCAAGGCCATTTATAAGTTTCTCCCTTTCTTAGGTAATTGGATAATGAGCCTGCGAAATGAACATGAGACTGGTACCATGTGTCTCTTCTAGGTATGAAAAGCAACACCAAATGTAATGAAACAATGGGATTTACCAGAAACTTCCCATTTCTATAGGAAAAGAAGTGAATCTTTGCTCAGTTGTCATGAGAATCAGTTAAAGGAATTGGACAAGTTTAGTCCAGAGAAGAGAAGATTCTAGGAGAAAGTAATATGTTCTATGAGGCCCCAGAAGTCAGAACCAGGAGCAGTGTGTGGCAGTCACAAAGAAACCAACTGAGGCATCATGTCAGAAAACAAATACACAACAATTGTAGCTCTCCAAAAGTGGAATGAGACACCTTGAGAAACTATGGGCTTCCACCCCTTTAATATTTTCCAGCAAAGTCTGTTTCGACTACTTTGACAGGTGTGGTCTATGAACCAGATCAGTGCTGGGGTACCTTCTAATTCTGAAGTTCTGTGATTCATTGAATGAGTCCTGCTGGTCAACAGAGGTGATAAAGATGAAAAGAAACTTGCTTTAAAAATCCTCTAGGGGTCAATTTCTCGCTCTACACAGCTCTATCGTATATCTGCAATTACACATATGAGTAGTAGTAGGAACAGCTACCATGAGAGTGGACTAGCTCTTTTACTTGAAAGCATTGAAATCATCC
Organism: Potorous gilbertii; assembly: GCA_028658325.1. NCBI lineage: Eukaryota > Metazoa > Chordata > Mammalia > Diprotodontia > Potoroidae > Potorous > Potorous gilbertii. The sequence continues at coordinate 396,260,848 of CM053770.1, read as the reverse complement.
TCAAAGTCTATTTGGCTCAGGGAATTAAAGACTTAGACAACGGATACTGTTTTGGGGTCACCTGAGCACAGAAAGCCATGACCTCTCTGATGCTTGAAGAGTAGACCACCACAGGCGACGTGAGTCAGGAGAACGGTGCTCAACTGAGTCATCAAGGTTCCTGTGCTCAGTGTCTTGCTGAATATCTTTCTGATTGCTATGACTAAGTAAAACTCCTTTTATTCATTGTTAAATTCACTATTACTGTCTCATTTCATTCCCATCTTAAACCTAAACTGTCAGAAGACTGGCCTGGTCAGCCCTAATCTACAATGACATACTAATTCTGTGGCTGTCCTATATTGGGAAATCTGTAGTAGTTGTGTTTTTGCACCAAAGTTCAGATAGCCATTTATCATTCTTTGACCACAAAGTCGCATGAGGCTTCCAAAGAAAAACGTGATTTGTTCATAGGAGGAGTTTTCACACAGAATGAATCCTAGATAGATGTTAGGTCCTGAATGAAATACAAGTCACATTGGACCTATGCCCTTCCTTTCCTTTCTCTCTCCCCCCAATACTACAAAAGCTAATGGAGGAAAGCTCAAGCCAATAGCCCCCTCTAGTGTGATGGAATCATGGGAGAGGAAGCTGGATTAGTCACCTATCTACTAATGCCAGCAGCCTCTATGGTGGATGTTTCAGCTTTAAAAATATAGGCTTTTGGATCCTCTCTCAAGAATCCATATTCCCTGATAAAAAAAAGTCGAAAATTATTTTCTTTGCCCTTGGGTTTCATGCTTTTTATAATTTATTTGCCTTACTACCAACTCATTAAAAATGCAAAAGTCAAAGCCTTTTTTGCATGAGCAATGTATAAATATGCATGGAAATGTATTTGACTTCACCTTTGGAATCTCAGATGAACACAACAGGAAGACGCTGGTTTTCTAATCTGAGCATTGGTGGGAGACAAGGTGCTCCCATGCTCATTCTTCCTGAGAATGGGTCTCTGCATTTTCTGAGACACTGTGGCAGAGTCAAGGAAGGGTTGCATGTTTATACTTCTGTTCTAATGGTGCCTGGAACATTATAGACTCTCAATGAGTATTAAACAAGTATGTGACAGAAATTTGCAGCTGTAATCAGGAGAAAGAGCAAGGCAAAAAATATGCAGCAGTCTCTTTGTCATTACTCATCAGATACCTCAAATCACCACCAAATCAATTTTCTTTGGCTATCCATTTTTTCTGGACATTTTATGCAATATAATAATTGTCTCCAGAGTGTGAATGGTGGCATAGAGTAGTGAATAGAGAACTGGACTTGGAATGACCAACTGGAAAGACCAATGTTCAAGTGTCACTTCTGATACATATTGGCTATGTGACCCCAAGCAAGTCACTTATCCTCTTTGTGACACCAGGCAACTCCCTAAGTTCATAAGCTCCTGAACCAGTACTGATCTGCACTGTCCAGGTTCAGCTTTTTATCCACTGCCCCACCCAGCTGCCTTCAATAGTACAGACTTTGGAGACAGTAGACCAGAGTTTGAATTTTGTCTCTGCTACTTCATAATTCTGTCACCTTGGGCAAGCCTTTCAGGGACTCAGTTTCTTTATTTATACAATGAAAGAATTAGACTAAATGACTTTAAAGGTCCCTCCCAGTCCTAAAATCCTCTGATCTCAAGGGGGAACTATCTGTAATGAATGTTTTCACATAAGATATGTTCCACATTGTTCTCCTTCACTTGGCAAATGTTTATCAACGTGTTAATCCTTCTGTTCCAAATCTAACTTTAATTCCTTTAGCACCTGCAGTTTTGTTGGTATTGGTCTTATGCAGATCACAGCCCCTCTATAGGGTGTCCCAAAAATCTTAGTGCACTTTTAAGTTATAGGAGTTTAAATGGTCTTCAAGAATTGCTATGACCAAAACATTCATCATCCTGTGGCCCACTTACCAATCAGCCTCTCCAAACTCTCCCAACAGCCAGATTGGTCCTCAGATAGATGTTTGATCTGAAAGAGGATTTTATCTGAAGCCTTTCCCACCTTGGTAGTACCTACCAGAGCTTGGATTGCTCTGGCATTGCATTCAAGGACCCAGGAAGAGCTCCACACTATGGTATTTATAACAGAGTAATTCTGAGTTTGTCCACCAGACAGGAGAGCTGTATTATTTGGCTCTCTTCATTAATAGGAATTCCTAAGGAATCAAAAGGGTTTAAAACCCTTAAACAGAGTGGAAACAAAAGCCCAGTCTGTCATTTTGCCAGATGCAAGTATATTGTTGGTGAGACTTTAATGAGGATAGTAGTCTATGAAAATAATAGATTGTTAAGTTGTAAATAAAGGTAAACATAGCAACGGCATATACTAATTTGTTCTTTCTTAGCCTGTCTAATATGCTGTTTCATGGACTTCTAAGCTGTAGACTCACAGCTGAGCCTAAATTTTGCTAATTTTTGATAGGGGTAGGGAGTGGGCAATGGTATATGGAACTCCCAGAACTGACAAAATTACTTCATCCAAAGTAGGTGGGCACCGTAATTAGAAAGTCTCATTTATTGACTTTCTTAAGGTGAACTAATGGGTTAAGTGACTTGTCCAGTGTCACACAGCCTTGTAGACAGCACATGAACCCAGATTTTCCTGGCTTTGATGCCAACTCCCTATTATGATTGTAGAGTTACAATATTTTAAACAATTGCTCAACTTACTAACAAAAAAGTCTCCAACACAACATTGAACTCTAAGATTTTTTTGATCTGGTAATCATAACAGTTAAACTAGTTTTATCCACAGGAAGACTTTGATCTCTGACCTTTTCCTGAACTGAGATGGTCCTCCTATTGCAAATTTGAAATTTATTTTTGTCATTATTGGTAAACTTTCTCCACAAATAACCTCCATGACAATGATATTGGAAAAAGGCTATTGTGTTTAAGAAGTTGATCATGGATTGAGGGAACCTTGGCCCCTCATTTTGCCTCTTGTTATGCACACTTGAATCCACACCTCTTCTCTGTAGGTATAGGATTAGTGTGGCAGAGAGAGCACTGGACCTGGAATCACTAAAACCTGGATTCATACCCTGCCTCTCGTACTTAATGTCTGAATGACAATGGGCAGATCGCTGAACCTTTCTGACCTTTAGTTTCTCATTTGTAAAACTGGAATAATTATAACTGTAGGTAGTTCTTAAAGTGAACTGGTGAAGCCCATGGATCCCTTTTTCAGAATAATGTTGTTAATTGCATAAAATAAGACATAGATAAGATCACAGTGGAAACAATGATACTGAAATACAGTCTATATCTGGGTAGCTAGGTGGTGCAGTGGATAGAGCAATGGGCTTAGAATCAGGAAGACTCATTTTCATGAGTTCAAATCTGGCTTCAGACCCTTACAAACTGTGTGACCCTGGGCAAGTCACTTACCATTTGGCTCAGTTCCTTATCTGTAAAATGAACTAGAGAAGGAAATGGCAAACCAACCCAGTATCTTTGCCAAGAAAACCCCAAAATAGGGTCATGAAGAGTCAGACGTGACAGAAATGATGGAACAACAAATCTATCTATCTGTCTGTCTATCTAGCTATCCATCTAAGTTCATGGACTCCAGGTTTAGCTGTCTTGCCTGTAGGATTTTTGAATCTTCCAGTATTGTTATGAGGTTTGATCAACTACAGAATCATATATTTAGAGCTGGAAGGAAACTCAGAAATCTAATTCTCTCATTTTACAGATGGGGGAGATGATGCTGTGGGATATTAAGTGACCCACTCAAGATTATGCAGAGAGTTGAAATCAGAGATCAGATTAGAAATTTGGTCCTTTGGCTCCAAAGTCCATGTTATTTCCACTGTACCACTCTTCAAACTTTCACGTGCTATATAAATGTGAGTTACTATTAGAGTGGCCTGTCTCTACATTTTAAAATTTGTTTTTGATTTTAAGAAAGCCAAAGTAAGAAGGTCTTGTGAAGAAGCTGCTTTGATAGTGGATTGAGAGCCTACCTTTGGCCTCATAGAGGCTATGTGACCCTGGACAATTCACTTAACCCCTCAGTGCCCTGCACAATTCTCTAAAACTATAAGCTATAGAGCAGGTATCAAATTGCAATGATAGAGCCGATTGCTATTATGATAAAATTACAGGTCTGAAAAGAAAAAAGGAGAAAAAAAAGGGAAGATACAGACAGACAAAAAGAAAGAAAATGAAACCCCGACTTCAGAATAAAGTCATGACAATAGGCAGGTGCAACTTGGAAAGGGAAAATTGTTAGAGAAGGCTGGGTTTGCTAAGTCATTTGGTTCCTTTTGACCTTCAGAAAACAAAACAGAAACAAACCTATAGCCTACAAACCCCAAGTAAGATGTGTCATTTCAGACTTTCTCTAGCCAGGGACACTTGAATTTTAGAACAGTTTAAAGTTAGTTTATGCATTCTTAATATAGTTCTAGCAGACGAGGAGAGAGCTCAATGAGTTATTTATTGGCCTTCCTGCTGTGGCTAGAGCACCAAGGCTGGAGACAATGTTTTCACTGGGTTGGATTGTAGGTTTTACTTGGCTTAGTTGACTAATCAGAACCAGTTCTATTGAGTAGAGAAGGGAACTCTTCTAATTTAATACTTTCAAATAATTGTCTTCTGCAGTTGGCTGATACAATGGAAGAGAAAGAATAATGAAACAGCCATTCATTAAATGACTTTTTTGCCAAGGATTTTTAAAAAAAATGTACCTATATTATCCCATTGATAGACTGTCCTTTTTTTTTTAAATTTCAAAAATATATAAGATTTGGGGTGGGATTGGAAGTGGCAGGGGAAAGGGGCACCGTTGAGAAGAGTGTTGGTGAGGAAAGGGAACTTGAAGTTTAGTTGACACTCTCAGGAAGGAAGGACGTGGAGAGAGGTAGTGGGGTAAGAGGTAGAGGGAAGAGGACTAGAAGGAAGAAAGAGAAGGAGAAGAAGAGGAAGTGGAGGAAAGACAGAGGCAAAGACAGAGATACATTACTTTTTGGGGCCCATCTCCAGCGGTACTTTCTAGGGAAGTTATAGTTCATTTGTCTACACCCTAACTCTTCCTTGTACAGTGGGACCGGTGCTACTATGACACTTTCAGATCCCTAGGGGTGAAATCAAATATCTGACTTACAGGTTCTTCCTCTGCCTCCCCAAATCCTTTGCTCATGAAATTTAAGAGGAGAGGTCGGACTCCTTCCTTGAATAAGGAGCTGACAAGTTTGGTTGGGATGAAAATAATAGCTGATATTTATATAGTGCTTTAAAGGTTTGCCAAGATAAATTGTTGTTAGATAAATTATTACACCAAAAACTACATACATTGCTCTATGTAACCCCTAAAATCACTCTGTAAGGTAGGTACTAAGGGCATTAGCATTATTCCCATTTTAGAGATTGGAGAAACTGAACCTCAGAGAAGTTAAGTAATTTTACCTGTGGCATTAAATGTCAAAGAGGAAGTTTGAATCTTAGTTTTCCTGATTGTGAATCTTGAACTCTATTAAAGTAAACTACTTCTGGCCTCTCTGAAAATCGCAAAAAAGTTCATTCTTAGAGTAAAAAAACAGCAAAACTCCCCAATAAAACAACAGACCTTTTTACTAATCCCCCATCTAAAGGGGTCAAAAGCAAATATGAACATTATACGTCTATTCCTGGTCAAACAGAGCACATGTCCAATCACTGTCCCTAAGCAGATTCTTCTATGATTAACCTAACACATCTGATTGCCTTCTGAGGTCCCCTGAGCATTTACATGGCAGTATAAGAGCACAAAAATGGAACTCTCTTTTAATGGTGCATTCAGCTAACTCTGAATTAAAAAACCCATGGAAGCACGTATGACACCAACACAATTGGCACACACATTCTTTCTCATCATTATTATCAACAATATCAAATTAGTTCCTACTCATGAGTTATTTGAAGGGTTACCAAGCATTCAGAATGTTTTTTCATGGTTCTAAGATGATCAAAAGCAAATACATCTACAACCTACAGTTTGTTTCTTTCCCAGCTCCAAACTACACCCCATCCAACTCCTTTTGGAAAAAAAAATCCTAAAAACCTGATTTTCACTTAATTGTAACACTGCTTCAAAACTTCTAAAAGTGAAATAGTCTGTGGGGTCCTGAAGACAATAGATGCAAACCTCAGAGAGATCCAGAAAGAATAGGGCAATTTAAGACATTCCTGCAAAGAAGATTTCTGTTAGCAGTAGGTTGACCTTGGTTGCAGGTGTTGGTGGTGGGGAAAATGACACTGATGTACTAAAACACTTTATTTCAAAGCATGACTAGACAAGCCTTCAATACACCTTTAGATCACAACTTACTTCTGGCAGATGGACCCACGGTTAAAACATGATAAAGAGAATTCCATCTAGCAACGGGAACACACAATATCATGGTCTGTCTGTTCAAGTATGAGGATCTCAGAAGGCTCTCTGCCCCACCATATAAAGAACCAGGGAAGTTAGAATTCCCTGAATCACCCCCTAAAGTAAGGCCTGGATTAATGTTAGAAATGTTGGGAAGTTGGATTATTAACTAGCTGTCAATTCTCTAGGCATTCTATGTATCTTCTCCTTTGACCCAATGAATCAGCATCAGTCCCAAAACCTTAATCTGCATACTACGTGCAGGCTCCCCACTACTTTCCCCCAATGATTGGTCTTGCTTGACTCAGATAAGAACCCTATTTTTTTCTGGTTTTGGGGGGTGCCTGATTCTACCAGGGATTCCAGAGCACCTGACCTGTTTCCATCTTGTTCCTTCTTATTCTGGGAATTTTCCTTTCAATAAAAATGGCTTGTTTCATTTTTTCTTTGCTAGCTCCTGTCTTGTAGTGTTTCTCCTTTCATTGTACTGTACCTTGAATTTCCAAACTTCAAAAGGCAGTAAGACAGCCTATACAAGAACAGACACCAAGCCTACCATCCTATAAACTTCAAGCCCTGAAATGTTGCTCCTTTTAGCCAACTGGCCTAATATATGAGGTTTACAAAATCACCTTAGATCATAAAACCATTTTCTAAATTGAAAAAGGAAAAAGGAATCTGAGAAACAAGTGAATTCCAGGATGTGCAGAATGACTATAAACCAGCTCAAAACATGGCTGTTATTTTCCACCAAATCCATTTGGAAAGCAATTAACTAATTTTGTGCTTACAGCTCCCATCAGAAAAGGAGTTTATGGGCTCAGATTGCCTTGTACAGTCTGTTTTCTTTTACGTTTTTTTCTTAAAACCCTTTGTCTTTTCCCCTTCCCCCATAAACTGCTAGTTCTTAATGACCACATCAGTTTTTTCACTGTTGCAGTGATTTTCCTGGTTGTGCCAAATCGTCACCCTTTTCGTCCCTTCAGACTTAGGTCCTGTTTCACTGCTATTTTGGGGTGGGGGGACTGGGGTGAAGTGGAGCATTACTCAATGACATCCTTTGGCTTCCAATCTAGTGGTGGCTAGTCGATGTCAGTGGGCAGGGAACTCAATTAGGAATTGTTAGGGAACATAAACTTCCAATCTATGACCCTTTCTTTGTAAAGGTCGAATTTCAAAAGTTTTTATATTTCTTTTTACTCCTCCTATTCCTTTATTCCTCACCACTACCACTATCGTCACTCCCATACACATTCCCTCCTTAAAGAAAATATCTATGGGTTCTCACAGACAGGATCATCAATATGGTCAACCATCTCCTTACCAATTTGCCAATCCCAGGGCACCTTCAAGAGTTCCTTGTGCTCCATTATAGCCCTAGAAGAGAAAAGAAGGTAAAGAGTAAGAAACCGGAACACAGGGGAGTCTATTTTTGCCCTGATTCATCCAAAGGACCTTGGATATCATTAAAAACAAAGTAAGGGCAAGAAGACTCTACAAAGCACACTGGGACAAGCCTATTTAGTCAGTTTCTGATTTACCTCAGAATAATTTTAGTCCGCGGAGATATGAGTATGTCCTTTAGTCATTCATACCTTTTAATGGCTGAATGAAGGAAATTATCCATCCATTGTCTCCACTCCTTCACCTGACTTCAATACACCCTGCCAATTTATTTGGTTGAACTTTCTAAAAAAAAAAGATTGTATTTTCAAGTCTCCTGAGTTTGAAGAGTTTAATTATGATTTCATATGAGCAGTCTGTAGAATATAGATGTCAGATGGGATTGTGGCAAGATGATACTATGCTAGGGCAAAAAAGAGTTCAGCTGTCTCTTCCTCCTCTCCCCCCAGTACCTCAGAGGGGTTTATAATGTACTGTTACTTGAACTTGGCAAAAACAAAGACACTCTAAGATACTTTGATATTTTGGGCTCTAAATGATAGACCCGTTATGCCGAAGGCTCACACAGTCCTAAATGGTACTGGACATTCCTCAGCTATAGCCCTAGCAGAAAGTTATCTTAAATTTAAGAGATGTTTCACTGGGTACGGGAGGGGTGGTTAACCACAATCACTCATCAACCTCTCCTCCTCTGAGGTTTACACTGTTCAAATCTATCATCAAATCAGGTTCTGATCGTTATATTGACTTCCAGGCCACTCTTCCATCAGTGCCTGATGACACACTTGGACTCTCAGTCTAATGGTGGCCAGTCAAGGACAGGGAGCAAGAAGTTCAATTAGGGCACCGAAGGGAACACTCAAGAGTTCCAACCCTTCTCGGTTCACCTGCATCCCTCAAACCCCAGCAATGTTTATTGTTCTCTTTCCCTGCTCCCTCCTCCCCCCATCAGTCTTACAGTGCCAATTTCACCCAAATACAAATGTTAGCTCCTGGCTAATTTAAAATCGAATTCCTGTGTACTTAAAAAAATTAGTCAGGAAAGTCAATTCATTGGCAAAATGCTGGTTGTCAAACAGTGCAACTGGGATACTTTTTTTCCTTCCACCCACCCTTCCCCACTCTCACACACATACAGAGCACTAAATTTAGGTGTTGTTGTTCTTAAAAACCTACATGAAGCATAAAATGAACAAGAAAGCACAGAATGTTTTCTAGCAGGGTCTTCTCTCTCCACTGACCAGCCCATTCTGGATTTCTTTATTAATACTTCAAGTTGGATAACTCTTGGGGGACAAAAAGAGTCTATCTTTCACATGTTTTATCTTATTGTATATTTCCAGAGTTGGAAAGGGCCTCAGAGACTATTATTCAAAATATGCATCAACCCTTAAGAAATACCATGTGGTCTGCTTGAAGACAATAATATTTAGCATGTACATAGTGCTTTAAAAAGGTTTGTGAGTCTACAACAACTCTGAGAGGCAGAGGTCATCATTGTCTCCATTTTACAGATTGGGAAACTGAGGCAAAATTAACTGACTTGACCAGGGCTACACAGTTAAATAAGTGTGTAAAGCTGGATTCGAACTTAGATCTTCCTGACTCTACGTCCAATGTTCCATCTACTATATTACCAGATTTCCAGTGTGGAGTGCAGTGGGGAGAAATACTATCTCTTAAAGCAACTACTTCTATTTTAAAAGAACCCTAATACCAAGAAAGAGTTTTGAACATTATTTCAGGCACTGAACCAGTGAGGTTACAACTGAATTGATCAATACGTATTTTATAGAGTAAGTTAAGGTCTACACTGCAATTAGAATAATCCCAAAGTCATTCTTCACCATCCTAGAATCGTCCAGTGCTACTGATGAAGAATTGTGCTTTGCACATTAAAAAAAATTGTCAACAAATTTTTATTAACCACTTACTATTTGCTAGCTCCTATGCTATGCCCTAACAATAGAAAGATAAAATCATAGTACCTGCTATAAAGGAATTCACATTCTAATTGGCTAGGGGGAAGGGGAAAACAATACACAAGTAACTATGTACATACACAACATACTGTACACTGAAAATGAAAGGCAATCTTAGAGAAAAGGGGTTTGGAGTGAGCTGCATCTATAAGGTGGGGTTTGAGCTGAATCTTGAAGGAAGTCAGGGAAGCCATGAGGTGATAGTGAAGGAGTAAAGAATTTCAGGCATAGGGCATAAAATATGCAAAAGCCAAGAGACAAGAAATACAGTAGAGTGTTTTATTTAGGAACTTCAAGTTTCAGAGTCGGTAATATAGAGTGTATTTGAGAAAATTAAGTATATGAAGGCTGGAAAGATAGAAAGGGAACAGATTATCAAGAGCTTTAAATGACAGACAAGTTTATATTTGATCCTGGAGGCAATAGGGAGTCATTGTCGGGGTGGGATGGCATAGGGTGACATAGTCAGACCCATGCTTTCAGTTTGGCAGCTGAGTGGAGGATGGATTGCAGTGGAGAGAAACTTGAGACAGGTTAGAAGTCAATTGTAGTAATCCAGGTGAGAAATGGGGGGCCTGTACTAGGGTGGCGGCTATATGAATTGAGAGGAGACAATTCCAAATGTAATCCTACATGATGATTTATAATTTCCAATGACAGAATATAATTAACTACTAGGCTTTTCCCAGAGGGCTTTGTGTCAAGGTCTACACAGACTATTGCATTCTAGGGCCTTCTGCATTGTTCCAGAGGCCATCCCCTAGGCCAGATCCATTTCTCCCTGTCAGCTTCTGCCTCCTGGTCTGCTTCTCCAAAGTCATACCTCCACCTGCTCCTGCCTATTATGAGGCTGACCTCCTGAAGCTTATGAGATACATCATCACTAACTGCCATGAGGTTGAAGAATAACCTGAACAGCCTAATCACCTGCCTTTCTTATCACTCTCCAACCACCATAACTCTGTCTTGACTCATTTTTCAATGGTAAGTATATATCTATTCTCTCTCTTCTCCCAGTGATTCTGAACTCCCAGCTCTGGAACTGCAAGCCTTGTTCCCTGCCTCCAAGTGCTTGCTTCCTTAGTCCTATCCTTCTAAACTATTTCCCCAAAAGTCCTACACAAGACCATCTTGCTTTGCCCTCTTTTGTCCTCTGAAATGCCTTGTACCCAATGAAGAAACCTGCTTTTATCTTAAACTATTTTTCTTTCTAACTCTTCATATTTTATTGCATTTACTGGGGCCTGATGACATCATATTCCCAGCTACACTTTCCAGTACTGCTTGCACTTTCACTTGCACCCTCCAGCCATGGTGTGTGGTGGGGGTCAGAATACTTCTAACTTCACACTGCCACTTGTAGACTTCTTCTCCCACAACACTCATCAACCTCTCCTCCTTTGAGGTTTACACTATTCAAACTGATCATCAAATTCAGGTCCTGATCGTTATCTTTTGGCTTCCAGGACATTTTTCCTTCAGTGTCTTCCTCACAGTCTTTCCGCCTTCATACCTGGAGACGTTGACATATATATTGATACTTTCTCAAATACTCTAACATCCTTGCTCCTCAATCTATTCAATTCCCATGACCTACTCCTCTGCCTCAACTGCAGAGATAGATTCTCATACCCTTGACACTACCATCACCACACAAGCATTCCACTTAAATGTTTAGGAATTTGGAAATGCCTTGATTTGATCATAATCTTTTATTATTCCTTCTTTACTCTTTTTCTTTTTTTTGACCAAGACTAACGCCTCTAAATGTATCTTTGATCTCATTCCCCTCTTATCTTCTCTAATAGATCACTCACTTTATCAATCCTACTCTCTATCTGATCTTTTATCTCTCACTCTCTACTACTGGTTCCTTCCCTGGGACCTAGAAACAGGCCCACCCCTCTCCCATACTTAAAAAATGCCCTCACTTGATCCTACTATCCCTGCTATCTCTTGTGCTATATTTCTCTTGATGGATTATCAGCTAAACTCTTTGAGAAAAACATCTATAGTCGGTAATCTCTTCTCCCCTATAAATCATCTAATTTGGCTTTTAATGTCATCTTTCAACTGAAATTGCTGTCCCAAAATTACCAATAACCTCTCAGTTTCCTAATCTAATGGCCATCTCTCAATTCTCTGCAGTCTTCAACACTATTGATTACTTACTCCTGGATACTCTCTAAATTTTTGTGACACTAGTCTCTTTGGGTTCTTTTCCTCCCTTTCTAATTGCTTTTCCTCAGTCTCCTTAGCTGGATGTTCATCCAGGTGATCCCCACTTATCATGGGTGTCCCAAGGTTCTGCCCAGACCTTCTTTTCTTCTCCCTCTTTATCTTGCTTAGTGATCTCATTAGTTCCTCTTGATTCAGTGATCTCCATGCAGAAGACTTCTAGATCTATATCTTAACCTCTCTTAGGAGTTCCAATCTCACATCAACTGCCTATTGGACATTTTGAAAAGGATGTGCTAAGGGCAACTCAAAACGAACACATATAAAACAGAACTCATTATCTTTCCTCCCAACTTTCTCCCCTTCCAAACTTCCCAACCACTATTGAGGCTGCCTACCATCCTCTTAGTTATTCAGCTTCCCAAACTCCATGTTATCCTGAACTCCTCTCTAGCACTTCTTTCACACATTCAGTCTGTTGCTATGTCTTAGTGCTCCTACCTGCACAGCAACTCTTGTATAAGTCCCCTTTTTCCATTCACACAGCGTTTCCATGGTGAAAGCCTCTTCACCTCATGGCCTATTGCTATAACCTGCTGGTTAATCTCGTTGCCTCATGTCTCACCATTTTAGTGTCCCTTCTACTCAGGTGCTAAAATTGTCTCCCAAAAGTCCAGGTATAACCATGTCACTTCCTTACTCAAACTCCAGAGATTCCCTGTTATCTTCAGGATTAAATGAAACATGTTCTATTGGAATTTAGAGCCCTTAACAACCTAGCTCTTTCCAGTCTTCTTACACTTTATTCCTCTTTAGGTACACTTCAATCCAGTGACACCTCACCTTCTTGCTGTTCCTTGCACTTCGCCTTTGTACCTTTGCACTGGCTACTCCTCCCCCTAAGCCTGACACGTTTCCCTTCCTCTCTTTTGCTTCCTTATATCCTGTCTTCTAAAGAAAACCTCTCCCAGTGTCTCCCATTCCCAACTCACTACTAATGCCTTCCCTCAGAAATAATCTTCCACTGATTATATCTCCGATGTATTTAGTTAATGGTGTGTAATCTCCTCCTTTAGAATGGAAGTTGTTAAAGGGTAGGGCACTATGTTTTTGCCTTTCCCATCTCATCCCAAATTCTTAGTTATACAGGTTTCCATATGCATAAATACAAACAAGATATTTTATGCAGGGGGGGAGTGATGGAAAGCTTTAGCAGCTGAGGAGATCAGTAAAGGCTCTAGGTAGAGAGTGATATTTAAATTTATCCTTAAAGGAAACTAGGAATTCTAAGAGGTGGGGCTGAGCTACAGGCTGGGAGAAATCCTTGTGGAAAGGCATGGGGAAAGGAAACTGTAAGGGAAAATGCAGAATCAAGTGAGGTTGGGGCATAGCGTACATGAAGAAGACTAATGTGGAATAAGGCTGGAGAAGTAGGTTGGTACCATGTTGGGCTTCAAATGCCAAGCTGAGGAAATCATATTTGCTACTTGAAGTAATAGGAAGTTACTGAAGTTTATTGAATAGGAGAGCAACATGGTCAGATCTGTACTTCAAGAAAATCATGTTAATAGATATTTGGAAGATGAATTGAAGAGAGACCTGAGGCAATTTGAAGGTTATTTTAGCAATCCAGTAAATGTCAATAAGGACTTGAACAAGGGTGGTAGCTGTATGAATTGGAGAGAGAGGGATGGACATGAATGATATTGTGGAAGTAGAAGTGATAGGATTTGGTAAGTGATTAGACATATGGAGTGAATTAAGAATCTGTTCTTGTAAACCTGAGGACTAGACGGATGGTGGTGCTCTTGATAGTAACAGGGAAGTTCTAGAGAGTGGAGTGGATTTTTGGGGAAAAGTAATGAGTTCTGTTTTGGACATTCTGAGTTCAAAATGACAATGGCATATCCAATTGGAAATGACCAATAGGCAGTTGACGATGCAGGATGAGTTCAGTAAAGAAACAGTCTGGATATGTCATTCTGGGGATTATAAATAGAAATAAAGATTAAACCCATAAACTGCTGAGGTCACCAAGAGAGTGTAGAGAAAGAAGAAAGCCAAAGAAAAATAGATAATTTGTAAAAGAGAGAAATAATAGGTGTATATTCCATCATGGTAAATCACTTCTCTGAAGGAACATATACATGGGTGGCTGCTTAATTTTAAACAATAGGTAGTTATTTAATTTGAACTAAAATTATACCAAACTCTGACATATAGTAGATACTCAATAAATGCTTGTTGAATTGAAAAAAACTCTCTAGGCAGTGGATTAGTTTCTTGATGACATGTGCTAAGAGGAGAATTCTTATGCCTCAAGAGTTATATTGTTCAGTATAGGTAAGGCCTTGTCACCTTGTCAAGTGCATCGGATCATGTCGTTTCCATTTACTTCTTACAATGCACTAAACACCACCCTACTGGTCTGGAAAATCTGATGCACTTCTACACATCTCCTAGAAAATTTCATTCAAGTCTATTGCAAGTTAAATACAAAGGAATTAAAATTTTAGATTAAAAGGAAGACTTTCCTTACAATTAGTGCTATGACAATATGGAATGCCTGCCCAATGAGGCAGTGGGTTCCCTTTACTGGAGGAGTTTAAGTAGAAGTTGAAAGAACACTTGTCAGGATGTTGTCATGAGAATTTTTGCATCAGGTGGTGGCCAACTGGATGACCTCTGAGGTCCCTTCTGGTTCTGAGACTCTGCATTTTATAAAAGTGCTGACTACTAGTTTTCAGATGTTAAAAGAGGTATGGGTGGTAGGGATATAAAATTATTGCTGATTTTCATGAGCAGTGACCAAATCCATTAAATATAAGAAGCAAAAGATGGAGATAGAAAAGTCAGAGAATTGATCAGTGATTTATACTCTATAAAAATACTTTTTCTTTCTACTCACAGCTGAATTCCACTGAAGAAGGCACCAAAGAGTCCAATCATTCCTAGAAACTCGACCCGGCTCAGGGTTCTGATGATGTATTCTTCCCACACGTTTGAGATGCCATAGAGTGTGGCTCCTCCTAGGACCAACAGGTCTCCTATCAGCTTATTTTCTCCTGGAAACCAAAAACATATAGCACCGTGTGAGATTATCCATAAAGGGAATCCTACTCTGCCACAGTGAACTAAGAGATTCTTGTATTCACCTCAGAAAGTATTATAGTCACACGAATAAAGGAAAGAGTGCTGGGTTTAAGGTCAGATGATCTGTTCTGCTATTTAATTCCACATGAACTTGGGTGAATAGTTTAACTGATTTGTGCCTCAGTTTCCTCACAAGCAAAAGGAGAGGGTTAAGCTAATTTAAAGGTGCCAAATATCTCATCTGAGGGCACATGAAGCCCACAACATTCAAGAGCAGCCCAACCCAGATTAAAATGGAGTTGGGAAATATTTAACAAAATAAATAAAAATATAATAAAACATAGATAGTATTACATTTTGAAGCTAAGTCAATGTGTGGCCCCCAGGGATCCTTATGTATGGAATAGTAGTCCCTAGTTCTATTTGAGTTGGATATCACCGGGTTTCACAATTCCATGAATACAAGAATCTCTTAGGAATTTAACGGTGGGCAAAAATGGATGCTTTCTAAAGAAATGAGAACAAAGAAACTACAGGCTGAAATTCCTAAGTCCTTGCCCTTTCATTTAACATAAGTATTAGCATAACAGGAAAAATAAATATAATGTACTGAAAGACTGATGTTTTCTATTATGGAAAAAGTATGCTACAAATCTTATATATTTTTTGTTTGAATCTAATATTTCAACAAATTTCTCGCATAGACATTAGGCATAACTAGTTCCACTTTCCTGCTGAGTGTAGCAGGATGTGCAATGGATGAGGGAAGAGAAGGAAAATGTGCTTCCTTGACTACATCCTGGCTTTGCCAGGGAAGAATTTCTGATCTTGTCCCATTGAATATAGGTTGCAGATATGTGCCTATATACATAAATGAATGTTGTTGATATTCAGTACTTTCAACTGTGTCTGACTCTTTGTGAATCCTGTTTGGTATTTTTTTTTTTTTGCAAAGATACTGGAGTGTTTTGCTATTTCCTTCTTCAGCTCATTTTACAGATGAGAAACCAAGCAAACAGGGTTAAGTGACTTGCCCAAGGTCACACAGCTAATAAATGTCTGAGGTCAGATTTGAACCCAGGAAGAGGAGTCCTCCAGGTCCAATACTTTTTCCACCATGCCATCTACTTGCCCCTACTAAATGGATGTACAGCTCTGAACAAGGTATGGGCTGAAAGGTCTATAAAGGTGGACAGGGCAACTTAACATATGAAAAAATGGCCAACTGAGATGAGCTTTAAAGAAAGCTGTAGATTCTAAAAAGCAGATCCTAAGAGGGAGTGTAGTTATGGGTCACTGATTTTTCAGCGCTTCCTTGCTTGCTTCCTTCCTCCTTTTCTTCCTTTGTTTTTCCCCTCCCCTCTCTTTCCCTTCCTTTTCTTTCTTTTCCCTTTTCCCTTTCTTCCCTCTCTCCTTTCTTCTCTTCTTTTCTCCCCTCACTTCCTTCCTTCCTTCCATGCTTATTAAGTACCTTTTGCATACAATCTATTGCACTAGGAGAGAGGAACAAAGATAATAAATCCTTCAAACATTATCTTTTTTTTCACGGAGGCAGCTAGATAGAACAATAGATACAGTGCAGGACCTGAAGTTAGAAAGACCTGAGTTAAAATGCTGCCTTAGACACTTACTTGTTTTGTGACTCTGGGAAAATAATTTAACCTCTCTTGGTCTCAGTTTCCCCGTCTACAGAATGGGGATAAGAATACCTACTTCACAGTTGTTACAAGAATAAAATGAGATAATGTTTGTAAAAAACTATGAACTTTAAAATGGCACATAAATGCCAATTACTAATACAATATAAATTAGAATCTGAAAAGTACACAAGTACATGTTCAAATGTAGTTGGTGTAGGGTGAGAAGGAGGAAAGCTGTGCTCCTTTTAATGTCTACTGGGCAATATTAAGAAACAAAGCCACCCCCTAGGAAACTGTGGTCTAGCCAACAAAACCTCCTTGTTCTTCCTCACGTTAAATATTACATCTCCCATCTTTGTGCCTTTGCATAGGTCAATCTTCATGCCTGGGAATGTACTCCCTCTTCTGATCTGCTTTTTAGAATTCATACTTCCTTTAAAACTCATCTTCACCAACCATGGGATCCTTCCTGACCCTCTCAGCTACTCCCCACCCAAATTATGGTGGGAGGCATGCTCATCCTAGAATGCACTGCAGTAGATGTCTTGGACCAGAGACTTCCCTGAAGGCTATGTTTGAAGGTGGCTGAAACTGGTTCTTAGGGAAGGGCTGGGAAGGAGACACTGGAAGAAGGAGGAAACTGTACCCCAGGGTGAGCAATCTGATCACCTCCATCCTGAGTCCAGGTAGCTTTTGCAGAAATAAGAGTCAGTCTGAAATCTGGGCTTTTCTGCTCTACCCTTCAAAGACTGAGAATAGCGTTAGTGGAGAACAATGGCTGGGACCAGTAATTGAGTCTAGCCAGCCAGCCCAGGTGGTGAGAGATAACCCTTGTCCCTCAACACAACTTTCTCTTCCCATGGCTCTTAGCCAGGGAGAAAGCAACTGCTCTTAATTGCTCCACACCATTGGAGTCTGGGCTTCTTTTCCCCTGTAAATATGCATTCCCTCCTGGCTCCTGAGTTTCTGCCTTCAGCAGTTGGCTGACCCAATCAGATGAACCTAGTTTTACATTGAAAACAGCAGTAAGACTTCTGGAACACCCTGTATTTTGTATATGCTTTTATGTTTATAGGTTGTTCCCTCCAATAGAATATAAACTCCTGGAGGGCAGGGACTGTACCATTTTTGTCTTTGTATTTCCAGACCCTAGTCAAATGCCTGCCATATACAGAAAGTGCTTAGTAAGCACTCATTGATTATGTGCTTCCCAATATACCTGCTATCTCTATTTTGTGAGGAACATTTTGAGATTTTTAAAATTTTTTTTTAAAAAAACAGACCAGGATTATACATCAAATTATATGTTGACTTCCTCAAAGTAGACTTTTGGAAACTATATTGTATAACAATTTTGAGGGCAATACATCTCTGGAAATTTTTTTTTTTTGGAATTGCCTTCAGCGGTTGCATCCCAGCCTTGATCATCAGCAGTGGTAGTAAACCTTGACCCTTTGAGATTGGATTAGGTTTTTGAAAACAGCTAAAAACTGTTTTTGTCAGTATTGGGGTTTAGTGGTTGGCAGCATTGGCTAGACAGGAACTGTCTGGGACCTGGAAACTAGACAGTCTTGCTGAGCTGAGACAGGAAATTGGGGCAGGTCTCAGCAGTAAGTAGAGGAAGGAAGCTAAGATAGGTAGGAGGATGGGCTCAGAAATATTCTCTGTTATCTGGAGGATGGTTGGAATTCCCAGCAATTTGGTGGTACAGATGGCAGCAGGGGTCTGCCAGCAAACAAGAGGTAGTGGTCCAGGTAGGCAGATGGTTATCCCCAGGGAGATCTGGCAGTCATATAAATAGAAATTCCAGGAGAAAGACACAGCATACATTCAGAGCAGCAGGCCATAGGCAGAATTCTCAGCAGGCAGGTAGCCTTTCCACTCCTGTGGCCTTTCTCCATCTGTTTGATATTCTTGCATAGTGTATAAATGGGTTTGGCAGACTGTTCTGAAAGAACTCCATACATGTCCTGAGCAATGGCAACATCATGGAAATAAGCCTTAAGGGTCATTTTGAAGGACATATTTGGTATAGAATTCCAGGGGTTCTGACTCTACTCTCTGGGGGGTCCAGAAGGTCATGCTTTTAAGAACATACATACAAACAGTTGTTAAGAAGAGACAATGCTGTAATGTCCAGGCCTTAGGATGTTTGATGAACTACACCAGTTAACTATTTTTTTTTCTTTAGTTATAAAATAATGACATTTGGAAAATTCAAAAATTTAACTATATCGTACAGAAAAATTAAATTATCATCTTTGCTTATTTTTTATGAGATGGGGGTTCCCATCTTTCTTTGAAAAATTCTAAAAACAGATCATATGATTTCACTGACTTTTCATTTATTTTAATGCCCAAGTTTGCAAAAGGCACTGTGAATTCTCTATTATCTAGGAAGTCTATTAACTGAAAACTCTAGTGATCAGCACTTTATTAATACAAAGATAATTGAAGTTCATCATAATAATCTCATGTCCTTGAAAGATCCTGAAATGTCTTCTGGCTCATCAAAAATTAAATTGTTTTCAAAAGTAGTTTTTTGTTGCGCATTTTATTAAATTCCAATTCTTTGGAAATCAATGATACTCCTGTAATATACATGACAGACTATCAGGAGAAACAGCATAGTATGGTGGAAATAGTTCTGGATAAAAATTCATAAGATGAGAGTTTAAGACCCTGGTCTTCCATTTAATAAGCTTGTGTTTCTGGGCAAAGGTATTCTGTCTCAGTTTCCTTATAGATAAAATGGGGATATCGAGGATGGAATTACTTAACTCACAGGGTTGGGATGAAAATTGAATGAAATAATGAATATACAATGTTTTATAATCCTTAAAGTGGGACAAAAATGTTAGGTATGTAGTGGGGTGTGAAGGACATGAGAGAGTTGAATAAGGTGACCTTTAAGGTTACTTTCTGGCTAAAAGTTCAGAACTAAATTTGTTTTCCCTGCTTGTCCCCAGTTCTCTGATCTATGTATTTTTTATCATGACTATCAGTCATACCTTTATTATTTTGAGATTTGGATGCCAATTAATTCAGATACTATTTTCTTTGACAAGTTTGGGGAAATTTCAGAAAAGTGATGCAGTATTTTTTGAGGGACAAATTTTGTCTCTCAATCATACTCCAGGAGGTCAAAGAGCATGAGACTGAGTTGAGGATAAGGAGGAGTCCAATTCAATTCAACAAATACTTTTAAAAAAGCATTTACTATGGGAAAGGCACTGGACTGGTGATATAGGATCGAAATGGGGAAAAAAAGTATTTTCAGCCCCCAAAGATTTTACATTTTTTTTCAATGAGCTTGGAGTACTATAGAAATTTTAAAAAAAACTTGAGGAAAAAGAAAGAACTAAGCATTAGGGGGATCAGAAAAGGCTTCCTCCAGTAGACAGTAGCTTGGTTGAGCCTTCAATGTGCGGGGAGGCCTTCTATTGGTGAAACTTAAGCAAAATGTTCTCATCAAGTTGAACCCTATGGGACAGTGTTTTATGGTAGTACCTATGGGAAACTTTTGGATTTGTCAACAAATTTTGGAAACTTGGGCATTTTGCACTCATGATTTATCAATCAGATATTTATAATCATCAGATCTAATGGCTTGGCTTATGACCAGAACCCATATGGTGATCAGTTGAATTAATTTTGATTTAAAGTAAGAGGGGTAAAATGGATATACCTAGTGAACACTCAAACAATGGATAATTAAAATCTTGAATAATTGGAAAATAAAGTGAGAGAAATATATTTTGGCAAAAAAAAGCTATGTTGAAAAATAGTAAATACTTTTTGTAACATCAAGCTATTCTGATCAAAATTTGTTGCCAAATTCCTATTCTAGCTTTTTTCCACCATCATTTCCAGTCACTCTCTGATCTTCAGGCTTTATCTACTGGCTCCTGCCTACAAACATGCTCATGTTTCTGTTGCCCTAAAAGAAAACAAACAAACAAAGACACCAAACCAAAAATAAACGTTACTTGATTCTTCTCTAGTACCTATATACCCATCTCTCTTGGTTAAATCCCTTGAAAAACAATCTTTACTAAGTTCTTTTACACCCTGTCCTTTCATAGTCTTCTAAACTCTTCAATCTGATTCATAATATTACCATCAACTGAAACTGATCCATCCAAAGTTTTTCATTTTCAGTAGTTTCATTCACGTCTGACTCTTTATGACCCCTTTTGTGGTTTTCTTGGGAAAGATAATGGAGTGGTTTGCTATTTTCTTCTCCAGCTCATTTTACAGAGGAGGGAAATTAGGCAAACAGAGTTAAGTGTCTTGCCCAGCGTCACACAGCTAGTAAGTGTCTGAGGCTAGATTTGAACTTAGGGAGATGAGTCTTTCTGACTCCGATCCAGCATTCTATCCACTTCACCACCTACCTACCACTATCCAAAGTTACTAATGATCTTTTAATTGCCGGATGTAATGGCCTTTCTCAATTTTCATTCTTCAGTAGCATTGATACTATTGATTACCTACCCTTATATCTTTTCTTCTCTCTGTCTCTCTGTCTCTCTCTCTGTCTGTCTCTCTGTCTTTCCTCTGTCCCGTGTGTTTGTGTGTGATTTTGCTGTCTCTTGGTTCTCTTTTCCTACCTTTCTGAGTGCTCTTTGTCATTCTCCTTTGCTAAGCTCATGTCATGCTCTCTAATTGTGGATGTCCTTCAAAGTTCTGTCCTGGGTCCTCTTTTTTTTTCTTCTCTATTTTATTTCACTTGTTAATCTCACTAACTCTATGGGTTCTATTATCATTTCTATGCAAATGACTCCCAGATGTATATATCTAGTCATAATGTCTCTCTTGAACCAAACTCCCACATCATCAACTTCCTTCTAGGTATTTCAAGCTAGATGTCCCAAACTGGAACAAAAATTCAACATACCTAAAACAAAATTCATCATCCTCCTTGAGCCTTGAGTGCAAACACAAACTCATTGTCTGGCACCTAAAGCCCTTCGCAATCTGCCCTCTTCTTGCCTCTCCAGTTTTCTTACACGTTCCTGCCTTCTATCTACTCCACAATTTAGCCATACTAGTGTACTTGCTAGTCCTTGCACAACACATTCCAGTTGTGCCTTTTCACCTGAAGTCTTTTCCTTCTCATCTTCTTTTCTTAGATTCTTCCTTTGGCTTTTTTAAAGACAGCTCAAATATCTCTTCTGCAGGAGACCTTTGACAGTCTTCCCCGCCTTCTCCTTCAAGTTTACTTTCCATAGGTATCTTGTATTTACCTGCTTATGTACCTGTTGCCTCTCCCTCATTAGAATATAAACTCTTTGAGGGCAGGAATTTGAGGGAGGTCCTTTCTTTGTATCTTGAGTGTCCTCAGCATAGTGTCTGGAACATAGTAAATGCTTAATAAACAGTTGATTGATTTTCCTCTTAGCTTTGTTATTTTCTGATAGTCTCACATGTTTTCCTTTTATTTTAGAGATGCGGAAGAGTAGCAAGACTCTATTGTGGGGTGAGACTTCCTAAGGTCATTTTACAAACTCTAAATGTTTAAAAGATGTGAGGCAGCTTCTTTTAATGAATGTCTCTTCCCCAAACACTAATAAATAGAGATTCTGGGCTAGACTGTTGACAAGAGACACTTCACACAGAACCCAAGTGCAGAGATAAATACACATATTAGTAACACCTATTTTTTAAAATGTGACAACAGCAAAAACCAACTCTTTCTAAGCAAATTAGAAGAGGTCTGGAGATATCTAAACTGAAAATCTTCCTTTGCAGGGTAAGTATTTAAAATTTTTTCTTTGTTCTGACTTGAACCTCCAAGGCAAGACACCCTTCAAAGTGGATTTAGATGCTGGTTCAATGGAAAGAGCAATGAATCTGGAATCAGAGGACATGGGTTCGAAAGCATCCCATGATCTCCACTCCAAATGATACCTTGGGCATATCACTTCAACTTCATCTAGCCTTAGTTTCCTCCATGTAAAATGAAGTAGTTAGACTAGGGTTTCTGAGCTCCTTTCTAGCTCCCATATACCTATATCTATGGCCCTATGGCCTGAGGGAGGTCTTCTTTCTCACAACAAGGTTAAACTCATCAGGTCAGCAATCTAAAGTAATGCTTCTAGCACAAATGTCATCTTCTATGCTCTGGGAATTTTCTCTAGAATGCGGAGTACCTGATGGCATCAAAAACTTTTATTTGGGCAAAAAAATCACTCCAAGAGGACCTCCATGCAGATATTGTCTTGCACCTAGTAGATAGTTAATAAATGTTGATTGGGTTGAATTTTATTGAATATAGAGACATTCCAATGAAGTGGAATTCAAGTCTTTTCTGGAGCTGAGGCATCTCAGGCAGATCACTACCTTTATCAAATTTCCAGAGACAACTCCCAACACCTCCAAAGTGAGGCAGTATGGATTTAACAGAAAAATAAGGATTGTCAGGTCCACTCTTTTCCTTGAAACGCGCTCTGACCTGGGGTAGTGATCCGTTTTGGATTATTTTAATGAAGTTTGGATGATCAGTTTTAGAATACATGACTCATACCATCTCAAATGTCTACCTGAGGTGGAATGTTCTCCTTCAAGGAGCTATCCAAAAAGCACCTGATCAGCCTAGAATTTGAGATTTATGATTCTAATTATGATGGACTGAGGGAAGGAGAAAGAGTGATAAACTCTAGGCTAGGTTGAAATCAAATGTTGTCTGGTGCCATCTCACAAGCAGCATTTAACTGTTTTGATCTGAGGATGGTTCAGCCTCCTGAATGACGTGATTGTTCATCCTTCATTCTTGAACGCCTTCATGAAAAGTGAAAGCTGTGGCCAACCAAGACTCTGGAGTAAAATGAACTCTTGGGATCCTAGACTTGGTACGTCCTGTAATGATGCCAACTGGGTATGGCATCATTTCAGTATCACAGAAGGTAAAACATAATGATGATGTCTCATTCTTCTACAACCCCTCTCTTATGTGTCATAAAACCAATTGTAGTCTTTGCCATCAACAGACAGCTAAAGTCTCACTTGGGGATGTGGGATGTGTTTACTCATGTCTGTATTGTTTCCAAATAGGATTATTATGAATGGCCCCCGAATGCCTTATGTTTTTTTCCTTTTTGAAACCGAGCACCTCAGCTAATGCTTCATTTACCCAAGCCAGGGAGGTACAAAGAATTGCTGGGTGTATAGAGATGGAGGAACAGCAAACAGTGTATGCCATTGGGGGAGGTGACTAAATGAAACAAATTCAAGCTAAGTTTAACCTTATGGCATGGAGATGATATCTTTAAAGAACTTTGCAAATCTTAAAGCACCATATAAATTATAGTTATTATTAATAAACATTTTAATTTGGCTATGCTGATTGACTCCTCACTCTTTATCCTAAGGATAGTTTCATCTAGCCTCAGAAATCTTATCCTAGGCTCTCCTTCCTAAGATCCTGGGCACTCAGGTCAGTGGCTGCGACAGGACCCACAGTCACAAAGAGAATGAAGCAGATGCTTGAGGGCATGGAGTAAGCATGGTACAGTAGAAAGGGATGAATAAGAGAGAACTGGGGTAAGGAAGTGGGAGAAAGTGACCGTTAAAGATGAGAAGAGATTGAATCAAAAGTATATGTAAGGGAGATGGCCTTGGCAAGAAGTTGCTGACCTGCAAGAACCTGACCATCAGAGACTGGAGTGAAAGAGGAAACAGCAGAAAGTTCTTGGTTCAGATTCTGACTTTTCAACTTACTAGCTATATGACCTTGAATGAGTCACTTGATTTCTCTGGGTCTCAGTTTCTTCTTCTGCAAAATGAGACAGTTGGACTAGATCAAGGGTACCTAAGCTTCTTTTGTGATGTACATCTCTGTATGAAACCTATGTCATGCATGCTCTGATGAAACCTGTGGACTCTCTCACAATGATGTTTATAAAAATTTCAGCTAGAGGTCAGTGAAAATAAGATGGGATTTTTTTCATAAAGTCTCTGAAATCTAGCAATAGACTCATGTTAAGAACAAGATGATCTCTAAGGTCTCTTTCAGCTCTCAATCTATGATTCAAAAATCCCATGATAATTGGGTAACCAAATAGTGACTGTAGAAAACAATGTCAATATTTCAGGCAAAGACAATATTGTCTGAGTTGTTCAAACAGATTGTACAAGGGTGACCAGACTAATAAAACTGAAAACATACTGACTGTGTCTACATGCATACTAAGGTAGCCTATTATAGTCCCTTAATTAACTATAGATAGGGAGGGGAGAGAAAGCATGATAATCCTGTCCAAAACACACAGTAGTCACCCTCTGCTTGAAAGGATTCATTTTATAGGTGTAACTTTGCCAGCAGAATACACAGACTTTATCCATGGTATTTATTTTCTAAGATTTCTGTTCTTACAGAAAGCTCCATTCTTACTTTGATGCTTAATCATTCATGTAGGAGAAAGGATCTGTGTTGGTCTGTTGTTGCTGAAGAAGACCATGCCATCAGAGAAATGATGACATGACTTGCACTTGACTTTGTTTTGAGGTAGGGAGGGCTGTGCAGGTCACCAGTCTCACTTCTCCTCCAGAGCCATCTGAATCCAGTGACCAGATATTCATCAGGATGACTGGAGATGACCCAGGATGAGGCAATTGGGGTTAAGTGACTTGTCCAAGGTCACACAGCTAGTGAGTATCAAGTGTCTGAGGCGAGATTTGAACTCAGGTCCTCCAGACTCCTGCACTGGTGCTCTATCCACTGCACCACCTAACTGCCCAGGAGAAAGGATAGTCCCAGACTGATTCCTTATAAACTACTAATCTTAAAGAAAGGCTTGCCTCCTATTCTTAACCTGTTTCTCGTGCTTGAACAAAGTACATCTTTTAAAAATATTCCTACCAGACCTATTTGTAATACTACGATAAAGTATGTTTTAAAAGAAATCTTTATAGAAATGGCCTCCATTCATATAGGTTTTACTTTTGAGATCATACTGTGGACCAGGACTCTCTAAGTGGTGACCAATAATTGATTCCTACTTCAAATTTAAAAGTCCTCACTTTCCCTTCCCTTCAGCATTCCTGAAAAGCTTAAAAGACAGGTGCCCAAGCATGCAAGTAGAGGACTTTGAAGGGAAGATCCTAAGTTCATGACCAGAGTCACTACATACCTAGACGGAATTCTGCATCTCTGTCCTTGAAGACCCAGACTGAAAGATCCCTGAAGTCAACAACTGTACCAAACTCCAACTTTTTTTTCCACTAAAAAGAGGAAATTTTCAAGGTCCATTTGCTGATAACCTTAAACTTTTTCTTTTACTAAAGTCCTGCTCTGATACTTCATGGTGGCATGGGAATGACTGGAAGGCTAATGGCCAGCATTAGATAAACTCTGGAAGATCCTATTAAAGAGAAAAGGCCTACAGTAAGGGTTGACAAATCTGGCCTGTTCCCTATACACAGGTCATAAAAAAACAGGGGACAGGCCAGATGTGATTTGAGGGGCCACAGTTTGCCCACTCCTGGCCTGGAATATATGAGTTGCCTGGCTTTATGCCTGATTTCTGAAGATCTAGTCTAACTAAGTTTAAAAAGATTCACCATCAGAAGATTTGCCACCAGATGATGAAGTTTTGGCCTAGTAACTCATAAAGACTGTCAAGGGGGGAGGGGGTCGCAATCTGTGTCAGTGTACAAACTGAGGAAATCGGACACATTCAAATACTGAAAAAGCAAATTTTGTGGCTCCTCGTATAAGCTGTGTCCAGCAAATCAATGCAAGAAACTTCCTTGGACTCACCTGCACCTTGCTGTCTTCCCATAAGCACATCAGCTCCTGCCATGCAGCCCATTCCCAGAATGCAGACCACAATGCCAACAAAGTGCACAGCCTTATATCGGATCAGCAGGAAGAACCAGGACAGGAGTATCACTACTGGGATGACAAAGCAGTCCAAAAGCTGTTTGGAGAGAAAGAATAGGAGCAAGTATAAAATATTGCTGTTTCACCATCAGTTTGGTGCTTTGCTCCGAGTAGATACTTTAACAGGTTTGTACAGTTCAATGGAATTGGAGTTTTATCGATGAACATTCGCTGTATATCCATAAACATTCATTTGTCTCCTGTAAGAGGCTTCCACTGAACTCAGGACTGAGGAAATAAAAGTGTTAATTAGTAAGGATAATAGTTATTTCTATGGCCCTTGAAGTTTTGCACAATGTGCTCTCTCTCTCTCTCTCTTTCTCTACACACATACACACACACACAGACATTCTCTCTCTCTCTCTCTCTCTCTCTCTCTCTCTCTCTCTCTCTCTCTCATTCTTTGATCCTCAAACAACCTGTGAGGGAAGTTTTCTTTTTGTCCCCATTTTACAGATAAGGAAACTAAGGCTGAGAGAAGTTAAATAATTTTGCCAGGATCACACAGGTAAGGAAATGTCTAAGTCAAGATTTAAACTCTTGGAGTCTTCCTGACTCCAAATCTAGCTCTCTGAATCCCCTGGGGACTTATAGGGGACTTGGCTTCATTTGATTCCTTCCTTTCATTTATCTTTTGTCTCAGCTCTTACCCAGCCTTCAATCGGTGAATGGTTGTGGCCTCAGACAAAATAAGACCTGGGTGACCTTAACTTAGAAAGGCCAAGGTCGCCCACTGCATCCTATGCCATAGATAGTCATCTTGACCTTTGTCTTGCCACTGGACTTTGATGACCCTGAAGGAGAGAGTGGAGCCGATGACTTTGCACAGCTCTGCTCCACTGATGTCCAATTTGTGGGCAAGTCAAGACATTACCCTTGAGATGTTGTTGGTCCTCTTTGAGAAAACGGAGGGCCAACAACTGCAGTAATAAAAATTTATATTACTGTAGTCCTTATGTAGAATGTCATTCTAATAGCTGATTTTACTCTGCATCAGTTCATAAAAGTCTTCCTAGTTTCTCCAATTTCCTTGCCTATATTATTTCTTGTAGGACAATGACATTCCACTATATTCACAATATATTTGGTCATTTCTCAGTTGAACCCTCACTTAATTTCTGGATCTTTACAACCAAAAAGCATGCTGCCTTGAATCTTTGACTTTTCTTTCTGTATTTGACCTCCCTGAGGCCAACAGTAGAATCTTCTGGGTCAAAGTTTAATCACTTTTCTTATATAATTTCTTTGTTCAATGTCACAGTTTAATCACTTTTTAAAAATATAATTTAAATATTTTTCCCCTAGATTATATTGAGCAATTTATCACACCACTAACAGTATATTAGTGTGTCTACCTGTCTGCAGCCTTAAGAAACTTTCATAAATGACCAAGCATGCCTCAAATAGACTGACACACTACTAGAAGCTGAATATTATTTCCAGCCAAAGCAGCCCTGAAAATGCACCAACTTCCTGGCCCTGCCAAGAAGACCAGACTCCAGCATCCTCACTTTCCAACGTCTCATTTACTAACAGCACTTTTAAGACTTACTCAGGTCCTTGAACTATCCATTCTCCCAGTTTTTCTTGTAAAAGGGGAAGAAAAGTTAGAATACTAAGTCACTCCATAGGGTGAGGTATTATAGTGATAAAACATTCTGACATGACATAGAGATATATGAATGCAAAGTGGGGCTATGACGACTGAATGATAAATCAGAACCACGGGGATATTAGGTGTAGGGAGGACCTAAGAGTGGGAGGGGGGCAGTATTATGGAGTGGGAGTTACCAGGCTTGATAAAGAGAGGTTGTAGCATGGTTAATTAGCAAGTTCAGTTAATAGTCCCACAAGATGCACTGCCCTTATGCCAGTCTACATGGAGTGGATCTCACTCCTATTTAATGAGTGAAATAATGCTTGGTAAGGAATCATTCATGGGAGCATAAAATGGCTGGTGTTTTGCTTTTTTAAATCCAAACTGATGTTTCACAGTGGAAATATTCAGATCCATGAACCACTATTGGCATTTTCTTATTTTGTTAGTCTTTAAAGGAGATCTCAGGCAGTGGAGCCAAAGGTCTGTATCCCTGCAGTATTGTACCAAAGATAAACTTTTTGGTAACCACCATCACTATCAACCACATTCATTCATTCATTCATTCATTGTGTGTGGTACCTTGGATGATCTTCCCTCTAAAGTATACAAGACCCTCTTAAATTATAGAGGGACTTAGAGGAAAAAAAAGAATAAAGAATAAATACACCTTCAGTCTTGCACTACCCAAAAATCATTTAGTCTGATCTCTTTTTAGAGATAATGAAACAGAGACCCAGAGAAGTGAAGAGACCTGTCTAAAGTCACACAGAGGCTAGTTGGTGGCATAAATACAATTTTCTTTATTCCTGGTTTACTCTATTAGAATGTAATCTCCTTGAGGCAAGGGACTGCTATTTGTCTCTTTTTGTATCCTCAGCACAGTACCTGGCACATAGTAGACATTAATAAATATTTACTAGGCCCTCTGCACTCCCTCTTTGCAGCATGCCACATCTTTAACATTTTTTCATAATCACCTTCTATTGAACTATAACTCTGCTCTCTTGGACTTGCCATATAGTTCAGTAGGACAGTTTAGTTGAATGGCTGTCATTAATGACACGCTCTTGAGTAACACATTTTTATGTCGTTGAATACTGGAAACATAGATATTCTGACTTCTTACATATTATGTTATGGAAGAAACATACTTCACTCTGTTTAAACTTGGCCATAGACACCTTTATTACTATTACAAGTGACTGCAGGGAGAACTATTTCCTGATAGGGTTTTTCCCCTACCAGTCAAAAATCTCTGATTATAAGCAATTGCATCTGATATGGCATAAAGTGAAGAAGTAAACTCAAATGCTATTAGAGTAGATAACTATAGCTAACATTTATACAGTGCATACTATGCACCAAGAACTGTGTGGAGGACTTTACAGTTTATCTCACTTGATCCTCACAACAGCCGTGGGAGGTAGGTGCTCTGATTAGCCTTATTTTACAGATGATGAAACTGAGGCAAACAGTGGCCAAGAGTCACATAGATAGGAAGTGGCTGAGGCTGGATTGGAACTCAGTTTTTCCTGACTCCAGGCTCAGTTCTCTTTCCTGAAGAGACCAGGATTGAGTATGCAGTTCTTGGATATATCTACATTACAATAATTTTTATCACAGTACTGATGAATGCTGGTGATAAGAAGAACATATGAAAGGCTTAATCAGTGTTTTGAATTCCCAAGGAGCTCAGCATATGTTTCTTCAAATTATATCCATATTACAGTAACCTTTAGTCTCAATTATTTAATCAGGAAGCCCTTTGGGTCAAAGATAAACCACATGAATTTGCTCAATGCTCACTCATTTGTGTGGGTATCCTTGTAACATCTCTGTAAATATAGTTTTAGATGGCAAACTCATAGTCATTAAGGAGTGTAATGTTAATACAAGGCTAATGGTGGGTAGAGGAAGACTTAAAGATCTTCCCCACCCATTAATAGGCATCAGTATCTTTTGTTAATTTCTGTTGAGGCATTGGGTCAGAGAGTTGTGCCCTCCAGCTCTGAAAAGTGTATAAATACTCTGAGGTAAGGTTTTGCTTTGGGACTTACTGCTTAGAAGTATTTATTTGGCCAGTTGGGATTCTGTGAAGCTACTAAGGAGCCCCTTGGCTTTGAAAACCCAGATGTTGGTGCTTCTCTCTCTGGTAGCTATGCATGTATGGTCAGATAGTTGGGTTTATCTGTTGATCTGTGATGTATGGATTGCTTATGGTCAGATAGTTGGAAGCTCTGTCTGTTGGTCTTTATTTCTCTGTTTGCATTTTCTCTGAAGCTCAGGGTGCTGACTTTTCCCCCTGAGTCAAGTGAATGATATATGTGCTTAATTAAAGTAGATTGTTGACCCCTCAAAAGTTGATTTCCTTTTAGAAAAGTAGACCTAAGAACCTGTAAAGCAGACCCACTTGTGTATTCTGGTGTCCTTGCTGTTAGAAGGCGTTATCTTATATGGTCAGTGCCTGATGACCACAGCAAATGAGGCACATAAATTATTTTTATAACATCTCTGTATCATGCATTTTTGTGGTATCATTGCTTTTACTCCCTTGCATAAACACACTGAGTCTAACTGGGCACAAGTAAGCACTGGGTTTCTATCTAATTATCTTCCATGATTAAGATAAAATGGGTCCAAAATATCAGATGGAGAAAAATCTGATTTTATGTTTCTAGCCCTTTATTCTGGTTTCTAGAGAGCTAGAAGGCTTACCCTCAATGTCTTAACTAGACTACTTTGTCACTTAGCATACATGGGAATTGCATAACAATTTGTAACCATGTATTTTTAGTAAAAATATTGAATTGTATTTGGTCTCCTTGGTTCAGAGTGGAACAGGATCTCAGCCTTTGTTAGAGCACAATACTTTGCTGACTTGGCAAGATTGGCTCCAAGAATCATGGATTCAAGTATAGTCACAGGTCACTCAGTTTAACTACTCCTTGAAACAGGATTTTTATGTAGTCTTTTTTGAAGGATTTCCAATAATAGGGCACTCATTCCCTCTGAAGGCTAAAGCAAACCAATCTACTTTGGCAAAATTCTTATTACTAGGAAATTTACCTCTGGATTAAATCAGAATCTGCCTTTGCAACTTCTACACATTATTCCTAGATCTACCCTTTGGGCATACATCACATCCAATCAGTCTTCAAATGACAGTCCTTTAAGTCAATTAACTTAAAGTCTAGGGAGGAAATAAGGTGGGTCTGGCCTAACTTATTTTAGTCATGAGGATCAAATGAGTTAATAAATGCAAATTGCTACATAACTGTTACTGTTGCTTTTACTCTTTGGGTATGTATCCAGGGTATGATGAAGAAGCTCCCCCAACTTATTAGACAGGATACCACTGCCTACTTTGTTGTTGTCGCTATTGTTTAGTTCTTTCAGTCATGTCTGACTCTTCGTGACCCCGTTAGACTGAGATACCAGACTGTTTGGCCATCTCCTTTTCCAGATCATTTTTCAAATGAGGAAACTGAGGCAAGCTGGGGTAAGTAACTTGCCCAGAGTCTGAATAACTTGCCAGTAATTGTCTGAGGCCAGACTTGAACTCAGGAAGAAGAGTCTCTATCTACCACAATACCCTAGGTGCTGGAGACTAATGATAAAAGCAGAAAATATAGATAAGGATCATGAAATTCTAGACAAGAAACCGAGGCCACAGGGATGTTGGGTGGTTTTTTGTTTTTTTTTTTTTTTACCACTGCTGTCAAGTGAAGGCAGGGGTTTCAGAAGAGAAAGGGGCATGAGAAATGAGAAACTGGGAAATAGGATGGCTTTTGAGAACACAATTTTGTTTGAGGAACTTCTTAACTTTCAAATATTTAATGGGCTATTGAGTGAAAGAGTTGTTCTGTTTGGCCTTAGAGGGCAGAAGTGGGAGCATGGAGAACTAAGTAGAATCTGCAGGGAGGTGAATTTCTAGTCAATGTCATGGAAGGTGTCCTAACAATCAGAACTTTCTAAACTGAGAATGAGTTCTCTCAGTAGAATAGATTAGAGGGTTCCTCCTCAGGAGAGATTTTCAAGTAGAGCTTAGACGATTATTTGTTGGGTTAGGGAGCGAGGTGGTACAGTGGATAGAGTGTTGGACCTAGAGGCAGAAAGACCTGAGTTCAAATCTAGCCTCAGATTCTTACTAGCTAGGTAACCCTGCCAAGTCACCTGCCTTGATTTTCTCACCTGTAAAATTGGGGGCAATAATAGTACCTACTTTTCAGGGTTATTGTAAAGCTCAAATGAGGAAATATTTATAAATCACTATATAAATTATAGCAATTATTGATGTAAGGGTCTTCTTTTTCAGGCACAGATAGGGCTTAGAGATCTTTCTAATTCTGTGACTCTGCATTCTTTCAAAATAGACTAGGTTGAACAGATTTTAACGAAATTCTTTGACTCCAACAGGATATCGCTGAGTTATAAAAATAGCATTTACTTTGATGTCTTGCCATCATCGAAAAGATGGATAGAGGTCAGTAGGCTAACATGAAGAAATTGCTCTACGTGCTCAAGTGGCCATAAAAAGTCATAGGTAATCTCCATAATGATGCTATATTGCGTTTACAAACATGTTAGGCAGGCAGTGCTCCATCAAAGGGAAATCTTTTTATACCTCTCCAAGACAGAATCTGTCACTACTGCTGAAGGTCAGTATGTGCCCTGAATCTCAGAGTTGACATTTATAAAATGCCTTAAAGCTGGCAAAGTGCTCTAACATATATCATCTCATTTGATTCTCATAACGACCCTAGGAGGTAGGGGCTATAACTATTCCCATTTTATAGGTAAGGAAATTGAGACACAGAAGTAAGTGGATAGCTCAGAATTACTCAGCTAGTATCTGAGGAAGGATCAGTACTTAAATCTTCTTGACTCCAAGTCTATCCACAATGTCACCTAAAAAAACTTATCCTACCAGAAAGTTACCTGGAGGCACTGAGAAATTAAGTCACTGTGAAGACAGGGTCACAATGACAGTTTTGTGTCAGAGACAGAACTTGAACCCAGGTCTTTTTTTCACATCAAGGCTGATTCTCTATCCACTACACTATGGCTGCCTATATGCAAAGATTAAGTTCCTTAAGCTGAAATACAAAATTGATACATTACAGGCTTACATCTTCATTTTGATAATATGCCTTTCAGAGATGAGTGGGATACATACATAACAAGAAGGAGAGATAACCAGTGGACAGCCAGGGGGCTCCAACAGTAACTACGCAATATCAGAACTCAAGGAAGGCCCTCTCCCTGCCCTACTGGGTGGATCCCCTGTGGTGAACTTACAAGATGACAATACATGAGTCCTACAAGATGGTGCCAGTTACATCCGCATTGTCAGATGGAATTCTCATATCAATGAGATCACAGATTCACTGGTTTATTATAGTAATGAAATGCAATAGTTCTTATATTTAGAGGCTATCTCTTTGGCTTAGTGATATCTCCCTTTTCTAGAGAGTTTCCAGGTTGATTGTTTTCTTCATATCAGCTCCCTGAAGCAGAAAGTGTAAGGCAGCCTCTCTTGGCTCTATTCTGTTGACATCCTATTCTATAGGCATTAGAAAGGCATCATGGCAGATGATGTGGAGCCCTGAGGTGATGAGCCATGTTCAAATTCGGGCTTTAATACTTACTAGCTGTGTGTCTATGTGAGCAGGTCGCTCCATGTCTAGGAGTCCAGGTTTCTTTATGTTAAATGAGCAGAGTCCAATCTATCCAGCAAATATTTATGAAGTGTCTACTCTAAGGAGGCTGCATGGTACAGTGGAAAAAGTACAGGTGGTGCAATCAAAGGACTTGGATTTATATCCTATATAAAATGCTGGTTAACTGTATGACCTTGGGTAAGTCATTTAACTCCCCTGATCCTCAGTTTCTTTATTTGTAAAGTGAAGAGTTTTGGTTTGATGGCTTCTGAAGCCTTTTCCTGTTCTTTATGAATCCAAGATTTTATGATCTGCAAGGGACTGCAATAGGCACTGGGATTTTGAAAACTAAATGAAAATTAATGCCAGCCCTCAAGGAGTTTATATGCTATGGAAGGAGTGATGGTAATACAATATGTACACAGATGGTACATGTTAATTTGAGGAAGAAGGTGTGAGCTCTAACAAGACACTCAAGAAAGGCTTTTTTTTGGTGGGAAAGTAGGAAGTTAATAAGCATTTATTAAGTACCTTCTACTGCCAGGTACAATGCTAAGCACCCAGGATACAAAGAGGCAAAAGACAGTCCCTTCCCACAAGAAACTTATAGTCTAATGTGGAAAACAACTCACAGAGAAGCTACAGAGAGGATGAATTGGAAATAACCAACACTTGAAAACAGTTAACATTGCCTTCCATTTCAGATTCAAGGAATAACTCTTCCCGATTTCATAGATAAGATACATATACATGACACATAATACACACACATGCGTATACACATGAATGTATAGACATGTGTATATGTAGACATGTGTGTATTATATACACATACAAAGTAAGAAATTTACTCAGATTTTTACAAAGACATAGACATATATAGATATATAAAGAAATTACTCAGGTACATGTCTTAAAGTTCTTTAGTTTGTAAAATTTGTTGTTTTTCAGTCATTTCATTCATGCCTGACTTTTTGTGGCCTCATTTGGTGTTTGTTGGCAAAGGTACTGGAATGACTTGCCATTTCCTTCTCCAGCTCCATATATTACTATGAAATAATAATAGCTAGCATCTATATAATGCTTTGAAGTTTGCATAGGATTTTACAAATATCTCATTTGAGCCTCATGACATCCCTAGTAGTGGGTGCTGTTATCTCCATTTTACAGGTGAGAAACTGAGGCAGACAGAAGTTAGGGGGTTTGCTCAGGGTCACACTGCTAGGATTGGAACTTGTCTTCCTGACTCCAGGTCCAGTGTTCTGTCTATTGAGACATCTAACATGCCTATAGAAATATTATAAAACATATATAATATTACTTATATAATACATATAATATTTTGATAATATTAGATGACATTTATATAGTACTTAAAAGTTTGCAAAATTCTTCCCCTCTCATATCATTTGATCCTCATTTCAGTTATTTGAGGGGGTGCTATTATTACTTGAATTTTACAGATAAGATTGAGAGAGGTAAAATGACTTTGCCAGGGTCACACAACTAGTACGTGTAAGAGGCAGGACTCAGATGAAGGTCTTCCTGACTCATACTGAATCGTTGCAAAACAGAAGTCAAAATCTATAAGAATAAGGTCAATCTGACACAGAGAAAGATGCCAGCGTGTGTCATTATTTTAAAAAAAAGTGTAGAAACACCTGCTCCCAGTCTAGTGCAGAATAATGAGGGATTGACCTACTCTTGCCTTTCCAGAGTTCATTGAATTTCCTACCTTTTAAACAGCTTTTTCTCTTACTTTCAGCTTCTCATTATCACTGCCCTCCGGCTATACTCCTGAAAAAGAACTTCCCCAGCTTCCCTTTCCCAACTCCAGCCCAATCTGTCAGTGGCCTAAACTGGGGTGTTACAATGAGCAGGTGATTCAGGGAACTGGAGGTGAGCACTGGGCTCCCAACTTCAGCTTCTAATTGGGGAATCTCTTGTTGTTTCTAAAGGTGACAGATCTTTTTGTGGGCCCTTTCTCTGGGAGCAAATTTGAAAACCTATCAGGAGGGGATTTTAAAACAAAAGCAAACCCCATAGTGTCTGATATATCAAGCTTCTTTCTCTTGGTTGAAAGGCCAAGTGCAAAGAGATTCTGATAATTGGAAAATTTCACATTCACAGGCCACACAGGGGACACTATCCTTTTTAATTCCATGGCCTAGAAATGTAACTAACCCAGAGTCATTTTCAAATGTAACTGAGAATGTCATCCCTAAGAGGGCTGCTTTTCTGATAGAGACAGACTTTCTGGAATATACTTGACCTCAGACTTTAGCACCAGTGAATTCAACTTTCTGAACCTCAGTTTCCTCACCTGTAAAATGGGGATACTGATATTTTTGCTGCCTATTTCTCAGGGTGCTTTGTAAACTTCAAAGCACCATATAAATCTGACTAGATAATAAATTGTTGGGTAGATTAGTTATTATTATGTCATTATGGCTGCTATTCCAATTCAGAATATGACTTCTCTTTTGTTTCAGACTATTTAAAATATATGTTTTTGTCCCCACATCCAGTAAACCACATACCTGAAGCCATATGTAGCTAAAATGTTATATTTTGTTATATATTCTTAAACATATAAAATTATATATATTCTATATAATATAATATTCTTTATTATATTCTTTAAAAATATCCCAGAGGAGCATTGTTTTAGGTTCTCCTACTCTGCCCAAGTAAACCAAACTAACAAAATATTTCACTGAGCTGTTTGGCATCCATTTTCTAGGAAATGTGTGCTTCCAGGATTTACACAGCGATTCATGCCTAGCCAATTTTCTTGTTACTCTTCATAAGGATTTATCACGAGCTAGTTCTTTACATCTTCTGCTGCCATTCATAAACCTCTAGCTGCTGAAGCACCTGTACTTCCATTATCAAAGAGGAAAAAAAGAGGTCATTTCCAGACATGAATAATTTGGGGCAATTATTTAGAGATCAAGGTTACTAGGAGATTGAGGGAACTACTCACAGAGTGCAAGCCTGCCTAGGATCATTAAACAGAAATCTCTTGTAGGCTAGCAGACACAAGTTGTTTTCAAATACACAAAAAATATTATTTTGGCATCATGGGAAACTCCAGCTATAGGAATTCTTTCCACCAGGACACACTGCAGCCCATCTAATACTTCATGGCTCAACTTACAAACTCCTTATTGCCTCTAAGATAAAATACAAACTTTTATGTTTGGTGTTTAAAATTCTCCAAAAGCTAACTCTGGCCTCCTAGACTTATTCTAGATTTCTCCCTTTATCTGCTTTACATTCTAACCAGATTGCTACAAGACAATCCTATCTTCTCTCTGGGTCTTTGCAATATGCCTGGAATGCTCTCCTTCCTCACCTTCATCCCTTAAATCCCTTGCTTTTTTAGAGCCTAAGTTTAAGGACCTCTGCTTATCAGAAGCCTCCTTGCTCCTCCTTGTGCCCCATTGGGGCACATTAAATCATTAAAATCCCTCGTTGACATAATAGCCCTTCAAAGACTCAGAGACAACAATCAGGTCCCTTCAAATGTTTCTCTTTTCCCAGCTAAACGGTCCCATTTTTTTTCAGCCAGTCTCCATGTGAATATGGCTCCAAGGATCCCTTTACCATCACAGCTGTCCTCCTCTGGATTTGTTTCAATTTGTCAATATCTTTTAATATGTAGTGCCTGCCAAGTGAATACAATACTCTGAATGTAGTCTGAAGGGAATATTGTTCTCTTTGCTTTTGACACTATAACTAATGTAGCCCAAGATTCCTTTTTCTTGAACTACCATATCACACTGATGACATATTTAGTTTGTAGTCCATTTAAGTTCCTGAAGTAACTTATACTTGAAGACCTGATGTGATCCAATAGAAAGAATTCTGGATTGTGAAGTCCTTTCTCTTAGCTTCTAATCCCGATTCTTCTACTTGCTAGCTATGTGACTGTTCATAAGGCACTTAACACGAGCTCAGGAGCAGCTAGGTGGTGCAGTGGATAGAGCACCAGTGCAGGAGTCAGGAGGACCTGAGTTCAAATATCACCTGAGACACTTGACACTCACTAGCTGTGTGAACTTGGGCAAGTCGCTTAACCCCAATTGCCTCATCCTGGGTCATCTCCAGTCATCCTGATGAATATCTGGTCACTGGATTCAGATGGCTCTGGAGGAGAAGTGAGGCTGGTGACCTGCACAGCCCTCCCTCACTCAAAACAAAATCAAGTGCAA
Organism: Potorous gilbertii; assembly: GCA_028658325.1. Taxonomy (NCBI): domain Eukaryota; kingdom Metazoa; phylum Chordata; class Mammalia; order Diprotodontia; family Potoroidae; genus Potorous; species Potorous gilbertii. The sequence continues at coordinate 396,222,796 of CM053770.1, read as the reverse complement.
GTCATGTCATCATTTCTCTGATGGCATGGTCTTCTTCAAAAATGAAGAATGAACACATACAAACATAACACTGGCTCAGTCTCCAGTTCTGTCATATGTAAAATGGGGCTGATAATATCTGTTTTGTGGAATGAATGTTTCAGTGATTCATATAAGAGCTTTGAAAATAGGAAAGTCCTATTCACATAATAACAGTTAGTATCTACATAGAGTTTACAAATATTGTCTTATTTGATTCTCACTTAGGTGTCTGAGGGCAAATTTGGCCTGATTCCAAGACCTAAATTCTATCTATTGTGCCACCTTGCTGCTTCTATGTAATATATTAGTATAATAATTGTAGAAAGTCTACTGTTTCCTCACCAGTGAAATGTACTGGAGAAGGAAATGACAACACATTGCCAAGAAAACCCCAAATGGGGTCACAAAGACTTGGACACAACTAAAAATGACTGGTCACTTAACCCTGCTTGCCTCAGTTTCTTCATCTGTAAAAGGAATGAGAGAAGGAAATCTCAAAGCATTCCAGTATTTTTACCAAGCAAACACCAAATGGGGTTACATAGAGACAAACCTGACTGAAACTTACTGAAACTGACTGAAAAGTGTACCAGTTTAGAAGGTCAAGTCAGCTTATGTTAATGAAGAAAATTTTAGTGATACAATTTTTGAGTTAGAAGAGATTTTAAAGGACATTTAATCCAACCTCTCAGCTCATTCAGAAACCCTTTATGATATCCCTGATATATGTACCTTTAATGTCCACTAGAATACATTCAGTGGACTGTGTGTGTGTGTATATATATATATACACACACACACATATACTATATATATTTATATATATGTATATATATTTATATATACATATATACATACATATTTATATATACATTTCCATTAAACATACTTTCACTTTAGTTATGTTGTATAGAAGAATTAGAATGAACAGGAGAAACCATGAGAAAGAAAAGAGAAAGAAAGAAAATAATCTGCTTTACTCTGCATTCAGACTCCATAGTTCTTTCTCTGGATATGGATAGCATTTTCCATCATTCATCCTTTGGAATTGTTTTAGAGCCTTGTATTGCTGAGAAAGGCTAAGTCTGTCAAAGTCAGTCATTATACACTGTGGTTGTTACGATATACAATATTCTCCTGGTTCTGCTCACTTCACTCAGCATCAGTTCATATAAGTCTTTCAAGGTTTTTCTGAAGTCTGCCTGTTCATCATTTTTTATTGTACAACAGTGTTCCATTTCAATCACATACCACAACTTGTCTAGCCATTCCCCAAACTGACAAGCATCTCTTAGATTTCCAGTTCTTGGACACCACAAAAAGAGCTGCTATAAATAATTTTGTACATGTGATCTCTTTGGGATACAACTCTAGAAGTGGTATTGCTGGGTCAAAGGGAATGCATATTTTTATAGTTCACCATAGTTTTTATTGGACAGCTCTAATTATTAAAAAAAAAAATCTTCTTTACACTGAATTGAAATCTGCTTCCCTGCAATTTCTATTCCATGCTATTTAAAATTGGTTCTGAAAATTAAAAAAAAATGAGTTTATCCCTCCTCCATATGATGATGACTTTTTAAATACCTGACGATAGGTATTGTGTAGTAAGTAAGACCTCCCTAGGCTATTCAGGCCCAGTTCATTCAAGAAATCCTCAAATGGCACTTCATTCTCATAATTCTCAAATATTCTTAAAATGTGTCACCTCTATCACTCTTTTGATGACAGCTGAGTTAGGTGGATAGAGTGCTGAGCCTAGAGTGAGGAAGACTAATCTTCCCAAGTTCAAATATGCCCTTAGGCACTTACTAGTTGTGTGACCCTGGGCAAGTCACTTTACCCCCTTTGTCTCAGTTTCCTTCTCTGTAAAATGAGCTGGAGAAGGAAATGGCAAACCACTCTAGTATCTTTGCCAAGAAAAGTCGAATGGTGTAATGAAGTGTTGGATACAACTAAAAATGACTAAATAACAAACCTGTACAGGTGACTTTTAAAATAACTTAATTGTGGCAGTTGGCATAAATTTATGAACCTGAGGCACTAAAGGGATGGTGGCACCTCTGACAGGGGGCAGCTAGGTGGCATAGTGAATACAGTGCTGGGTATGAAGTCAGCAAGACTGACCTTCCTGAGTTCTAATCTGGCCTCAGACATTTATTAGCTCTTTGACCCTGGCTAAATTCCTCAAGTCCGTTTGCATTTGCTTCAGTTTCCTCATCTGTAAAATGAGCTGGAAAAGGAAATGGTAAACCACTCCAGTATCTTTACTAAGAAAAAATATGGAGTTAGACATGACTGAAAAATGACTGAACAACAAAAAACCTGACAGAAATGAGGAACTTGTGGGACCTTGGACAAGTCACTTAGCTTCCCTGAGCCTTAGTTTCCTGAAGTGTAAAGTGAATGGGGAGATTGCACAAGATGGCTTCTAACAAGCAAAAAACTTTTGAGAATGGGCAGGAAAAAAGGAGAGAGAAAAAAGGATAAGCAGGGAAAATATCATGGAGGGAAATACATAGTAATCAGAACGGTGAAAAAAAATTTTACAGCAAATTTCTCTGATAAAGACCTCATTTTTGAAATCTATAGAGAACTGAGTCAAATTTATAGAAATAAGAGCCATTTCTCAATTGATAAATGGTCAAAGGATTTGAACAGGTAGATTTCAGATGGAGTAATCAAAACTATCTCTAGTCATATGAAAAAATGCTGAAAATCATTAATAATTAGAGAAATGAAAATTAAAACAACTCTGAGGTTCCATCCCAAACTTATCAGATTGGCCAACATGAAAGAAAAAGAAAATAGCAATTTGGGGGCAGGGGAGATGTAGGAAAACTGACACTGACGCACTGTTGGTGAAGTCATGAACTTGATGATAAATGCTCTCCGTCTCCAGAGAAAGAACTGATGAAATCTGAGTGCAAATCCAAGATGCTTTTTCTTTACTTTATTTATTTTTATCAGTTTTTTTTTGGTTTGTGTTTTATTCTGCAGCATGACTAATATGAAAATATATTTTGCATGACTGCACATGTATAACCTATGTCAAATTGCTTGCCTTCTGAATGAGGGGAAAGAAGAAAGGGAGGGAGGTAGAGAATTTAGAACTCAAAAAATTTAAAAAACAAATGTTAAAATTGTTTTTACATGTAATTGGAGAAAAATAAAATATAAAATTAGATGGCTTCTGACATTCCTTCTAGCTCCAGTTTTGTTGAATACAGTGATTCAACAAATTATAAATGCAAATTAAAATTTAATAAATATTTATTGAAAGTCTGAGCTCAGCAATGTGCTAGGTGCTATGGATACAAAGAATAAAATAGTATAATCCTTTATCATCAAAGAGTTTGCAGTCTAATAAAGGAATAAGACAAGTATAAAAATCAGTATGATACAAGGCACAAATGTCCTAAGAGTAAAGAAAAATTTTGAAAAAAAAAGGTCATTGACAAATCTGAGGAGAGAGAGTTACTTTTCAACTGAGGGAAATAGAGAAGTCTATATGAGAGAGGTGACAGTTGTGTATTGGGTCTCAAAGAGAGAAAATAATTTTAAAAGGTGAAGAAGTAAAGGGAGGCTACTCTAGGCACAGGGGTTGGTCTACATAAATACAAAAAGAATGCAGGATGATGTAAAGGAAGTAGATTCAGCAGTATCAGACCTTAAACTATATTATGAAGTGAGGGCATAGTTGAAGTGTAAAAAGAATGTTTGCTTATCTTAAATTAAAATTTTCTTGTATAAATAAAACCTATGTAGCCAAGAATAGAAGGAATGCAGAAAATTGGGGAAAAATCTTTCATAGATGATCTCTCAGACAGGATGTGATTGGATTGGAATATTGCTATGGTGTAGGAAATGATGAGCTGGTTGATTTAGAAAAACAGGGAAAGACTTGGACTTACAAAGGAAGATGCTTTAGTGGTAATGAATACTAAAGTCACCAGTTACATAGTTTACCTAACCTACTTTTTTGTGCTGTATCATGTGTGAAGGTGTATTAGACCTTTTGAAGAAAAGAGAGCAGATTAGAAGTATTTCTAATATTAATGTATATTACAAGCCAAATTGCATGAAAATTATAAACTTTTTGTGTCCAAGAGCATAATAATTTATCCCTGTGATACAGTGTTGCTGTCTTAAATTAATCTGAAAAAAGTAGTTCAGTCCATTAAGACTTGATTTATATTTCTTTTTTAAAGGATGAATGAACATAATGAAAATGACATTAAAGAGACATTTAAAAGCATATATTTGAGGGGAAATGAGAATCTTCTGACAGAATATTAATGATACCCATACCTTGCATAACTTTTATTGCTGTGAACATTAAACGTCGGGTGAAACAATGAAAAGCTGGAGGAAACTGACTGCACGGAGGGTGGGTGGGATTATCAGAGAGATATTGATCTTCCAAGTAAAAAAATCTGAAGTTTCCATCATTCTCCAGTAGTTGTCAGTAAATTCCACATAGTGGAGAGAGTGCTGGACTTGGAATAAGGAACCTAGGGGTTCCGATCCTACCTCTGATACCTATTAGCTGTGAGTCATTTACTACTCTCTCCTGGTTCCCTTCCTACATCCTCAGTTCTTCTTTCCTGGATCTTCATTTAAATCCTACCTGCTGACCACAATTATCCCACAAAACCATGCTGGGGCCCTATCCTCCTTCTAAACTCTTTCACTTGGTGATCTCACCAGCTCCCATGGATTTAATTGCCATTTCTGCACTGATTCTTAAAGCTATTTATCTTTTTAATATTTCTGCTGACCTCCAGTCTTACATCTTCAACATCTATTAGACACATACACACATCTATAACTGTATATATATATGTATATATACATACACACACATATATATGTAATACTGTGTACTGCTGTGTACATGGCAATATATTTTTTTCCTCTTCTTATTTTGTATTTAAGTTTGAAATAAAAAAACAATTTACAAAAAAAAAAAAGAAATTAGCAAAGCTAAAAGAAAAGAAAAGAATGTAGGATGAGATGAGGACATAGTTTGGCTATAGCAGAGTACACAAAAGGAAGGTGAGTACAAGAAGCCTTGTTAGATAGAACTGAATGCCCCATAGATATCTTAAATTCAACGTGTCCAAAACTGAACTTATTATCTTTTGCCCAAAATTTTCCTCTCTTCCTAATTTCTCTATCACTATCAAAGGTACCACCATCCTCCCAGTCACCTAGGTTTGCAAACTAAGAGTCATCTTCTAGTCCTCAATCTCTTTGACTCCCCCTATATCCAACTGGTTGCTCAGGCCTGTCAAGTTTACCTTCATAACATCTCCTGTAAAAGTCATCATTGAATGTATAAATGACAAGAAGAGGCAGTAAGAATATTACATAGATAATGAAAGAAAACAGAACCTAAGGGCTACAGTCACATAACCTCATCCCAAAACATGAAAAGAATAAGTGGAAGGTATCTAGCACACTGAATGGATACTGTACAGATTTATGAAAATAATTAAAAATTCCATAGAATAAGAAGGCAAAGAAGGGGGTTCTGATCCAAATAAAGACATTACCCACACTGAGGACCTTAAGGATTGTTCACAGCATCAAAGTAAAAAGAACCTCTTCCTGATATGTGTTTGTAAAATTTTCAAATATTTTTTCTTACGATGAGTTTTCTTACAGAGAAGATACCTGTATTTGCCCCTACATCCAGCTCTGGAGGTCCAAAGGTAAATTATTTTATTTTTTAATTACAAGATTTTAATATTTAAAAATCAAATAATTGGGAATAGAAGTACTTTTATACATCTGAAATGGTCATTTCTGGGAAAATTTTAACATTCATTTGACATATATTTATTAAACATGACTAATGGAAATGAAAAAAATGAATAAGACAAGTCTTGCTTTGAAGGAGCTTATAATCTAGAAGAGAAGACAGATATAGTGTACGTAAACAGCTAAAATAAAAAACTGAATATAAGTACATTATCCAGGTATGCACATCAGGGAGATCATACTTCAGAAACAAACTGGCAATTCTCTGGGTGAACTCTTATTTGGCCAAATCTAGCATTGCCCTGCTCCTTCCCTCAAGGACAGTCTCTCTAGCAGTGGCCTCATGGGGTTCCAGGGCCTCCACTAATAGTGACCAGTGCTTAAAGGTCTCCATCCCTCCCCAATACATAAAGGAAATCTCCTGGTGTTCTCTCCTCCAATGGAGGAGAGGAAGAGAGGAAAATTTTGGGCAAAGGATAGTAAGTTCAGTTTTAGACACATTGCATTTAAGATATCTATGGGACATTCAGTTCTATCTAACAAGGCTTCTTGTACTCACCTTCCTCTTGTGTACTCTGCTATAGCCAAACCATGTCCTCATCTCATCCTGCATTCTTTTCTTTTAGCTTTGCTAATTTCTTTTTGAAAGCAAGACTAATGTCTTTCCTTTCTTAGTATGCTAGAGCACATATCAGTGCATTCATTGCACACAGTAGGAATCTATTAAAATTTAATGGCATAATTAGTAATAAATGGCACAAATAGTCATAAGCTTGCAGAAGGTAAAGCAAAAGTGGGTAAGAGAGGGAAGAGGAAGAAAATGCTAAAAGGCAGCAGTGGGGAAAAGAGAAATTCCTGTGGCCACATAGCTGTGGTGGATACTAAATAATGGAAACAAGTCAAGAGGATCTAAATTGAGGACTCATTAGATATCCAAATAAGTGTTATTTCCTTGAAACTAGTCATCTCAGGCTCTTTTGTTGCAATGATGTGATCATATCAGAATATAATCTCTTTGAGAGTAGGCATTTTAAAATGTAATTTATAGAGGTGCAATAGCTGTAGTAGACAGAGAGTTAGCCTCAGGAAGATTCAGATCTCCTGGAAAAGTCATTTAATCTCTCAATGCCCGAGGCTCTCTAGGATAATAAATTGTAGAGCAGGTACTCATCTGCTTTGGCAGACAGAGTTTACTCAGAGTTCCTCATAGCCATGAAAGGGCAGTTAGATGTCACAGTGGGTACAGTACTGGACTTGGAGTCAGGGAGACCTGAGTTCAAATGTGACTTTGGCCACTTAACTGTGTGTGACCTTGGGGAAGTCATTTAAACTTACTGGAGAAGGAAATGGCAAACCACTCCAGTATCTCGGCCAACAAAAATCTCAAGTGGGGTCACCAAAAGTTCGACATGATGGAAATGACAGAACCACAAAATAGCTTGACATTACAAAATTGATGTCGTCTTTAGCGTAGGATTTAGAATAGTATAATATTTTTGTGTAATGATCTAAAATTAAGACTTCTAGTTCAATAGCACATGTAGGAGAAAGTGAAAGGAAGAAAACAAGCGAGGAAGAAAAAGAGAGTCACATTGTAAATTCACCACAACAGGTTTTAGACTTTCTCCTTCTTTGCACTAAATGATCGGGAACCCCTTCAGGACCAGACAATAACTAAATGGAAAAAGTTTTGATAACCTTCCAAAGCATCTTATTTCTAGGACAGGATTTGGGGAATGGTTGCAGCTGACAATTAAAAACAGTCAATGATAGTTGTACGCATATAGAGTTAAAAAATTTTTTTTTCTAACTTGCTAATGGGGCATGTATCCACATTTGAAAAGCAAGGTGCTTTTCATTGATTGAGTTAAAACCTTAAAAAATCAACCCGAGTACTCTTGCATTCTAATAAAATTAATTTTTCAGACTAAGTAGTTATATAGTATTTTTTTTTCAATAAAGACTAGAGTTTATTTTTTTCATCTTATTTAATTGATCATATCATCATGATAAGATGAAATAAGATTTCATCTTATTTAATTGATTAATTGATTAGAAAAAATTACCAACACTTTCTATTTTATCTATATTTCCCTTTTATTTTCTTAGGGAAATTTATAGTGGCTAGTGGTAATTGACGAAATCATAGAAAGGAGAGGCTTTTTAGAAGAATCATCCTATTAGCCTAATTCTGATGATATCTGAGGGTTCACTATGGTAGGTAGGGTTGAGCCAGTAGGGGGTGCTGCAGGGCTGCCTGGGAAGTGTAGATGGAACAACTCTAGGCAGAAGGCAAATTGAGAGAACAGAGCCAGTCAGTGATGTGAATCCAAGCTGGGGCAGTAATCAAAATGAACAGAGCACAGAACAAAGCAGAATTGAGGTTAGCAGTAATAGATCCAGGGGTTGGTAGGAAGGGTGGATGCTGCCAGATGGCTGGATGCAATAGTTAGGTGGGTATCAGATGAATAAGTTGTCCCAGCAATGCTTTACTTTCATGTGAAACTATTTGAGGAGAATGCCAAGGACCAATTGCCACCCCCCTCTTAAAGTCCAGTCAGGATTTATGGTATCCCCCTAAAATCACTTTGTATCTGTTTTTTGTGTATATGTCCATTGACAGAATAAAAGCTCATTGAGGGTAGAGATGGTTTCATTTTTGTCTTGTACTCCCAGTTCCTAACACAATGCCTGGCATATAGTAAAGGCTTAATAAGTGTTTATTGATTGATTCCCTCTCACTGAGTGAGTGTAGCATTCTAAGATAAGGGCTGCTTTGCTTTACACAAATTCAAATAAAAACCTAACTCACCAAACAAATACATTCAACAGATATATTATTTCCATTATGAAAAAGGTTCTTTAATTTTTAAATTATTCATCATGAACTTTCTTTAAAGAATATCCTTCCTAATGCAATTAAAATATGAATTCAACTGTAAACATTTGAATTTCACATAATTTTTTTTAGGAACACATCTATTTTTGAAAACATAGCACACCTATTTAAATAAGCCAAATTTATTGCTGTCACAAGTCAGATAACATTTTAGAGCTTTAAAAGAGCTCTAACTACTGGAGTGGGGGATCTGAATATATATAATTAAATAGTTTATTACCATATTTATTGCACAAGATTACCATATTGCAAAATTCCTACCCCTTTCCCCTTTCCCTTGATATTTTCTTTTAAAATAGACCAGGTGGGAGGAATTATGTGAACATCTGGTATTAATTTTCATTAATCTTGATGTGATTGTCATCCTTACTTATGAAAGAACAGTAACTCAACCAAAGTTACATAAAAATCAATCAACAGCCAAAGTCATTGGAATCTGGACCTCTTGATGCTTTCTTCTCTTTTAATTCTGATCAAGCATTTTCCCTCTATTACAGCTTTGAAATAGACTGATATTTTTAAAGCTTCTGTTTCAAGTAGGAAAACAATAGTATGTGGGGAGAGGGAATAATATAAGGGAATTTTTTTTCTTAATTTTCATCTCAAAATAGGCTAAAAGGAACACTATGCATTAACAGGGTATAAAATATGCAAGGACAGGCAGTGTGTGTGGGCACTTGGTTTGCTCCTACTTGGGCTACCTGATTTAATTCCAATAGCAGCTGAAACTTACCAGAATACACATTAGTCCAACTATTACAGTATGTTTCCTGAAGTCCATAAACCACAATCACTGTGGTTGTTTTTGTAATATGAAAGGCTCAAGAAAAGGAGCCTCAGACAAATAAAGAATTTGAAACCAGTTTACCATTTCCTTTCTAAACATAGTATCCTCCATTGTGATGGGGCTATAATGAAAAGAAACAGTGATATACCTACTTGACTCAGAAGGATTTAGAGTTGGAAGGGGCCCTTTAGGCATTGTCTAGGGATTTTTAGATTCATCTGGAGTCCATGAACTTGGATGAAAAAAAAATTACATCTTCCTTTTCACTAATCTTTAGTTAATTTTGTAATCCTATAGATTTTATTTCATGCATTTAAAAACATTATTTTGAGGTTAGTCTGTCAGTTGCTAAGCATTTATTAAGCACCTCTTTATACCAGATACTGTGCTAAATACTGGGGTTCATAGGCTTCACTAGACTGCCAAAGGGATCCATGACAAAAAAATTAAGAAAGGAAACAAGTATTTATTAAGTGCCTACTATCTGTCACTGCTAAATGATTATAAATCTTATGTCATTTATTACATCATCTTTGGCAGGTAGTAGCTATTATCATCTCCATTTTACAATTAAGGAAACTGAGGAAGACAGAGGTTAAGTGATTTGTTCAGGATCACACAGCCAATAAGTTTCTGAGGTCAGATTTGGACTCAGATCTTCCTGAATCCAGGCTCTATGCTCTATGTCCCTATACTACCCCACTCCCTCTAATCAAGAACACTTTATCCATTCCAACAATATTCCTTGTTTTACATATGTTGGAACTGGGTTTCTGAGAAGTGAAGTGACTTTGCCCAAGATTACAGACAGTGTAAAGCCAGAATTTCAAACCAGATTCTCTGACTTGGAATCCAGTTCTATTCCCATTATACTATACTGTGATTCCAAGTCTCAGGGAAAAGAAGATATAGGTGACCCAAGAAGGTAGTGTCATATAACAGAGAGACCACTGGTTTAGGGAGTCACAGGTCCTGGTTTCAAATCCTGGTTCTCTCTTTTCAACTTTGGGATCCTAAGCAAATCACTTAACCTATGGACCCCAGATTCCTCATTTGTAAAACTGATGATGGGTTGGGTGGGGTTGGGGAAAGGGACCAGAAGACCTGTAAGATCTCATCTAGCTATAAATTCTAAGGGATAGAGCATATTTGACTGAGATGTCTTGTCCAACACCCAGTCTTTGGTAATGAATACAAAGTACAGTTCGAATCAACTCCATGCGTCCTAACCTTGCCAGCATGGCTATTATGAGTCCATTGAGAGACAAGTGCCACACATCTCAAGTGCTATTACCTGACAGCCCCTGGGGGTACCAATCCAAGCCCATGGATTTCAGAAGAGGTAGGGTGCCTCCCTAATGAAGGATTTCTGACAGATTTCATTTTGGGAAAGAGGTGATGATGGACATTGTAACGGGACACAACGGAGCCTGAAGGCAGGTTTACATTTGCTTCTCTAATGGTGTGTCTAGGTGTTGCATGAGGTCAGAGGGGCTGACAGAAAGCCTTACAATGCAAGTGAAGTGTAACATATGGCATTTTGAGCTGAGCTACTACATATTTATGATAGTTTCACATTCAAGGGAATAGGAAAGTCCAGATCTAAGGAAACTAGAGGAGAATCCAAATAGAGTTTTACCTCTGGGTGGTATGAATGTTGCCTGCTTCTGAAAGCTTTGTCTTTAAATGTACTTGAGATATACCCCCAGAATAGCCATTAAACTTCCACAGACCTACACCAGGGATGTGTAAAAACAGCAAGGATAAAGAAGAAGATATAGTCTTAAAAACTTACCTCATAATCTTAAACTCAGACCTAAGGGAGCTATTTCAAATGTACATAGAAATACTCTCTTGAGCTCATCTATAGAGAATGAAATTCAAGCCCACTGCAAATATAAAGGCCATTTAATTATTCTCTCAGAAGTGATTCAGTCAAGCAGGCATTTACTAAACACCTACTAAGCGCTACACACTGAACTAAGCATTCAGAGAATGCAAAGAGAAAAATAAAATAGTTTCTATCCTCCAGAAAATTATATGCTTCTGGGGGAAAGCAGAATATACAGAGATAAGTTCTTACAAAAATATACACAGAATAAATACAAAATAATTTTGAGGGCTAACAACCAGGGGCAGCTGGTTGGCACAGTAGAAAAAGTGCCAGATCTAGTGTCAGGAAGACCTGAGTTCAAATTCGGCCTCACACACTAATTAGCTGTGACCTTGGGCAAGTCACTTAACCTTGTTTGCCTCAGTTGCTTCATCTGTAAAATAAGCTAGAAAAGAAAAGGCAAATCACTGCAGTATCTTGCCAAGAAAACCCATATGGACGGTGTTGGTACGACATGGTCCATGGGGTCACAGAACCAGAGACAACTGAACAACAACATATCTTTATAACATTGATGTAATAATAGTAACAGGTAGCATGTATGTGGTGCTTTAAGGTTTGCAAAGCACTTTATAATTATTACCTCATTTCATCCTCATAATAACTCTGGGTGACAGGTGCTATTAACCTCCTTTTATAAATAAGGCAGTGTGTTCAACTGAGGCACACAGGAGTTAAGTCATTTACCCAACAGCCTCTGGCTATTATAGTCAACTGGCTACTACCTAATAGCCAGTAAGTGTTTGAGGTTGGATTAGAACTCAAATATTCCTGATTTTAAGTCTAGTGTAGGTATGATATATTTTCCCCCTGCTGATGAGAAAAGAAATGAAAATAAGAGCTGTAAAAAGAAATGAAAAATGTTATTTTCTTCCTTTCCCTTCAGACATTGATGAGAACTAACACAAGGCAGTGTTATGGAAGTTTGGTCAGGATGGTGAAGGGACTATAGACCATACTGTTGCAAAGACTGGTTAAAAGAATGGGTGAAGTTTAGGTTGGACAAGCTGAAACACAGTGGTGACTCCAGGTATTTGAAGAGCCATCATGCAAGAGAGGTATTAGCTTTACTCTACATGGCTCTGGACTAGGGGTATGGGATGAAAGCTGCAGAGACATAGGGTTGGGCTTAACACAGATAATGAAAAACTTTCCTATGATCTGAGCTATCTGGAAGTGGCCTGGGCTGCATTCCAAGGCAGAAGGTTCTCCTTCACTGAAGATCCTCAAGAACATGCTTTATCATCACTTTTCAGGGAGTAGGGAGAAGGGATTTCTTTTTGGATACAGAATGTACTTGATAATTTATGAGGTCACTACCAATGGGAGAGTTCTGTGAATGGTCAACTAGGTGACATGGTGAAAACCCAAGAAAATCTCATGTGAGATCATGAGTTGAACATGACAGAAACAACTGAACAACAATTCTGTGAGTGGCATATCTCACAAATAAGCACAGACCCAGGAAATCACATAATTTCCTATACATAGCATAGATCTAAAAGCTAAAGAATGCCTAAAAAAAATGGAAACTTGTTTATAAGGAAAGTACTTTGGATTTGTCTTTCAGACCTTTTTCAGTCACGTTTGACTCTTCATGTTCCCATTTGGGATCTTGTTTTGTGTGACAAAGATAGCGCAGTTTGCAATTTCTTTTTCCAGCTCATTTTACAGATGAGGAAAGTGAGGCACTTAACTGAGGGTTAAGTGACTTGCCTAGAGTCACACAGCTAGTCAGTGTCTGAGGACAGATTTTAACTCAGGTCTTCCTGACTCCAGGACCAGTGCTCTATTCACTGTACCTCCTAGCTGCTTATTGTATTTGAGAACATATACATCTTTTCCTTTCACAAAATCCACCTCTGAGATTAATGATACCTGTGTGATCTAGGATAAGTCACTTACTCTCCCTGAGTCTCAGTTTCCTACTTGGTAAAAAGAAGCTGGACTAGAATTAGTGACCCCATATAGGACTGAGAAAAATTTGGCAACAGTAAAAGGTTTCTGAACTTGCAATGACCAGAAATTAATTAAAAATAAAATGTGTAATGAATCTGGGGTGTTTTTGGCAGCACTTGCCCACTTTGTATTACATGATTTCACTGCAACTTTGGTTCTGAACACAAAGCATGTGAACTTGGCACCAGCCATACCCTGAGGCCACACAGCACCAACAAACTCTGCCTAAACATAAAAAGGGATCTGCAGTGGAAAAAGTTTAAGAAACCTTGAACTAGGTGACCTCTGAGGTCCTCTCTAGATGTATGAACTTGTGATCACACACCATTAATTAACCATTAGAGGACCTGGGTTTAAATCCCATCCATGATGATAACTATATCTATGTGTCCTCTGACAAACCATTTAACTTCCCTGGGCCTCAGTTTCTTCCTTTGTAAAAGAGAAGGTTGGACTAGATGACCTTTGTTGTCCCCTCTATCTCTAGATTATTGCATCTGTGATCTAAATCATTTCAGCATATTTGCCCTTCTATTCTACATAGCTGAGGAAAGAGGGGCAATATCTTGGGGGTGAAGGGAAGATGGTACAAAGTTAGTTTTCTACTTAAATGGTCTCTTCCCCAGAGTTATAAAAATATATGCAGGCTTTCTACTTCAGCCAAATGTCACTGTTAATCTGTTTCACAGTCCCAGTTACAATGTGCTCATTCTCCATGAGTCAAGAGAAACATATGCACTGGGTGTCTTTAGACTCAAATCCTTCTAAATCCAGCATAGTGGTGTGATCCTAAGAAGCTTCTCAGACAGGAATTACCCTCTTACTTTTCACTTTTTCATAAAGAAAACAGCTTGGTTTCTTCATGCCAATGTCTCTCTTTCATCATCTTTTTTTCTGAATACATTTTCCTTCCTTGTCTGCTAGCAGCTCTCTTCAGCTGTTGTCTATGATGGGCAAAGCACCAGAAATGACATTTTTTAAGTGCCGTGTATAGGTTGGTTGTCTCTATCACAGATCGTAGGAGTAGTGAATACACTGAAAAGGCAAGAAGAATAACAGGAAAAGAGGCCCATCTGGTTTTCCCTACTCCAAATCTATCCAGGTGTTACAGACCCATTCATTCTAGGGTCAATTCTAGGTGCTCCTGCTAAGAGAGGTGGTTAAATTAGTTAGCCAATAAGCATTTATTAAGAGCCTACTATGTGCCAGCGACTTTACTAAGCACTAGGGATACAAATATGAAGAAGAGATTCCCTGCCCTCAAAAACAGTATAATCAAATAGGGAAAGGTCACACATAAAAGGAAGCTGAAAAGCAGTGGGGACAGGATAGGGAGGAGGGCACCCAGCTTGGGGCAGGCTGTAGTTCAGTCTAGGTAGTACTTAGTGGGAAATGAAGGGATAGCTGGGTTGGGAGACCTTCTTAAATGGAAGGTAAGTTTTGTACTATTAAAAGAGTAGGAATCCAGGGCCGGGAATATAGTAAATCCCTGGGAAATACCTTTTGAATTGGTTTGAATGCAAGGAAACAGGGTAAGACCTTCATAGTTCCCCTAGTTTACAAACAGTAATTAGAATACAAGTGACTTGACAGCAATACATTCAGGATTCCCAGACCAAATCACTCCTATTTCCACCACTGATAATCATGTAATAGGTTTCATTATCATGAGTGGGAATGGGTTTCTAGGAAAATTAGCAACTTATTCTCTACTTTTCTCTTTTTCTCCTTGTTCAGTCAATTCTGATTAAGGCCAGTTAGGATTTCAATGAGACTCTCTGTATTTTCAGAATTGCTGCAGAATGACTTAAATGGATTCCCCGAATACATCATGTTAAAATAGCCTGTCCAACAATTTATCTGAAATAGGTGGCAGAGAGGAAAGGTAGTGGAATTCAACACTGAAGGGACCAACGGAAGACTTGAGGAGTGGATGGGCTGCAGCTACTAGAAATAGTCATTGTGCATAAAATGGTTTGAAGATGAAAAAAATTCATAATGTTTAGCAAGCTACTAATTGAATCTATCTTTAAACTTTTAATTTAAGAAGAAAATGTCAGTTTTATATTTCCCTTTATCCCCACGTATTATACATTTCTAATGATGGAGGGGAGAGGGAGCTCCTCATTTCTCATTCTTCACTACCATCTGTCCATGTTTGGGAACAGTACTCCTCTGTATCACGTTGCATCATAAAACAGACCCTTTTCTATTCTTCTCCTCCCTACTGTGAATATGCGCATATATTCAATTTCTTGGGGCCCTGTATATAAATTGAAGTTAAATGAAAATATATGTTCCTTCACCCTAAGTCATCCAACAAATGTTGAGTAAATACCTACCATGGACAGCACATTATGCTAGGCACTGTGGATGAAAAGCATGATCAATATAGTTCTTGGTCATAAGAGGCTTACAGTCTAGTAGAAGGAATGAGACAAGTGCCTAAAGAAGTTTAATACTGTGCAAATTATGTCATGATTATAAAAATTGCCAGATTAGCTTCAGAGATTAGAGGAGAGAGGAATTATTTCCAGTTGAATTGATCAGAAAAAACCTCAGGGAGACACTAATACCTGAGCCAGGTCTTGAAAAAGGGTAAGATTTTAATAGAGGCAGTTGGATGACTAAGTATATGGAAAGCTGCCCCCAGAGGCAAGAAGTTTTGAATTTAAAACCATCCTCAGACCTTTAACTAGCTATATGACCCTGTGCAAATCACTTACCCACTACCTGCCTCAGTTTCCTCATGTGTAAAATGGGGATCATAACAATATCAAGCCTCCAGGACTGTTGAGGTAATGAGATAATACTTGTAAAGTGTTTTATAAACCTTAAAGTGCTATATAAATACAGCTATTACTATTATTTTGGGGCAAGTGGGAGCATATAGAATTGCATAGAGATGGGAAAGAGTAGAATGAGGTGAGGGAAAATTGAACAATCTGACTTGCTGTAGATGAGAAGGACTACAGTGTAGTGGGGAAAAAAATCAGGAGACTTGGGTTAGAATTCTGCCTCTGACACTTCTTAGCTGTTTGAACAAGAAAAGATAATTTCATGTCTCTGATCCTGGTCATCTTAATCTGTAAAATGGGGGAGGCATAATAATGTTTGTGGTGTCTGTTTCACAAGGTTGTTGTAAGTATTGAATGAGAAAATGTGTGAAACAAGTTCGGCAGAATTGATCTAGTTTTTAAAATACTGGCAAGTGTAACATAAATGCCAATAATTGTTACTATTACAATGATTGTCATATTATATGTTGCTGTTCAGTTGTATCTGACCCTTCATGACCCCATTTCGGTTTTTCTTGGCAGAGACACTGGAGTGGTTTCTTCTCCAGTTCACTTTACAGATGATGAAACTGAAGCAATCAGAGTTAAATGACTTGCCCAAGGTTACATTGCTAGTGCCTGAAGTCAGATTTGAACTCAGGAAGGTAAGTCTTCCTGACCCCAGGTCTAGGACTGTATCCACTGTGTCATAGTCATAAATTGTCCCCTATTATTATATACTATGCTGTTGTTTATGATGAGAATGATGAGATAAGGATAAATTATAACAACTCAGCTAAGGAGTTTGTCTTTTGTCTTACAGAGATAATTCTATATTAGACAATGAGAAACCACAGAGTATATTACTGAGCAGTGAAGTGATATGGTCAGATCTATGCACTAAAATGGTCACTCTGGGGATGGTATCAAGAATGAACTCAATTATGACTGTCCAGGAAAGAGGTGAGAGAGTGTGGACTAGGGGCAGTGGAAGTGGAGAGGAGGGAGTTTGTTCGTCCTTCATTGCCGAAAAAGACCATGTCATCAGAGAAATGATGACATGACTTGCACTTGACTTTGTTTTGAGTGAGTGAGGGCTGTGTAGATCACCAGCCTCACCTCTCCTCCAGAGCTATCTGAATCCAGTGACCAGATATTCATCAGGATGACTGGAGATGATCCAGGATGAGGCAATTGGGGTTAAGTGACTTGCCCAAGGTCACACAGCTAGTGAGTGTCAAGTGTGTGAGGTGAGATTTGAACTCAGGTCCTCCTGACTCCTGCACTGGTGCTCTATCCACTGCACCACCTAGCAGCTCTGGAGAGGAGGGAGTAAATAAAAGAAATATCACAGAGATAGGATAAGTAGGATTTGGCAAATGAAATATACACTTTTTCAAACGTGCTGGGTGTTTAATGTACATCTTAAATAAAATTTATTTCTTCCTGATCCTTATTTTAAAGAAAAGTGATCTCTCTAGACACTTGGTTATTATAGAAGATATGAGTCCTTAATCATTCTATCCCTTAAGGAATTTAGGAAATTTCCTGTGATATTTCTCTTGAGGGTTTTTGTCAGAATGATCTATTAATTCAAAAGAAATAGTGTGTCGAGCAGCATCTTATTGTGACACATTAAGTATGGTAGTATTTATTTTATTTATATTTAATACCCTCTTATGCATAATGCTGAGTTAGCAATACATAGTTCTTCTTTCCACCATCTCTCATTCATTTCTCAACTACCTGTGATACCTTGTCTGACCACTATTCAATTGAATAACCACTTCAAGATTACTAATGATTATTATTAAATCCAGTGGTTGGTTTTCAGTACTCATCCTTGATGGTTTCTCTGCAGCATTTGACACTGGTGATCACCCACTGCTGATCTTTTCTCCTCTCCCACCTTTCATGACACTGCACACTCATGGTGCTCTTCCTCTCTGATTGCTCTCAGTCACTTTGTAGGTTTCATCACCTGTGTTCTTTCCCTTAAGAGTGAATATATTCCAAAATTCACTCCCAGGTCCTTGTCCCTCTTGCTCAACTCATAAGTTTCCATGAGTTTAATTGTCACCTCTATGTGTGTGATTTCCAAATCCACAAAATCAGCCTTCTTCACTCTCCAGAGTTTTATGCCCACATCATAGACATCTTCGACCTGGACAGTTTGATGGTGTCAAACTGAAATTATTTGTCTTTGCATTATAAATGCATCCCTTCACCCAATTTTACTGCTTCTGTGGAAAATAGCATCATCCTCTGCATCATTGCACCCAAGTTTGCAATCTCAAAGTCATCTTTGACTTGTTACTATCTCTTACCCTCACCCCAATATACATTCATTAACAAATATTGATTCCATCACCAAAGCTTCTCTTCCATCATTATGTGATAGATGCCCTATGCTATCAAGATGATAAGCATACACAGATGGATATACTCATACTTTCTTCTCAAGGATCTTATAAATTAATAGAGGGGAAAGATGGGCATATAAACAACTGTGGAAGAGAGAGATGGCAACCAAAGAATCTAGCATGGTCTGGTGATAGGCACATGATAAGATTTTGCGGTAGTCTTCAGTGGAGATCTAAGTATCAAATCTTAGCAAAATTGCACCTTTGGGTCTATTTTCTCTCTGTAGCCTTAGAATGACTCAAGCCATCATTCTATTACTTCATGAGTAATAAAGTGTGAAATGGACTAGATATTGAAAGTGAAATAAACCAGCTCAGTTTAGCTACTCAGGATACAATCAGAAAAGTAAACATGTAGCATAAATAATGAAAAATTCAAGTAGCTTTCATAACTGTATGGGAATACTAGTGACAATTATAACAACTGATATTGATATAGCACTGTGAAGTTTGCCAAATGCTTTATATTCATGATCTCCATTAAGCCTCATAGCAAACCTGTGAGGAAGTCATTAAAGGTAAAAGACATCCTTTTGGCAGTAGAGTTTAGGAATATTCTAAATAAGATCTTCTTGAGAAAATTAATAGATTCCTGAAAACTTTATTTTACATTTACATCTCCGCTTAATTTTGATGCCATGGAACACCATGCCCTACCATAAGGTACCTACTACACCAGTGGCTGCCTTCCCAGCCTCACCCCTTCTCCTTTTAACTTTCTTTTGAGAGTTCTTTCCCCACTCATCTGTATGCTCCTTGATGGCAGGGATGGTTTCCCTTCTTATTATTTGTATCTCCAGTGTTTAGCACAGTGTCTGATACATAGTAGGCACTTAATATTTTTTTAATTGAATTGAAAGAGCGTGATCTCAGTAGGGTAGGATTTACTAGTCTGTGTTCAGTGGTGATCTTGGTGTTCAGTTTAATAAGGATATGAGTACTTCAAGTTTCTATGACTTCATCAGCTTGAGAAACTCTCAGTATGGAAACATTACCCATGGAGGTAGATCTCAACCCTTCTGTTGCTTAGGTAAGAAGGAGTTTCCTAGGCAGAAAAAAGTTTAGTCACTTCATTGAGATCATGCAGTTAGTGCCACAGCAAGATTTGAAGTCAGGCCTTTCTGGCTTCATATTGTATACTGAAGGCAGATATTATGAAAAAAAATGAAAGGTAGTTGTATTATCTTCTAAAAGATGAATGTAACACCACATATGTATCTAAAATACCATATACAGTAATTTTTCAAATCAGAAATAGGTTGAATTTAGTTATTTTTTGCTTCCAAATTTTTCCAACCTCACTTTATCCATGGGACATATCATTTCTCTCCTGCTCCCCTGCCCCATGTTTAGAACAATATTTATAGATTTGATCAATATATTTCATTCCCAAGAGTGTTTTTGGTCAAGTTGTTTGAGAAATGCTGTTTTAGGAATGACTAAGCAATTTTGCTATTTATACAAAGCCCATTTAAAAATTACCATTGGAGAGAATTATAGAAGTAGTTCTCATTTTAAATGTAGTTCTCATTTTAAACACTTATAGTTTTTTAAATGCCGATTGATAATCCTTTAAATAGCAAAAAAAAAAAAAAAAAATTAAGCGGTATCGTGCAAGGCAATAATTTGGAAATGGAAATAAAATATTAGTGAACTCAAAGGTACATGAATGTCTGATTAGAGCTGAACTAAGAAAAAATATGAACAGAAATGCCAGAGTCCTACATATTGAAGTGGGTATAATGCTGGACTTAGAATCAGGAAAACATCCATTCAAGTCCTGCCTCTGACACTTACTGTTTGTTTGACCGTAATCAAATTACTTAATTTTCCTGAATCTCAGTTTTCTCATCTGTAAATGGGGATAATAACACCTACCTCACAAGTCTGCTGTGGGCTCAATGATAAACTGTATATAGAGCATTTCAGAAACCATAACACACCACACAGAAGTGGGAGATGGTTATCAATAGATAATTAGATAATTAATCAAAAAATAATATCCGTATATTATCAATAGATAATTAGATAATTAATCAAAAAATAATATAATCAGTAGATAGTTAATAACACTAATAATAATAACACTATAATTAAATAATACTTTTTCATTTTAAAATGGAGTTTAGATATAAATGATCCTGAGGGAAGTAATTTTCTTATTGTTCTTTTAGATTTAGTGTTCTGTGAATTACAGCAACGTGGAAAACATTTATCATGACTGTTATTCCATTCTCACTACACATAGATATTACATCATCTTAATACATAATACATATTTTAATATACCTATCATTGCATCCTTATACAATTTTTTGAAGACTGGCCAGTGTGGAAATTCAGATTACCATGGCCGAGGAGCCAGCATTCAACACAAGGAAATAATTCCAGAAAATAGGAGCAGTGAAAGAAAGCGAGAAGTCTCTCACTTACCTGTACACTGGTCAGTGTTGTATACTGGTAAGCTTTGACTACCAGGTAATTTGCTTCTAGATCTATGATGCCTAGGATCATATATTTCCACCATCTTCGCCTCAAAATTGCCAGCAAGTTTTCTTCTCCTGGATGAAAAAGAGTAAATAGAAATGAATTTGGGATTGGGACTTATAATACATCACATATTTGGCAAGGATTCTAATATTTTGCAGTGTTACATTTTCTGATTACACCAAATGCCTAATGGAGCAAATGAATTAAAGTGTCCGGGACTCACAATCTTAACTTAGTCCACAATCCTTCTTATAAATATCAGTTCTTTAAATTAGTTTTTAGTTCTGAGTTGGATCAGGCAGGTTATTAGTTTACCATGGAAAACATTTTCTCAGAAATGAATAGAAAAAGAATTCATTACATTACTTTGCAATGGAATAAGAAGACTTATTAGAAAAGACACATAAACCATACTGGACACAAAAATACAGTGAGGTCCACCATTACTGTAGCAAGAATTGCAGAAATGAAAAATATTTAAGAGTCAAGCTCTCCTCTCTCACTTTTTTTAAATTTTTGGGTGCAGCATCAGCCAAGCTAAATGGAGTTTCTGGGAAGCTGGGGCCATTTTTAAATAAATATTTATTTATTTTAAGTTTACAACATTCATTTCCACAAAATTTTGAGTTTCAAATTTTCTCCCCATTTCTCCCCTTCCCCACCCCAAAATGCCTTGAATTCTGATTGCCCCTTCCAACAATGTGCCCTCCCTTCTAACACCTCTTCCTTCCCTTATCTCCATCTTCTCTCTTGTCCTGTAGGGAAAGATAAATTTGTATACCCCATTACCTGTATTTTTTTATTTCCCAGTTGTATGCAAAAACAATTCTCAATATTTGTTCCTAAAACTTTGAGTTCCAATTTCTCTTCCTCCCTCCCTCCTCACCCATCCCTACTGAGAAGGTAAGCAATTCAATATAGGCTATGTACGTGTAGTTTTGCAAATGACTTCTGTAACAGTCATGTTGTGTAATATTAACTATATTTCCTTCCATCCTATCCTGCACCCCATTTCTTCTATTCTCTCTCTTTTGACTTTGTCCTTCCCCAAGACTGTTTACTCCTAATTACTCCCTCCTCCCATTTACCCTCCCTTCCGTCATCTCCCCACCACCACTTATCCCCTTCTCCCCTACTTTCCTGTAGTGCAAGATAGATTTTCATACCAAATTGAATGTGTATGTTATTCCTTCCTTGAGTCAAATGTAATGAGAGTAAGCTTCACTTTTTCTCTCTCACCTCCACCCTTTTCCCCTCTATTGGAAAAGCTTTTTCTTGACTCTTCTATGGGAGATAATTTGCTCCATTCAACTTCTCCTCCCAATATATTCCTCTCTTACTCCTTAATTTTATTTTTTTAGATATGATTGCTTCTTATTCAACTCACCCTGTGTTTTGTGTGTGTGTGTGTGTGTGTGTGTGTGTGTGTGTGTGTATAATCCCTCCAACTACCCAGATATTGAGAAAAGTTTCAAGAGTTACAAATATTATCTTTCCATGTAGGAATGTAAACAGTTCAACT
>CM053770.1:396178307-396199758 GCA_028658325.1 Potorous gilbertii | reverse complement strand
GTTTCAAGAGTTACAAATATTATCTTTCCATGTAGGAATGTAAACAGTTCAACTTTAGTAAGTCCCTTGTGATTTCTCTTTCCTGTTTATCTTTCCATGCTTCTCTTGATTCTTGTGTTTGAAAGTCAAATTTTCTTTTCAGCTTTGGTCTTTTCATCAAGAATGCTTGAAAATCCTCTATTTCAGTGAATGACTATTTTTACCCCTGAAGTATTATACTCAGTTTTGCTGGGTAGGTGATTCTTGGTTTTAATCCTAGTTCCTTTGACTTCTGGAATATCGTATTCCAAGTCCTTTGATCCCTTAATATACAAGCTGCTAGACCTTGCGTTATCTTGATTGTATTTCCACAATACTCAAATTGTTTCTTTCTAACTGCTTGCAATATTTTCTCCTTGACCTGGGAACTCTGGAATTTGGCTACAATATTCTCTTTTTAGATCTTTCAGGAGGTGATCGGGGGATTCTTTCAATATTTATTTTGCCCTCTGGTTCTAGAATATCAGGGCAGTTTTCCTTGATAATTTCATGAAAGGTGTCTAGGCTCTTTTTTTGATCATGGCTTTCAGGTAGCCCCATAATTTTTAAATTTTCTCTCCTGGATATATTTTCCAGGTCAGTTGGTTTTCTAGTGAGGTATTTCACATTATCTTCCATTTTGCATTCTTTTGGTTTTATTTTGTAATTTCTTGGTTTCTTATAAAGTCATTAGCTTCGGGAAAGCACTGAGCAAGCTTGGGTCTGTCGCCTCCGGTGATGGCTGGAGCTGGAGGAGGGATGAGCTTGGCCGGGGCACAGCACCCCAAAAGACCTCTGGGAACCGATTGTCTGGGCTCTTGGAGGTAGAGGAGGAAGATGAATTCTACTAGACCACTTATGGGGGGTTCACAGAGGAATCTGGTAATGATGAATATCAGGGGGACCAGTCAGACACAGAGGATGAAGTTGACTCTGATTTTGACATTGAGGAGGGGGATGAGCCAGCTAGTGATGGGGATGGAGACGAGCCAAGAAGAAAGAGTCGTGTGGTCGCCAAGGCCTACAAGCCCCCAGTCTTTGATCTCAACCTGCCCCTAGGAGCTGATCAAGAGCTTGAGGCCTCGAAAAGTCAGCACCCCAGCTGGAAGCTCCCAGAAAGCCCAGGAGGAGAAGACGCCGCTGCCCTTGGAACTGCAGGATGATGGCCTCAACAGCCAAAAGTCCATGTCAACAGCTGAGCACACCTGCCAGACATTCCTTAGGGTTCAGGAGTGGCAGGGTCAGTCACGGCGCCAAAAGGGTCCTCATTGTGAGCAACCACTGACACAAGAGGAACTCCTCAGGGAAGTAAAGATCACAGAGGAGCTAAACCTGCGTTCCCTTGAGAACTATGAGCGACTAGAAGCAGACAAGAAGAAGCAGGCTCACAAGAAGCCCAAATGCCCAGGGCCAATGATCACCTACCACTCCATGACAGTGCCCCTGCTGACCGAGGAGGGATCCAAGGAGGAGAACGTGGATGTGGAGGGGCTTGAGCCACCCCCTCTGCTCTCCACAGTGGCTCCTCACTCTGGAACAGGGCTGCTCATCCCCCCACCCCCCACCCAGTGCTCATGTACTTTCATCACCTTCAGTGATGATGCAACATTTGAGGAGTGTTTTCCCAGGGAAAAACCCCCCAAAATCCCCATGTGTGAAGTCTGTCCTGTGACACACCAACTGGCCCTGTACCAAGATCCTGTCACACACATTCCCTACGCCACAGCTAGAGCCTTCAAGATCATCCGGGAGGCCTACAAAAAGTACATTATGGCCCATGGACTTCCACCTGCTGCTTCTGCCCTGGGCCCAGGTCCACCACTGCCAAAGCCTCTTCCTGGGCCTGGGCCCCGTGGTCTTCGCCAGAAAATCATAATCAAATGAAAGCATGACTGGTCCTCAGAGATCCCTCCTTTGCCCCTTGTCACCTGGACCTCACTGACCTCGCCTCCCTGTCTCCCCTCCCCCCGCTGTTCATCTCTTGCCCCCATACCCATGTCAGACCCCTGATTTTCTCTTCCCTCTTTCCCTTGAGCGACCTGCCCATGTCCTATCTATATTTTTTAATCTAATAAAAATAGGAAAACTCCAAAAAAAAAGTCATTAGCTTCTATTTATTCCATTCTAATTTTTAAAGAACTATTTTCTTCAGTGAGCTTTTGAACCTCCTTTTCCATTTGGCTAATTCTGCTTTTTAAAGCATTCTTCTCCTCATTAACTTTTTGGACTTCTTTTGCCAATTGAGTTAGCCTATTTTTAAAGGTGTTATTTTCTTCAGCAGTTTTGGGGGTCTCCTTTAGCAAGCTTGACTCACTTTTCATGATTTTTTGCATCACTCTTATTTCTCTTCCCAATTTTTCCTCTACCTCTCTTACTTGATTTTCAAAATCCTTTTTGACCTCTTCCATGGCCTGGGATGATTGCATGTTTATTTTGGAGATTTTGGATGAAGAAGCCTTGACTTTTATGTCTTTCCCTGGTGGTAAACATTGTTCTTCCTCATCCAAAAGGATGGGAGAGAATGCCTATTCACCAAGAAAGTAACCTTCTATAGTCTTATTTTTTCCCCCTTTTTGGAGCATTTTTCCAATTAGTTACTTAACTTTTGGGTCCTTTGTCAAGAGTAGGGTATACTCTGGGGAACTGTAAGTTCTCAGTTCCTCCAAGGTGGCACAATCAAGGGAAAAGAGTTTACTCCTCAGGGGCCTCCAGCTCTGGCAAGCCCCAGGACTGAGCTCAGGGCCGAGATTCAGATCAGCTGCTCAATTTCTCCAGGGGCTTTAAGCTGAGCCCTCCAACAATGGACCCTGGCTACTGCCACAGCCACCATAGTTGCTACCATTGCCTGGGGCCAGGGTTACGGAAGGATCCTGCTCCTTTCTACCTCTGGTTGAAAAAGCCCTCTCACTGACCTTTGGCACCTGTGGGTTAAGAGATTTGTGAACTGCTGCTGCCCCCAGGGATTCTGCCCTTGAAGCCTGCTCCAGCCCTGCTCCTCCTGGTGCGATGCAGTCAAGGCTGGGCTGGGCTCTGCTCTGTGTCCAGTAGGACAGACCTTTCCCATCAGCCTTCCAGGTCACCCTGGGCTGGAAATTTCCTCCACTCTGTTGTCCTGTGGCTTCTGCTGCTCTAGAATTTTTTGAGAGTCTTTCTTTACAGGTATTTTATGGGCTGTGGGGGAAGAGGTATGTGTGTCTTTCTACTACACCATCTTGGCTCCACCTCTCCCTTCTCACTTCTGTCTTAGGGTCTTTCCACTATACTAAACTGCCTCCTTTAGGTTTGAAACTCCCTTTCTGAAAATGGTATGCTAAAGTGATCCTTATGGTCCCAGCTACTTCTTTGGAATCAGTACAACTCCTGAGAGATGGAGAGAGAGGGTGAAGTCTCAGACACGTCCTAGCCTATACCTAGTAGACCTCAACAACATACCCACAGCAGAGACTTTAGGGAAAGCATGGTGTAGTGGAATGAACGCTAGACTTTGAGTGATAAGACCTGGGTTCAAGTCTTGGCCCTGCCATTTATTAGTTAGGTGAGTCTGGGCAAGATAAGTTTTCTGAGCCTTTGTTTGCTCATTTTTAAAATGAAAAAAATAACAGCTGACATTTTATATAGTGTTTTAATTTTTATAAAATTATATATGTGTATAGTCTCCTTTGATCCTCACCATAACACCATGAGAAAGGTTCTATAGATATTTTTATTTCTGTCTTACAGATAATGAAATCCAGACTTAGAGGTTGTGACTTGTCCACAGTCACCCAACTAATAAATATCAAAGACCGGAGACCGGATCTGTAACTTAAAAATCTGAACTCATTTTATTCCTCCCAAACCCTCCCATTTTCTTGTGTTTCCTATGACTGTGGAAGATATCACCTTTGCAACCTAGATATCATTGGCAAGTTTTCTCCCTCCCCTCCTCATCATCCTCTTTCATTTCCTCTCTCTCTCTCCTATCTAATCTATTGCCGTGGGTCTTTTGATTTTACTTTTATAATGTCTCTTGTCTATTCTCCTTTCCTCTGATACTGTCCCCACTGTGGTGCTGGCCTTTATCACCAGATACCTGGACTACTGCATAGCCTACTTGGCTGGTCTTCCTGTCTCTAGTCTTTTTCCACTCAAGTCCAGCTTCCACTCTGTTGTCAAACTGATCTTTCTAAAGTCACATACCTCCTACCCCTCCCAGTTCAATCATCTCCAGTGTCTCCCTGTTGCTTCCAGGATTAAACATAAAATATTGTTTGACTCAAAGTCTTTCATATCTTGGTCCCCTTCCTGACTTTCTAATCTGATTCCTTATACCCCACAACTCACTTTGTGTTTTGGTGACACTGGCCTTTTTGTTGTTGCTCACACTAGACATATTATCTCCTGACTATAGGCACTCTCTCCCTCTTTATTTCTGTCTCCTGGCTTTCATGGCTACCTTCAAATGTCAATTAAAGGCCCACTTTCTACAAGAAGTCTTTCCTGATCCCCCTTAATGTTAATGCCTTCCCTTTGTTGATGATCTCCAATTTGTTCAGGATACATCTTCCTTTTACAGTTGTTTGTATGTTGTTTCTCCAGCTGGACTGTGAGCTCCTTGGGAGCAGAGGTCTCTTTTGCCTTTCTTTGTAGCTCTAGTACTTAGCAGTGTCTGCCCATAGTAGGTGCTTAAACAACGCCTGCTGACTGACTGGCTGACTTTCCACGTCATACTGCCTCTCCAATAATTCTCGCCCTGCTTATCTCAGAGGACTGTTATGAGGATCAGATGAGGTAATCTCTGTAAAGTCATTAGACTCACAAGCATAAGCGACAGAAGGGTCCTTGGAGATCATTTAGTTCAGAGATTCTTAACTTTGGTCCGCAGATCCCAAAGGAATCCAGGGATATATGTTAGTTCCTATGAAGTTGCATGAAAAAAATTACCTATTTGTAATCTTATGTATTTTATTTTTACTAAAAAGCAAATAAAACATCATTCTGAGAAAGTCTTATAGAATACCAATGAGGTCTATGACACAAAAATGGTTAAGAAGCTCCAATCTAGTACAACCCCCTCATGTTAGAGGTGAGGAAACTGAGGCCAATAAGGTAAAATGACTTGATAAAAGTCACTTAGCTAGTAAGTGGGTTAATTGTAACTCAAACCTATGATTCTTAGGGAAGTTCTCCTACTCTCTTTTCTTCCCATCCTCATTAGAACATTCATTAGGTTCCACTTACAAAGCAGACTATCCCAACTATAAACACCTTCCTTTGAGGAGGACCTCAGATGAAGAAACTGAGAGCTAGGAAAGTTAGGTGATTTGCTCAAGGTCATGCCAGTATAATGCATCAGATTATAAAGAAACTAAACATTACAGGTAGGAATTGAACCCAGGGCCTTTCCTACTTACTGGGGTCAAAACTCAATCACTGTGATTACCACATGAACATGTAGTAGCTTGAAGTCAAGATAGAATCTTGACTTGAACACACCTCCAGTAATATAGGAAAATGCAGTTTGGTGGTGTTAAGACAGTCAGTGACTGATTAGGGAGAGCTTTTGAATTGAGGGAAGTTTGAAAGGCCAGGCATCCACATCTGCCAAATATCTCTTCTAAACTGATAGTCTTGTTTAGAATAGAGTTACAGTGAAACAAGTAAATCCAGTATATTTTTTGGCAAGAGTGAGTCTAAACACAGTGACTGAATAGTCAACAGTTTTGTGACATGGTAGTCACTTTCACATCTCCTTCTTCCTCCCGACTCACTACACACACACACACACACACACACACACACACACACACACACGCACACACACACACACTCCCCACTCCAAATGATGTTTAAATGATTTTTTAATATTTGTATTTTAAAAGTTTTGAATTCCAAATTTTATCCCTCTCTCTCCCCTCCTTCTTCCCTGAGATGTTAATAATCAGATATAGACTATACATGTGCAATCACATAAAACATTTCATATTAGTTCCTTTGTAAGAGAATACTCAAAAGAAACAGAACCACAGAAAGTGAAAAATAGCATCCTTCTATAATCAAACAGTATGAGTTTTTTCTCTGGAGGTGGAGGATACACTTCATCATTAGTTTTTGGGATTGTCTTAGATCACTGTATTGCTGAGAACAGCCAAGTCATTCACAGTTCTTCATTGTACAATATTGCTATTACTATGTATGATGGTCTCCTGGTTCTGTGTACTTCACTTCACATCAGTTCATATAAGTCTTTCCAGCTTTTGTGAGAGCATCTTGCTTGTCATTTCTTATAGCACAATAATATTCCATAACATAATAACACAGTTTGTTTAGTCATCCCTCAATTATATCCTTGTATTTCAAAGGAGAGAGCACACTTGCCAGGGAAATGGATTTTTCCCATAGATCAAGTTCAGGGCATCTTTATCCATGATCTGTTTCATGGCCAACTTTAGGATGATGCCCTCAAGGCATGGTGAACAAGATGAAATAAAATAAAACAAAATGTAACATGAATCTATGACTTAAATTAAAACAAAATCTATTCATGAATCTCTGACTAAAATAATTTTTCTTGGTTTCAAGTTTGGTGAGAAAGAACAATGAACAAGATAATTCATATTAAAAGTAGAACTGAAAAGATTTCTCCACAATATTCAAGTCCATTTTCTCTTCAATTTATAAACATTTATTGAGTGTCTACTTTGTGTGAAATCCTATGCTGCATCAATATGTAGAGAAGAGCTCTGATTTTGAGAGTATTTGCTTTGTCTTATTGTGAACTCGAGTCTGATCAAAACAAAATAAAATAAGAATAAGAAATCTTGAAAAAAATTCCTGGTATTTGGGAAATTTCCATAGTTTAGAGAAAATTTAGAAATACTTTGGACTCTTTGGGAGTTTTAAAGGATAATTCATGGATTTGGATATTATGATCTTTAGTATAAAGCTATTTAGATACAAAAAAATAGCTTTTTAGCATAATGCTTTGCACATAAGTAATTAATTTGTATTGAATTGAATGCCTAGCTTTTATTACCTGAATATAGTGGTGGATATCCTCTGACAAAGACTAAAGATTTGCCAGTCCCATATTAACCCTCCCTAAATCTCTTCCCCCAATCCATTCAGGGAAAAGCTTTCTGGTCAATACCATTTAGCAGACTGGAGCTGAGATGACTGGTCACGAGGAATAAGGTCCAGCAGGAATCACAGTGGAGTTACATCATGTAAAGTGGAGGATCACTAGTGGGGAGAGTAAAAAGGTGAGGGAAAGGTACAGAGCTCTGGAACTTTGACATCACCACAAAACATTGGTGACTCTGCAGCATTAGAAGCATACATTATCCCCCCTATACATGAACTCTGGCCACATATATTTCCCACATATTTGCCCTGTATGAATCTGCCCTGGCAATGTATGTTCCCTACAGGTGATTTCTAAGCATATCTACTCTGCCCAATGATGGTGTGTGAATTTAATGGAGAGTATGACCCAGGTTTATGAGACAAATGGTCCAATACTAATTTCCTTCATAAGCTATTTTATGAGATACTTTTATTTTGAAGTAATTGTATTTTTTTGACTAACTAGTAAAAGTAAACATGTTGGGAGCATATAGCTTTGAGTGTATGCAAACCTACGGAATACCTTTTGGGTGTAGCATCTGGGGTCTTCATTATAGATTTATTTATTCAACATATGATAACACTGCTTCTGGAAAGACACTTTGAACACACATGAAAGGCTGAACACAGAAAATAAATCAATGGTATATTAAATTCCAAACCCGAGAGTTAAAAAAAGGTGCTCATTATAAAATTGCCAATAGCTTGATTAAGTCATGCAATAAACAGAATATAAAGTTTGCCAAAGTAAACATACTTTATATCCCAATAGATGGTGCAGAAATTATACTTCTACAATGTTCTCAAGCTCCTGCCAATCAAAGGAAAACATTATATGGAACCAAAGGCATGATTAATTTCCCTTACTGTTTTACCAAAGATGGAGCCTGCAGTGTATGAAAAGCCCAAACACGTTCCTACATTCTTTTTTCACTTAAAGCACCTGAAATATGTAATACACTCATGTAGCAGTATAAGCCTGGGAGGTGAGAGAATATCTTTTATTTCACTGTAATCATGAAAAGGAATTTTTTTAAAGTGCCACCTGGTGACTTAACTGTGTGGTTCCCATTACCATGGAAGCATACTGGGTCATCACCCCTTTTCAGGCATTCCTGAGGGCTACAATACCAGAATGCTTCTATAGCTCCACACAATGCAATTACTAGCAGTACCAACACAATGGTGAGGAATTTCCTAAAATTTTGAAGGGGACAAAAGACTGTATTTTCTTGAAAAAAGATGATAGAAGAAATAATCAAAGTCAATGATGGAAGATTAGAATTATAGATTAAGATTTTAAAGGCATTCTACTTTTAAGAAGGGGAGTAAAGTACTTAATCATTCAAAAATATTCATATATTAATTCATTCAAAAATATTTATTCAACACTTGCACTATATAAGGTAGTATATGCTAGGTACTGCAGGAGGGAGGCTGGCATCCCTGTCCATGAGGTCACAAAAAATAAGACAAGACCAATACACAAATAATTAGATTATGTAGAAGAATGTAACAAGTATAATAACAGACAAAGGGCCAAGAGGAGAGACAATATGTAGGCGGTGGATCAAGAAAAAAGTTCATTAAGAAAGTGGGCATTTGAACAATTTTTTTAAAAGCCAGCACCTGAATCAATGAATCAATAAACATTTATTAAGTACCATACTCTGTGACAGACACTGGAGATGTATAAACAACAAGAAAGAAAGACAAAAAATAGTTTTTCCTCAAGAATCTTATATTCTATATGGGAGATAACATGTGAGAAATATACTTGTAACTATTCAAAATAAATATAAGCTAATTTTAGGGAGAAGTGCAAGGAATGTTCTCATGGAGGAGGCATCTGAGTGGAGTTTTGAAGGAAAACTAGGATCCTAAGAGGCCGAGGTGAGAGGGTGGAGAGTGTATTTCAGACAAGTGAAGACAGTAAGGACACAGAAGTTTGAGTGTTTACATATAAAGAACAAGTAAGATCATTTTGGCTGAACGATAGAGAGAAGACAGAGAAGTAATATATAATTAGGCTGGAAAGGTAGATGGGAGTCAGGTTGGGAAGGGTTATAATGCAAGAGCACAGTTTATATTTCCTTGACACAGGAGTTGGATTTTAACAGATGGAAATGGGTGAGGAGAGTATTTCCAAGGTAGAGAAAACATGAGCACAAGTAGGGAAGAAGCAGAGCCTGGAGTCTTGTCGGGGAACAGCAAATTATTCAGTTTTTCTGCAGTTGAGGGTTCAGAAATGGGAGCAGTGAGACATAGGCCTAGAAAAGTAGGTTGAGGCCACAGCATGAAGGTTCTAGGAACCAGGTTAAAGAATTTACATTGGATTTTGTAGATACTGGGAGCCATTGAATGTGTTTTGAGCAGAGTGATAGCAATGAGAAGGGAATGGAGGGGATAGACTAGAAAGTCATTCAGAGGTATAGGCAGGCCTGTAAAAATATGTAATAAATTATGATTTTTTAAAAAAATTTGATTTTGTAGGAACAAAAATTTGCCACACAAAATGCATTGGCCATGATATGGCTGAAGAAATACCATTACAGGATTTATTTGGTTGCTAGAAGGTAGCATTTGAA
The DNA here is from genome assembly GCA_028658325.1 of Potorous gilbertii. Taxonomy (NCBI): domain Eukaryota; kingdom Metazoa; phylum Chordata; class Mammalia; order Diprotodontia; family Potoroidae; genus Potorous; species Potorous gilbertii. The sequence continues at coordinate 396,190,048 of CM053770.1, read as the reverse complement.
GATGACTTAATTTTTGAAACTTATTGGATGTATTGTTATATGCTACGTCATTAATGAAAGCAGTAACAATCCTACTACCTGGTATGGTGCCATTTATTCAGTGGATATCCAATAACTCTTTGTCAAATGAAGGAAGGAAGGAAAGAAGGAGGTTTTTAAGCACAAAAGCTCTAATAGTTCACATTCCATCCAAAAACATGGGTCAGAGTCATGAAAGGCCTCCCAATAACACTGACTCATACTGTTCTTGTTAACAGTATGAGGTCACCAGGGGTCACCCAAATAGAGAATGAGAATACTGCAAGAATGTACTAGCCAAGGTGCCCTCTGCTAATGAAACAAGGGGCCCAATTATTCCTCTGGCCACATCTTCGTGGAAGACTCTCAATCGTAAAGTGATCCTTCATATTCATGACAATTTTATGCATAACCAGAAGCAAGCACACACTTCCCTTACAGCCACTACCGAGAGAGAGGGACCTTACAAGTTAGCTGAAGTGCTCAGTTTCAATAGACACTTTCATCAGGGCTTAAAATTTCAGGCCATCTCTCTTTTCTAGAACTTTGAAGGAAATGGTTAAATGTTAAGGGATAACTCTGAGAAGGATAATTGATGATGGAGTAGACTTGGAATTTCAAGTTTTCCGAAAGCTGAAAATTAACATTGGTGTTATTTGCATGATGCAATTGGTAGCAATGGGACAGGCAGGGGAGGAAGTACTCCCTAGAAGGTGCTGTAGATATCTGTTAAATATTCTGCCCTAGGGCAAAGATATAGTTGTCTTGTCAGTTCTGGGGAAAACTGAACTAGAGCTTGTTACTTTGGCAAAAACTAATGTCTTCTGCTTTAGTCAGTGATAAATGATTTTTGGAAGCAATCTTGGAATGAAATGAACCTATTGGGATATATTCTGAATTCTGTACATTAAGAATTTTCCTTATCTATTTCTTTTGTGTTTCCTTTACTTCATTTTCTCATCCACTAAATGAAGGTAGCTGCTAGGCTTCAATTTTTAGCTTTCAACAAAGGGTTCTGAGATTTTTTGCAAGGTATTTGATATCCTTGATCACAAATTTCAGAGATGTGAACTGGGTAACACAAGGTAGGTCAATTCAGAAGTGGCTGAATGAGTGAATCCAAAGTGTAGTGCTTAATGGAGTGAAGTCAACCAGAAGGAATGTAAAGTGTCACAAGGACCTATCATTTGGTGCTCAACGTTCTTAACAAAGACTTGGATAATGGCCTAGATGACAGGAAACTTGGAGAGACAATCAAATTATTGAATGTCAGAATCTGGATCTCACAGGATCTTGATAGGATAAAACAAACAAATCTAACAAGATTAAATATAATGTAGATACCTGTAAAATTCTTTATTTTGGCTCAAAAAGTAGGTTGTACAAGTACAGTGTGGAGGGGCAGATTTGGTTTGACAGTGGTTCATAATAAAAAGACCTAGGAATTTTCAAAGATCTTTGTAAGATTTCAATAGTAAAATATGGCAGCTCTCCAAATGAATTTCATCTAAAGTTGATAGAATAGTATTCAGCAAGGGAGATTTTCACAGCCTACCACACTCGGCCCTGGTTAGATTGTACATGGAATATTGTCTTTTCTTCTGGATATCATATTTTAGGAAGTACAATGAACTCTGAAGCATGTTTAGAGGACAGGCCTGTGGAGGTCAGCTGAAGGAACTGGGCATGTTTAACATGGAGAAGACTTGAGGAGACCTTCATGCAAATTTGGAAGATGGACTTGCCGGTTTGTTTCTGGAACATGAGCTAAGGGGAAGTTTCAGAGTGGTTGATTTTGGTGTTACATATAAAGAAATTTCCTAACAATTAGGCTGGCCAAAAAGTGGAATATGTTGCTTCAAGAAGAAGTAAGTTTTCCATCAATGAAAGGATCCAACTGTTAACAAGGTTAGATGGCCAACCCTGGTCTGACCAGACCACAAAAATGGGAAAAAAAATAGTGCCTTTGGATAATACTGCTTTTAGCAAGCACTCATATCTAATTAGTTGTTGGTACCTAAAACAACTTTTCTGTGCCCACACTACATTGAAAAAGCATTGTTTCCTAGGTTTTCCCTACAAGTCATTTGGGAGTGTGTGTGTAAAGGTCTTTCCTATCCCATTGCTAAGCATTTCAGTTCTGATTAAATGTGTTACGTTAAAAATGTATATTCCCTATCTTTTCTTCTACTAAGACGGACACTATGATTAGATGAATTTAGAGATTGTCTGCCCTGTCCTTTGCTCCTTTCCAGCAAAGATTAGGGCTTGAGCCAACTGAGATGGTTTTTATCCAAAATATCCATAGTTTGAGGCCAGAGTTTAAGGGAATAGGGAGTATATATAGACAATGCTTATGACTGGAAAGTTTAGCAAAAAAAATTAAATAGCTGCTAAATATGACACTGTAGTCTTATGTTTAGCACTGTACATTATGTTCAAAGTATCTATTTATTGAATTGGAGGAAAACGCAGTTTTCCACAGTTCTCAATTACACATTATAAAATACATTAGGATAATACTAACTCTAAATGTCACAAGGCAGTTAAAAATACAAATTATTCTAGCCTAATTTCCCAAGTCAAATAATATCTGAAACATAGTAAATACCTAATAAATGTTTAATTGATTGATAGTGTTATTTCCTATGAGAAACAACATGGTCTGAGTAAAGTGTTGGGCCAGAAAGGCCTGGGTTCAAGTATTGGACCTGAGTACCAATACCAATTAGTTTTATGACCAGGATAAGTCACTAATCTTTCTCAATCTGTTAAAGTTGGCAATTCATGTGAGGGGACAGAGTGTTCTCACCAGGAGTTTTCTATACCACAATTTTGGACCAAATTGTGTGCCTGTGTGTGTGCATACATGTGTAGATATGTACATATGTGTATTACAATAAATATGCATTTATTACGATATATACAGATATGGATATATATCGTGGAAAGTCATTGTAAGCTATATGTGTGTTTATATGTATAATATATATTTTTGAAAAAGGTAATGTGACATAAATGAATGAATATATATTATATGTAGACATGCACATTCATTCATTTATGCATATTATATGTATAATATACCTATATCTGTTCTGAAAGAGGCAGTGGCATGGTGGTTCAAAAACTGGACTTAGAACCTACAGGAAGTCCTATATTAAAATCCTGCTTGACATCTATTATCTGTGTGATCCTGGGCAAATCATTTAACTCTTCTGAGTCTCCTCTACTAAGTTTCAAATGGGATATGATTTGCATTGATGTCTCACATGTGTAAATATTTTTGTACAAATGGATCTTTTCCCCCTTTTTTATGTGGAGGAAGTATTTTGGAAGAAGTACCAAGATAATACCAGTAGTTCTTAATAAGGTTGTTAGGAGTTTTCAGTGAGCACAAAGTGTTTTCACAGACTTCACAGTTATAATAATTTTGGTTATATTGCATCTGAAGTTATCACGTCAAGGTCTCCCAGTGCATCCTGGGTCATCTCCAATCATCCTGATGGATATCAGGTCACTGGATCCAGATGGCTGTGGAGGAGAAGTGAGGCTGGTGACCTGCACAGCCCTCCCTCACTCAAAACAAAGTCAAGTGCAAGTCATGTCATATTTCTCTGATGGCATGGTCTTTGGCGGCAACAAAGGATGAACATAACACAACAATAATTAAGGTATTGTATTAAGATTCTCTTTTCTGTGGTCTGCAGCACCTTGAAAAGTTTTGTTGTTTGCTTCGAGGTAGGAAGGTGTGTTTTTGGTAAATTGTGATACCTTAAAATAAAATTGTGAGTCAGAGTTCCCTGGCAGTTTTCTGGAAGGTGAATAGCAAGGACAGGAAAAAGGCATGTGATTCTTACCATTGGAAAGCAATGTCACAACGTATTAGTGGAAGGTAAATGAGTACCTAACGGAGAAAGAAGCAGTGCTAATGCCACTGTGGAAAGGTGCCCACCTAAAAAAATGTGCCCACCATGGGATTCTGATAGCCATTTATTACAAGACAAATACATCAGGAAAACGGTGAATGTGGAAGGTTTAATTACATACAAGGTAAATGACTTAATAGTGGGTTTATGTCACTGCTTCTAGATGGATAGTCCTTGCAGGATAAGAAAGAAGTAAATTATTCTAGTTCAAAAGAACACCAGCACCTTTCACGAGCCATGAACATTGATAATCATTGTGACTTGACAAGAAACATTTCCTAACTTCTAAACCTATGAGCTTGTATTAAACACTCCTCTTTAACACAAACTCAGCTGAAATCTGTGAAAATTGTCTTCCTTTTCTGGATTTCTGTATGCTAGCCCTTTGTCAGGAGGTGAATGGGTAAAATTGTACGTAGCAGTTGTTTGTGCTGTATTCCTCCAGAGCATTTCATAGTTCTGATGTGAAATTAATCTAATTATTGTGCCTCCGAGGGCAAAAAGCACCCTTGGTACCATCGTCCCTTCAAGTTAACAAACGTTTATGAACTGTCTACTATGTGAAAGACCCATGTGCTAGGAGTCAACTGGCTAACGGATGACATTTTCCAATTGTAAAAATATGAATGAGAAAGACCACAACTCTTTAAGATAACTAAAATTCTGTGTAGGAAAATGGGACTTTAGTTGTTAAACCCCTTGGGTCTAGAACTAGGGATTGGGAGGATGTCACAGGGCCCCTCTTACCAAAAATAGTTCTTGAGATTGCAGCAACTCACTTAGGGTGATTTTTAGTGCTTCATGCTTTGTTCAGAAGATCATTTGATCTTCTTGGAAAGAATAAAGGTATAAAAGAATGGTTCTACTTACAAAGATAAAGCAGCCACCATCAATAATAGCCTCAAAGAAGAATCGTACATCTATTGTGACTTTAAAAATTTTATGTCCTTGTTTGATCCCATTTTTAAGAGACAGACCTGTCCAATATAGTTAGTTCTTTCAGGATATCTCTTTGTAAGTATATGCTAGTGCCTAAAGTATCACATCAAAACTTAAGCTCAGTTAAAAATATTTTTAACTTGTAATTGAGAAATAAAAGAGAAAAAACTTTAAGTCTATCATTTGGTTTAAATGGACTACTCAATAAATCAACCAAGTTTTATTAAGTGCCTACTATGTGCCAGGAACTGTGCTAGGCAGGACTGTCCAAAGATGAAGAGACAAACGATGGAATACTGACTTTCGGTGACTGGAATGTAGAGTATGTGAAGAGGAGAAATGTGAAATTAGTCTGGAAAGTTAGGTTAGAATTATATTTTGGATAGTTTTAAATACTAGGTAGGAGGATTACTATTTTCTCCAAAAGAAAATAAAGGGCCCTTGAAGTTTTTGATCTCAAGAGTGAAAGAGAGAGATCTGTCCTTTAGGAAGATGGTTTTGACAGCCCACCACTACCATCATCATTACCACTATCTACAAGTATTAAGCACTGGAGATACAAAAAAAGGCCAAAACCAAAACCAGTCACTGACATTAAAGAATTCCCATTCTAATAGGGAAGAAAATATGCAAATGACTGTGTAGATGAAAGATATATGGAGAATACATGAGAGGCATTAAAAAGACAGAAAAGGCAAGTCAGATTCCGATTCTGTAGGGTCTTGAATATAAGACTACTTAATTTGGACTTTATTTGGTAGACAATGGGAATTTTTTAAAATAGAGATTATATGTAAGAATAATCTGAATATTTTCTGCATATTGCCATGAAAAAGCTGGTTCAATATTAAGAAAACTATAAACATAATTGACCACATCAATAACAAAAACCTCAAAAATGATATGACTATCTCAATAGATGCAAAAAAATCTTTTGACAAAATGCATATCCATCCCTTTAAAAACATTAGAAAGCATAGAAATAAAAGCAGCTTTTCTTAAAATAGTAAGTAATATTTATCTAAAACCAAGCGCTAGCATTATTTGTAATAGGGATAAACTAGGCTTCCCAGTAAGAGTTGAAGCAAAGATGTTCATTATCTCCACTATTATTTAATATTCTAGAAATGCTAGCTATATCAATAAGACAAGAAGGAGGAATAAGAATAAGCAATGAAGAAGCCAAACCATTATTCTTTTGCAGATGACATGATGGTATATTTAGAGTACCTTAGAGAATCAACTGAAAAAAAAAGTTTAAAAAAGTTTTAAAAGTTAAAACTTCAGCAAAGCTACAGGATATAAAATAAACCACAATTCACCAGCATTTTTATTTATTACCAACAAAACACAGCAGGAAGAGATACAAGAGAAATTCTATTTAAAATAATTTCAGACATTATAAAATACTTGGGTGCTCACTTCAGCAACACATGTACTAAAATTAGAATGATAGAGAGAAGAATAGAATGGACCCTGTGCAAGGATGACATGCAAATTCTTGAAATGCTCAATAATTTTTAGAAAATAAAACAGAATAAGAAATAAAATATTTGGGAGCATATTTGCCAAGACAAATCCCAGTACTATATGGACAGTTACAAAATGCTTTTCATACAAATAAAGACAAGTAATGAACTAGAGAAATGTTAATTGCTCATGCATAGACTGAACCAATATAACAAAAATAATAATTTTCGAATAACAATATATTTATAGCAGCTCTTTTTGTGATGGCAAAGAACAGGAAATTTTGGGGATGTCCATCAATTGGGGAAAGGCTGAATAAGTTGAGTTATATTATAGTAATGCCATACTACTGTGCTACAGGAAATGATGAGCTCCATGATCTTAGAAAAATATGGATAGACTTGTATGAAATAATGAAGAGTGAAATGAACAGGACCAAGAGAATATTGTATATAGTAACAACTGAGTCATTTTTGACTGTTATAAATACCCAAATTAACTATAAAGGACATATGAAGGAAGATGCTATATATATCTAGAGAAAGAGCTGATAAATAGAAAAATGTATAGAATGGCTTCACACATACACACACATCTGTGTCTAAGATTAATCACCTCTAGGGTAGGGGGAGAGGAGGTAAGAAAAAAAGGAAAAAAGTTACATGATGACTTTTACATTTAAAAAGAATACAAGTTGTACAGAACAGATGTGCATTTCATGTACAAGCATCTTTTTTTTCTATTCTACTATTATGGAAATGCTTATTTTATTTCTTAAGTTCAGAATAAAGTAAATAAAACATTTAAAATTATAATTTTACCTAAATTTACTTATTCAGTGCATACTAATCAAGCTACCAAAGTAATTTATAGAACTAGAAAAAACAAAGTTCATCTAGATTGAAGAACTAAAAGTCAAGTATTTAATGTAAAGGGGGTCAGTGAAAAAAATGCAAAGGAAGGTAGCCTAGCAGTACTGGATTTGAAACTATATTACAGAGGAGTAATAGTCAACATGATTTGGTACTAGCTAAAAAGAAGAGTGGTGGATCAGGGGAGCAGTTTAGGTACATAATAAATAGAAGTAAATGACCATAGTCATCTAGTGTTTGGTAAGTGTTAAGAACCAAGGTTTTGGGACAAGAATTTACCATTTAAGAAAAATTGTGGGAAAAACTGGAAAGTAGTTTGGTCAAAGCTAGCCATAGACCAACAATCTCACACTGTATGCCAAAAATAAGGTCAAAGTGGATAAGTGATTTAGATAAAGAGGGGAATATCACAAGCAAATTAGGGAAGCATGAAAAAATTTGCCTGTCAAATGCATGGATAAGGAAAAAGTTTATGATCAAATGAGAGATAGATAAAATCATGGGAAGTAAAATGAATCATTTTGATTGCGTGAAGTTAAAAGGGCTTTGCACAAACAAAGTTAATGCAGCCAAAGAAAAGGAGGAAAATTTTTACAGCAAATTTCTCTGATTAGGGCCTCATTTTTCAAATATATAGGGAGCCAAGTCAAATTTCCAAAAATATGAGCCATTCTCCAATTGCTAAATTGTCAAAGGATATGAACAGTTTTCAGAAGAAAAAAATCAAAGCTATTAGAGAAATGCAAGTTAAAACAATTCTGAGATACCACTTCATGTGTATCAAACATTGGCTCACATGAGAGAAAAGGACAAATACTGAAAAGAATACAGAAAAAGGGGACACTGATGTACTGTTGGTAAAGATGTGATCAAGTCCCACCCTTCTGGAGAACAATTTGGAACTATCCTAGCACTACCACTACTAGTTCTATATGGAAAAGAGATCAAAGAAAAGGGAAAAGGAACTCTTTATCCCATATTTCTCAACCATGGAGGTTTCAGTCTATCCAATGGAAGATTTCAGCTCAGTCCACAGCCCCATGTTTTGCTACCGATCCCTGCTTAGGGGTGATGTAGGAGAAACAGAGTAGCATTCACTTAATTTAGAGAAAGTTCTGGCTTTTCTAGAATTTTTAGAATCCTACCTTTGTTACTTATACTTGCATGACCTTGGGCAAGTCTCTGGATTTCAGTTTTTTCATTCGTAAAATGAGACAGCTGAATTAGGTGGGCTGTAAGGTTCTTTCCAGCCCTAAGTCTATAATTCAATGATCTCTCTTAGGTACATTTACTGAGAGGAAGTTGCACTTAGTCTTTTTAATGACAAAACCATTTCCCTTCTCTTCTATTTACATGAGAGTGACCCCATTTGTCTCTTGGCAATTCCCTATAATTGGCTCTGATATCTCCACACGTTAACAGATGAATCTGTCAGTTTTGTGATTTTTTTCTCCCCCACAAAGACCTGTGTATCAACCAATGCCACATGATATAAAAGCTGCATCTGCACCAACTTTGCCTCAGGACTCACGCCACTCACTGAGTGAATTCAAAAGACAACATGACAGAAGGTGCCAGGCTGATCTCCCGAGGGCTGACCCTGAGCCCCATCACCAGAGCATCTGTTCTGGGACACACATGGGTCATGTCCAACACAGAGGGCTGGTGAGATGGATTGGCATTGTCATGTACCAGAAGCCCTGGGAGAAGGGAAGGCTGATCTGCAACTCTGTCTTTGTACGTTTCACATACTTGCTGGCCCATCTTGAGCCACCAAATACCAAAGAAAGGAAAGTCAAGAGTCAGATCTGCTAAGAATAATGCAATCAATTTCTACAGCACCTTTAATAAAATAAGCTGCAAAGCCGTTTCTTCTTGCACCACCTTTACTGACAATTAGCCTTACTAAAAACCAGACATCAGAGCAACGAGAGAAAAATGATACCACCAGCCACTGCTGGGGTGTCTTTGGTCCGAGATCAGAGTATACACATTTCTGTGATTAAATAGGCTTTATCTGGAGGCAGAAAAGAAAGCTCAAGTTAACAGAATAAGTATCAGCCTCAAAATGGTAATTACCAGCAAGGTCTGATCTTGTATAGAACCCCTTCTGCAGGAAGTTAAATGAAAGCACTTTCTTGGTGCATTCTTTGGCATCCTCAGTACTTCTTGATGTTAAGTCAAATTAATAATAATACTTTACATCTATGTAACACTTTAATGCTTACAAAGACTTTATAGCAAAATCATAGATTTAGAGTAGAAGTTACTTATAAGTCATTGAATCTAATATTTATATTTTACAAGTGAGGAAACTGAGGCCCAGAGAATTTAAGTGACTTGTACAAGGTCATGTAGGTTGTAAAGCATTATAGCCAGAATGTATACTCAAGTCTTTTAATTCTATTGCAGCTATAGTGGACAGATGGGATAGAGTGGATGAATTCATATTCCTGAGTTCAGATCTGGTCTTAGATACTTTGTTTTTTAAAAATTAATTTGTTTTCAGTTTTCAACTTAAAACATGTTTTAAATTTTCTCTTCCTCCCTACCCCCTCCTTTACTGAGATGACATGTAGTTTTATATGGATTCTACACATACATTCTTATTGAACACATTTTCACATTAGTCATATTGCATAGAAGAATTAAAACAAATGAGAGAAACCATGAGAAAAATGAAAACAAAATAAAACATTACACAAGATAAAATAGTCTGTTTCATTCTGCGTTCTGATTCCATAGTTCTTTCTCTGGACATGGATGGCATTTTGCATCAAGAGTCCTTTGGGAATGTTTTAGGTCCTTGCATTGCTGTGAAGGGCTAAGTCTATCAGAAACAGTCTTTGCACCCTATGGCTGCTATTGTGTATAATGTTCTCCTGGTTCTGCTCACTTCACTGAGCATCAGTTCATATAAGTCTTTCCAGGTTTTTCTGAAGTCTGCCTGTTTGTCATTTCTTACAGCACAATAGTATTCCATTACATTCTTATACCACAACTTGTTTAACCTTTCCCCAACAGATGAGCACTCTCTCAATTTCCAGTTCTTGGCCACTACAGTACACATGGAACCTTTTCCCATTTTTATGGTCTCTTTGGGATACAGCTCTAGAAATGATATTGCTGAGTAAAAGGGGATGCATGTTTTTATAGCCCTTTGGGCATAGTTCCAAATTGCTCTCCAGAATGGTTGGATCAGCTCACAGTTCCATCAACAATGAATTAGTGTTCCAACTCTCACACATCTCCAACATTTATCAACTTCCTATTTTGTGTTAGCCAATCTCATTGGTGTGATGTGGTACCTCAGAGTTGTTTTGATTTATATCTCTCCAATCAACAGTGACTTAGAGCACTTTTTCATATGATGATAGATAACTTTAATTTCTTCCTCTGAAAATGGCCTGTTCATATCCACATATATCAATTGTGTGGCCTCAGATACTAGCTGCATAACCCTGAGCAAAATACTCAACCCTGTTTGCTTGTTTCCTCATCTGTAGAATGAGTTGGAGAAGGAAATGGCAAATGACTCCAGTACTTTTGCCAAGAAAATGCCAAATGAGGTCACAAAGAGTTGTACACAACTGAAGACACATGACTTTTGATTCTACCTTCAATGTTCTTGCCACTGTAACATCCTACCTTACATACCTTCTCTCACTTGGGCTTCACAATAGGTAATATAAATACTTTCTAGGCATTATTACCCAAACTGAGCTGATAAGGAAACTGAAGCTAAGAGGTCAAGAGTCTTGATCGCACAGTTTAGCAAGTCTGGAATGTGGGATAAAGACACTTGTCTGAATCATACAGGTAGAAAACCTCAGGTGACATATACATTTTATATATATTTATTATATAATTAATTACATATAAATTATATAAACATTTATCAAAATTTGTATAATGTTTTAAGGTTTGCAAAGTATTTCACGCTTATCTGAACCTCTTGACAACCCTGTGAAGTAGGCATTTTCCCCATTTTATTTACCCCATTATACAGATGAGGAAACTGAAGCAAAGGGAGGTTCAGTGCCTTGCCCAGAGTCACACAAGTTGTGTCTGAGGCAGGATTTTTTACCTAGGTTGACCGCATTCCAAGTCCAACATTCTAAGCAATGAGTCACCTGCTGCCCAGGTGAAAGGTGTAAAGGGGTGTGTACATGTCAGCTATTATTACTGTCAATGCCTTGCATTCTTCAGAGTCATTTATAGTATCTTCAGGCAGTACTTGCTTCAGTCAGGCTTCCATTACCACTTTAGAAAGTCCTATGTAGTTGTAAATCTATGAAACACTTCTCTTGAGGATACGGGCAAAGTAGGATTATTAACTAAGGGCTAGCTAGACCACATAAGTTTGTGACCTGTTTAAGAGAGATAATATGTTCTTTTCCAGTCAGTAGTCAGTCAGAGCAGAAATCAAGAATATATATATATATATATATATATATACATATATATATACATATATATATGTATATATATATGTATATATATATATATATAT
>CM053770.1:396112991-396177807 GCA_028658325.1 Potorous gilbertii | reverse complement strand
TACGGGCAAAGTAGGATTATTAACTAAGGGCTAGCTAGACCACATAAGTTTGTGACCTGTTTAAGAGAGATAATATGTTCTTTTCCAGTCAGTAGTCAGTCAGAGCAGAAATCAAGAATATATATATATATATATATATATATACATATATATATACATATATATATGTATATATATATGTATATATATATATATATATGAGAAAATGAAATCCACTCTAATGGCATAGATCTCCTCTATTACACTGTGATGAGGTATCCATATCTAATGTTCACATGTGTGCCCATAAAGAGGTTGATGCTCCATGACACCCCCAAAATGTTTTGGGGGGTAGCAGAGGGGCCACTCAGATAACACTGGACTTGTAGTCACAAGTTCCCAGGTTTCTGCATAGTGGTTAGAATGAACTCATGGGATGTAGAGCTATAGGCACTATACAAATCTTACTGTGAAGTAGCTCTTTATAAAAAGACCAGATGACTGTAATTTAGAACCAATCATAGAATGTCAGAACTGGAAGGGGTCTTAGAAATTATCTAATTCAATTCCTTCATTTAGCAAATGGGGAAACTGAGACTGAAAGAAGGCAAGGGACTGACTCAAGGTGATGCAGTTAGTAAACAGCAGAGCGAGGTGAGGAATTCAGTTTTCCTGCCTCTTAGTCAATTTTGCGGTCGGTTTTTCAGGGCTCTCTGCAACGGAAATCTCCTTCACTGTGTTTCTGCATGGCTTCCACTGTTCCAGAATTTGTCAGGAGTTCTTTTTAGAGGAAATCCATGGGCTGTGGGTTCAGAGCTAGCAAATGTGAGTCTTTCTACTCCGCCATCTTGGCTCCGCCCCCCTCTTAGTCAATTTTGATATGAAATGTTGTTTCCCTTAAATTCTTAGCACAAGATGTGGGATCCCAGGGATTTTTTTTGTACTGATTTAGCCACTCCCTATACAAATGAAATCATAGTCTTAGGCCTTATTCCTATCAATATCATCTCTATCCCTAGTCCTATTTCTACTACATAGCTCAGTTGGTTCGATCTTCAATTTAAGGATCTGGACTTCATGTGCCTGCCTATTTGAGTGTGGGTTCCCATTTAGAGGCAGCATATATTAGTAAATGGAGTTAAATAAGGAATGGGTTTAAATTCTACCTCAGACACTTGCCGTTTGATGTTGGAAGCCTAAGGAAGTGGTTGGGGCAGGAGGTAGAGACTTGGAAGGGAGGTCTATGTACAACAAGGCCATTTGGTATTTTGACTCACTTGCTCTAGGCAAATAGATGATCATACAAACTTTGACCCACTGAAAATTAAAACTTTGTTTAGGGCAATGTGAGTGAGAATGAGTTGGTCCTTTGCATGCAATACTCCCTGACTTGGAGCTGATTTGGAGAGATTTGGAGTGGAGCACTGCATTAACAGTTGGGAGACTTGGAGCTCCCATCCCACATCTGTTGCAGATGTGATAAAATAGACTTGTCTTACTTTTACCATATGTAAAATCTGACACCTTTTGCTATCTTATCAACCTGTGAAATCAGAGGCATAATCAGGATTAATGTGGCAATAATATCTGATACACATTTTGAAGTCTTCAAAGAAGATAATGAGGAAATATAGGCAGTATGGTCATTAGATTAGCAGCAGATGCACAATAACGCTCATTAAGCCCTATTCTGTAGGATCTCTCTGAAATAAATCTTGAGAACTTGCCATGTGGACCTTGAGAACAATGAATTTTCACCTTCTTTTTACCATTGTCCAAATCCTAAATTTTTAGAGACTTGTTCATCGTGAATGCTACACAAAGATTTGTGAAATTAATTGAATTTTGCCCTCTGTTGCCTTAGAAAATTGTACCATTCCCTTCCCACATCAACTCAGCTATAGTTATCCCTTCTCTAGTATGGAAACCAGTAACTCATCTGCGAATCATATCAAATTTTTGGATCCCTTCACACAGATTTTATAGAAGAGAATCAATAGAAGCAGGGGTGGGGTAATTTCAGGAATTGAAGAGAGGATATTTGTGATAGCTCTCTGGCTGCAACATGCTACAGGTTGACTTTACTCACTACCTTCGAAAGGAGGTGCTTTGGAGGAAATAGAGTGCTCAACCCGAAGTTGAAAAAGCTGGTTTTGAATCCCAGCTCCAACACCTGGAGACAGCTAGGTGGCACAGTGGAGTGAGTATTGGGGTTTAGCTCAAATCCACCCTCAAACACTTACTGGTTGCATGACCCTGGACAAATCATTCCACTACTGTCTGTCTCAGTTTCCTTAACTGTAAAGTCGAAATCATAATAGCACTTACTTTACAGGGTTGTAATATAAACTCCCTGAGGGCAGAAGATTTTATATTCCTGGCACAATTCTGCCACACACAGTAAGAGCTTACTAAGTATTTGTTGATGGATTAATTGGAAAATGAAGGGACTCTATTTGACAACCATTTAGAAATTAGTGACATGCTACTTCTGACAGTTGACAGTGAGAAAAAATTAGAATTTCATAAGCAGAATACTGCTGTGACCAACCCCAAGATCTGGCACCACAACTTTGAAGGGCCTGATGCCCAGCTGTGGCCATGATGAATGAACCATCAGTATCAGCTCCTCTTCCAAGAACCTTTTGTCTTTCTCATCACTGTGTGTATCAGGTTCTGTTTTTCTCCTGCTTCTTTATGTACATGTTACTCTTGCCCTAGGTAAAGAATACTCTCATGAACCCCTCATCCCTCAACTTGGAACCAAAGGAACTGATGAACAGGGTTGGAACACAGTCATTCTCTATGCCTGGAGTGCATGCGACCATATAGAGGCAAGAGAAAAAGGGAAGAAGGAATGTGCAGGTGCTGGCTCTGGGCAATGACCCATTGGAATTCTGGTCTGGTGGGAGCCTGATGTAGTGGATGGAGTGCTGGGTTTGAATCTTACCTCCAACATTTACTAACTGTGAAAACCATGGACAAATCATTTACCTGCTCTGAACTACAGTTTCCATGGTCTGATAAGGCTACTCAGTATCAGTTATTTTTGTTGAGGATCTCATCCTTTTCATCTTTTCCAATGGAGTTAAGTTAGAAACAGTACTAGGACAAATCACCATCCTATTATTCTCTTAGGTATAATGGTCTGTGAACTATTGCACAGGCAAGTAAAAGAATTAATTTTTAAAATGAACATAAGTCTGTTTTTTCTTCCTTCTATCCCACCCCATTGGCAAAAAAGAAAAAGAAATTCCTCTTAAGAAATTTACATAGTCAAGCAAAACAAATTCTCTCTTTGGTTATATAATATCTCCCTCTATCTAATTTTTCATCCTAAATCTATCATCTCTCATTCAGGGAGAGATAGCATACTTTATTATCAGGACTTTGGAATCATGGAGGGTCAATGAATTGATTAGCATTCTTACTGCTTTCAAAGTTGTTTATTTTCAGTGGTTCTTGCATCAAATGTTCTCCTGGTTTTACTTGTTTCATTTTGCATCAGTTTATAAAAGCCTTTCAAAATTTTCCAAGGAAATAGATGATTTCAAAGATATATGGAAAGGGTTGTATGAACTGATGCAGAGAGAAATGAGCAGAACCAGGGCAATATATACCATGATATCAATATTATAAAACAATTGATTTTTTAAGTGCAACAAAGCATTGAGATATAAATTATCCCTACCATCCTGTCTCATACATGGTTTTGATTTCTTTTGCTATATCTCTATTTTGAGAGCTTTAAAAATAGTTATTTTGTTCTCATCTTTTTCTATAGAGTTCAGATAGAAATGACCTTGGTATCTATACCTAATTTGTCCATCCAAATCTATGATTGTTTATTGTAAAAGTTCCAAAAGTGCACACTGAATACCACTCTGTAAGTATTAATTGCTTCAAATATGTTCTTCTCATTGGGCTTTGATTTCAGGATACTGGTAAAGTTACTTCACAGTCATGGCTGTGATAATATTATGCATGTTATTATTCATAACAACGATCAATTAATATTAAAAGGTAGGTGTCTTTGGCAGATGGTCACCAATAATATGAAATTGGGCAACACAATTTTGAAGTAGTAGAGTGAATGATTATGGTTCTAAAGAAAGTGAGAGTTAGGAGAGCACTCTAATACAGCAAGGCTAAGTCAAGGAAGGAGAAAAGAAAGGAAGGAAAGAGAAGGGAAAAAGGTAGAAAGAAGGAAAATGGGAAGAAAGAAGTAAGATATTATCCCCATTTTACAGTTGAGGAACCTGAGGAAGCAGAGGTTAAGTGGCTTTCTTACTTTTACACATCTGGTAAACATCTGAGGTTAGATTTGAACTCAAGTCTTCTTGATTCTAGTTCCAGAATCCTATGTGTGTCATTTCAAGTTGCTCTTGAAATTCTTTCTGAGTTTTTGTTTTTAAGTATAGGCTCCTTTTGGCTCTTATACATTCATGGAACACTTGACATAGTTTACATTTCTTGGAAAAAGTAACTTCTGTCATGTCATGCATTTGCCTGTCTGGGGCTATAGAATCAAGTAGTGTAGAGACTACAGCAGTGTAGAAATTAAATGAGGGGAAAAGGTGTCAGACTCAACTGGGCACAGTATGTCAGGAACTGCCAACTGGGATCTATCTTTTCCCCCCTTTTGACTCCAGAGGTTTTGGCCTTAGCAAGAAGATTCCTTGGTCATGTACTCCAAACTTCAAGCACAGTTTAAAATAATTCCCTAAAGACAGGAGTTATCCTGTTTTTCTCTTTGTAGCCCCAGGACCTAACACAGTACCTTGTACTTGGGAGATGTATAATGGTTGTTGAACTGATTTGAAATAAACTGTGTAAAGGCATAAATCCTTTTTGTCTCTTTTCCATATTCTTGCTTTGTTTTGCATATGCTTTTGAATATTTTTGTATTAAAATCAAAATTTCATGAAAAGAAGTTATCTGGTATTCTGGTATTTTTTAAGCTAATATTTCTCTGAAAGTAATCAGGGTATATTTTAAACCTGTGGGTTTGATGAATATGCTCCCTGTCTTTAAGGATAAATCTGTGCATTTGAGATATACTGGGCTCAATATGACAAAGATATGCTATTGCCAAATCTTTTTTAAAATTCTATTTTAGAAACTATAGTTCTGGAGAAGCTAGAGAAACAGACTCAGTAATAACCTGAGCTCATAAGAGTTTTCTAATATACATAAAAATCAGCTGCTTCTACCCAGTTGGCAATCATGTTCTACCACTACACACAAACTTGAAAAAGTGGGGAAATTATTGACTCCAATAAACCCAAATTCTCCTGAATTTGTAAAAATAATTAACCACATAGAATATGGACTGTATATCATTCAAAACATCATGTTTTTCTATATCTATCAATCTATCAACTGTTTACTTTCTCTTGTAGAGTAAGAAAAACCTGCCTGTCATTTCTTATCATGGCCACATGTCTGAAAGGAGCTTGTCAGCCTGGTTCCTGTTATGACAAGAATCTATTCTGAAAGACTCATGCAACTCTCCTACCCTTCATGGACCACCATTGTCTGGATAACTTTGTTGCCTAGCAACACGTTCCATCTTTTCTGTGCAGGCAAATAACCTTTAATGTGTAGTCGAAAGTACTTCTTTGGTCTCTCTTTCGTTATTAAAAATTGGGGAAAATGCCCTTTTCTCATATGCATGTTAAATTACCTCTCTCTTTTTTTTAAGATACAAGACAGCATAGGAAAATTCAATGTGCTATTCTCAGAGCTTTTCTTCCTCATCTGCCTCAATACCTTGCTGTCTAGCCAAATATAGAATCCCTGAGGAACAGAACACATCTGAAAGTGCCAGCTCACAAAGTAGTTGTCAGCTTATTTCTTTTGTCAACTTCTAAATGAACTATGCCTCAAAGCCTGCTTCCAGCGTTTCTGAGCTGTTCCATAGTTAGGCTTTCAAATGCTTCCTAGAGAATGATGATCCTATACCAAGAGTACCTAAAGGAAGATGCCATGACAGAGACTACTCCCTAAGACTGAAGTAAGTTCTAGTCGGTCCATTATGATAAGACTTTCAATGAGTAAAGTCTGGTGACAAAAAGCCATCTATTCATAAAGAGGAGCAGCATTTCATTCTTGTTTTGGACCCTGCCCCACTCCAGATGCAAACAGTGACTTCTCATTCTTTACATCATATGTAGGTGCTCAAATGATTCAGTATTTGGTGAAAAAAAAAAAGGAATTTTATCATTTCACTTAGGGCTTTGTCTTCTCCTTCCTTCTAGACTATAAACTCCATGGCTGGTTATGTCATGTTTCAGCTATGTATTTGTAGTGCCTAACACTTTATCCTATTACCATTAGGAATTTTTATTTCTTTCTTTTTAATTTATGGAATAAAACAAACATTTTCACAACACAGTATGCTAAAAAATGATGATTGCACATGAAACTGCAAATCGATTATGTACAACTTGATATTCCTTTTAAATATAGTACCATGTTACCCTGTAAATTTCTTTTCCCTTCTTTTTTTCTCCTCTCCCCCTTCTTTGAATTTAATTTTCTTGTCTTTCTGTCTGGAGGTAATTTTTCTTGTCAGTACTCTGATATCAACTCTCTTAGATGCTCATTTTATTTTTAATTTAAAAGTTTTTAGTATTGCCTTTTGTTTTCATGCTGAATTCATTCCTCCTTTATCCCTCTCTTACTGAACTTTCCCTTGCAAGAAGGAAAAAAACATTTAAGCACAACCAACTGATAGAGTATACTACATTTTGCACCTGTAGTCTCCTACATGTCTATCGAGAGCAGAGTATTTCATTATGGATTGTCTGCTTATAAGCCATTTTGAGTAACTTCTTTAATTTCACAATATGAGTATTGATATACATGCTTTTTTCTCTTTTACTCTTTTAGATAATAAGCTCTGTGAGGGCAGGGACTATATATTATTTAATTTTTCAATCCCTGGAACTTTGCATAGTACACTGGACACTGTTGCTGTTAGGTTGTCTCAGTCTTGTCCAATTCTTGGTGACCCCATTTTGGGGTTTTGTTGTCAAAGATATTAAAGTGGTTTGTCATTTTCCTGTCCAGCTCATTTTTCAGATGAAGAAACTAAGGCAAATAGTCTTAAGTGACTTACCCAGGGTCATACAGCTAGTAAGTATATGAGGCTGGATTTAAACTCAGGTCTCCCTAACTCAGGTGCTGGTGCTCTTTCCACTGTGCCATGTAGGACTGAACACAGTAGATTCTTAATAAATGCTTGTCAAATTGAACTACATTGAAGAAATCCCTCCAACCCCAAATCTTTCATAAAATGGAAGGGAAGGGTATAAGAATTCCTGTGTAATTCCAGTGTATTTGATGAGTGAGTCTAGAATTCAGTCAAACACAATTATTTCCAGAAGATCTTTTAAAAGTAACACTAAAAGTTTTAAATTTGTCTACCACTCAAGTTGAATGCACTATACACGACATAATTTAAGATTTCCTCCTTGATGCTTCCAGGTTTTCTGGGTACAAGATGTTTGCCAAATTCAAGTTAAGGGAATAAATGAGTCAATATTTATTATGTATCCATTATGTATCAGGTATTTTGCTTAAAATAGAATATAAACTCCTTGAAAGCAGGGACTTTTTTTTTCTTTGTATCTTTAACATAGTAACTACACATAGTAAGCATTTAAAATATGTCCTTAAATGAAATTGAATACAGAATCTTCTACAATATACTGCACTATATCCCAAGGCTAGCATGGATCTCTTCATTGTTTACCCTTCATTTTGCCCTTTTCAATTCCCAGCAGCAAATTCTTTAAAGTTAGTATTCATTCAATACAGTGGTTTTTGAGTGTATGAATTATTCATCCTTCAAAATGGATCTGTGATCTCATTAACATGGGAACTCTCTCTGGTGAATACAGAATGCAACCCAACCATAACTGTCCATCTCTGTTGAATGTCATCTGTGTCTTCTCCTAAGTTTGACATAGGTATTGACCCAATAGCCTGGAGACTTTCCTTACATTTTCTTAGTCTTGCTATGGAAAATGTGAGTTGTGTGCGAGTTATCTGTTGCTCTTACTATGTTACTGGACTATCTTCTTTTTTGTTTACACATTTTTTGGTATCTTTTGCTCCACTTCTCCAGGAGCATTCTTTGTGTGTAGCATATCACAGCCTGCTCATGTCCACGATGTCCTTCTCTACTGCTCTTTGGGCAATCCCCAACTTCAGTTCATCTGTCCACTGTGTTCCATGACTCAGAGTGGAAGAAAACAAACCAACCCTGGTTGGTTTTCTCATACCCAAACAGTTACATTTATTCTTTCTAGGCTGTGACTCCCTAGGTTACTCATAAGCAGCTGAGGAAATGCCAGCCTTGAGTATCCTTGCTCAGACTACAGCCTCTGCTTCCCAAGTGACTGCCTAGAGGCATCCAACCCCAGAACTCAATCAATGAAGTGTGATGTTTCATGACAGGATTTCTTCCATTCCTTTGGAAAATGGCCCACAAAGGAAAAGATTTATTAACACCACTGGTTTACAAAGAAATCAATCTTGTTTTCTGGAAGTACAATTATGACAACCATAGGATGGTGATGGAAGATGTAGGGCCTCTGTGTGAGTGTTCATAAAGAACGCTTTCATTGCACAGTATGGACTTATTTTCCCTTACAGAAGATATTCTTCTTACTGTGCAAAATTACTTTAAAGCAGGGGGTCCTTAGCTGAGGTCTGTGAATTTAAAATATTTTTATAGCTATATTTCAATATGATTGGTTTCTTTTGTAATCCCATATGCTTTATTTTATGCAGTTAAAAGTTTTATTCTGAGGAGTACATAGTTTTTACCAGACTGGCCAAGGGTTCTATGACACAAGAAAGGTTACCGTCAGGTTTAAAGTATTCCTAAGATTTCCATCACCATTCCATTACCAATATAATGGTTATATAGCACTTACAGGATTGTAAAGCACTTTTTGTATCAGTTGATCCTCACAACATATGAAGCACTTGTTATTACCGGAGAAACCGAGGACCACTGAGGTTAGTGACTTAGCTAGGGTCACATAGCTACTAGGTGTCTGAGATAGGATTCAAGTTCAGATCTTCCTGATTCCATGTTTCATACTCTATCCAGCGCACCACCTGACTATTATTATTTCAACATTAGAGGCAGTCAGTACTTGGAATTGGGAAACCCTAGATTCCAATTCCTTCTTAGATAAATATTAGCTATGGGACTCTGGGCAAGTCATTTAAGCCTTTTTATGCCTCATTTTCCTATTTGTAAAATGAGGGGGTGAACTCAGCCTTTAAGGTCCCTTCTAACTCTGTATCTATGACCTCATAATCTAAATTGTAAAACTAACCCAATGGGGCAATCATTTCTGCTGCTTTCTACAGATTCTGTTCTATTATATTTTAATTAACACACTCAAATAACCGTGGGACAAAACACCAAACTACCAACCAGAGTTTCCAGCAGCGTTGTACATGAGTTTCTTTTATTACATGCACATCCAAATTAAAATTCCGAATTCATGACTGACTATGCACCCGGGCAGCAGGTGGCAAAAGAAATGGTTAAGACTACATTTCAGGCAAAAAGCCAAATCCCTCCTCCATTCTCTACCCCCTATTCCTTTCAATCACTTTGCCTCTGAGGGATTGATTAGTGACAACAGTAAAAGACCAACCTTATGCTTTGTGCCAGCGCGGCCACACTACTGCTGCTTCTCAGTGGCCAGCTCCATGCTGTGGGCCTGTTCCAATTCCAAGTGATCGAGTGCAAGCCAGGCCTAGCTCTTCCTGCTGTTGCTCATCTTTCATTATGAGAATGGAAAAGTCTGACTAGCTGCCAACCAGACCATGCAAAGATCCCTCGGCTCCCAACCTTCCTGGACCTCAGGTGGCAGCAGCTGAACTGTAAGAAGCTCACAGTTGAATCACAGCCAAATAACAACCATCCTTGAAGAGGTAGGCTATGGTGGGAGTGAAGGAGAAGCAGTATCACCTGTCTGCCCCATACCCCAAAACAGTTATCCCAACCCTTTCACACAGAGAAAACCTGAAAAGGCACTCTGGACTATTTTGAAGAAGTGAATCTTTAAAGAAAAACAATTCTTTTTTTTGATTTGCTGTAATTTAGTTTGCCTTTCTACCCTAGCCCCCTCAAAAACTCAAATCACATGGTAATTCCTTGATGTCATCCTTTAATCCTGTTCTTCTTTGGAGTTCCTTGTTCAGTCAAGCAATAAACATTTATTAAGCACCTACTATGTACCAGGCTGGAGAAGGAAATGGTAAACCACTCCACTATCTTTGCTAAGTAAACCCTATGGTTTTGGCATGTAATGGTCCATAGAGCCATGAAGAGTCAGACATGATTGAATGACTGAACAACATGTTACCAGGCAGTGTGCTAAGGGCTGGGGAGACAAAAAGTGACAAAAGGCAGTCCCTGCCCTCAATGAACTTACAACCTAATGAAAGAGACTACATGCAAGCAAACAGAGAAAGTGAACAATATGCAGGAAATACAGGAAACAATTTAAAGAGGGAAGGCACAGGAATTAAGAGAGAAGGCACTGAAATTAAGGGAGTTGGGAAAGGTTTCCTGTAAAAGATAGAATTTTAGTTGGGACTTAAAGGAAGGCAGGGGGGTCAATCATTGGAGTTGAGGAGGAGGGAGAACACTCCCTGCAAAGGGAATAGTTAGAGAAAATGCCTGGCGTCAAGAGATGGGGTGTCTAGTTCTAGGAACAAGGTCACAGTGTTGGGGTAAGGCATAGGAAGATTGGAAAGATAGGAGGAAGCTAGGTTATTTTCCCAAGGTCACATGGGTTGTTCAATTGTGTCCGAACCTCTGTGACAAGAGATACTGGAGTGGTTTTCTTGGTGGAGTGGTTTGACATTTTTTTTTCAAGATCATTTTATAGATGAGGAAACTGAGGCAAATGAGACTAAGTGACTTGTTCAGGGTCACACAGTTAGTACTGGAGGCCAGATTTGAAGTCTCAAAGACAAGCCTTCCTGACTCCAAGCCCAACACCACTCACTACACCACTTGGCTGTCATAGAAGGAGGCTAGGTGATGAAGAGCTTTTAATGTCAAACCAAGCATTTTGTATTTGCTCCCAGGCAATAGGAGGGCATTGGAGTTTATTAAGTTGGGGGGAGGGTGACTTAATTGTCCACCTTAAGGTGCTAATCACTTTAGTGGCTGAATAGAAGACGGGTGGGAGTTGAAATAACAGCAACATAAATAAGTAGCATTTTCTTATAGCACTTTAAGGCTCACCAAGCTCCTCACATATGTTAACTCATTTAATCCTAACAATAATTCTGAGAGGTGGTTACGATTGCCCCCATTTCCTGGAATCATAAAAAAGGCTGAGGCACCAAGAAGTTAAGTGACTAGCCCACAGTCACAAAGCTAGTAAGAATGGGAGACTGGATTTGAATTCAGGTCTTCCAGATTCTGAGTCCTGTGTGCCATCACTGCACCTCCTAGCTGCTGCTAGGTTATATACTACAGTCTGCTTTTCAGGGCACGTGCATTAAAGAAAGGATAGACTTTGACTAATTTTGCATAAATTCTACTCTAGTAATGACAGTATCCATAACACTCAGTACAAGGCATGGCACATAGTAAGTGCTTAAAGTTTATTAACTGATTGGCAGCTGATATTTACATAGAACTTTAAGGTGTACATTACCTCATTCTAGTTCCAGTATTACTCTGTGAATTAGGCACTACAGGTCTTCCCAATCTCAAGTCACAGATCAATCGATTGAAGCCCAAAATGGATTGTCTGAGGTAACACAGCTAATAAATGAAGTAGAATATGCATTTCTCCTTGACTTGCTTGACTGGCAGACCAGTCTTACCACCCTGCAACATCCGATATATGACACCTTTTTAATAGGGTTAATAGATTAGGGGATCCCCAGCAGCCTATAAAACATTTTGCTTTTAGGCCAACAACTAAAAGCAAGATAAGGCTATCATGGGACAAAGTCAGTTGGGCCATTAGACATTTGGGCTTTGCCAAGAAGCATACCAGGGCAGTCACTCCTGATGTGGATACAAACTATGCCCTAAAGGTTAAAAATAATATTAAAGGTTGCTTTTTAAGTACTTTGTGAAGTCCCTAGATTATTCTGAAGGTAACCTAAAGTCTTTCCCCCTTACCTTGAACCTGTACCCAAAGAACTGCTTTTGTCTCCCTTGTTCTGTGTCTCCTGGGTCCCTTTCATTTTTAAACTGTATCCTCCTGCCTGTCCTTAAATCCTTAAACCATAAAGAATTTCCTTTTGTCTCCCTGATCCTGTCCTGTCTTTCATTTTTAATCTCCATAAAAACCTATAAAACTACATCACCATTCTGAGATCTCTTAAGCATAGCTCCCCCAAATATCAAGGTCTCACTTAGCTTTCTTGCTAGAAGACCCATGCTGCTTTACATATAAAACTCCCAACAGTTACAAAGAAGGTCTAAGGGAATTCTTTCACACCTGAACCACCTCTCCCAACTCTAAACCTCAACAACTTCCAGGAGCTGGGAAGGTGACAGAACAACGAGGGCAGCATGGTTGGTTCTGCTGCATGGTCATCCTTGTCCCTTGCAAATGTCCCACAGGTCCCAATGACCCTCCCTTTTCCCTGCTTTCTCCTGTTGCTTCTGCCCCAATATTAAAGCTAGAAAATAAGGGACAAAGGAGAGAAGCACATAAAATATAGCCAGCAAATGGTACACAATAAAGTGCATCATCAAATAAGGAAGGCTGATGTTTGTTTGCAGCAATAGAGACAATGAGCAAAGTAATGAATTATGCTTCACTTCTATTTATAATATTTTTTTTCGTTTTTCTTTTGTTTGATCCAGGTCTGGAATTTTATCAGTATAGGCAATTCACAGTGAGGATACAATGCCCCCTTTCAGCATATATAGGAGTTAGTCTACTTGTTGGTTTTCTTATTACGCTGCTAGGGCCACTTGGAGAGGTTATGAGGTTTGCCCAATTCACATGGTCAGTAAGCTTCAGAGATGGAACTTGAACCCAGGGCTTTGGAAATCTGAGGCTGATGAGTTGTACCAAGCTGCCTCTCAAACTAATAATGGCATTAGTGGAGTTAAATAATGCCTTTTACAGATATTGAAGTATTAGCATATTATGTAAATCTTTATACGTTTTACAGAATTTTCCTTACACAGAATCTGCTGATAAGTATTAGAAGTATCATTATACCCATTTTACAGACAGAAACTGAGGGTTGAGAGGATAAAGTGACTTTTCTACACTTAGACTGCTAGTGTCAGAGTTCACTTAGCAACTGGCTCTTCTTATCCATTGTTTTCTTAAAAAGTAGTAAGACTTGTGGAATTGAAGCAGACTTAGGAAATGCAAACATAATTAAATTTGCTGATATCTGTCAGTTTTTAATTAATGTATTAACTTATATTTAAACAGATAAACAATTACTTTTCAAAGTAAAAGTATAAAAGATGGCATATAATGAATTTGCTTATTATTCTTTCCTACATTAATTTAGCTATCCTAAGTTTGCTTATCCATTATTTAGATATATGCACACCATGTCCAGATGAATCTTCCTAAAGCACTGCTATAATTATACTCCTTCCCTACTTAGAAATTTTCAATGACTCCCCATTACTTAGTTTAAACTCTTTAATTTGGTTTTAGCATCTAGCCCAAGGCCGACTTTCCAGCCTTATGTACCAGCACTTTGGAGGGTAAAAAAACATTAGAGGTTATCTCAGATTCTTTATTTTACAGATAATAAAGGACCAGAGAGATTGTGTTCGTCTTTCATTGCCAAAGAAGACCATGCCATCAGAGAAATGATGACATGACTTGACTTTGTTTTGAGTGAGGGAGGGCTGTGCAGGTCACCAGCCTCACTTCTCCTCCAGATCCATCTGAATCCAGTGACCAGATATTCATCAGGATGACTGGAGATGACCCAGGATGAGGCAATTGGGGTTAAGCGACTTTCCCAAGGTCACACAGCTAGTGAGTGTCAAGTGTTTGAGGTAAGATTTGAACTCAGGTCCTCCTGTCTCCTGCATTGGTGCTCTATCCACTGCACCACCTAGCTGCCTATTAGAGAGATTAAGTGATTTGCTTAAGTCATACAGGTGGTAATAGAATTTGAACCGAGATCTTTTAACTTTAAAAACATCATTCTTTCTCCTATACGATACTGTCTCAACATAAACCCTACACTCCAGTCAACCTAAGCTAACAGCTATTACTAAAGTATGAATTTTATATTTTTTCCGTCTCAGAGCTTTCATCATGCCCTTCCTTTGGCCTGAAAGTGTCTTCCTCACCAACCTCCCCTCCCCAAATGGCCTCCCTTCTTCTTTACTTACTGCCTATCTTAATCCTCTACATTCCTAAAGGCCCAAGTGAAATATGACTTCTTCTATATGCCTTTTCTGATCACCACCACTACCCACTTTTGTAATCTTATGGCATTTAGTTAGTTCTGTATTGTATTGCAGACGCGTGTGTAAGGGTCATTTCCCAGTCTAGATTAAACTTTCTGATCTGAATTGACTTTCTGTCCAGGTAATCTCATTGGTTCATGCAAAGGGCGAAATTGACTCTGACTGATCATGTGCTTCTTGAGTTTGTGGCCATAGACAGGTAGTTTGTTGTAAACAAGAATGATAGATAGCCATACGCAGATATTTGTAGGGACTATTTAAATATTTATGTCTTTACTTTCAAGCAAAAGCATCAAGGAAAGCTAGTGGCTCAAAAAAATAATGCAAATAATAATTGTTATAAAATTTATGTTTACATAGCATTTATACTTTTGCAAAGTCATTTCCCTTCCAACAACTCAACAATCTTGTAAAGTAGGTGGTAAAAGTATTGTTCTTTTTCTTCCACTTGTAACATTGTTAGGATCTAAAAATGACCTATTTGTTTTTTGGGGGGCAGGAGTAAATACTAGTTTACGTTAACAAAATACTTTGTGTTTTTCAATTATTCATGTTATATTGCATGGAAGTGATGGGGTGACAAGAGCTAGACCTTTAAAAGGAAAAGATAATGTCTCTGAAAGCAGTCCAGTCCCTGAACTTTCCAACACATGAAGCATCTGGCTCATCCCAACATTCCAAGATATTCAATAATCCTTTTAAATGCCCTTTCAGAGTGGCTCTTCGACTACAAAACTCCTTTCATTGTCTGCACATGGCCCACTCCAGGTCATTTACCATCTAGATCCTTTCTTCATTGCCCCTAGCCCTCCCCAGGTTATTTACCACTCCTATGTGTGTTCCTCTTTCATTGCTGAAGAAGACCATGCCATCAAAGAAATATTGACATGACTTGCACTAGACTTTGTTTTTTTTTTTGAATGAGGGAGGGCTGTGCAGGTCACCAGCCTCACTTCTCCAGAGCCATCTGAATCCAGTAACCAGATATTCATCAGGATGACCAGAGATGACCCAGGATGAGGCAACTGGGGTTAAGTGACTTGCCTAAGGTTACACAGCTAGTGAGTGTCAAATGTCTGAGGTGAGGTTTGAACTCAAGTCCTCCTGACTCCTGCACTGGTGCTCTATCTACTGCACCACCTAGCTGCCCTTTACCACTCCTAAATCTTATCCAGATCTTCTCGAAGTCTTTTCTTGTATATAAGTACCAATCTTACCCCAATCAAATTCAAAGATTCACTAGGAATCTTGCCAGCTCCTTTTGGGGTCACCAATAACCTCCCCTAGCTACTTTGACTGGAAGAAGGTTTGAGTGGTCAGATTCTTTTGGCATGCCCCCTGTACCCTTGCATTTTGGAATCCCCAGCACCTACAAGCTACCAGACCTGCCTCTTAGGAAAGGTGATATGACACCCATTTTAAAGGAAAGTAAATTGCAGTAAATTGACTTGCTTGAGATCAAACAATGAGTTAGTGGAAGGGTGGGATTCAGGTCTCTTGACTCTTAGCTCACTGTTCGTAGAATAACCAAGTTGCTTCAGATATATATATATATATATATATATATATATATATATATATATATCAGCATACATACATACACACATCTATGTACATGCCTATACATCTACATGTAAATACAGTATATATATACACATCTATTTACATGTATGTTAATACCTACTCTCTACCCCCCATATATATTACAAAGGTTTACATTTTTATTATTAATGACCCAAAAACATCTCCATGAAATAAAGGCTTATTTTTGAAATGGCAGTAAGGTTCTCAGGTTTGTAGATGCTGAATAGCACTGTCCCTGTAGAAGTGCCAATCAGCATGGTAGTACAACTCAAATACTAACAAGACAAAGTTGTGATGACAGTTACTTTAACAAAGGTGTGAAAAGCCTTTTCCCCAAAGTAAAAACTGGCAAAAAAAAGGCAGTGAGAACAACTAATGGGAAGAACACTGGTAAAGGACTGGCGGAAGACCAAAAGGCATTATTGATATGTGTTCATACAGGACCTTGGGGGGCAGCAGGAAAACTGGGGGTGGGAGGCCCAGGAAGGTACCAGAGGTCTCAATGGAGAGGCAGAGGATTAACAGGATAGGTAGGAGTGGGAAAAGAAACAAATTCAAAGATGTCCCTTAGATGATGGCTTTTTTGGGTTTTCTTTTTTGGATGGAAGTAGTTGTGAGGCTGTCCTCTAACATTATCCCAGCTCCATCTGGATGGGGGGGCAACCAGGGACAACATGTTTTTGAAGCTGTACTCTAAGTGTACTTAGGGCTTTAAAATTTGTGAGCCATTTTGTATATGTGTGTATACATGTATACACACATATGTATTTGTTTTTACATACACATACATATGTATTAGGAGCAGCTAGGCATTCCTGTGGAGAGAATACTGGGCCTAGAGGCAGGAAGACTCATCTTTGTGACTTCAAACTTGGCTTCAGATGCGTAGGAGGCTGGGCAAGTCACTTGACCCTGTTCGCTTCAGTTCCTCATCCATAAAATGAACTGAAGAAGGAAATGGCAAACCACTCCAATATCTTTGAAGAAAACCCCAAATGAAGCATGAAGTGTGTATGTGTACACACACATATGTACATATGTATAGACACATGTAGCTAGACACATGCATATGGGCACACATATATGTATGTGTCTATATGTATTCATATACAATATATGCATGTCTATAAATTATATATGTGATAAATGTATATTTATAACATGTGTATATACACAAATATGTATATATAGTTGTCTATATGTAATACACACCAATGTGTATATGTATTTACACACATGTACATGTACACACACGTATTTATATACGCATGTGTGTATAAACACACATGTATTCATAGACACATGGACAGAGGGCATGCTTCTGTCTAGGAAAGGCTATAAAAAATTTCACTACATTTTATCTAGTTCAAAACATTCTGAAACAACATGTTTGGGATCTTTTCTTAGGTGTCAATACTAGTCATCTGTGGGCATACTCTAGGGAGACCTCCTTATACCTAATATCTCCTATGCAGAGAAAACATAAATTAGCACTTTACTAAACTTTCTTTCAGCTTCACAGCAGGGCTGGTGGCATTCTAAGGTGACCAGAGGCCAAGGTAAATAAAAGTCAGCCTGTAAATATGTCTACTCCCAGAAGCTGTTGCTGCTCTCCTTACCCCCAATGACTCTATGTTGTAGAACAAGTGGCACTCTGCATTGGTTGAGGGAGTTTCCTCACTAGGAGCTGTCTGAATCTGTGAAATTAAAGGTCTATTCCAAAATGGAAAACGTCTCCTGCCAGCCACGTTTTTGCTACTCCTGGTTATGTCAGTTCTCGCTGCTCCTTACTGAGATTCTCAATATAAGTCATCTTACATGATCACAGCTCACAAACCCTCATGCACTGAGTGTGTAGCTGCAGTCACATTCACACAGAGGCAAGGAGGGAACAGGACCAAGGAGAGGCAAAGAGAGGCTCTGCTTAATGGGGTGTGGGCCTTGCTCAGACTTCTGTGATGTTGCTGCATAACTTGCTTGGGGCTCTTGTCATCCATCATAAGGCACTGGCTAAGGATGTCATAGCCCAGAGAGTTGGGCCTGCTGACTCTTAGAAAAATCAGCGAGTTAAGCCTGGTACCAGAGACAACCACACTAGTTTTCACGTGCTCCATCCATTATGAAGTTGGCTGCCATGGAGATGGATGCCTATGGATCATGACTGTAAAGTTGATTTGTGGTGACACAAATTGGGTTCCATAGTTCATTCTCTACGTTGCCTTCAACAGGAAAATAGTATAGTCTTTGAATTTTAAAACCTCCTCAAAAAGGATGTGTCTCAATTCTTCATATTCATCCATAAATTTACACATATGAAAGCAAGTTTCCTGTAGTTAGGAATTGTTTCATTCTTTGTACTTGTTTCCCCAGTGCCTAGCTCAATGCCTGGCACAAACAATAATATAATACCTGCGTATAATCCTAGCAGTGTAAGTCACATCACCTATCTGCTTCTCAGTATCTTCATCTACGAAATGGAAGTTATAAAAAATCATCTTTAAGATTTCATCCAACATTAGGTTGTATAAACATATTATCTAATTAGAATTTAATTTATATTATTATTTTATATATTGCAGTACAAATAATTGGTTTAAGGTTTTATTTGGAGACAATATCTATTTTATTTAAATTTTTTGTAGATAGTATTACTATATGTATATATACACACATCTATATACCTATATGTGTACATATGTACACACATGTGTATATGTATATATACACATATCAAGGAGGCTATAACATATATATATATATATATATATATATATATATATATATATATATATATATATATGCAATAACTATAAATCTGATTAGAATATGTTAAGAGTCCAACTCTGGTATGAAGTGCTAGTTAGTTTATCTCCAAACATCCTCACCACAGCATGACTATTGTATTAGAATGATAGGAAACCATGGGGAAAACTATAAAGGGTTAGGTGAAACGCACAGGAGGTTGGCAAGGTGATTTATTTGCCTGAGAATTATTTCCCAAGGGGCAAAACATGCAATTTAACCCTTCAGAATAAAAAATAAAGTAGAAATGGTTAGTAGCATGAACAAAATCCCCTGTAGCTGAAAAGATAGCACCAGGAATTCTTATCTCATGTAGCAGCCCTGAAGGATAATCTCTCATCAGTT
Source organism: Potorous gilbertii (assembly GCA_028658325.1). Classification (NCBI taxonomy): domain Eukaryota; kingdom Metazoa; phylum Chordata; class Mammalia; order Diprotodontia; family Potoroidae; genus Potorous; species Potorous gilbertii. The sequence goes on along the minus strand of CM053770.1, from coordinate 396,158,630 downwards.
ATATGTTTGCTGATTAAGGTAATGAAATTCAATAGCCCTTAACTGATTGCTAGTATAGTGGCACTGATTTTGGTATCCTGTAGGCCTGTAGGTTTTAGGATTTTGAAATTAATACAGTGGCTTCTGATTAAGAACTAAGTGAAAAAAAAATGGTTTGGTAAGTGATGCACTGAAAAGAATGGGAAGTATGCCCTTGTGAATTTCTCAATTTAAAAAAATTATTGGATTTATTTAATTTAGCTTGTGTGTTCTTTTTGAAAAAAAAAATGTTTAGTGGACAAATACACTCCTGGATATTAGTTCTTCAAATGCCTCTAGAGGGTCTCAATTACAATTTAGAATGATAGATTAGACAAAGAATTTTCTGACATGGTAGTAGAACAGACAACTAGAGGTATTTATAGTATCTCTTCCCTTGCTTAAGAATGGCAGAGTATTAATTGTCTTGGATAGGGTTGGTTCATTCCCATCAGGAGACAGAAGGTAGATCAAGAAAAAGAGGGAGTATATTCCAGAAATGTGGGACTGCCTAAATAAAGGACACAGAGATAAAAAATGGAATACCATGCTCAGAGGGCAGCAAGAAGTTTGACTTGAAGGTAGTGTTGGTAGAGTTTGTAATATATAGAGAGTGTATAAAATGAAATAAATCTGGAAACAGGCTTGAGCCAGATGGTAAAGAGTATTGAATGTCAGTCAAAGGAGGCTTTATTTCATTCTAGATGAATTAAGAAACAAATCAAGACTTCTGAATAGAGGAGTGACATTTTTCAGGAAGATAATGTTGGCAGCTACGAGGAAGATAAGAGTAGAGAGGCTACTGAAGACTGGAAATAGAGAGATCAATTAGGCTATTGTAATAATATTGTAGTAATAAGACATGAACTAGGGTGGTGGCTGTGTGAGTGGGAAGAAGGGGATGGACATAAAATCTTGTAGAAATAGAACTGACAAGATTTGGCAAATGATAGGAAGTAGGAGATGAATGAGGATGATTTCTAGGTTGTAAACCCAGGTGACAGGAAAGGGTGATATTCTCAAAAGAAACAAGCAAGGTAAGTTCAAGTTTAGTGGAGAAGACAATGAGCTCCATTTGGATACATTTTTTAAAATTTTATTTTTAATTTATGGAATAAAGCAAATATTTCTATAACATAGTACAATAAAAAAGATGCTTGACTATGAAATTAACTCTACTTTGTGCAACTCACTATTCTTTTGAAATATATAGCAAAATTATCATGTAAATTTCTTTGTTTTTTCTTACCTTCCCTTCCCATACCCCAGAAATGGCTATCATTAGACACAAATAGGTGTACATGTATATACATGTACACATATATATGTGTATCCGTGTGTATGTATATGTGTATGTATGTATATGTATGTGTATATATATATGTAAAATTTTTCTCTGGATGCAGATAGCATCTTTCTTTGTGTGTTCTTTGATGTTAATTTGAGTATTTATAATAGTCATATTAACTTATTTGCTCTTAAAACCATACTGCTTTCACTGTGTACAGTGTTCTCTTGGTTCTGCCCATTTCACTCATTATTTCCTGCAAGTCTTTCCATGTTTTTCTAATGTCACTGAGCTCATCATTTCTTATAGGACAATAGTATTCCATCACAATCATATACCACAATTTATTCAGACATTCCTCAACTGATGGACAATCCTGCAATTTCCAGTTCTTTGCCACTACAAAGAGAGCTGCTATAAACATTTTAAAACATATAGATTCTTTTCCTTTTTCCCTAATTAACTTCAGAAATAAATTAAGTAGTGGTATGCCAGATCAAAGAGTATAGGTAATTTAATATCTCTTTGGGCATAATTCCAGGTTGCTTTCCATGCACATACTATTTTTGAGATGATTATTTTATATCCAGGTGGATATGTTCAATAGGCAATCGATGATGTGGATTGGTGCTCAGGATAAAGAAAAGGGATAGATGTATTGGTTTGGTAGATATATGAATAGAGATTATAATTGAAATAGTGGAAGATGAGGAGATTGCTAAAAGAGGAAAGATTAGAAGAATGCCCAAAGCTGAACTTTGAGGGACACACACAGTTAGAAGGCAGAACCTAGAGGCTGATACAATAAAAGATACCGACAAGCAGATACACAGGAAGAAAACCATAAGAAAGTCTCATCATGGACTCTAGGATCACAGAGGACCCTACAGATTATTTATTCTAACTTATTCATTTTGCATGTGAAAAAAATTAAAGACAGGAGAGGTTAAGAAGTCTGACAAAAGGCATACAGAAGTGGTAGGACTAGCATCTTATAGAGGATTAGGATTTGAACTTAGAAGCTCTGACTCAAAATCCAGGGTTCTTTCCATTGCAACAAAGTGCCAGAAAAGAAAATATTCTGAAGGGGGTGGGGGGGTTTAAAGGAATAAATCTAGAGCTCCAAAAGGATGAGGATTAAGAATGTAACAAAGGTTTTATTTTATATCACTTTGTATTTGCTCTTCTATTGACACATATTCCCTCTTAGTAGAAAGGAAGATCCCTGAAGGCAGAGGTGGTTTCATTATTGTATTTGTATGCCTAAGGCTTATACACTACCTTAAATGTAGTTCATTTCTTGCACCATGACATCAGGAAGATGATATCATGACTTGCAGGTGAATTGAATTTAAGTGAGGGTTGTGAAAAGGCCCCAGTCCCACTTTCTCCTCTGGAGTCATCTGGGTCCAGTGGCAAGATATAGATCAGGATGACTAGAGATGGTTAAATGTAGTAAAGGCTTTTCATAAATGCCTGTTGAATTAAATTCAGCAAGTAAGAGAAACTAGAGGAGAGTAGTTTCAGTCTAGTATGGAATCTGAAACCAAATTGAAAGAGGATCGGAAAGGGGCAGGAATTAAAAAAAAAAATGGAGTTAGCCCAACTTTCTATGAGTTAAGCCATAAAAGGAAGGAGGGATCTAGGAGGATCACTTGAGGTATGGTAGGGTCAGTTGAAAAAAAATTTAAAGAATAGGGGAGACCTTAGCAACTTTGTAGAAAGCAGGGAAGGAGTCAATACATAGGGAGAAAGTGAAAATGAGAGAGAGAAGGGGTGATCGAAGAGGCCATGCTCTCTGGAGGAAATAGAGAAGCTATGATCAATAATAAACAAGTCCATTGACTCTGGAGAACATGACTAACCTCATCATTTCACTTGACTTGACTCTCTTGAACAGATGAGAGATATATAGTCCTGAAAATAATACACAGCCAGAAGCAGACAGAAGAGAAGACTGAGTTGTATACTCAGTTACAATTTTTTAAAAGTCCATTTAAAACTTTCCAGGGCCCAACAAGGAAAATCTTCCTAGATGGGAAAAAGTCTTAGGGTTAAACTGGGTAACCTGTGACACAGAAACGATGTACCAAAAGTTTGAACATCTTGGTGATAGGGTACAGTCTCTGGGAACCTCCTAGAATTCTCCTTCTTCCCACTTAATTTGGTGTCTGCCTGAGGCCATAAGCCTTTCATTATTGCTTTGTCCAATTGCCCTTGGCCATTTTCCACCCTTGATCCTATCAATCTCTGCCCAGATCTGTTACCCTTAAAGTAGCCTATCTCTCCATATCTCTTCCCATCAAGACCTTCCTTAAACCCCTCCTCTAGTTACCCCAGACAACTTGGCCACCCCAAGATTCCTCCCACAGTTTTTCTGTATATAAACTCCTTCTTGTCTCCATGAAGGTGCTCAGATTAGTCTGAGATTAAATTTAGCTGACATTCAATCTGATCTGCTTGTCAGTTCAAGAGTCACAAATGCTTAGGCTCTTTAAGAGTCTACCCAATATGGTCAGTCTTTAAAAAATGCTGGTTTTCACTGGCTAAAAGATGACTTGAGTAGAATTCATTTGGGCAGGGTCAGCATGTCAGTATTTTGGGTTCCTGAGCACTCCTAATCTCAACATTAGGAGAAAGATTTTTAGTTATATTTTATGAGGCTCCAACTTTAGGTTAAAGAACATCTGTATTCCTAATCATTCTTAGGCAAAGCTGTAACTAGGGTAGATCATTTGGACTTTGACTCAGACTGCCCAGCACAGAAGGCACTGACAAGACTGTGATCCTTCAGCCATTCAGAAATAAGAGTGTGGAACCTTTTCTTTGTTCAGTTGTTTTTCAGTCATGTCTGACTATGGCCCCATTTGGATTTTTCTTGGCAGAGATACTAGAGTGGTTTGCCCTTTCCTTCTCTAGCTCATTCTCCAGCTCATTTTACAGATATGGGAACTGAAGTAAATAAAGTTAAGTGACTTGCCCATGGTCACACAGCTTTATCTGAGGCTGGATTTGAACTCAGGTCTTCCTGACTTCAGGCCCAACACTCTATCCACTGCACTACCTAGCTTCCTGTTTAGAACCTAGTTAGCAAGAATAATTAGCTAAAATAGTAAGACACCAGAAAGTTGGTTGGGTTGAGTTCTTCCACCCAACGGTACCTAGCACAGCCCTCCCTCACTCATAACAAAGTCAAGTGCAAGTCATGCCATCGTTTCTCTGATGTCATGGTCTTCTTTGAAAATGAAGGAGTAACCTTTGCTTTCTTTCTATCCTTCCCTCTTCTCCCCACCCCTCCCTCCATGGACTGGGGACTTGCTCTTCCCTCTTTAAAGGGAATCTTGTGCTTCTTGCCCCAGGCAAAATAAAGTGTATCTATTTCATTATGTACTGTCATATTAAATTCATTGCATTTAATTTAATTTTAAGAATAATTAAAAAAAATAAACAGTTAAATTCATTGCTGATTCTATATAGTTAATTGTTTATAACCTCAACTTTAAACTTTGAATCTTGGCTTCATGATCTAATTTAATATGAACATTTTGTGACAAAATTCTTTCTGAAAATTTATCAGCTCTATGTCAGTGCTGACTGACTGTATCTTTTTTGGGGGGGAGGGGATCTAACTTTTCTCCTAGCACATAATGCTTTATTTTTTTCTTTATTTCAAGGAAGTCTTAAAGGTTGAAGTGGTCTGGTATAGTAAATAGATTTTGGGACATGGAATTAGGAAGACTCATTTAAGAACTGCCATTGCTACTTAGCGGCTATATAAACACAGACAAGTCACTTACCCTCTATTTGCTGCTGGCAAGTCTCTGGGACTAATGGACTAAGGCACTGTCTGGTTGTGGTGCTCTATATTTTTGGAAGGAATTCAGGCACTGGAAAATCACTTTACATTCCTTCTGGTTTCACATTTAGCTCACGTTCGATCGACTCATTCCTCAGTAAAATCTTGAGCTAATTAATGTTAAGCTCCTTTCCAATTTTTACATTCTGTGATTCTATATCTTTACTCCCACATCATACTTTGGTTTAGAACTCAATGGTCAATTAGGGCATTTTTCTCTTCTACTTCTTTATCCAAGAAAAAATGTGCTTTGTCTTCACTATAAGACTGTGTAGTGATGTCCCTTCCCCTCACTACAGGTTGGATTCCATAAAATAAGGAGATCAAATTTTTAGCTATAGTTCCCTGTTATAGATGAACAGTTTCTAACATGTCTGTATTGAAACCTGTCATGGCCTTTAGTGGCATGTGAGAAAACTGGGCAAAGCAGATGTTAAGCTGAAAGTAGGACTGTTCTTTGGATCAGATTTACTAAAGGCTGGGGTGGAATGTAGAAATAGGGAATAACTTTTAACCATGTTTGTTTACTTTTATCTGTTATTGAATATTTACTTAAAATTGGACATACTCAATAAAGAACCATTTAAGGGACCCTGAGCTTGAAGAATCAAAATAAAGCTATTCTTTCAAACAAAAGGAAAAGGTTATCCTCAAATAATAGACTCATCCATCTTTCTGCTGGAAGGCAATACAAAATGTCACCTTCTACCCCTATCCTAGGATGGGGGTAGAATATATGTGAGAATGTACATGTAGAAAGTAACCCAATGCATTTTAGTGTGATACTCATCAAACCAGATATACCATCTGATGTAACCTTTAACTGTAATCTTGGTGTGATGGCATCAGTCCTTGGTCCTAATTGAGTTCAAATACTAGCAAAGTTTTGAGTATAGGTCAAGGTGACGAAGTGTTTGTCTTCTGAGGACAAACCCAGCTATGTGAGGAGAGGCTCATTACCAGAAGGTTGGCTCCCAAGTGACAAATTTCTTTGGTCAAATATATTCATGAAGGCCATCAATCAATCAACCAATTGAATCAACCAGCACTTATCAAATGTTTACTATATGCCAGGAATTGCACTCTACTTTGGTGCAGAGGGTACTGATAGTCTATAAGAATCCTTAAAGTAATGAGTTGACCATTATCAGTAACAGAAATCATGAATGTAACTCTTTCTATAAAACAAGAATTTCTGTTCATAATTTAAAAAAATCAATATTAACTACAATTCTGGATTGTAAACGCTCAAGACAATGTTGCTAAAGGTCTTACTTAATTTTAAAAATATTAAAACTCAAAAACATAAATGAAATCAGTTAATAAAGTCTATTTTTGAAATTTTAAAGAAAGTAAAAATTAAATCAAAAAAATTTCAGCTACATCAAATAAGTTCTTGAATTTCTTAAATTTAGCGAATATGACACTGTGTTCATTAAGAGCTAATAACTGTAGTCAATTATGTAGTACTTTAAGATTTGTAAAGTACTTTACCTTACTTGATCCCAACAATAAAGTTTTAAGAATTTGTGAATACTTTTATAGGTTTAGACAGTAGATGAAAGACACCATAGTAACCAAATGGGACCTAGGGAACTAGCAAGTTCAACATCTAGAGACATCACACCACCAAAAGGTTTGGCCTGTAACTTCTTGTTCCTTCATTTTAATTTTAATTTTGGCTTATGAGGGTCAAGGCAGGTAATTTGCTTGGGCAAAATGAAGAAGATGAAAAGATCTTAGAAGACACTGAGTTCTTCTTTCAACAGATAACTGTGTTATCATTATTGAAGTGTGTCTATACTCAAGAAACTGAGATACAAAGTAAATTTCCTTTACGACTCACTTGGAGTTGTGGTTTAGCATGGCTATTCCTAGAAAGGCATTATCCCCTATGGGCCAGCTGAGTTGACTACTCAAGGGTTCCCTGTATGGTTTTTTTTTTTTTTTATTATTTTTATTTATTTATTTTTAGATTATGACATTCACTTCCACAAAACTTGGAGTTCCAATTTTTCTTCCCGTCTCTCCCCTCCCCCACTCCATAACACCTTGCACTCCGATTACCCCATCCCTCAATACGCCCTCCCTTCTATCCACCCCACCCTTCCCTTATCCTCATCTTCTCTCTTTTCTTGTAGGGCAAGATAGATTTCTATACCCCATTGAAGTGGATATTATTCCTCCCTGGGGCCCCTGGGTTGAGAGACATCTGTTAGGTTGCTGGGCAGGGTTGGATAACCTTGGCTAGCAGCAGCATTCTGTTGGGCCCCTGTCAAAACATTATTCCCCCTGGGTTGTGAAATATCTGTTGAGTTGCTAGAAGCTATTTTCTGTTGGGCCCGCTTGCCTGGCAACAACTTGGGCTCCCCTGTCAGAACTGTTCCTGTAGACCCCCTTTGCCAGGCAACCACTTTCTGCTGGGCACCTCCCTTCCTGACATCCATTTTCTGTTGGGCCCCTTTCCTGGCAACTACTTTCTGTTGGGCCCCCTTGCCTAGCAGCGATGTTCTGTGAGAAATGTTTGTTGTAGAAACCGCAAGGCTGTACCAAGAAGCACCAAAATGCTTAAATGTACACACACACCTTAGTTCGGGGCTGTCTCCTCTGGGTTTTTCCATGAGGCAACTGCCAGCCTGGCTAATTAAGACGCTCTCAAAATTCCCAATTGACTCTTGCCTGTGAATTTCTCAGTCTGTCCATTTCACCCATTACCTGTATTTCTGTATTTCTTCTTATATGCAATAACAATTCTCAACATTCGTTATTAATACTTTGAATTCCAACTTCTCTCCCTTCCTCCCTCCCCATCCATCCCCACTGAGAAGGCAAGCAATTCAATATAGGGTACATATGTGTCATTTTGCTAAAGACTTCCATAATAGTCATGTTGTGCAAAACTAACTATATTTTCCTCCATCCTACCCTACACCCCCTTTATTCTATTCTCTCATTTGACCTTGTCCCTTCCCAAAAGTGTTTACTTCTAGTTACTCCCTTCTCCCATTTGCCCTCCCTTGTATCGTCCCCCTCATCCCACTTGTCACCTTCTTCCCTACTTTCCTGTAGTGTAAGATAGATTTTCATACCAAATTTAGTGTGCATGTTATTCCTTCCTTAAGTCATGTGTGAAGAGTAAGCTTCACTTTTTCCCTCTCACCTCCTCCCTTTTCTCTTCCATTGAAAATGATTTTTCTTATCTCTTTTATGAGTAATAATTTGCCCTATTCCATTTCTACCTTTCTCCTCCCAATATATTCCTCTCTCACCCCTTAATTTTATTTTTTATAGATATCATCCCTTCTGATTCAACTCAACCTTTGCTCTCTGTCTACGTGTGTGTGCGTGTGTGTGTGTGTGTGTGTGTGTGAGTGTATAATGCTTCCACCTATCCAAATACTGAGAAAAGTCTCAAGAGTTACAAATATTATCTTTCCATGTAGGAGTGTACACAGTTCAACTTTAGAAAGTCCTTTATGATTTCTCTTTTCTGTTTACCTTTTCAAACTTCTCTTGATTCTTGTGTTTGAAAGTCAAATTTTCTTTTCAGTTCTGGTCTTTTCATCAAGAATGCTTGAAAGTCCTCTATATCACTGAATGACCATTTTTTTTCCTTGAAGTATTATACTCAGTTTTTCTGGGTAGGTGATTCTTGGTTTTAATCCTAGTTCCTTTGACTTCTGGAATATCCTATTCCAAGCCCTTTGATCCCCTAGTGTTGAAGCTGCCAGATCTTGTGTTATCTTGATTGTATTTCCACAATACTCAAATTATTTCTTTCTAGCTGCTTGGAGTATTTTCTCCTTGATCTGGGAACTCTGAAATTTGATCACAATATTTCTAGGAGTTTCTGTTTTCAGGTCTCTTTCAGGAGGTAATTGGTGGATTCTTTCAATATTTATTTTGCCCTCTGGTTCTAGAATATCAGGGCAATTTTTCTTTGATAATTTCATGAAAGATAATGTCTAGGCTCTTTTTTGATCATACCTTTCAAGTTGTCCCATAATTTTTAAATTGTCTCTCCTGGATCTATTTTCCAGGTCAGTTGTCTTTCCAATGAGATATTTCACATTATCTTCTATTTTTTTCATTCTTTTGGTTTTGTTTTGTAATTTCTTGGTTTATCATAGAATCATTCATTAGCTTCCCTCAGCTCCACTCTCATTTTTAAAGAATTATTTTCTTCAGTGAGATTTTGAACCTCCTTTTCCATTTGGCTGATTCTGCTTTTTAAAGCTTTCTTCTCCTTATTGGCTTTTTGAACCTCTTTTTTCAACTGAGTTAGCCTATTTTTAAGGGTGTTCTTTTCTTCAGTATTTTTCTGGGTCTTCTTTAGCAAGCTGTTGACTTGATTTTCAAGCTCTTCCATGGCCTGAGCCATTGTATAGTCATTTTGGAGGTACTGGATGCAGAAGCCTTGACTTCCTCTGACAGTATGCATTTTTCTTCCTCATCTGAAAGGATGGAAGGAAATACCTGTTCACCAAGAAAGTAACCTTCTATGGTCTCATTTTTTTCCCCCTTTATGGGCATTTTCCAAGCCAGTTACTTGACTTCTGAATCTTTTGTTAAGAGGAGGGTCCTAATGCTCCTGCTTACCCCAGGACCATGCTTAGGGCTTAGATTCAGATCAGCTGTTCAATTCCCACAGGGACTTTAGGTGGAGTGCTTCATAGATGGACGCTACTGTTGCTTCTACCACTGCTGCTTCCTCTGCCACCCATGGCCTGGGGCCTGTGCTCAGGGGGACCCTGCCCCCCTCTCGCCTAGCTGGGAAAGTCCTTTCACTGACCTTTGAAGTTTTCTTTGGCATTTGTGGGTTGAAGGATCTGAGACCCTCCCTGCTGGGGATTCTGTCCTGAAAGCTTGTTCTGGTCTTGTTCCTCCCAGTGCTGCATGGCCAGGGCTGGGCTCTGCTCCACTTAACATCTCATGGGATAGACCTTTCCTGATTGCCTTCCAGGTTACCTTTGGCTGGAAATCTCTTTCGCTCTGTTGTTCTGTGGATTCTGCTGCTCTACAATTTGTTGAGAGTCTTTTTTACAGGTATTTTATGGGCTGTAGGAGAAGCACTAGAGTTTGTGTGTCTTTCTACTCTTCCATCTTGGCTATGGGTTCCCTGTATATTACTTTGACTTTCAGCAAGGAAATTGAGGTCCAGATTAAGTGAACCTACAAGGGCCTAGTCCTAGGGAGAGGTCTGCCATTTCCTGGAATGAGTGAGGCAGTGGTGATCAAGAGAATCTTTTTTTTCAGTATTATTTAGACTGACTCAGCTTTCTAGGGTTTCCCTATCTGAAAGCAATAATACTGTCTGGGAAGGACATTACAACTTAACTGTTCCAACTTTTCTTGCTGCAGGAATCCTTTCTATCTGATCACAGACGATAGACATCTAGTGTTTACAGTCAGAGCATTTCTAGAGACAGGAAACTCACTACATTGTTACTCAGCCTTTCTCAGTGTTGGACAGCTCCATTCAATAGACAGTAATTTCTTACATATATGGTAGTTAGATGGCCCAGTAGATAAAACAGCAGATTTTGAGTCAGGAAGACCTGAATTCAAATCCAATGTTAGACACACTGTATGACCTGGGAAAGTCACTTAATTTTTGCCTACCTCAGTTTCCTCATCTGTAAAATGGGGATATTATCACATAGCAAATGAGATATTTGTAAAATCATATAAATGCTAGCCAATTGTTGTTGCTATTCATTATTTTACTGAGCTTAGATTTCTCTCACTCTCTCTTACATCCATTGACCATGGTTTTACTAACCTTCAAATACTCCTTAAATCTGAGTCATGTTATCTTCTATCCTGTAGTCTTGCTCTTTGGAGACAAGCACAGAAAAACCAGTATGCTCAGGCTAGGTATGTAAAATGTGTTGCAATCCTTACATTAGTATATAAATGTTAGCTATTAATTTTATTACTTCCATAGTTGCTAACTTTTATTCTATTTCATTGTATCAGGGACAAGTGGGAATGCTATCTAATCTTTAAAGACAATTAGCAGGGAACTTCCTTAGTCTTCTTGTGGCTAAATATCCCTAGTTCATAGTGTAACATAGCAGCTCTCTCTTTTCTCCCATCTCTAATTCCCATTCACACAGGCTAGCCCTTTTCTAAGTGCCTAGAAAATGATTACTAATTAGTGTTCTAGATGTAACCCTAAGGCTCACTGAGGTTTCTAGTACTATTGTTCACTGGTTTAAAATGTACTCCTTCCCCTATAAAGACTGCGCCACACTATTCAGAGTCAAGGGGACTAGAGTATGATGGTAATGAGTTACACATGAGAACATGGCCAAAGGGAAAAAATACATAACTTCTGATTACTGGAAAACCTTTCTTGAATTCATAGTGAGCATTCTTTTTGGGTTCAAAGGAATTGCTTCCTCCTTTGAGTGACTATTTTTCTGTATCTGCATCCCTCCTCATTGTGGTTTTCTCTGCTCGTGATTGGATACATTATTTCCTACTGATCTAATCTTCAATGCCATGATCAGTTATGGTAGAATAGGATAATATTTCCTCTGGCTTCTTCCCTCCCATCCCTTACTGTACCCTGGTGCAAGCACAAGTACCCACCTCCTCAAGGCACTCCAAAAGTCTCACTGATTCATCACTGTACTGTGAAGTCAAGAAATATGGTAAACTTGTTTGGTTGGTCAATCACAGCAGCCCCTTCTTGATCCAACCAAAGAAATTCACATCTCTTAGGGGACTGTAGAATATAAATCATCATTTTATACATTTAATGATTCCTTATACCATTACATTAGAATCTCATCCTTTATAACAAGATTATAAGTTTACAGTTGAAAGGGCCTCCTTTGGTCATTTAATTCAGCTCCATCATTTTAAGTTAACTGACTTGTATAAGGTCACATGGGGTAGTAAGCAACAGCCTCACTAAGAGTGGGTCTTCAGTCACATTTACTAGCACTTTTCAGTACCTTAGAATGTAGTTTATATAAGGCTAGTGGCCTGGAATTGTTGGAAGACTGGCTTGAATCAGCAACATTATTCAAATGAATCATATTTTGGATTTTGGAGGTAGCATGTTCACAATAAAAACTGTTTTGTACATCACTTACGAATTGGAAAGTTCTAGATACCAGATTTGCTGATATACATCAATATAATTCTCCAATTTAATAACTTTTAGAAGCCTATGAAAAATAATCAATATTTTAAAATATTTAATTAGAAATTAAGCTCCTTGACTTCTTTCTATTTTTGCTCAAATGATATGTATCCTGACCACTTACTATCTTGGTTTCCTCCTTTGAACATGATCTAATTTCTTATTCCATATGAGAAAAACAGATTTGTAAAGATGTTTGATATGGATCTGGGCTTTATGGACCCCCTTCAAATTGCATTTTCATTTGTCCTGCTGGGAGATACAGGAGAACATGGGAAACCCTCTGCTCTCTTGGAACAGCATCTCAAGAGGATATGTTATTTACTGACTACTCTTCTATTTTTCCTCTAAAAGAGGATACAGGGATTTCCTACCCAACTTTAGGGTAGGTTTGGGGATTTTCACATTGGGTTGAAGATTCATTTACTCTTACTCCTTCCCTTTCCCCTGCCACAGTTCCCCAAAGACAGACCAAAGTCCAAGGGATATACATTCTTTTGCTGAAGGCGTTTGCTCTTATTATAGCATTTGAGGTTAGAATTTATGAATCCTATCCCTCACCCATAATCCCCACAATAAGGTGTTGATCCATGAGTTAGAGAGTGAAAAGTAGGAAAATACTCTGAGGATTCATCCCTGCTAGCATGTTTGTTGTAGAACCCAGAAGTGGTGGTGAAAAGTGGCACTTTTTCCTTCCCCTTGTCTTCCCCTCTCCTCCCACAAAGGAAGACTAGCTCAGTTCCTTGCACATAAGTACTTCATAAATGCTTACTGAGTTAAATGGAATCACTGCCTTGGATGAATGTTATGGGACCCTCTCTTCTCTCAGTCTACGATTTCCTGATGAGGGTATGCCTTCTATTTGTCCTTTCTGTTTTTTCTTCCAAGTGCAGCTCTTCCTAGTAGCCCTTTAACTTACTTTCCCGTTCAAAAAAGTCTATGCTTAATGTGATCTAGTTTTCCTTCATGTCTATATTAATACCACAACCACCCAGAACCACAAAGCTTTGGTGAGTAACAGTAGCTGATTGCTATGTAAGTCCTCCTGACCAAATTCCATGACTATGACATGCTAAAGCAGCAGGCAAGTCATCAGTGACAGCTCATCCACCCAGTTTCATTATAGAGTGTGGCTGATTTCTTTGAAAATGAAATTGAAAACTCCATAGGAGGACCCAGTGAGAGGAAACTTCTTGTGATCAGTCAGAAAACTAAGTAGGAATCCAAAAGGACTTGAGATAAGGCAGCATGAAGGTCCAGGAAGAGGAATGAAGCCAAGTCATACATCTTCTATGCAGGGGCAGAATAAACAATAATTAACACCAGGTCCTCCAATAATATTACTTTAGATTAGGTGAGCAAGGCTCACATTATCAGCCTTTTAGCCTTGTGAGAGCCTGTCTTAGGTTATGTTAAGAACTCCACAGCCACTTTATCCCTAGAGTCTCTTACTGTAAGTTTTTCCTACAAATTTTGGCAGGAGCCAGACACATCTCTTCCAGCAGCTTGGCTTAGTCTCGTTCTTGGGACACCTGGATGGTTCCTGCTGATTGCCTAGTGCAGGATGGGAACACACAGAATTCTTCAGAGCATAGAACTCAATTATAATATGCTCAAGGATCCTCACATAAACAGTTTAGATTAGAGTTAGTGGGGTGGGGACGAATGAGAGAGAGAGAGCAAATGAAGGCAGTTCAGAGACAAATCAAGCCATGTGAGCACTCTGCTCCAAGAGGCCACTCTAGCTTGCAAATGAGTGAAGCAACCCTTCAGTTGGGGCAACCTCTGAGTCTGGCAGCCAGGGTTGGTGTTTAGCTGCACAAATAACTTTTGAGAGCTGAGAGCCTACATAATGAGATACTGCTGCTGAAATAAGAAGCACCTGCTCTTAGCTGAAGATTATGATCACCTTCAGATCCAGGGCACCCCAGAGCATCTGGCTTCCATGTACAAAGAAGATGGGAGCAAAGGTGGAGATGGGGCCCGATGCAAGAAACAGAAGATTGATTGTCTCAACCCTATCACGAGGGTATGACATGAGAGTTTGGGTATGATTCCTCTTGGTTGTGGTGTCAAAACACCAAAAACATCACCAAGAGTCCCTCAGCCTGGCAGAAATAGACATAGGGACCCGAGATGAGCAGTTTCCTTTTCAAACAAAAACAGCAGTAATAACTCCACACCAAATTTTCTAATTTCTTTTGCTCTTTCATCATCCCCATTTCAGAATATATCCTCTTGCCTCCTCATTTTAGCAAGACATTCCTTGTAGCAAAAAAATTTTTTTTAAGTAAAGAAGGGAGAAAAGCAGTTCAGCAAAATTAACACAGTATCTGTGTCTGATAGTCTGTGAAATATTCCACACACATAGTGCCCCACCTCTGTAGAGGTGCAGGGGGGGGATTATTTTTGTTATATATTTGTTTAAGTTGTGTCTGGCTCTTCACATCCCCATCTGGGGTTTTCTTGGGAAAAATACTGGAGTGGTTTGACATTTCCTTCTCCAGCTCACTTAGTAAATGTCTGAGGCCAGATTTGAACTCATGAAGATTAGTCTTCCTGACCCTAGGCCTGGCACTCTATTCACTGTGCCACCTTGCTAGCTGCCCACACTAATTTTCTTAACTTTTCTCTGAGAACAAAACTTAACTCTCTTCAAGAAAATTTGCTGAGTGTCTTAGTTTTATTGAATATGGACGGTATTGGCAGGGTCAGTCTTTTGGAGGAGGGAAGCATCTTTGCGCTAACTCCCTACTTTGTTTCATGCCCAGTAGAACAGATCAGAATATAGGACAAATAATCATAATGTTTGTGCAGTGCTTTAAATTTCATGAGGTGATTTCCTTGAGTGGCAGCATTATGTAATGGATAAAATTCTGGGTTTAGAGTTGGAAGACCCAGTACCAACTGCTGGTTATGCTTCTTACTACCTGAGTGAATTTGAGCAGTTAGTCTATTTGTTTGAGAGTCACTTTCCTCAACTGCAAAATATGGAGGTTTAGTAGATTATCTCTATAGTTCATTCTAACTGTGAATTTATTAGATAGGTCATGCGAGTTTCACTCTACTCATCTTGTAGATTAGAAAATGCAGAACTAGAGAATTTAAGTGATGTGACCTACAGAACGCTTAAGTAACTAAAAGCACAAATTAAAATTTAGTTCTTATTCACCCCAAGTCTAGTAGTCTTTCCAACAGGCTATGATGAAATGGAACATAAAAGTGAAAGGACTCATCCTTGTCTTCTGCAACTAGAGATGAAGAGATGGAGATCCCCTTGGGAAGCCCGGTCATACAGGTACATAGCAAATCACTAGGTACTGATTTCCAGGTGAATGGGCAGTAACCAAGGTCATCATTGCAGTCAAAATCACAATTTTCTGTGGGAATTTCTGTTTCATGAATTGATTCTGTACCAGATTTCCCAAAATGTCCAAGACAGTCTCCTTTTTTGCTCCTCAGGAGTCAACATTGTTTTGGAGAACCAGGCAGCAGATTGCTTAGGAAATGCCCAAGCATAAGGCACCCTTCAGGGGGAGAAGGCAGAGAATCAGCTAGCTGGTGCTTTAAAAAAAAGCCCTAAGGTGTTCTTCTATAGACACTCCAAACAATTCTGGGGCTGGCTGCTTAGCAACACCATCTCCCTCCCACCTCCAACTTCCAACCAGACATGTTCTGGCTGCGTATTATTTGTTTGTGACATTTTTTCCCCTCTGATGTTCATTTTAACCTCTCAGCATAAAAATGAATGTATATGGGAGTAAAGGAAGTAGTAGGGTGGACAGAGATCACTCCCTGGGGATGATCCTAGCTTGAGGAACTGCAAACTAATTTTAATATTAGCAAGATTAAGACAACATTTGGAAGATAAGACTGAGATATGACATAGGCAAAAGCCCCTTCCAGAAAGTATTCAGTTTTACTTTTCTTTTTAAAAATGAATCTAGCCCTTGTTCTCCTCCACCCATGTGTATAATTAAGAATTGACTCTGGTCACAATTAAGACTATGATCTTGCTGCAAAGTAAAAAATACCAATAACCATATGTCGAGAGTATAAAAATTCCTCCTATACATGGCATACATTTCAACTATAGGACCAAACATTTCAGAAATTATCTTTGGTTTGTGGAACCAGACAGGCAATCATAGCAGGTAGAACAGTAGGCTTGCCTCTGACAGTAAATAGTTGTGTGACCATGGACATATTACTTCACATATATAGGGTCCCTTACATATGTTCCATATTTACGTTCCATAAACTAATTTGTTCTTGTTAAATAAAAACCCAGTCATGCTGCTAGGGCTGGCACAAACCACCATTCCCTAGGGCCTGCTATTGGGAAAGGTTAATAAGGCTGGTGGAGTTCTGAGCTAGGGCTAAAGCCCTGAGGGATGTTTTATTGAGTCCAACATCAAATATGATGAGCCTGGGGTGGAGGGCAGGACTAGGCTACTTAAGGAGGGGTGAATTAACTCAGTTCAGAAATGGGATTAGCAGTGGGACTTGGCCATGAGTGACTGCTACCCTTCCAGCCTAGTAAGATAGGGTGATCCAGTGTCAAAAATCAAATTAAATCAAAAGCAAACAGAGTCACATGGGATAAGAAATGATATAAAATGTGAAATATTTCATTCTTCTGGTGTGCAGCAAGAGGTAAGAAACTTGTGAGAGTAAAGCTGAGGCACCTGTAAGCAATTATACACATTCATCAGTTTCAAGGGCCAGCTTGTCATGAGGCCCCCACCAATGGAGCTTATAAAAATTGAAAACACACGTTCATATGCACAAATGACATAATTGGGTTCATGCGCTGATTTAATTGTCTAAATGAGTGTTTTGGTGGGAGAGCTCTGTAGCAGTCGTATGAAAAATTGGTCCAAGTGCTTACTCGTCATTTTAATGTACAAGAGTGATAAGAGATAATATGCCACAAATCAAATGAAAATTTCAAGGAAAATAATACCTTTCCCACCAAAAAAAAAAAAAAAAAAAAAAAGCAAGAGAAAGAAAGGAGGCAGTCCAGAAGGGTAGTATCTCTGGCAGGAGAGTTCTCAATTAAAATACGTTTTTCTTCCTGGTCTGAATTTGGATTCATTTTGGAAGCAATAGATTTTTAGAATTAGGGAAAAAAGCCTTAAATTTAAAACATCTTTTATCTTATCTGCAAGTTTATTAGAATAAAGCCATGACAAACCCACTGCCAGTCAGTTAGGGGCTCTCCTAGTGGGGAACTAGTGGTTTTAGAAAATGTCCTTTTCAAATGTAAAGTAGGTTCAGCCCTTCCCCCACCTTCCCAGCCCTTCCTGCTGTAAGCTGACAATTTAGTCTCCACCATTCAACTGTAAGTTCCTACATGGACATTTATAAGAACACTGGCAGGCTCATGGTTTTTATTCAAGCCAGAGCCTCATTTAAGCAAGAAGATGCATTTTATAGATTCAGAAATCCAGAGCTCGATGATATTTTGATATTTTCATTCATCTTCTCCCCTTTACCTCTTACCTCTACCCCCCTGCCCAGACTTCATATTAACCAACTTGCTCATCCTCATGCTCCATTGAACTCTAGCAGATTGTGGCTATGAGAGCACAGAATTTTTCACCTCCTTTCTTGCTGGCCTTTAGGAAGTAAAGATCGCTAGAAGGAAGGTGGAAATAATCTCAAAAATATAGGAATGGGGATCAGAATGTAATTTTTAAGAAAGATGCCTGCATTTTATTGAGTGGAGACCCACAAAACCAGTTGGCATTTGATGCTTAGGGTTCAGGTTCCATTTTAAAGTTTGATGCTACATTAAAGGGTTTATTGCTTAATTTGATGTTGGTTACACAGAATAGTGCAATCAGAGCCAATCTCTATTAAATGTTTGGGTGGAAGCCTACTGTGCTCAATGGTCTGCACATAATAGCAACAGAAAATACTACAAAACAGCTCCAGAAAACAAAATCGATTCAGTTCCATTCAACAAACATTCATTAAATTCATCCTAGGAGCAAGGCTCCTTGCTAAGCTCTGGGGCTACAAGGAAAAAGACAAAAAAATTGAAATAGTCCCTACCCTCAGGGAGTTTGCATTTCTAGGAATTTGTGTCTGCTCTTGGAATGAAGAAAGGAAGCACTAGAGTCATGGCTTGTGTCTACCTGTCTTTCCTGTCCACAGATGGTAGATGAATGATAGACTTGGAAGAAGAGTTTCTGAGTTGGCTGCAACAAAAACTATTTTTAACTGTTGGTGGGAGAGAAAACCCTGTTTTCTGCATGTAGGGCATTTAGCTGAATGTGCTACATAAAATGGAAATGATTCATTAGGGTCTGTGTTGTGAGTGGGATGGAAGACTGGGTTATCACATTATTCCTCAGAGAGATGTTTCATCTGGCATCCTCTGAAGTCTCAACATGGGCACTGCCACCCACATAACTAAGGAAAACCTGATCAAGGTTCTGCTGAGTGTGGTGGGGTAGAACCAAAAATAAATCCACGCGTAGGCTTGCTTCTCATAAGAGAAATAAGCTATTTGACCAAAAGGTGAAGCAAACTCAGATAAACTTTTCTTTCCCTTGATGACATGATGAGAGAACACCATTCTCATTTCTTGGTACTGAAGATGGTTGCCATAGATTCTTGGTGGCACATTTCTGGAAAAGTTGGGAGGGGTTCCTCATGAATACGCATGTCCCTTTCAACAGACATACCAAGAAGGAGAAAAAGGAAATGAGTCATAAGATAATAGATCATAAGAGGTCAGAGAAAAAGGATCATTTAGCTTTCTACCCCTCATTTGAACAGATAAAGGAACTGAGAGATATGAAGATAAAGTCACTTACCCAACCTCACAGAGTTAAAAATCACAGCATCTTAGAAGACCTGTGAGGCAAGGCAGGTTTATCCAAATCTGATAAAAGTCAATTCTTTCTACAGCATCTCTGACAACAGTCATCTACTGAGTGAATGTGAGGGGGTGAGGAAAGGAGTAAGTTGAGCTTGACTCTGATAGTTGATATTCAGAGCATCAGTGGTGAGAAAACCCTAGGTTTATACCTTAGACAAAAATGGAGTTTTTCTCAAGCTATACAATCTGAGAGAGTGGGGGGTGGAGACTTGAAATACAAGAGGAAGGAACTGTCATGATAAAAAAGTGGACCCTAGAGTAGGAACTGGGACATCACAGAAAATAACTGTTTAAATCAGCTTTGGAGATAGCACAAACCTTTGGGAAGCTGGCTTTAGTTCAAGTCATCCGAGAAGCTCATTTCTCATCAGATGCCATTAGCCAGCCTGCAGGCAGATGGGAGGAATTGATCACCAGATTGGAAAAGATGAAAACTTTATTTTGAAGACTGTCAGAGGTCTCATGGCAGGAAAAGAGTTCTGACCTCAAACAATTTTCTAGCAATCAGTGCTCAAAATTTGTTCCGGTGGTAAGTGGAGGCCCACTCATGAATCCATGATTTTAACTTTGATATTAAAGCTGATAGTTACAGTCATATGAAATTTTTCTTCTATATTCTTTTTTTTCTAAGTAAATTTTCCTGGTGTCCTGAAGACCTAGCATGAGCATCTACGATGTTAGTACTTTTAAAAATAGCTACCATTCGGATAGTGCGTTAAGGTTTGCAAAATGCTTTACAGATTATCTCATCTTATTTTCATAACAACCCCTGGGAAGCAGATAGTATTAACCTCATTTTGCAAATGAGGAAACTGAGGCACTTAAGTGACTTGCCCAGGGTCAAATAGCTAATAAGGGTATATTTGAACTCAAGTCTTTCTGACTTCAGGTGCAGCACTCTATCTTACTGTGCTGTCTCATTAAAAGGGTGCATCCCTTAACATGAGTACATTGGTCATTTCTCCTATCTCTTCACCATTAGCATGGACTAGATTCTGAGTACTTAGAACTTAGTGAGAAGCAGATGCTTGAAAGAAATTTTTTTTAAAGAGATTTCTCAGGGATACCAGTATTTAATATGAAAAGTGGCCTCTGTAGTTATTCTTAACATTTCAGTCATTCTGTCCATTTCTTCTACCTATACACCCTCCTTTCCTTAATAATATTTCCCTCTCACAGTTTTACCCACTGTCTCAATCATGTCTATCAACATCCAGGATTCAACCTGCTTCTAACGCATCTCACTGGGAAGAACAGAAGTCTAAATTCCACTTACAACATGGATACATACACACACACAGGCACACTACCGGTGCTCTACTGCTTTTATATTTATAGCATTTGTATATACATCAGAAGCTCTTAGCCTCTAGCCTTGGACCTCTGTCATATGTTCCAAATAGGCTAATAGTAATTGTTGAAGCTGGGGAAAACAACCCTAATATTGCTGCTGCTGGTGATGGGTGTTTTAAGACCCCTGGAGTTACTATGATGGATGGCACCCATCTGCTAAATAGAGCTCCTTTTTTGGCAACGAAGTTTGGTGTGAGGTGTTCAAAAGACTTTGGTGTCAGACCAAAGAGCTGGTCTTACCAGCCCAATCATTTCCAAAGGAACAAAAATATGCTCTGTTTCATCTAACTGTACAACAAAGCTGTGTGAATAATAAAGAAGTTAGAGTAGAAAGGGGTGCTTTAATGGTAACTCTGTATTCCAGGCTTTGGACAAGTCCTCAATACCCACCTAGACGCTTTATAGGCTAAGTCTAAAATATGTATGTTAGCAATATGTAGAAACAATAATGAAATTGCATAATGTTGTGAACAAAGCAGAATTCCTGAACCTGTTCTTCATTGTTAGCATCTTCTTAGGAAACACTATACATTAGGAAATGTGGTGTTTTATTAGATTAAAAAAAATTCCCTGCAGTAGATTAAGCTGACTAAGGAGGTATGAAATATTAGCTTTTGAAATTGAAAGAAAACATAGATATTCAACTACTCAACACATGGTTTGACACCCACATGCAAAAAAACACAAACAGAAACAACCCAGCAAATACTCATACTTCTGTTTTGAAGCCAGAAGCCTTTAGGAATTTGATCTTTTAAAGATTGGAATAGAGAATCATAGGGTTGTGAGAGATCTTGAGAGATTTAATTGGTGTCTACTTCGTCCCCTTTCCTGAAATTTTAACTACATTGGAAGAGTGCTGGATTCAGATTAAGGAGACTTGGTTTTAAATTCTGACACTGATACTTCTGATTGTGATTATGAGTAAGTCCTTTCGCCTCTCTAAGCCTGTTTTCTCACTTAGTAAATGGAGGTAATATTGTCTCTACCCACCTCTGAGTACTGTTTGTTATGAGGAAAATGCTCTATAAGTCTTAGGACCATGTCATTATAAGTTACTCTAGTTACTGCTCTAACCCTGCCTAAGAAGGTGGTACTCAGGCAGCAATGTTCAGTCACTTTCATATGCAACCTTTACTCCTTCATGATGCAAATTGGATATTGTGTTGTATATGTAATAGACATGAATAACCCTTGGTCTTAAGTTCCTCATCTGTAAAACGAACTGAAGAAGGAAATGGCAAACCAGTAGAAAACCCCAAATGGGGTCGCCTAGAGTTAGACACAGCTGAGATTAATCAGCCAGATGATTCTAAGGAAAGGTTCTGAGTTCTGTTTGGTCTAGCATTGTAAATGGTGTTAGAAACCATTCCTCACCTAAAAGGACTGAAAGGGTACCCAGAAGACATATTATCTTGCTGCTCAATGACCAATTCAAATACCTCAACAGCCCATCTACTTCTCCAAAAGACTGTTACAGCATTTTTGGAAAGAAAAAAAATAATTTATGCTGTTTATTCATGATCTAGGAAGAAGTTAATGTCCTATTTCTATTGAAATCTACTGCTATGTGAATTATTCTTCAGCATAGAGGGCAGATAGCAATATATTGATAGCCAGAGCCTCAGAACCTCTGGTATGTGTAAGTGTATGTTATGTGTAAACTGAGAGGAAGAATTTCTGGGGTAAGATTCCCCAAATGGAATGGACATACACAAGAGAGACCCTCAGGTGGATGATAGATAGGCTAGATACATGGAAGGATAGTGTTTTTGAGGGATTTGGGGGGAGAGGTCTAAATGGTCCCTGCTTCTACTCTGCCATCATGACTCCATGCCTAGGATGGTATTTTTAAGGACATATAAACATGCACGCACAAAGCAACTCATCAATTTGACCTGGGATTTCAATGGTGTAGTGAACTCCTAGTGAAGAAATTCCCTCTAATAATGCTGAGCAGCAACAATTCTAAAATTTATAGTTTGGGAGAGTTACTTAGGACACTGAGAGGTTAAATGATTTAACTAAGGACACCCAGCCACTACATGCTAGAGGTGGAATTTGAGCTGTGCCAAGGTGTCTCTCAATATGTTTTTAATAATTTTATCAGTGCACAGCTATACAAAACTCCATATCTACCCAGCATATAAAACAGTACCTATAGATACTAAGATGAAATTTTTCGGATTACATTAATACTAAGAATATGAAGGCCACTCTCCTCTGGACATATTCAAGCTTTTCAAATTCAGTTCAGGGCACCACATTGTGGGAAGGACAATGATACTCTAACCATGGCTTAATTAAGGTAGAATTAATTACGGTGTCCCATAAGTCGTAGTGCTGTTTTAAGCTTTAGTAGTTTAAAACAGTATGAAGAGTTTTTTGATCATCCTGTAAAATGAAACTGTCACTTCCCTACGCTTAAATCTGCTGAAGAAAGGCCAAGACAGGGGTGGAGAACCTGTGGCCTAGAGGTCACATGTGGTCCATGAGGTTCTTAAATGCGACCTTTCTGCTGAATCCAAACTTCACAGAACAAAGCCTTTTATAAAGGAGACTTGAAGATCGAGAGGGATCCATGTGGACCTGAGGACTCGGGTTCCCCACCCCTGGCACATTTGCCCTACATGGCAGAGCTAAAACTAACCTGGGATTAAACATTTTCAAGGGTGATCTATATGAGGTTAACTGAGATTTGACTATATGAATGACGTGTACATTCATACAAAAGTCATAGTTTAAATGTTTCTGACATTTATTTAAAAAGTGACACCAAAAATTCTTCACAGTTTTATATATAAAATCCCCCAAGTGAATGAAGATGGAGGGAGAGCAGCAGAGAAAGATCTCTCTGTGAACACGTACATACATGGATATACATCCCTATCCCTCTCTCCAGCTGCTCCAGAAAGGGGAAACACACAACTTCTAGAAGCAATTTCACTTTTGGAAAGCTCTAACAATTCTTTGCATGCCATCTACATCCAGAGAAAGAACAATGCAGAATGAAACAGACTATTTTCTCTTTTGTTACGTTTCATTTTGTTTAGTTTTACTCATGCTTTCTCTCATTCATTTCTCTTCTATGTAACATGACTAATGTGAAAATGTGTTTAATAAGAATGTATGTGTAGAATCCATGTAAGATTGCATGCCATCTTGGGGAGGGAAGGGGAAGAAAGGGGGAGAATATTTAAAACTTATGTGAGTATTGAAAATGGAAAATAAAAAAATAAATAAAATTGGGGGGAAACCAAAAGAATGAAAAAATAAACAACTCTTTGCATCAAGATAAAAATCTATCTCTCCACATCCTCTATCCATTGCTCTTTATTCCATTTTGGTTTTTTTTTTTTTTGGAGGGGGAGGCTGGGAACAGAAAAAGTCTAATCTACCAGTGAAGATAGCTTTCAAGTCTTCTTCTGAGAAAAGAAATTTTCTGAGTTTGATGTTTTTCAACCAACCAAATGACCTGGTCTCTAGTACCATAACTATGATAGCTGATATCTTCTAGACTTGCTCTAGCTTTTTGAATTCAACTCTGGATGTCATATTTTTGGAAGGATTACAGTAATCTAAGTGTAATCCTATTCCTTCTATGATATACCTCTTCCAATATAACTTTTAAAAGTATTTTTTTTTATCCTTAAAATTCATCACCAGTCTTCATTTCATTTGACACTACTTTTAAATGGCTATTAGGCTTTTGTTTTCATCCCCTGCTACCAGGTAGGCAAAGGTATTGCCTCCATCTTCTGTACATGGTTTGCTTTTCCAACTTGTTAGCCAATTAATTCACTATACAGCTACACTGCTCTCATCAGGAAGTTCTCCTATACATACCTATATATATGTATGTATGTGTGTGTGTGTGTGTGTGTATAACATGTTTCTGTTAGTCATCCTACTAGTGTCTGTCTTTCTCTGAATATGCATCCATTCATATAGTGTATATATATATATATATATATATATGTATATACATATATATATATATATATATGCTGAAAGTATGTATTTGTGGAAGAGAGAAATAGAACACTGAAATATCTGATAGTTTGACATTTTTATAATTTTGGAACTAAGGTAAACAGAACAAAAATACCATCTGGTAGACAACATGCAAGAAATTCAATGTTTTAATTTTATACATTTAAAAACTGTTAGTTCCAACGATAGAAATGATAGTGCCCAAATAAAAATGATTCATGCCAAAGCAAATTTTCCAAAATTAAAGAATTCTAGGAACATGCAATATGATGCATATGATAATATCAATACATTTTAGAATAAGGGAAAAATGTATCCAGAACTCAAGACAGGGCAATTAAGCATCTTTCAACCAAAGGAAAAATTCAAACTATGCAGTCAGCCAGTCAGTAAACATTTATAAATACTATCTGATATGTGTCAGACACTGTACTAAAGGCTGAGGGTACAAAGAAAGACAGAAGACAGTCCCTGATTTCAAGGAGCTCACAGTCTAACTGGGGAGACAACTTGAAAACAACTGCATTCAAAAAAGCTATATACAGATAAATTGTAATTAATCAATAGAGGGAAGGCATTAGAATTAAGAGGGATAATGAAAGGAAGTGGGGTTTTAGAAGATAGGGAAGCCAGGAATTTGAACTGAAGAGGGAGAACTTTGCAGGAATGAGGACAAATATTCTATCTTCTCCATTTTTAGGTTCTGCTTATAACTGTGAACTTTAGGCACTTAACAGGAAAAAATATGTAAATATTCCCTGGAGTGGGAAGTTAAATGTTTACTAGAAAGCAACTTGAAATATATGCATGGTTCATTGCAGAATCCTTCTTTTCACTCTCTCAGTCATTCTAGGAAATCCTGATTCAGTGGGAGAGAGAAAGAAGGAAAGCATCACAAAATGCTGAGATAAAATTTATCCAAGAAAGAAAAAGAATAAAGGAAACTTGCTTATAATGGATCAACTTCTTTTAGAAGTTGTTGAGACAATCCTACAATTAGTACTATTGTACTAAGAAAGTACAATATAGTACAAATAATATGAGTATAGCATTCAATTTAGTTTCAGATTTTTAGAGGGCTGTGGAAACTTTCATTCATTTAACATTTATTAAGCATGTATAAGCAAGGCCAAAAGATGAATAAGACAGGGTTCTTACTGCCTGAAACACAACATGTTTAAAATAAACTCATCATCTTCTTTTGTACACCTGTGCTTCTCTAATTTCTCTAGTTCTAATAGGAATCTCATCACCAAATAAACTAGTTATTTGATTAAATATTATCTGCTCATAGTGACCCATGAGACTACTGTAATCCAGCAATATTGTAATCTCATATTCCCATATTGCCAACTGCCTGATGAATATTCCATTGGCATTTCAAATTCAAATTGTCCCCAAAAGTCCTCAGCTTTTTCCCCCTTTCAACATCCCCCTTTTTGTAAAGGTCGCTACCATCCTTCCAGTCCTCCAAAGTTATCCTTCATTTCAAGTTCATTCTCCTATCCAAGTGTTGCCATTCAACAGATGTTGAATGTCCACCTCTCTTCCACCTCCTTTCTTTCATCCATACAACCTCAAGTCAGATCCTCTAACCCAATATGACAAATATGTGCTTAGTATATGCAAGATACTATGAATAGTTGCTGAGGATACAAATAGACTGCCCTGGAGAAGCTTACATTCTACTGAGCAGGGGAGAAGATACTATATTATTGGAAAAACTTCCTAATTAATCTCCCTACATTAAGCTGGTATCTTAGAAATATTAATTGGGCAGATGTATGAAGAATGCATTGGAAGTGGAGAAAATGGAAGTAGATGTCTCTGCTCCTCATTGTCACCTTAAGACTATCCCCTCTACCATTGTATTCAATCCATATTTATCAATTAAGATTCTGGTAGCTGTTATCTATAGACCTCCAGGATCTCCTTCCTTTCTCAATGACTTCAGTGCCAAGCTCATCATCTTTCTTTTCTCTCCAACAACTGTGCTCATTCTAGGAGACATATATATATATATATATATATATATATATATATATCTACCGATATCTTCTCAAATACCCCAGCTTCTCACTTCTTCAAACTATTCATTTTCCATGACCTACTCCTCTTGACAAAGACAGTCACATTCTTGATCTTACTATCAACCACAAGTGTTCCACTTCCAGGTTTATGAACTCTGAACTTTTTTTATATAGTCATAATCTTTTGTCATTTTACCTTCCCCCAGCCTTAAATCCCCATAGTTATCAACCAATACTTCTTCTTTTGAGTCCTTTCCTTCCTTAGTCTGTTACCAGTCTCCCAACCACCTGCCTGGTATTACTCTGTTTATCCATTGTCTTCACTTCTATTCATAGACTGCTGAATGAAGCTAGAGAAAATCACAAAACCATGATAACTACGTCCAATACAAATTTACATTACATAATTTAAACTGGGTTCTCATTGTGGTGGGGCAATCCTTTTATATGTCTTAATTCACTACCCCACTCACAGGTTTTAGTTATCCTAAAAATTTTTATTCCTCTCAAACCTCTAATCATCCCCTTAACCCTCATTCTCAGCTGAGAAGCTTGCTCTGTAGTTCGCTGAAAAAAGAGATACTTCACCAAGCCCTCCTTCTTCTCCCCTCCTCATCTCGTTACACAGACACCTTTCACTACCTTCTCCTCCTTTACCCCATCTCACGTGAAGAGATAGATTTTGAGAAAGCTAATACCTCTCTATTCACATATGATCCCATTCCATCTTATCTGTTTTAGCAGACTGCCCCACTTTCTCCCTATTTTCTTTTTAATGGGTTTTTACAATTTATCAATTAATTTTAATATTCTTTTTGTCTTAAATTTTGTGTTCCAAATCCACTTTCACTGAGCAGTTATACACATTAAGTACTTCAAAATACTTTTCCATGTTAGCCATATTGCAAAAAAGCAAGAAAATTAAATAAAATGAGAAAATTATACTTCAATTTGCACTCAATTCGTCAGTTCTCTTTCTGGAGATGGATAACATTTTCTCATCAGTCCTCTGGAACTGTCTTGGATCATCGATCAAAGTAGTCTTTCCCGGTTGGTCATTACTGTAACATTGCCATTGTTGCCCACAATAACCTCCCTGCTCTTCTCATTTCACTTTGCATCAGTTCATACATGTTTCTCCACTTACCAATGAAGTGAGGCTGCTGACCTCCACAGCCTTCCTTCACTCAAAACAAAGTCAAGTGCAAGTCATGTCATCATTTCTCTGATGGCATGGTCTTCTTCAGTGATGAAGGACAAACACGATCTTAATGATATTCAACATCTACCTCTCTACTGGCTCATTCTCTACTATTTACAGATATGCCCAGGTCTCCCCCTTCCTCAACAAGGCGTCACTTGATCTGTTTATCTCTGCTAGTAAATTATACTATGTCTTAGCTCCATTTTGTGGATAAACTCCTTCAGAAGGCCATTTATAATTGGTGCCTCTACTTTCTTTCCTCTCACTATCTTCTTTACTCTCTGCAGCCTGACTTCTGACCTCATCATTCCACTAAAACGGCTCTCTATAAGTCACCATTGATCTCTTAATTACCAAATCTAATGGCCTTTTCTCAGTCCTCATCTTTCTTGATTCCTCTGCAGCCTTTGATACTGTATAACCAGAAGATATTGTTTTAATATCTCTGTCCCTCTTTTTAGTTGGAAATAGCTAGCAACAGAATAATTCCTATAATTTTCATGTTACTGCTCTCTTCTGGTTTTCCTCCTACATTTCTAATTCCTTCTCAGTCTCTTTTGCTGGATCTTCATCTAGTCCATGCTTGTTAATTGTGGGTATCCCCCTAAGGATTTGTTCTGGACCCTCTTCTCTTTTTCCCTTTATACTGTCTCATTTGGTGATCCCATCAGATCCTATGGCCTTGTCATCTATATGCAAATGATTCTAAAATCTCTTTACCCAGCCGTAACTTAGGTTCTGACCTTCAGTTTCACCTCTCTAATCACTTATTGGTCATTTGGAACTAGATATCTAGTTGGCCATCTCAACATGTCCAAAACAGAATTGGTTATCTTCCCCTTCAAACTCTCTTCTACTCCCAACATCCCTGTAACTGTTAAGAGCACCACCATCTTCAGTCATCTAGGCTCAAAACGTCAGTGTCATCCTTGACTCCCCATTCTTTCTCTTATCTTCCATGCCAAGTCCAGTTGATCTTATCTTTGCAAAATCTCTAATATGTTCTCCCTTCTCCCCTCTAATACTGTATTGACCTTATCACAAGCCCTTATCAACTGACCTCTAGACTACTCAGTCTTCTAGTTAGTTTTACTGTCTCTGTTTCCATGCTCCACTCAGCTATCAAGTTGATGTTCTGAAGTGCGTGTCTGATCATGTTACTCCTCACTCTCATTCAATATACCCCAGAAAATCCCCATCACCTCCAGGATCTAATAAAAAAAAATCCTCCATTTGACTTTGAAAGCCCTTTATGGATTGGTCCCCTTCCTATCTTTCCAGTCTTCTTGAACTTTACTCCCCTCTACCTACTCCAGGATCCAGTGAAAACCCAATCTCCTGATTCTGTGAGTTTCCCCTTCCTGTCCTCATGTTTGGAATTCTCTCCCTCATTATCTCTGCCTCTAGAAGCCTTTCATGACTTCCTTTAAGTCTCAGTTAAAATCCCACATCCTGCAAGAAGTGTTTCCCAAATACTAGTGCCTTCCCTCTGAGAAGATCTCCAATCCATTATCTATCTATATGTTATTTTACAGAGTTGTTTACTTGTTGTCTCTCTTGATTTGATTGTAAGCGCCTTAAGGGCAAGGATCACTTTTGCCTTTCTTCATATCTGTAGAACTTAGCACAGTGCCTGACACATAGTGGATGCTAAATAAATGCTTGTTGACTTGACTTGACTTATTCTCAAGTAGCTCTAATTCTAATTTAGGAAAATAACAAACTATCTACAAGAATATAGGTGCAGAGAGGAGAGAAAGACCTGGAAGACAAAATTTCCCCATTGAGGCATATGACAAGACCTGGGTGGGGGTGTCATTAGGGTGTATATCTAGGTCAGATGATAGTACTTTGAACCTTAATGGTGTAATCTATTCCTCTATCCTGACATGTCCTCTAGTAAGCCATTAAAAGAGTCAAAGAAATTATATATGTATACATATGTACACATATATCTACATATGTGTATACACATCATATAAATGAATGAATGAATATACACTCACACACATATTTAAAGACCACATTAAAGGAAGGAAATAAACATTTATTAAGCACTTACTATGTGTGCCAGGTACTATGCTAAGTGCTTACAAATATAATCTCATCTTATTCTCCTAACACCTGGAGGAAGTACTATTATTTTCCTTATTGTACAGTTGAGGAAATGGAGGTTAAGTGACTTGTCCAGGGTCACATGGTCAGTAACTATCTGAAGTCAGATTTGAAATCCAGTCTTCCTGCCTCCAGGTCCAGCACTCCACCCAATTCACCACCTAGCTTCTTCAAAGGCCAATAAAAACTTCTTTTCTCAGGAAGATTACCTTCATAAAAATCACAGAACTGGAGAATTTTAAGAGACCTCAGTGGCCATCTACTCCAGTTCACATGTGAAAGGAATTCCCACTATAATATATTTGATATGTGGTCATTCGACTTCTGCGTGAAGACCTCCAAAGAAGCAGAAACCATTATTTTTCTGTGTAGCTCATTCTACTTTGGGACTGATTGGAGGCAATTTTTCATATGTATGTATGTGTGTGTGTGTGTGTGTGTGTGTGTGTGTGTGTGTGTGTGTATACACATATATAATAGGTATATATCTCTGGTTGTAGGAAGTTTTTCATATATATATGTATACTTACACACATACACACACATATATGTATATATATATATATAATAGGTATATTATATCTAGGATTATAGGAAGTTTTTCCTGACATTAAATCTAAATTTACCTCCCATTGTTCCTGGTTCTTTCCTATGAGGCCAAGTGGAATAAATCTAATCCCTTCTCCATGTGCCAGTTCTCCAAATACTTAGATATAGTTATCATATCTCCCCCAAATTTTCTCTCCTCTCGGCTAAACATGCTCAGTTCCTTCAACCAGTCCTCTTGTGACATGGACTCAAGGGCCATCACTTTCTTGGCTATTCTTAAAAAAAATTACTATCAAAAAAATGGAGACTGTCAGAGGAGAAGGGCGGCCTAGATCATGAAAGGCATGCTTCTAAGGTCAATGAACCTAACTCAATGGAAATCCTTTCTCTCTCCTTGATATTTGCCCCCATTTTTTCCTGCTTTCCCCAAGACAGAATTCCTTGGTATGACACTCCAGAGAGGCCCAACCTTGACACCAGCTGTCAGTACCTTCTGAACTTCCATGCAGCATTCAGGATGCCAGTCCCCCATTCCTGCCAGTACACAATAATTGATATTCAGACAATAAGCTCATGTTCAAAATATTTTCACCTTGGGAAACTCTTCCAGTCATTGCGTTGTATTGGCATAGTCTCTGAGAGCTGATGATCACCTCCATGCCACAATGAGGCATGAGTAAAGAATGGCATATTAAAAAGATAGAAAACTGAGCCATGGAGAGATTTCAATAACCAGCCTATAATAACGGAATGAATAGATAATAGGGTTTGCACTAGAATACAATTTTATTCTTTAATGTCTTACTTTAGTTATTTTAGCTATGATGTCTGGTTAGATTGATTCAAGATCCTTTAAACCTGATTTCATATCAGTTCCTTCCTGAAGGACAGAAGATAAACACAGATGCCAATGAACTCCTTTCTTCCAGTCTCTTCAGCACCACTAAAAATGACACAAAGATCAGGAAAACAAAGACATAAAGCCCCCAAGCTCCATAAACTATGGTTCTGGGCAAAATGCTTTTGATTTACTAACCTGAACCATACCGTGGCCTGGTTTCCAATTTTTTCAGGACTACTACATGAGGGAAAAATCCTTAGGAGATGACAATTTATACATCTCCTTCACCCTTTCTCCCCCATGACCTGTTTCCTAAGCAAAGGGAAAAAGGGAAAGAAGGTGAATGTTTTCCAATTTTTGTTGTTGCATGGAGATTCAGGTGGAGTTCTATACAGAGTCAGGGGCCCTAGTTTACAGGATGCCCCAAAGCATCATTACTGATGTCATTTATGGGATGACAAGCTGTGCCCCTCGCAATAAAGCACGGTGATGCTGGGGTAGTATTAATAGCCTTACTAATTACACTGCTATAAAAGGTTTATGACCGGTATAAATTTCCACACTATTACTCTGGTGCTGTGGCAGTGGCATTTTTCCAAAAGGGACTCATTTGTTTTCTCTTCCTTGCACTAATTCACATGGAGAAGAAAATGAAATCAAATACATCCAAGTCAAATACATCAAGGAAGATGAGGAGGGAGGCTATGAAACTGTTGGCCAATGCAGTACAAAACTGAGCAAAAGCTCTGCTATACCTAGAATTCACTGGGTGAGGGATCATTGCCACTTCAGGTTCCTACTTTAAGATGAAGAAAAGTGAATGTAGATGAAAAACAAAGCAAAACAAGATCTGTAATTTCATTGGGAATTGATTAAAGGGAATATCTGGTAAGAAAATTCCCTCCATGGATCAGACCAGCAATTGAAGTGCCCATAACAGTGAGTTTTAGTGACTTGGCTAGGACCATACAGATAGTATGCATCAGAGACATGACTCAGAGCCAGGTCTCTCTAGATTTCCAAGGCTTGCTCTATCCACTACAGCATTCTGCCTCTTTAAGACACTTTGTTACTTTAAACATCCTTGCCATTCCAATAGTGGTCTTTCTCCAGTGTTTAGTGATGTCAGGGAAAAATGCCCCCTTAGAATCAAACAGCAGAGCTGGCACAGATATTTTAAGCCCACGTTATCTAAGCTTTATATGTAAGACTCTCAAATGAAATCAAATGAATGTAACTGATTTCAAAAATGGGTCTTTTGTGTTCAGCAATCATGATGAATTTCTAGAATTTGGGGGTAGATGGAGGAGAGTTCAGACCTAAGATTTCATTATCATATTGAATTCCTAATATGGAAACTCTCACCAATATTTTAGATAACCTATGTTCAGTAACTTATAGTTTCAGAGAGAAACTCGGGGTTACTTAAGTGACTCACTAGTAATTCAGCTGGTATGTATATCAGCAAGGGCCCAGACATACACAGTAGGGCTTGCTGTACAGGTTCTTAGATCTGCTTTTCTAAAAGGAAAGTAACTTGTGAGGGATCAACAATCACTTTAATCAAACAAATATATCATTCACTTAGTTCAGGGGAAGAACTCAGTACCCTGAACTTCAGAGAGATCAACAGATGGGGCTTCCAACTGTCTGAATGTAAGAAATACATACAGCACAGGTCAACAGACAGATCCAACTGTCTGACCACATATACATAGTTACTAGAGAGAGAAGCACCAGCACCTGAGTTTTCAAAGCTGGGAGGCTCCTTAGGCTGCCCAGAGTCTTGTCTGACCAAACAAACACTTCCAATGAGCAAGTCCCAAAGTAAAACCTCACCTCAGAGCCAGAGGGCATCACAACCCTTGAGAACCAGTGCCTCATTAACAAAAGGTCTGGGACTCCCCTAATCAAGCTTCCCTTGGTGGGGAGGCCTATCAATGGGTGGGGAAGAATCTTTAACTCTTTAATTAATGTTACAGTATATCAGAGGTAGTCTTTGAACTCAGGTCCTCTGACTTCCAAGCTGGTCTTCGGTCTGTTCTACCACATTGCTTCTCCATAGTAGGGCACCAATTTGAAGACTGTTCCATGTCAAGGTGGTTGCTACAGCTTTGAAACATTTCCCTTTGGAAATGACTAATTTCCATTACAGATCAAAGACAACTAGACAACTTGGGTCATTTTAAGCATCTTAGTGGATATTTTTGCTGGGAGAAAAACCAAGATATTTCACTGACCTTCTTTCCTCAGAGAGCAGAGATAATACAACAAACACAGAAAACAGCAAAAAACAGAAACAAAAAAACAAACAAAAATCAAACAAAACAAAACAAAAAACAAACCCAAATAGCCATACCAATTTTCTTTGACTCTGAGACCCTAAAAGTACTTCATAAACAACCAGCTTCTATTTTTAGAAGAACACAATGAGGTACAAAGTCAAGAGGAAATAGCACTGAATACATACACACATATTTTTACAAATATTTTACCCATTCATGACTTTCTAATCCAAAATAGAACTAAGAAGCATAGGGAGATTTGTGCAAGGAACAAAATTCTCATCTACTGACACCTGGGGCTTGGAGCAAGTGACGTTTTAATCAAAGTATTGATAATAGCAATACTAGTGATAGGGTAGCTAAATGGCATAGTGGATAGAATATTGGGTCTGGAATCAGGAAAATCTGAGTTCGAATGTGACCTCAGAAAAGTACTAACTGTGTGATTCTGGCAAGTCATTTAACCCATTTCCCTTAGTTTCCTGAATGGTAAAACAGGAATAATAATCTCATCTACCTCTTGGGGTTGTTGTGAGGAACAAATGAGACAATAATTGTAAAGTGTTTAGCATTGTATAGAAGAAATTCACAATAATACAGTCTTTTAAAGTTTTCATAGTATTTTATACACATGATGTCATTTTATCTTAACAACTTATATGTAAAGGTTTCAGCAGTTTTCTGATGATACAACTGTGAGATACTAAGGAGAAAAGGGAGAATTTGAGAAAAGACCTACTATGACTACTGACCCACAAACCATTATTCATTTCAATTGATTTGTGCAAATGAATGATGCCAATAGAAGAAGCCCAGAATACATTTCTAGTGGCAGTGAAGTCCTTGATGGGAAACTGGAGAATTGCAAGTCACAGGGATAGGGATATTTATGTGTTCTCTTCCAAATGAAGCTGGGAAGAGAAAGGAGTATATGGGAAGTAAAGGACCTTATTGATCTAGTCCAAGAATTGAATTAATTTTCTTGGACCATGGCTCAAGGTGATGGACACCTAGGAAGGGATAAACCTAAGTGTCTCACAATGACAAGGAAGAGCTTCTTTGGCAGACAGCTTAACAACCTGATCAGAGGTTCATGAAATTGAATTTTGAGGAATATAGAGACAAATGTCCATATAAAATTTTTATATCACACACTATAGAGATCAATAGATATGACATAGAAAGAGAAGCAATGAAGATAGTCCTCTGTGACTCAAAAAAAAATAACAAGGAAGGGGGAAACTTAGAACTAATGCTTAGATATATCAAAAGAAAATGTATGAGTGATTGATTCTGACAGTAACTAGAATTTATATAGCACTTTAAGCAAAGTACTTTGCAAAGATTATCTCAAAAATCCTATAGAATAGGTACTACTATTACCTCCATTTTACAGATGAAGAAACTAAAGAGAGGCTAAATGACTGGCCCAGTCACTCAGCTAGAAAATGCCCAAAATAGGATTCAAACTCCGATCTTTCTGACTCTAAGTTCAGTACTCTTTTGACTACGCACATCCAGGTTCCTGAATAAGATGAAAGTGATGATAAACATGTTATCATAAAAGTAATAACATTTTCATTGGTTTATGTGGTGGGATGGAACTTATAATCAGAATATGGCAACAGACAGGTAGACCTTGTTCATAAGAAACAGAGCTTATTGAAAAGGTGCGAGAATTACAATCTGTATCAATTAGTTCAACATAAATTGATTAAATGCCTATTGAATGTTGTACAAAGACAAAAACAAAACAAGAAATGCTCCCTGCCCTTAAGGAGCTTACACACTACTGGGGATGACATATGTAGGTATATGCAGAATATATACTAGATCAATATGTATAAATACAAGATAATTTTTTAAACAGGCAGAACCCTTAGGATCTAGTGGAGATTAGAGAAGTTTTTGTGTAGAAGATATCACTTGGATCTTTTGAAGGAAACAAAGGATGCTAAGAGATGAAGTTGAGATAGGGATATGTAATTGAGATAGAGGAATGTAACATCATGTATGAAGTGCAGCATAATGACCTTTTGGCTAGACTTAGATTGGAAAGAGGAGTAATGTATAATAATATTGAAAAGGTAGGTTGAGTCTAGACTGCAAAGGGATTTAAAATTGAATCAGAGGAACCAAGAGGCAAAGGGAACTATTGGAGATATATACAACCTCCATGCAGAGCTATGACTAGGACAGGGGCCTGAGGATGGATAATCTAGAGGCCACTGAGAGTCTTCTTTCCAGGGCCACTTTCTCCTCACTGATGGCAACTACCCTTACCCACTGCTACCGTTGCTCTCCTGCTAGGCTTTTCCTCTACCACTGACGAGCATGCTACATCTGTCATCTGTGTTTCTCCCACCACTAGTCTCTATCAGCTCCACTGCTTTCCTGTCCAGCTCTTCCTGGTCCTCCAACAGCAGGCACTGGTTTGACTCAGTGGAACAATGAGGTATCCAGATCATCCTACCTCCTCTTACCACCTCAGTTTCCCCCACTGTCCTCCTCCCACCCAATTGCTTGCTATTAGTGAAAATGTTTCTAGTTATAGCTCCACTATTATTGTGGCAGTATATGACTCCCAGTGAGATAGAGATTACATATGATTCTTTCATAAAACAAATCATAGAATTGGCACTAAGGCAAGATATAGAGTGATGGGGGAATGCTATTACCCAGACATTTGTGGAGGTCTTTTTTCCACAAAAAGCAGAATATCTGATAAATTCTTGGCTTTCTTGGCTGACAACTTCATCCTTCAGAAAGTGGAGAAAGCATTGAAAAGAACTACTATGCTGACCAATGAGAAAGAACTAATTAGCCAAATGGAAGCAGGAAGAACCTTGGGAGAAGGTGAACATCATTTTCTAATTTTTAATGGTCAGAAGGGAATGCTGGGCATGAATAATCATATATTTTGGAGAATTCACAGAGATTTTGAAAGAATATGCAATAAAAACAGCAGGGGAAGTGCACAACCAATGATGATTTTAAAAATTAAAAATGTGATGACTTGCAAGAATTCTAGAAAAGCTAAAGCTCAAAATGAATTGTGATTTTTGAAAAATGCTTAAGAAAACAAGGCTTTAAAAATAAGTTCTGGACAAAAAGAGGAATAAGAAAGGAAGAAAACCTGTGAGTATAGATGGTTTAAAGTTAAGAATAGGGGGAAAAAAAGAACAATTGCTTTTCCTTTTGTTTTCCCTGTCAAGGATAATCATTATCAGATTGGAAAGGAAAGAAATAAATATGGTTAAGAGGGAAAGGCAGAATCGCAGAATCACAGAATCTTAACACTGGTTTTCAACCAGTCCTTTCTCTGGATTGAAATGTGTTCTCCCCAAATATGGGGAGCATGTCAGGCTCACTTTACTTTTCGTCATCCCTGAAATAAATTCTATGATCATGTGTCTACTTCTCTCCAAGAAGCCACTCATTTCTACTTCAGCTGCCCATTCTTTTTTGGTTAGATTCTAGTCTAGAATCAGCAGTTTCCTTCTTTACTTTCTCTACATTTAGAAGAGTGAAATCATCCTTAAGAAAATCCATAAAGTTAATATCTGCCCTTGAACAGAAGCTAAATACAGTTAAAATAAGGAAGAAAACACCCAGTCTCAAAATAATAAAATACTCAAATAGATCTGTAATCTCAATTTGGATATCCCCTCCAAAGATGCAGACCACAACTCATCCATGCTTGTCCATCCTTTAGGACTTAATCATAGCATGTGATTAAGAGGCAATCATGCCAAATGAATTCTTTTCAAGTTTACAGGGTTACTAGATTGGTAAATTAGGAGACTGCATAAACATTTCATATTCATATTTCAATTATGTAGTTAAACTTATTCATGATATCCATATGGACAACATAGAGAAATATGGGATATTTGATACTACATTTTGGGGCTAAGTGAGCCAACTGTGTACAGAGTGCTGATTAATGAATAGATTTGCAATTGAATGGTAGGTTCTTCTCCATGCCCACAAAATTCTACACTTCTCACCACTTTTAAACCATGTCTATGAAGACACAGAAAGTATGCTTTATTAGATTTGTGAGCATGAAGAAGACAGAAGCATATGGATTAAAAATTAATAAAACTGAATACATCTAAAATGTAATTAATGGTTCAAAGTCAATGTCCAGGAGGTCTCCAGTAGAGTATCCCTGGGATCTGTGCATAGCCCTATGCAATTCAACATTTTATTAATGACCAGGATAAAGGCAGAGATGGCATGCTTATCAAATTTGGAGATGAGAAAAAGCTAGAAGGAATGGCTAACACAATGGATGACCAAGTAAGGATTTCAATAGGCTAGAACATTGAGTTGAATCTAAAATGATTAAAATCAGTAGAGATAAATGCAAAGTCTTGCATTTGGGTTCAAAAAATCAACTTCAGAATTATAAGATGGGAAACATAAAGACAGACTGAAATTCTGAAAAAAGATCTGGGGGTTTTGATGTACTTTAAAAGCTAAGTGCAGCATGTTCAGGGCATGGTAACTAAGACAAGGCGTAATAAAACTACTCAATAAAAGGAAAGCTGAAGAAACTGTGGATATGTACATATAGAAAAGAAGACAAAGTTTGTAATACCTGTATTCAGATACTTAGAGAATTTGATTTCAGAGAGATGATTATTTATGTTGAGCATCATCATAGGATTCATGTTATTCTCATAAAATTTTATATAAATAAGAAAGAAGGCTCATGAGTCAGTTACTATAGCTGTTCTTTTAAAAATAACATTAGTTTTTTTCATGTTGTTGATATCTTTCCTTCTTTCAGCTATCTTACGAATCAATTTCTCAGTGAAATCAAAATTGTATCATATCCAACATAGATCTGCTCCATGTATATATGGTCTGACATGATGTTTTCCCCAATCTATGTTTTTTTTTCTCCCAGGGAAATTTATACTTCATAAAGACCTTCAAAGCAATGATATTACAGTCTCAAAGTATTGACTCCTCTGTTCTTGACAGTAAAAAGAATAGTTTAAATATATTTGTATTTTCTCCATTTTTTTGTTTCTTGCTCTTCCAGTCTTATCTTTAACTATCATTGGGTTAATTTTGCTTAATTTCTCCAGATGGTCCTGTTTGCAGATGACATTGTGCTAGTTGCATCAATTCCTATAATACTGCAAAGACTCAAATGACATTTACAATTATTCAAAATATTTGGCTTTAACTAATTACCCAGGAATAACTAAGTGGATAAAGTTGTCTATTTTCCACTTGGTTCAATTGACGGTAGCTGTTTCTTGGGTAGACACTGCACAATGGACAATGAATTGCACTCAGAATTAAACAGAAGGAAAGTGAGCTGAATTGCCACTGAGAAACTATATAGTTCTTTCAATGACTCCAGATTTCTTCTTAAAATAAAAGAATTTTTCCATAACATCAGTATTACTCTGGTGACGGTGTATGGCTCTGAGTCATGGAAGACAACAGATTGAAGAACTGAAGTAGTAGGAAATAATTCATTTGGACCCTTAAATCAGTATTAATCAGGGGTAATTAAAGACACATTCTTATATAGGAAGCTTATGATGGGCCACCAACTTTAATGTAATGTTCACTACATTTTTTTTACCTGCTCAACCACAAAGAATGCTGACAAAGACATCTCCATCCTGTTTTACTCAAATTCCACATTGTAACCCAGCATAGGTGGGATGCTTTGATGATTTGGAAAGTCTCCTAAGTTATTTTTGTACCACTAGACCATTCTCTCCTATCAAACATGAGTAGGTGATCATCTTATGACCATCTTATGACCACTTAGTCGGTGGAGATGCCCCATGCTTCACCTAATCTATGACCCTGTCCCCCTGTTGAGGTGTCATTTTGGTCCTCAAGAGCAAAGTCTATAAACTGAAGACATTCTGTATTTTACTATGCCTCTTTTATATATTTGAGTATCAAGCCCTATAAAAACAAGGTCCTCAGGACCAGAGTTATCTCAGATTATGGGGAAGATCTGAGATCAACTTTATTAGGGGGAACCATGAACTCCTTAAAAAAGTGCCATTGACTCTGAGTTCTGTCTTAGTGGTTTTTCTTGTAGATTGCGTAATTATAATCCCTACAAAATCAAGGGTAATCTAAAAGGCAGAAGAGAGGTGGATGGAAGATGTGAGCAGTGAACATACATTACAAATGATTTACTCAGGAGAAAAATTTTTAACATATATCATCTAAGCAATTTGTGAGCAAAAAAGAATATGGGCTGAACAAATAGTGACAATGAGAGGTAACTAATAGATAGCTAGTATGTTCCCTTGGCAACCTTGTTCTAAGAGAAGAGCATGAGAAATGCTTCCAGCATGTACAATGGACCATTTGTAACAAATTTATAGAGGGCTGTGGATGGGCAGTCATGAATAGATTATCTATCTTGTGCAAGATACCTTATCTCTCTCTCTTCATCTGCAGCTTCCTTTTACATATGGTCTTCCTACATTAGAATCTAAGTTCCTTGAGGGCAGAGATTTTCTACTTGTGTTTGTATTCCAAGCACTTAACACAGTGGTAATCTCATTGTAAATGCTTAATAAGTGGTTGTTGACTTAATAAATGTTGTTATGGATCATTGAGGTAGGCGCATCTGTGTTAGGGAGAATACAGATTATTAGAATAAATCTTCAGAAAACAGAAGCAGGAACAATGAGTGGAAATCAACAGGAGACACATTTTAGCTTAATCATGTTAAAAACAAAAAAGGGAGGACTTGTAAGATGATGTGCTTCCCACCCAGCAGACATTTTCAGAAGAGAATTGGTCAGAGATATTATAGATGGAATTTGTACAGGAATTGGAA
The DNA here is from genome assembly GCA_028658325.1 of Potorous gilbertii. Classification (NCBI taxonomy): domain Eukaryota; kingdom Metazoa; phylum Chordata; class Mammalia; order Diprotodontia; family Potoroidae; genus Potorous; species Potorous gilbertii. The sequence goes on along the minus strand of CM053770.1, from coordinate 396,118,212 downwards.
AGTTGGACTAATGTGATGTAATGTGTGTGTGTGTGTGCGCGTGTGTGTGTGTGCGCGCGTGTGTGTGTGCGTCCTTCATTGCCGAAGTAAACATGCCACCAGAGAAATAATGACATGACTTGCACTTGACTTTGTTTTGAGTGAGGAAGAGCTGTGCAGGACACCAGCCTCACTTTTCCTCCAGAGCCATCTGAATCCAGTGACCAGATATTTATCAGGTTGACTGGAGATGACCCAGATGAAGCAATTGGGGTTAAGTGACTTGCCCAAGGTCATGCAGCTAGTGAGTGTCAAATGTGTGTTGTAATGAATAGAATGTTAGATTTAGAATAGGAAAAGTGAGCTTGAAGTCTGGGCTTGTCACTTAATAGCTGTGTGGTTGGGTAGTCACTTCATCTCCATGAGACTCTCTTTGCCTATCCACATCAAAGAGATTATACTGTCCTCTATACTTCCTTGAGTTATTATGAAAATGCTTTATAAACTGTAAGGATTCATGTAAATTTGAATTATTTTATAAGTATTTACTTGTTGTTGTTGTTGTGGGTCAGAAATAAAAGGTTTCCTGACACTCAGTTTGTGAAAACCATTAGAGTATTTAAGTTTATGACCTATGATTTCATTAGAAAGGAGTATTTTTTGAGATGGAACCTCCATCTGCTAATAGATCAAAAACTCCTCTATAGTTAATAGTTTTAGAAAGTTGCCTGGAGAATTAAGAAAGTAAATTAGTTGTCCAAGGTCATACATCTATGTCAGAGATATGACTTGAACCTAAGTCTTTTTGACTCCAAGGGAAAACCCCATCTGCTATGTCACATTACTTTTCTTTTTTAAAAAATATTTTTATTTCATTAAACATTTCCAAATAACATTTTAAAGCATTTAATATTTATTTTTTTAATTGAGTTCTAAATTCTCTCCTTCTCACCTGCCCCTCCCTCACCTAGTGAGAAGGCAGGCAATATTATATTAATTCTATATGTAAAGTCATGCAAGACATTTCCGTATTACCATGTTGCAGAAAAACACAAAAAATGCAAAAATTTTAAGTTAAAAAAGAATGATTCAATGTATACTCAGAATTTATCAGTTCTTTCCCTGGAAGTAGATAGCATTTTTCATCATGGTTCTTTCATAACTGTCTTGGATCGCTGCTTGATTAGATTAGCTAAGTCTTTGATCAGAATTAAAATATTACTATTCCTATGTATATTGCTCTCCTGGTTCTGCTCATTTCACTAAGCATCCTTACATATAAGTCTTCCCAGGTTTTTCTGAAAACATCCCACATTTCCTATAGCACAATAGTATTTCATCACAATCATATACCACAGCTTTAGTAATTTTCTAATTTATGGGCATCTCTACAACTTCCAATTTTTTTGCCACCATGAAAGGGCTATTCTAAATACTTTTGTACATATAGTCTTTCCCCTCTTTTCTTTGATATTTTTGGGATACAGACCTAGTAGTGGCCAAGGGATATGCACAGTTTTATAGCCTTTGGGGCATATTTCTAAATTGCTCTCCAGAGTGGTTGGACCAGGTCACAATTTCATATTAGTGTCCCTATTTTTCCACATCCCCTCCAGCATTTGTCTTCTCATTTCCTGACGTGTTAGCCAATCTGATGGGTGTGAGGTAGTCCCTCAGAGTTGCTTTAATTTGTATTTCTCTATTCAAGAGTGATTTAGAGCATTTTTATGTGGATATTGATAGTTTTCATTTCTTCTTCTGGAAAGTGCCTGTTTGTATCCTTTGATCATTTATCAATTAAGGAATGACTTAAAGTTTTTTTATAATATTGTCTCAGTTCCCTATATAGTTGAGAAATGAGACCTTTATCAGATAAACTTACTGTACAATTTCCCCCCTCACCACAGTTTCCTACTTTCCTTCTAATTTTGGCTGCATTGGTTTTGTTTGTTCAAAACATTTTTAATTTCATGAAATTAAAATTGTCCATTTTACTTCCCATGATCCTCCCTGTCTCTTGTTTGATCATAAACTCTTTACCTATATAGCTTATAGGTACATTTTCCCATCCTTCCTCAATTTATTTATGCTATCACCCATTATGTCTAAATAATTTATCCATTTTTACCTTTATTTTGGTTATGGTATGAGTTGATCTATACCCAGTTTCTGCCAAACTGATTTCCAGTTTTCCCAGAAATTTTTGTCAAATGGTGACTTCTTGCCTGAAAAGCTTGGATTTTTGACCTTAGCAAACACTAAATTTACTATGGTCATTTACTACTGTGTATCGTGTACCTAATCTATGACCCATCACTCTGTTTCTTAGCCAATACTAGATTTTTTTTTGATGATTGCTTCTTTGTAATACAATTTGAAATGTGGCATTGCTAAGCCATCTTTATTAACATTTTTTTCATTGATTCTCTTGCTATTTTTGACCTTTTGTTCTTCCAGATGAACTTGCCACATTATTTTTCAAGTTCAATAGTACAAATGATGATATTCTCTTTTAAAGAACCTTTTACTTATTCTATGCCTAGAATCAGTGAGAAGCAGAGGGTCATTTGTTCCAAAGGATATTCAATGACAGTGTCATTCCAGCAAAAGGTATCAGAAAGTTATTTCAGAGTTTTTCTGCTACAGATCAAAGTGAGATGCCACATGCATTCAAATGATCTAAATTATGGTAGTCTTCCTTATATTTTAATTTAAAATGAGAAGTTTTAACTTGCATTTACTCTGCAATAACACAATCCAAAAGCTCATTAGATTTTCCTACAGTGATAAATTCCCAACCTGAAGTAGATGTATTTTTCATCAAGTTTTACCTATAGAAATTTCATTAAAATTTTGCATAAATCAAAGCTTTGTACCAGCAAAGTTAATTTCATTTTGCTTTAGTTCCCTTGGATGAAAAACTCAAATCTTGCAGATTTGGTAAAAAAAGACATTTTTATAATAGAGGTAGCATATTCCTCTAATATGCTGCCCAGATATTCCTCTCTTCCAACATCATGTAGGGGAAAAAAGAAGCGACTGGCTGGTTCAGAACCTGGATTCTTTTTCTGGTTTTGCTATTAATTAGTTGTATGACCTTGGGCATGCCCTGTAATCTTTGTAGGTCACATTTGTAAAATGAAGGTGTTTGACTCGGTAGTCTCTAAAGTCCTTTCCAGGTTTAAAAGGCAAGGACTCTCTTTAGGTTTTCCCATATAAGTTAAGGGATTCAGAAGTACATGGTAGTATTACTGGTGCTTAAGAAATAAAATGATTTATCAATATATGAAATATTTTGGAGAAGAATATGTACATGTATTGCAGGATGTTGTTTCCTGTTTATATAAGACCACTGAAAAAACTTACAACCTAATTAACATTTGTCTGGTTAGACCAGACTTGAAAATGTTTGTCAAATTTTGATCAGTGCTCTAGCAAGGCCAGGCATGAGGTACATGGGGCTAACATTACAGGTTTTCTAAAGCATATGGGCAAATACGTGATGTTGACTATTGTAGAAATGATTGAAATGGCTGTGGTGGCTGATGCCTGTCCCTTCTGCCCTTGAACTGGGCTGTGGATCCAGCTAACCTGTTCGCCCAGTAGAATCAGAAATAATTGCTGGAGATGAAAAATTTGTTTGAATAAATTAAATAATTTATTATTGTGACCTGAGGGCAAGGAGGTACTGGACCTCTCATCTCTCCGTGTGACCCCCCCATTTCTCTCCTTCCTCCCCCAGCTCATATATCTATCCCCCGGCTACCAATCAGTTCAAGTCCTTGGAGATGACAAGCAGCGGCACTGGAAGAGATTTTGCAGCAAAGAACAAAGAGGGTCAGTTTATAATAGAATATCTATTATATTATACAGCCTTTTGTGCCCCTCTGAAACAATGGAAGCAGTAACATAAATGTAAATCTTGAGATGCTAAGTAAAGATTTCAGGGAAGAGAGCCCCTAAAATTTTTGTAACAACAGTATAATACAAAAATGTAATAATATAAATGTAAATATATAATATAAACATATGGATGGATGATAGACAGGATGGATAATAGAACAGAATAGAATAGAAATGATACCTGACATTAACATGGTGCTTTAAAGTAATTTTATAAATAAAATAAATATAAATAAAAATATAAAAATTTTTATAGCAACAGTAATAAAATATCTTTTACTTTTTTCTTTCCCCTCCTCTAAGGGTTTTATCACCTGTCCTAGGTAGTACTTGCTAAGAAAGGGCAGTTTCCTGGTCTGAATGCTGTTTTAGATTTGTTTTAAAGGTTTAAACTAGAAGGATTGAGACAGGGAGACCATTTCAGGGTTTGAAAGACCCTTGCTTTTCCTTCTCTAACTATATCTTAAGCTCTGGGAATGTACAGGAGCTGTACCACTGGGGTAACTATAGAAGGCCCCCAAATGTTCCAGGCTATAGGAGTACCATCAAAAGACTTGGGCATCATGCATATGTATTCACAGTGTTTATATGGCCCATATTTTACCATATATTTGGTGACAATCTGTTGCCATTGTTTCAGGCAAATGAATGGAACCATTGAGACTTAAATGGAGGCAAAAGGATGCAGATTTTGCAGTATCACATGGAACTTAGCAAAGGCAAAAACCCTTTTTGCCTGAGGCCAACTCCACCAGCTCTGGCCTCCAAAAGTAGCTCAGCTCTCCTAAATAATAGGATCTGGGGCAGCTACTCCTGTAACTCTTACTTAAGCTTAATATTAGAAGGAAAAATAGGGGACAATCAGAACTAGAGCCTGACAAATGAAAGCTCAGATGGAAGGAAAGTGTACCATAGTATCACTGGGAGGGAAATGCAATTCTACCTGGGTCTTCTACTTTCACCTTACTGTGAAGCATTGGATAAAGGGATTTAGATGAAAGAACTTAGAGAAATAGAATTTACTGATAGACTTTAAAAGGAAACATTCATTTCATAATTATTTGTTGGATTTACCTATATTTCAGCTACATTTCATTATAAACCAGGTACTTTAGGAAGTCATATTAAAAGTGAAACTACAGGAGAAACATTTATTAAATTGCTACCCCCAATGTATTACTAAATAGTATATCAACCACCTGGAAGAGAAAGCATTAACTTCCAAAGATTGTTTTGTACCGTCAAGGAACAATTAAAACTTTTTTTTTAAAATAAATTTATTTAACTTTTTACATTCATTTTCACAAGATTTTGGGTTCCAAAATTTTCTCCCCATTTG